>OZ038483.1:51456180-51678680 GCA_964036315.1 Acanthosepion esculentum
GGCATTAAATTACATCACTTAGAGTCCTCGATAATTTACCTTGACTGTTAGTTACCTCCATGTATATTTATGTAAGTAAATTTTAAAATTCTGAAAAACTACCATTTTTACTTTTATAAATATTTGTTGCATAATAAAATCCTTACATTTGCCTTGATAAAATCCATCAGAAGAATAATTATAACTGGCCACTCGTATTCGAGGATACCCGTTTACTAGGGCGGCTGCCAATCCCTATTGCAGACACTTGCTCAGTCACATTTGTGTTTGTTCAACACGCACAGAGCCAACCTGTTGTTTATACTGCAACTATGCTGAACAGACATTCGTTAGTTTCTGGGAGAGAGCGTGTTTTCTAGAATGATCAACAATCTGAACACCACCAGCATACTCAAGTCCACGGTGGCGATGACTTGTGAAATCGTGCTAGCACAGCTACCGACTGTCCCAAGTGTTCTGTCTCTCCCAATTTCACTCACAAGGCTTGGGTCAGCTCGTGGTATGGTTTTTCAGACACTTCCAAATATATTCACACACACACACACACACACACACACACACACGCACGCACGCACGTGCGTAAAATATTTACTGTGTGGGTAAGTTAGAAATTAATGCACCAATGTGATAAATAAGCATTTCCTCTTGCATTGATGGGCTATGGAGCTTTGTATTGTGTGAATATTAGATAAAATATATACTAATAACCCTGACAACAGAAACATTTTAGGAATATCGGATGTTCCTCGAGAAAAGAACAGACAAAACCCAAATTGATATCACTTGGTAACCAAATACCTTGATACGCAAAAGACATAATTATTAATATTGGAAACGAAAAGTAACCTCAGCGTTTTCATTTACCCAATTCCGCAGATTCAAAATTCTTGCGGGTGTGTGTGTCGGGGGGGGGGGGGTAATATCAGAAGATTAGTTCTGCAAGCAAAATCCGAATTTGAAGAAGAGATGCTTCCTGCGGAAATGCTAGTAGCAACAGCAGGTGGGAGTGCGCTGATAAATTGACATCGTAAGGTAATATTTCTCTCTTCCGCCCCGTTACGAGACTTGGATTTCAAAAGGGATTTCCTGTTATGGGGGGACTGTTTTGTCCTTGAATTGGCATCTGAATGACAGTCTCAGAACCAGCCAACGGCTTGTTGATATTAACGCGCTGCGTTTGCAAGAATATTCGCTCGATTTCATTCAGCCAACAGCATCGTCTGAATTTGTTTATTGCATAATCTGAATACATCGGAGGCAAATGTCAATCACACAGATTAAAACTTTTCTTATTTTGATCTGAACTCCGGGCTTCGGATCTTCGATACTTTTATAGACCTAACAAATAATATATATACAGTGTAACCCGGATATAAGAGAAACCCGGATATAAGAGATTTTCTTTGGTTCCGAATTAGAGCCTGTGTTAATGTATATATAATAGACCAAACCCGGATATAAGAGACTACTTCTCCGGTCCCGACAACTCTTATATCCGGGTTACACTAATATCTTGACCGTGTTTTGAAACAAAAAAATGAATCACTTTATAAAACATACACATAACAAACTATTTCTAATTCTAACAGTTGAAATATAATCCTTGATAATGGCTAAATGTATAGCCGAAAGCGCTCGGAAAAAAAGAACATTCAGACAATTTTTATATAATTTATCCTCTGAAAAGAAAAACTTTATTAGATCGCACGAGAAATTATATAAAAAACTAAATAAAAGCACCTTGTCAGTCGTTTTTAATGAAATGTGCTTGAAAGAAGGATTGCTGCCTAAATACACAAATATATATATATATATATATATATATATGTATGTATGTATGTATGTATGCAGCAAATTCTCTTTTAGGCATGTCAGATTGAATAAATTACGGACATTATCTGCTAATTTTTAATTTAATTTTTTTTTTTTTTTTTTTTTAATCCATTCATACTAACGAATAACCTTACGTGTATTGATGTTAAAGTATGGGAGAAATATTGTAGCTGTTTTATTTTATTTTCCCCGACTACTTTCGATCTTCTTCCAAGACCATCTTCAGAGTTGCAAGTAATACGAAACTGTTGTTCATTAGTACAAGTCTTTATACAAATTTAAGCGTTGTTATCCATTACCGTAATCTTTTCCATTATGCTTTTGAATGCAAAACGGTTGACAATGTGCTGAGCGTTCATTAGAACAGGAAAAAATTTATCCTCCATGGATTTTTTACTCTGTTATAATGTCATGGTCACGCGCGCATTAAAGCGTGAGAAAAAAAAACTGTCTCTTTACAGGCATTTCAGAACATTACTGCAGTATTCATAGTTGATTCTGTTCAATGCCGGCTTTAAATATAAATCGCTTCTCGTATTTGTAATCTGAATTTTGTTTTTTTCTTGATGTAGGATAGTTGCCGATTAGTAATTTTTTTTTTATATTGTGAATAGTGGGCAGGAATGTTGTTGTAGATGTCTCGCAATGGACGAATGGTCAGACATTTGTAGTGTAAGCCTTCTTTTTAGTATATTTGTCGTATACCCAACATTTTTTTTTTGTTTTTCTCTAAGATACATTCTCCCAAGAAACGTTTGAAATGGTATATGTTGGTTTTACGTGATACATCAGTTAGTATGGAGGATTTATTGCGATTGTATTTTTATAATATATGATTATTTTTTATTAGAATCCATGGAAGATATGTTAGTATAAATACGATTCTTTATTATTTTTTTCATCCTGTTTGTAGTTAGCATGCATCTGGGTACAATATAGTAGTTTAGTATATTTAGTGTTCTTTGGGAAAGTACTCTATTCTATTTGACGTGTGTTGAAGTTTTTTATATACCGTCTTATTTATTAATCTACAATGTGATTTGGGAAGCCATTATTAATGAGTCTGCTTAATATTTTTTAGTTCCTTGTAGAAAATCTTTTTTATGAAGAATTAATTTGTGCTCGGTTAATTAAATTCACATTCACTCTTATAGTTGAGAGTGTAAGAGTTTTTATGGTTTGTTTTTTATACGGAAGGTAGTAAATGTTATTTGTGTCTATATCAAGGAAAGGAATTTTGTTATCTTTAAGTTCGTATGTGAACTTGAGGACGGAGTTTTTTTAAGTTCCATTATTTCTATGTTTTTAACTAAAATAAGTATATCAACTACATATCTTAGGTAGATGGAAGGTTTCTTGGTGGTACTAAATATATTTTCTAGGTTGGCCATATAGAAGTTACTAAAGTCATGTTGCACATATACATTATTTCTGTGATGATAGAATGGGACTTCAGTGTTACAGGTTAAAAGTAATTTTCTTAATAATTTATACTTAATTTTTAATGAGGGTAGAGATGAAACCTTATATATATTTTTAGTAATGTCGATGGTTTCTCTAAGTGGAACGTTAGTAAACTGTAAGCGTTCTGGGATTGCAAAGTAAATATGTGTCACAGATTACTTCCACAACGCAGAGAGCAAATCACTAAGTTCAGACTCGAATATCGGAGGCAGAAAGAAATGCCGAAATCTCGATTTGCAGGTACTATCTCACAAATCACAATGCACGTAACGAGTCAGAAAAATGACTAGCTCTGCGACGAATGCGGTAGCCAAAATATACGAATTTTATTCCTTTTCTCTCGATTCGAGAACACCAACTACTTTTTTTCATTCGTCGACAACTGGGAGAGGACGCCCAATTTTAGCATATCAAAATACTTTTATGGCGACTCCTGTGAGTGACTTGTTTATAATTTAAATATTCTGTCGTTTTGCTTTGCGTGTGACCAGATTAAGACGTTTTGAATCGATAAGTTTTTCACTTTCTTATTTTCGAAACTTTGAACTTTGCAGTTTTCATTTTCTTTCGTGCAGATTTGGTTGTACACTTTTTCGTTACTTGTTTTTGTTTTCTTTTTTGTATTTTTACCCTCCCCCTGTTTTGATTTACCTTTTTGTATTTCTTTGGTTTTACGTACTTATTGGTTTTATTCTTCTTTCCACATTCTTCTTTTTATTTGGTTTAGAATTTCTTTTTATACCTGTATGTATATATATATATATATATATATATATATATATATATATATATATATATATATAGCAGGCAAAATTTTTACTTGTTCGGCCGTGTTTATGCCAACATGGCCGAGAATTCTGAGTCACAAACGGTGCCAAGCTAAAATACGCCATCGCCGGAAAAAACGGCCTTGTGTGAAAAGAGGCCGAAAAAAACTCTCATTATAATGGCCAAAGAGATACATATGATGCCTATACTAAAGGCAACGAGCTTCGAACGATGCCGTAAAAACCAGAACTATTTTCCTGCTGACCACTGACGTAGGAAGAAGTTTATCAGGGTCAGCAGGGAAACAATGGAGGAAGCGCTGAAGAGCCTTCATATAGGACCCAAGATTTTGGCCAGAAGGTCAAATGCTTTATGGGACCTATTATTAGCTACGGAAGAAGAGGCGAAGAGACTAGCAGGAAGTACCCTGACTACAAAATCCGTCCGCTTCCAAACAGAATACATGGGGACGAGATTAACGAAGATCACTGTCCATGGCGTGGACATCAATGGAGATCGTCTGGGTGGGGGGCTTCTTTGCCCAATATGGCCCAGTGGAGGAGGTGAATGTGACAGTGAGCAAATCAGGAATTGCCACTGGGGACTTCGTCTTGCAAGTGACCTTAACTAGGAAAAGCTTCCAAGAGATTCCCAACATTTTGAAGTGCAGGGAAAAAATGATGCCCATCTGACGTCCATAGTGTTGGGCATGTGGGGATTTTGGATATATATGTCCAAAGTGTGTCTTGGTAAAAAAAAAAACCGCATCGCAGCTTGGCCCAGTAGTAGCAGCAGCGTAAAAATCGCAAAGAGCCTGATAATGCATGGAGGGAGGTGGCAAGAAAGGGACGGAAAGCGTCAAGCCCTATCCCCTCAACAGGAAGCCTCACCGCAACAACCACCACCCCAGGAGAGGCCAGAGGCTGAAAAGACATGTCACTCACCACCACAGAGCCAGGAACAGCAACCCAAATAAAAAAGCAGCAACGTGAAGTTCAACAACAGTTGAAACCACAGAAATAGAAAAAAGAGCGCTAGCAGCAAAAGAACGACCAAATAAAGGACAACCAACAGAACAAACCCTACAGGAACAGCAACAACAGCAGAAACAGCAAGGGAGAATAGTCTGACATTGAGGCGGTGGTAACGCCCCCACCTCGGTCCTTCTCGTTGAATAGGGGGAGGGTTGAGGAAGAGGATGAGACGCCCAGGAAAAAAGAAAAGTGGACTGGACGAAGCAGGAGGGAGTAAGAAATGATCAATGTAAGATCGTTATCACTCCCTGCTTCACAAGTAGAAGCTGAGGACATAAATTTTAGATCAAGGAGCCTCCCATCTTCACCATCTAGGGCTCCGTCTCCCTCACCTTTTACACCACACCAACCATCTACTTCTGCACCCCTGTCAACTTCAACCCCACCCCACCCATCCAGAAAAAAGAAGGGGAGAAAATATTTTGTTAATATTGAAGACATTTGTAAATTTGATTGAAAAGAGGCAGAGGGACCTTTCAACACACAAAAGGCTCTCTTGGGGCCACTTTTTAAGATTGCATCTGCTGACGGGAAGTCGGTAGAGGATCCCAGGAACTTCCCTCGGGCCCCTGGAGTAATCACATGTATTAGGGACACGGGAAAGCATCCCATTTGTGGTCCCATTTACAGGAGGCCAAAGATGCGTTTCTTGACATTCGTATGACCCAAGCGGGCACAGTAGATTTAAAAAACACTCTAGAGATATTGTGCAGGGAGGGTCCCGGTATATCTCCACCCCTCTTTATACAGGGTCTTAAAATTAACATACTCCATGGACGGATGACGTCGGAGTTGGACACAGGGAGCCTGGGATAATCTGTCGGGGTCCTTTCAGCCGCAGATTTCCGGCCCGTATGTGAGTATGTTTTTTGCTCTTACTCTTTTTTTTTTTTTGCAGAAGATATCAATTAAGATAGCCAGTCTGAATGTGAAGGGCTTGAGGGATCGGGGTAAGGCAGCCCGCCTGCTCCGGGATCTCTTAACTTTCGATTTTGATGTCGCCGCGATCAAAGAGACCCACTTTGTTTGTAGCGTCGATGCGTGTGTACTGAAGAGCGACTTTGTCGTTTAATCAGCATATGCTGACCGGCGTGCCAGAGGAGTTTCTTTGCTAGTTAGACGTACTCTTGATGCGAAGGTGGACCTTGTGCATACCGATACCGGGGGCCGGTTGATCGTGGCCGATATTGCCGTGAAAAGTGGTTCGTTGCGAGTCAATGTGGTTTATGCGTCCAACGACCATTGGGGAGTGGGTCTCATTTTTTTCGGTAGTTGGGGCCGTTCCTGGTGGATTCAACGCGCCTAGTTTTAATGGGGGACTGGAATGCCATCCTGGACCCCAAGTTAGATAGGGGAACGTGAGCTAGTAGGGAAAGGGGCGATCGCAGCCTGGTTGATCCGATCGAAGAGTTTGGTCTCGTCGATAGATACCGGGTTGATCACCCCGGAGGAAAATGTGGACGTGTGCTCTTGATTGACCTTTTACCCGGGTAGTTAGCTGCCTGGATAGAATGTTAGTTAGAAGAGCCGATGTAGACGTGTTAGATTGTCTCACGTTCCACTGGGTAGTCTATTTGGATCACAAACTCGTTTGTGCCCGGGTGGCGTTAAATCGTAGGCCTAGAATGGCTGGCTACTGGAAGTTCAATCTGTCTTTACTGGACAGGCGAGACATTCAGGAGCAGCTAACTAGCGTAGTGCAGCGGGAGCTAATTGGGGCGGTTATCGGGAATAATTGGTGGGATAGACTTAAGGATAGGATTAGGTCGTTCACCACTGATTTCATTAAACGGCTCGGCCTAGAGCTGAGAAGGTTAAGGCTAGTTTTTCCCGGGTGGAGGCTGAGGTGGGAACCCCTAGAGATAGTCTTAGCTAGGGAGGCCCTGGAACGTTTGAGTAACGAGTTTTAATGGGCCAGGTAATTACACATAGGTTAAGCAAGATGTCTTCCGAAGCCGTGAACATGGGCGCAGACTTGCGCAAGGAAGAGATCCGTCGAGGTTCCGATCTTTACATTGGTGAAGTCGAGACCTCGCAGGGGCATACACTTCGGGCCACTGACGACATGTGCGAGGCGCTTCGGCAGCATTTCGAGAGCAGGTTTACTAAGGAGCCTTGTCTCCGTGATGAGGAGTTTCGTAACTAATTGGCTTACTTTCTTCGTCTTTCGTCGACTGAAGCGGCGAGCTGCGAGGGAGAGATCACGGAGGGGCGAAGTCTACGCGGCATTGAAGAAGGTCGGCAGAGGCAAGTCGCCCGATCTGGATGGTTTGCCCTATGAATTGTACTTGAGGCTGTCTCACATCTTTGTCCCGATTTTGACTGTGGTGTTCAACAACTGGTTCCGGCAGGGATCCATCCCCAATCGGCTCATCAGGGTGTTGGGAGCACTTAGATGATTATAAGCCCATAACTCTGCTAAACACAGAGTTAAAGATTTGGGCCAAGATCCTGCAGGAGCGTTTGCAGTCAGTTATCGGGTCTCTATTGGGTCCTGAGCAGACGTGCTGTGAGGGACCGAACAATTCAGAGTAACCTGCATCTGATCTGCACTATCATAGAGGGTATAAAGGACGACGATGAGGCCGCGCTGATCAAATTAGATCAGTCCAAGGCATTTGATAGGGTTGACCATCGCTACCTTGCTGCTATTCTGCAGACCGCCGGATTTGAACCCGACTTCTGCCGTTGAATTAGGCTCCTGTATCGCCTCCCACCATTTCTTTGGTACAGGTGAACGGGAAGCTGTCCGGCTTTTTACGCTGTCTAGGTGGGTTCGTCAGGATTGTCCACTGTCGCCCCTACTTTATGCTTTGGCGTTGGAGCCTCTCCTTCGTCGGCTGAGGGACAGGGCGTGCAGTCCGGCCCTACGCGGAATCGCCGTTCCTGGAGGGACTCGTGTCAGGGTTTCTGCGTACGCTGATGTTGTATTTGCTTTCGTGTCGTCCCGCTGAGACAATGAGGCGGTACTGAAGGCGCTAGATCGGTACGAAAAGTTGACGGGGGCCAAGATTAACTGCGACAAGTCTCCGTTTTGTGGAGGGGACGCAAGCATCAGGTCGACAGAGCAGTCTGTGCACAACGTCCGTGTCATGGGGACTGGGAATGCCACACTTGGGAGGCCACGAACTTGCCTCAAGGTTGGCTTTCCTACGCCGCGCATTGACAGGAGATTCGATTATGGCGGGGATAGGTAGGACGCGTTCACATGCCTTACTATCAGTCCCCCCCCCCACCATCTCGCAGATCGAGCGCCGTCGGTACACTTTGACGATCATTTCTCGGCCCAGTGACCATTCACAACCTAGGAAGGTCTTCTGTCATTATTTTGTGGAAGGGGTCGTGAAGGATCCTGTACGTGAGCGGCTCGACTTTTCGGAGGAGGAGTTTCGCTCTTTCTTGTCTTGGACGCCAGCGGCGGATTATCTCAGTAACCCTGAGATTTCGCTTACCTAGCGATTGGCTCGGAATCGGCTGCCTCTCAATGTCAAGGCCTTCATACGGAGTGGAAAGTTAGGTTTGTGCATTTTGATAGAACCATAAATGTATCCTGGTTTATAGTATCCGATTATTTTGGTAAGTTTAAGATTGTTTTGTTCCGCATTGTTAGGTGTGATTATTTTAATTCTCGCTTTTAGCCGAGTAGTAGGATTATTAATAAGTTTTTTTTAATTTGGTGTGATCACCAAGTAACTCTTCCATTTTTGAGTTGTAGTCAAGCTTGTTTAAAACAACAAAGTTGTTTGATTTATGAGCTTTTTTAATAACTATTTTTGGGGGTTGCGTAATTCTTTTGCAGCAATTTTTAGCGATTTATTTTGGAGTTTAGATGAATTTTCATTTTTATCATGTCTGTCTTTATATATATATATATATATATATATATATATATATATATATATATATATATGGAACAGTTTTATTTTTGTTTCTAAAATTGTTCTCGAGACATCTGCAATTTTTATTTATTTTTTAAATAGATTTAGACAATTTCATACATTTTCCTACTTCACAAGTATAGAATAGTTACATAGGTTTAGTGGAAGGACAAAAAGTCTCTACATTTTTCGGCCTATTATCCTCATCTCTGTCATATTCACGACGTTTCGGCCTTCTTCAGGTGATATACGTTGGAATGTCAATGTTGGAATTTAAACCGAACCCTTTAAGTTCGAGATCAGTTTCACTTATTTCCCTTTAGTAACTCAACTCGTTTTTCTTCACCTCTGCTGTAGGCAGATATTGAACTCACAACTCTCTCTGGGTCAAATCACTGGATTACTTCAACTACTGGCCCATATGTCCTCGGGGATATCAGTGTATGAATTTCTGTTACTTATAGACCTAATGTCTTGGTAATCATTTTTTACCGGAGCTCATATTACAATTTCTTATTGCTAGAGACGAATTCTTTATGGATTAAAAAAATAAATAAACTTCTTTTACAGACCAATTTTTCTGATTTCTAGTGAATATTTAAATATCAATTGCCTAATGGCTGAAAACCGGATATTATTAAAGACAAACAACGAGGGATTTAAAAAGCTGGTGTAAATGGATGATATGTTGTGAAAAAAAAAAAAGTAAACGTTGCTTAGAGCTAAAAAGAAAAAGAAATTGTGGAGAAACATGATGACCACAGTCTGAGTACTTTCGGCTTTAATGAGTCGTTACCGAAGATATTGTGTTGTGGTTTGTCATTCTTCGCGTGACAGTTCGCGTTGTCGAGTTGCGTCTGTTTTTTTTTTTTTTGTTGTTGTTTTTCCTTTCTTTTGTTTGTTTCTGTTTTGACGTATTTAGAATGTTTGCTTCTAAATTTGATATGTTGGGCTTATTTTTCATGCTCAATAATTCTAGGAGTTGGAGCAAAAGTGACAAGCAATACATATTATCTGTAGTTGAAGGCATACAGTTGCTTTCAAAATATTTAGATTTCGACATGAAATAACCTATAGCCGTTTATATGCCACTAGACAAAATAAACCGACCAGCCCACTGTTTTAAATTGATGTTAGCGCCTCGGCAAAAACGGGGATTTTTCAAGTCAGTTATATCCTCCTTACTTGGAAAATTGACCCACCCAATCTTCTCAGCTGTATTTGTTCTCAACTTCGCCCCCACCCCCATATCGCGAATATACCCGATGCCTGTTAACATCTACCTTCCGCCATTTATGACTTGTCTATAAAATCATTCTGAGAATTACGCCAATGCATAATATTTATTTCAAGGATAATTTTGACAGGTGTAAACGAAACGGATACTCTCGGTGATTTTTTTTTTTTTTTTTTTTTTTTTTTTTTTTTCTTTTTTCAGAAAAAAAAAAACTACCGAAAATCTAGGTATTAACGGATTTCATTGAAATGTTCAGCGTTCATTATTCAATAATGAACGATCATTATATTAAGTCTCTTTATTTTAGTTTTGTGCAAATATTGGTACTTTATTGGTATTTTACCACCCTCTATACTTAGCTCTTGTCTAATTCGTATTAGTGAATTTTGACCGATTCTAATTTTTTAATTTTTATAAAGCTAAATTCGCGAAAGTGTTATATCGTTAAAGAAATATCCCGTGAGAATACATCGAAAATAAGATCGGTAGATTTATTGCTTATAATTATGGAACGAGGCCGTGGGGTAAGGCTGGTCAACACTAACTATCCTAGACCTAGCTAATCAGATTCATGACCCATTCATTAATTACAATTTGCTCATTCACAAAACTACATGTACTACAATACCATATTTTCACAGAGAACCTAAAAAAAACATGGCATAAAAATTTGCAAAGTTAGTTTTTTTGTTTTATTTCCTTTATAAAAATTTTCATGAACATGAAAAGATGAAGGGGATGCAAACAGACTAAAATAAAACATTTAAACTAAAAATGTTAGTATGACCCGATCTTGTAGATAAATTAAACAGTCGAAATTACGATAGAATTATGAAACAGAAGCAAGCAATGCATTACCTTTCCTCGATATTATGTTAAACTATACTAATTATTATAAATCTGCTGACAATGATCACATAGGTTTCTATTCACGCCATAGCAAAGAATAATTATCGTATTCTATTTAAAAGCACTTAGAATTTATAGCCCTCAATATTTATATGAGAAAACATTCACATTTAAGCTCCTCCAAATTTCTTATTTAACGCGAAATAAAAACCTTATCAAATTTTCAAAATATGAACGGTATAAATAAACTTGATAAAATTAGGCACAAAAAAAACTAACAGCATTCTCACATCTACAATTGAAATGGGCAGTAGCACATCTCGGCTATGGGCAAATAGTGAACTCCCCCCATTATGAAAGTATAAAAACTATATTTTTGTAGTAAGACTACCAGGATACCTTTTTCATAGTTAAAATGAAAAGACCATTTTTGGGAAAAGGAGAGAAAAATGAATAGCAATATATTTTTTGAAAAAAATTATCGAAGCTTCCAAGAAAATTAATTCAGCATTTAAATGATCCATAACGAGTTGATATGCCGTTAACCAAATCAAACAATTAAGAAATATTAGTTTTGGACCTTCCCCGGTAAATTTGCGTCCAGATTCTTACAGCACGTCTAAACAAATCAACGTGGGATATTTAAAAATGGCAACGAAAACAAAACCGTTGGGGAAACTGAATGAGATCGGCTGAGCAGTGCGTCTAGACACATCGGACACCAGAAACATTAAAATTGAAAATTTAGCCTCCCTATATCCTTGGCGGTTCATCTCCGTGCATAATTATAACCGACGTTTCAGTATATATCTCCTCTCCAACATATATAGAATTCCATCAAATAAGAACGTATCGAGAAAACTGATCGAAAACAGTTGTTCGGAAAACATTTATTCGAATTCTAAATTGTTTGAATGAAAATTAATGGAAAGGACAATTATACAAAATAATAATTATTGAAAATACCCGTCTGGTTTTGCTTTAAGAGAGTCAATGCTGATTTACCTGGAATTAATAACGCCCTTGAAGGATGGTATAATTCTTTTTTCTCTTCTTTTTTTTTTCTCTTCTTTTTTTTTCTCTTCTTTTTTTTCTCTCTTTTTTTTCTTTTTTTTTTCTCTTTTTTTTTTTCTCTTTTTTTTTTCTCTTTTTTTTTCTCTTTTTTTTTTTCTCTTTTTTTTCTCTTTTTTTTTCTCTTTTTTTTTCTCTTTTTTTTTCTTTTTTTTTCCTTTTTTTTTCTCTTTTTTTTTCTCTTTTTTTTCTTTTTTTTTTCTCTTTTTTTTTTTTTTTTTCTCTTTTTTTTTTTTTTTTCTCTTTTTTTTCTCTTTTTTTCTCTTTTTTTTCTTTTTTTTTCTCTTTTTTTTCTCTTTTTTTTCTTTTTTTTTCTCTTTTTTTTTCTCTTTTTTTTTCTCTTTTTTTTTTTTTCTTTTTTTTTTCTCTTTTTTTTTCTCTTTTTTTTTTCTCTTTTTTTTTCTCTTTTTTTTTCTCTTTTTTTTTCTCTTTTTTTTCTCTCTTTTTTTTCTCTCTTTTTTTTCTCTCTTTTTTTTCTCTTTTTTTTTCTCTTTTTTTTCTCTTTTTTTTTTTCTTTTTTTTTTCTCTTTTTTTTTTCTTTTTTTTTTCTTTTTTTTTTTCTCTTTTTTTTTTTCTCTTTTTTTTTTTCTCTTTTTTTTCTCTTTTTTTTTTTCTCTTTTTTTTTTTCTCTTTTTTTTTCTCTTTTTTTTTTTTCTTTTTTTTTTTCTCTTTTTTTTTTTCTCTTTTTTTTTTCTCTTTTTTTTTTCTCTTTTTTTTTTTCTCTTTTTTTTTTTCTCTTTTTTTTTTTCTCTTTTTTTTTTTTCTCTTTTTTTTTTTCTCTTTTTTTTTTTCTCTTTTTTTTTTTCTCTTTTTTTTTTTCTCTTTTTTTTTTCTCTTTTTTTTTTCTCTTTTTTTTTTCTCTTTTTTTTTTCTCTTTTTTTTTTCTCTTTTTTTTTTCTCTTTTTTTTTTTTTTCTCTTTTTTTTTTTCTTTTTTTTTTTTCTCTTTTTTTTTTCTCTTTTTTTTTTTCTCTTTTTTTTTTTCTCTTTTTTTTTTTCTCTTTTTTTTTTTCTCTTTTTTTTTTCTCTTTTTTTTTTTCTCTTTTTTTTTTTCTCTTTTTTTTTTTCTCTTTTTTTTTTTCTCTTTTTTTTTTTCTCTTTTTTTTTTTCTCTTTTTTTTTTTCTCTTTTTTTTTTTCTCTTTTTTTTTTTCTCTTTTTTTTTTCTCTTTTTTTTTTTCTCTTTTTTTTTTTTTTCCACAATATGGAAATTCTTGTATGTTCTTAAGAGAACATGTCTTGCAATAAATTCATATTGCACAAGTAAGAGCAGTTTGCTACAATGTCAAATGCGCCAAGAAATACTGCGACGTAAATGGAAAAATTTAAAAAAAACAGTAGCGTCCTTTTAACGAATTCTCTTCAGTAGTTGACTATTTAAGTGCAGTATCATAAATTAAGGTTATAAGGATTTTGTTTTATTAACGATATTTTTATTAAAGGATTTTTTATTTGCTTAAATCTACGAAAAAATTGTTCAAAGAAATGTCTGAGGTAACATTTGATTTTTAAGGGCATACGACAGATGACACGAGCCGAGTCACACAAAACAGATAATAAATTTATTAACACACAAAAATTGACAGAATTACACAAATGATTTGTGTGTCGAATGATGGCTAATAACATGTATGCAAAAATCGATGCAAATGAAATATGCAGCTCTTACTATAAAAATTACAATGTTGCATAAGGTCCCCAGAAAAGATAAACAATATAAAAATAAATGAAATGGGGGGACATCTCTGAATAGTTTTCAAAGAATAGGTACAATTTTCGAAGCAAAGTTCGTTGTAACAGCGAAGACCAGAATAATGCCAATTGCCGAAGACTTTTCGTTGATTTTCGGGGGCGACTTGGATGTCCCTTTCACTTCTCATCTGGTGGTCGTCAAATTTCTTCTGCGTTGTTTTTCTTCCTTGACTGGGCCGACTTGGATTCTTGGTGCAGCGGTTTGTCAAATTCAATTCTTCGTTCCCTTATTTAACCAGATAGGCTCCAGATTCACTTCTCGGAATTTGGAGGGAATCTTTTTGATTGGTCCCGAACTAAAAACAGACGCAGCTATTTTCCCACAAATCGAAATGTATCAAAAATATTTTTGAAATTCAAAAGTTTAATCCCAACACAGCGTCTGATTTTTTTTTTCAGAAAAGCAGACGATGCACGCTCAAGCAGCTTAAATTTCTTAGGGTATTTCGATTAATTATCATTTGTGTATTTCCTCTTTTTCATTTTTACATTTTTATTGAAATAAAGAGCTTTGCATTTCGAATAATTATTTAGTATAATTGTCTTTTCGATTAATTTTCATTGAAACAACTTACAATTCGAATAAATGTTTTTCGAATACGCACGCATAATCAATCAGAACATTACTTTAGTCTGAAGTCCTTTTAGAGGATGAAACGCGTTAGATGGACTTTTTTCCTCCGCTTTGTTATTGTTATTTAAATTTATATACATCAGAACAATGTTATGCATCCTATTTTCCAGTTTAGACTTCACTGATTTTGCTAAAATTATAAATCCTTACATTGAAATTTTTGTCACTCGAATTGGTCTTGGAGCTTTTAAAAGTCTGCCATTCGTCCTTGTATTGAATATTGCTACCACATCTGGTCTAGTGCTTATGATGTGTATCTAGATATTATTGATGAAATCCAAGGAAGAATCTGTTATGTCCTGGCATCTCGGCTTCACTTTCCTCGCAGTCGTAACGTAGCTTCCCTGTGCATTTTCTATAACAATTTTCCTGGTAATTGTTTTGAATTCTCTTTTTGGCGCCTTGACTTCTTGAATTTAAATGCAGTACTCAATTGGCAGCGAGGTTTCGTTTTCTGCTGAAATTGCTAAATGTAGCCGTAAGTTCTGTTCTAATAGTTTCTTTTCTCGCCTGTGGAATTGGTTCAGCTGCTCGCTTTCCTGTCAACTACGACCTTCAAAAATTTAAATACAATGCCAATCGTCATCTGTCTTAGATCCTATTTTTATTGTCCTTTCTCCTCGATAATGTTCTCGGTTTTCTTCACTCTATTGTCTTTCATTCTCAGAATTCACTTGCGTCTTAGTCGCTTTATCGTCTTGTTGGGGTGAAATGTTAAAAACTAATCAAATCGACGTTGTCTGGTTTGGTCTGTGAAGCAGCATGACAATTGCCTTCTTTGAGTTTTTATTTCTTCCTTTTTATTTTCTCTCTCTTTAACTAATAGCGCAATTGTTTTTCTCTAAATGAACACAGAGTATGTTGAAATCTCCAAGTTATATCCCTAGAATCACCTTTCAAACTACCACCACTAGTAACTTGAATTTCATCCTACCTCCCCGTAATCTGAATATGGTTTTAAGTTACCGTAGAGCAATGTGAAACTCTGGTGGGTGGAGTAGTCTTCGAAGTTTTAAACCACAAATTTGTTTTGTTGTGATTCAAAAGCGAGCTAACCTCTTTCCATCAATGACAAATTTGCGCAGAAACACTTCACTATCACAAAATTCTCTTTTAATATTTATTTTATTTTCTCTTATGGACATTATTGAAGATACTGTATAAATAGTATACGTAAACTATACTCACGATGCAACAACTATTTTCCTTGATAAACGGTTGTACACTCAATGGGGCTACTCTCTTGGGCCTCAAGCTCACTCTAGACCTCAAGTGGGACTCGTATATATGATCCATCGCTAAAGATACTGAAAAAATCCTTGTATCGCTCCAGAAAGTAACCGATTCCTGGGCAAGAACTGCTCAATTCTGTTTTGCACTCTAGACAGTATTCAAAAGCGGCTACGAGGACTGGTTGGTGATTTCCCCACCCAGACGAAACATCACAAGTTTCTCGCTGCTCTATCGCTATTTTCCAAGAAAAATGTTCAAATGAACTACAATCCTTAGTTCCGCCATGTAGCGAACCACCCTCATTACCTTCGTATTCCTTTGGTGAGATCTGAGTTCCACTCGAGCAGCTTCTTCCCACGAAATGACTGCCAAGAGGGTACTTCTCCGATCACTACAATCTTGACCTGTTCATGTCTAGGGTCATCCGTTATCTTCTCCACATACCTGCATAGATTGTACTTCTTTGCGGACCCAATGTTTGCGACCACCCCACAAGCGGCTGATAAACAAACGCTCGATCGCCGCTATATGTTTCCAGCAAAAAGGAAGTATAGCCACGCCGTAAAGGATGAGGGGAAAGACGTAAGTGGCACACGCCACAGCCCTACCCTTTAAGGACAACCCCCTTCGAAGCCAAGTCCGAACTGACTCTCTGACCTTGCCTGTCACTCGGAGCCGGAGCGTGACCCCCTTCTAGGCACCTGACCGCAAGCCGGAAGACTTGTTGCGGTTAATCTTGGCCCGCGCCTTCTGCACCACCTTAATGTCGCTGCGGCACGACACGAAGATGGATACGACATAGGCGTTCGCAGAAACCAAGTTCGAGCACTACCAGGAAAACGGCGATTCCGCGTAGGGCCGGACTGCACCCCCGACTCGTAGCCGGCGAAGGAAGGGCTCTAACGCCAAACGTTAAGTAAGAGCGACAGTGGGCTCCCGTGTCGGATCGACTGAGTCAGCGCAAAAGCGCTCGACCGCCTTCCGTTCACCAATAACACAGCACTGGGGGAGAGATACAGGAGGCTAATCAACCTGTAGAAGACTGGTTTGAATCCGGCGGTTTGCAGGACAGCAGCCAGGTACTGATGGTCAACCCTGTCAAATGCCTGGGACTGATCCAAATTGATCAGCGCGGCTCGCTTGTCGTCTTTTACACCTCTCGTGATCGTGCGGATCAGATGCAGGTTGCTTTGAATTGTTCGTCCCCTCACAACACAAGTCTGCTCAGGTCCCAACAAACTCGCGACAACTGACTGCAACCTCCCCGTCAGGATCTTGGCCAACGTTAACTTTGTATTTAGCAGTTATGGCCCTGTAATCATCTAAATCCCGCCCAACACCCTTGCCCTTTTTCAACACGGTGATCACACCCCTGGAAATCCAGTTGGAGATGGACCCCTGCGGGAATCAGTTGTTGAACACCACTGTCAAAATCGGGACAAAGATGTGCGACAGCCTCAAGTACATTTCGTAGGGCAGACCAAGTTCCGGAGACTTGACTCTGCCTACCTTCTTCAATGCCAAGTAGACTTCGCCCTCCGTGATTTCACCCTCGCAGCTAGCCACTTCAGTCAGCGAAAGCCGAGGAAAGTCGGCCAAATAGCTGCGAAACTCGTCGTCACTGAGACCAGGCTCCCTGGTAAAACGGCTCTCGAAATGCCGCCGAAACGAGAGCGCCTCTCCGGGGTAGTGACCTCGCGAATGCATCGATCGGAACCTCGACGGATCTCTTCTCTGCGCAATTCTGCTCTCATGTTCACGGCTTCGTTAGAAATCTTGTTTAATCTATGTCTAACTACATGACTCTGGTAGGGCTTGCTAGCCTCACGCTTCAGGGCCTGCCTAGCTACGGCTATCTCTAGGGACAGACTATCCTCTAGAGCCATCACCTTTTTAGCCTTATCTAGAGTGAGTCGTTGCTATATTGAATGGTGAAGGACCTAATCCTATCCTTAAGCCTCTCCCACCACCTACTCCCAATAACTGCCCCCACTTATTCCCGCTGCACTAATCTAGTCAGCTGTTGCTGAAAGTCCCGCCTGTCCAGTAAGGACAGATTGAACTTCCAGTGTCCAGCCATTCTAGGCCTAACACCTAACACCATATGGGAACAGACGAATCTATAATCCGAATAGTCTAACCGGTGGAACAACCTAGTAAATCTAGATCGACCCTTCTCACTAATATTCTGTCCAGCTGGCTACCTGGATAGACGGCCAACTACGAGCCCACGTCCATATCTCCTCCCTCGGCCGATCAGATTAACCATGTTACGATCGCCCGATGCCTTCCCGCTAGCACCCCGCCCCTTATCTATCTTGGGGCCCAGGACAGCATTCCCGTCCCCCATTAAGACTAAGCGCAACGAATCAACCAGAAATGGCCCCAAATGACGGGAAAAGTTGACACGCTTCACCTGGTCGTTGGGTGCATAAACAGCAACGACCCGAAACGAACCACTGCTCACGACAATTTCAGCCACGATCAACTGGCCCCTCGCGTCGGCATGAACAAGGTCCAACCTGGCATCCAGGGAACGTTTAATTAACAAGGAAACAGCTCTGGCCTGCTGGTCCCTTATGCTGAATAAACAATAAAATCGCTAGACAACACACGCGCATCAACGTCGCAAACAAAGTGTGTTTCCTGGATCGCGGCCACATCTACGCCGAAGGACAAAAGATCCCGAAGTTGACGGGCAGCCGTACCCCGATCTCTCAGGCCCCTCACATTCAAGCTAGCTAGCTTAATAGACATCCTTTAAGTTGTTTTGTTTTTTTAGGCAAACTCTTAAATGCAGACTGGACGGAAATTTATGTGAGTCGGGACCCCGACAGATTGTCCCATGCTACCAGTTCCCATATCGGTCTTAATTCGACCATAAGAGACAATACCGCCAACGACTGTCGGGAAAGTTAGTGTGATTGCTCTATATAAGGAGGGGTGGAGTATAACCGGGACCCTTCCAGCGCAAAAACTGGACATCTTTTTGAGTTTGGTTGACTCCATCTGCACCATCCTGCTGGGGAAAGCCGTCTTCGCCTCGGCCAAGTAATCCCACATTTTACCCCCAGTATTCCTTATGAGTGAGATCACTCCCGGAGCCTTGGGTATCTTCCGTGAAACTTCCATCCACAAAGGGCCATTTAAATAATGGCTTTAAGAGGGCCTTCTGCTGAAAAGAAAGGTTCCTCTCTAGGGCCTGCTTGTCGACAACACACAGTTTCTCACCCCTGGGAAGAGTCTTTTTCTTTCTTTCCCCCCCCCCTTCCGCTTTTTCTTGATTCGAGCTGGGGGAGGGAGAAGGAGACGGAGCCCTAGAAAGGGATGGAGGGAGACTCCTTGCCTTACCTGGCAAAAGTCCTGTATCGTCTCGGGATGGCGAAGTGGGGGCGGATTGTGTCTTGGCTATAATAATGTCCTTCTCCGCTCTACTTCGTCCGGATTTTCTATCTTTTTTTGTTTCCTTTGAATCTTCTTTGTCTTCCTCGTCCCTCCCTCTTTTCAACCGAGGTGGAGGCACTTCCTCTACCTCCATGCATAAATCCAGCTCTGGAAGTAATAGTTTGTTCGCCCACTTGATGCTGCTCTGCAACTTTCTGTACAGTAGTTGACTCTTTGTGCTGCTTTTGTTCAAACTGCTTTTGCTGCGGGTAACGCCCGACTTCTTTGATAGGTGTCAACCCCCCTCCACGAGTCCAAAAGATGAAAAGAAGGCTCCTAAATGGTCCTCAGTAATATACATGGGCACCCCGTGTAACTTTACGCGGGTTTTCCGGGTGCCCCTATACTCGGTCTGAAGCATCAACGTCTTGGTGGTGAGCGTACTTCCGGCTAATGCCTTTACCTCCTCCTCCGACGCTAGCAAAATGTCCCACATCGCGGTACTTTTTCTTGCTAAAATCTTGGCCCCAATGTTTAACGTCTTCAGAGCCTCTTCCATTGTCTCCTTGCTGACAGCCATACATTTTCTTGTCTTGACGTCGGCCGTCAACAAGAGAGATTGTTCATGCTGCTACTACCTCCATAACAGGAGGCACCGGCAAAAGTTCATTGGCCGAGATAAACTCTTTATATTTTACTTTTAGTCCCATGTAAAATTCTGGGCCTTTTTTCTAGGGCCTATCTGCTCCCCATGCGGATGTCGATGGCTGAGCAGGCACTGGTACATTTTGCTGGGGAGACTGTACATTTTGCTGGGGAGACTCGGCCATTATGGTGCTAGTCTCCCCACAACACAAAAAAAATTCCCTAACCCCAACGAAAACGGAGTAGACAAATTTACAGAGTAAACAAAATAAAGTACGTCGAAAAAAAGACAAGTGACAAACGTAACAAAATTAAACACTGACGATAAAAGCTTCAAAAGATTGGCAAATGTGTCAAATGTTTAAATAGGACTCACGTGGCTTAAAATTATAAGAGTCTTTTTATAATCAACGCATGCACTTATTCTTGCTTTGGAAAAGTCCTATTCTCAGACATAGGGTCTTCCAGCAGCTACTCTCTTGGGCATCACTAACTCCTTGATATAGGTCTCTGTATTGTATGATGCTCCGTGGGAAGATGAATAACGTCGCCAGATATGCAAATTTTCAAAACTGTACACCCTCAAAAACGAAGTTTTGTTAATAACTTTTTTTTTTTTTTAAGTTATAAAATCGAATATGTATACTAGGTATCTACTTGACCTCCCACAGGGCTAGGTTGTGACACAAGGTCGGTTTTTAATGTGGGAAGGGAGGGGGAGTGGACCCGAGTTTTCACCCGGGCCGCAGTACTTTGGCTTTAGCTGGTCTTAGCTTGTCCAAGCTGGTCTTTAGCTGGTCATAGCTAGTCTTAGCTGGTATTAGCTAGACGTAGCTGCGATACTACCAGCGCAGGGACGAATCCCTGCGACCGGCCTGTATCAGAGATCGAATCTCAGCCCCATAAGCGATCGTCCAGTGAGTAATCTGAGATCAGATACTACACCGTGATCTTAGCCTTGAAGCCGAGAAACGAACGATCGCCACCGACCGCGAGCGGCCGGCACCGACCAATATGTATACTAATACCCATCTGTTCTAGGTACCACACACACATTTTCAGAAGAATTTATGCAGTAATAAGAACATTATTAACAATTTCCTGGGGTGCCTTATACTTATTTCCACCACGATATTTGTGTTACAAGGAGTTTTTTGGTCTCTTGCGCAACTTGATCAAGGGGATTGCAGTCTAAGGAGTGATGTGGTCGCAGAAATTATCAGACAGCCATGACTGGATTCTTCTGCTTGTGTAGCATGATGCAAAGTCTTATTCTCAGACATAGGGTCTGCCAGCAGCTACTCTCTTGGGCATCACTAACTCCTTGATATAGGTCTCTGTATTGTGTCTGATGCTCCGTGGGAAGATGAATAACGTCGCCATCACTAGTGATCACTCCAAACATCTTCGTAACCACCATTAGATTCCTGCAACTCTTTCAGAATCCTCTGATTGACACCCAAACAATCTAAGATGTTCGTATTGGAGCTTCCGGCGCGAATGCCAAGCACTACAGCATACCGTTTCCAAATTTCTGGCGGAGTGAATTGTCATAGTGCTCATTTTTCTCACAGACGGCTCCCAATGACCCCTACTATACTGTGCCGTCAAGAAAATCAAAAACAAATAACGCGCATGCGCGAAATCAAAAATATAAAATGGCGGTATAAAATTTACTCATCGCACCCTGAAAAAAAATATGATGTGCGTAATTTGTAATTTGACGAGACCGTGTGAATTCGGTTTATTTGTCTATTGAGGTTAATACATGCCATGACCCCCTACATAAGTGAATGAGATGCTCTAGCATTTGAATATAATCCAATCAGAAGAGATAGGATGGGGTATGAATGAAAAGGAAGATAGTTAACGGAATGACGAGAGGAGGAAACATCTTAACTGTTCTTTGGCACCAATCGCAACAGTTGCTGTGTGTGAGATTTTTACAATTTCTTAGATGATTATTAATAAACCAGTGCCTCTCATAATCCTTTTTTTTTCTTCTTTTATCACTCCTATTTTCGTGATATTTTTCGTATTGATATAAACTTTCAGCAATTTTTCCCGCAATATAAAATGTATGTCCATATGTATATATGCATATATATAAACATAAAATTTTTATACAAATTAATAATTAATTCAATCTGTGGTTATTTTATTTATTTATTTTTCTCTTTTTTTTTTTTTTGCTACATCTGCAGCAGTCACATAAGCAAGATCTTTTTTCCACATTAGAAAAAAATACATTTAATAGATATAAAATGTATATTTTTAATAAAACTTTGAAAAAATATAAATTGAAAACGGCAATAATCTATGATCTTTCATCTTTCTATATACAAACACACACAAACACACACACACAAACACACACACACATACATACATACATACATATATATATATATATAAAATAATCTATGATCTTTCATCTTTCTATATACAAACACTATATATATATATATATATATATATATATATATATATATATATATATATACACAGATTTCTGTAGTTTACTGCTACCAGCAAGCAGAAACATTTTTTCTCCCGATGATGGCCATGTTGGCCGAAACTAGTCGAGGAATCTAAATGAAATAATAATAACATAAGAATATTAATCTACAACCCAGTATGTCTGAAGATTTTAATTAATTTTTTTAATAATTTTTATCGCTCTCTCTCTCTCTCTCTCTATATATATATATATATATATATATATATATATATATATATATATGCACGTTAGGGTAATGGATAGCGGCTCTGAGTGAGGAATCGGAAAGTAAAGTTCATTACATTCGCTTACGTGCTAATACCCTTGGAAAGTTATGAAACCATCTCTTGTCTTCTCAACTATGGGTAAATAGTATTATAGCTTTGAGTGGCGATCAGTCTAGGAGAATTACAACACTGAATTCAAAACTTACGTTAGGGGAAGCGCACTCAAAATCTATGCTTAGTCTGAGAGGAAGCGCACTCAAAATTACCGAATTTGCATTATTCGGACTATTGTCCTCATCTTTGTCGCCATATTTATTACAACTCCCCTGTAAGTTCAATACCTGGTTAAGGTGGTGGAGAACCTGGTGAGGGGAATTAACAGGAGATAACTAATAACTGACATCCATTAGACATGGCATGTGGAACTAGAACAGTCTACTCCAGCGAATGAAATAAAGGGTTCAGTTCGACATTCCAACCACCTGAAGAAGCCCGGAGCGTACAACGGCCAAAACGTTGTAATAAATATGGCGACAAAGATGAGGACAACAGTCCGAATAATGTAAATAGTAAACAGTTTTCTCGTCAAAACTTGTTTAAAGGAAAGATCAAAGGATTTTTTTTTTTTTCATTTAAAATTTTATTTTATTTTTTATCCTTTTTAGAACCTACGAAATTTTGGTTAAAAATTGTTTTTCTTGCATCAGCGTGGAACCATAAATTAGTACAGGAAATTTTAGTGGGTTTTATTTTATTTTTTTTTTTTTTTCAGTGAAAAGACTGATTTGGAAATTCTTGCAAAAATTAAATAATTATCTGATGTTAATGAAACTTCAGGACTTATTCCCAAATTAATTATATTTCTTTCAGAAAGATTTCCGTTTTTTTCTTTTTAATCTTGAGTAATAACTTTTTTTTTGCATCTATTACCCACTCCACTTATCGAATTTTATGAAATTTCGAGAAATTCACTATTGTACGATTAATGTTTATATTATATGCAGAAATCCTTGGAGAATTAAAATTTTCAATTTCTTTCTGTAAAACATGGCCACCGAATATCTACTTTGAATCGTAAAATAAAATGCAGTAAAACTAAGACATTATTTAATTAGAAAATCTTTTAATTTCTTCTATGAATAAAGATATATTAAGGACATTGTCTTTTAGAAAATAAATTTTTCGATGAATAATGAATTTTACAAGAATTTTCATTTCTTGGTTTAATTTTTAAATGTTAAAATTCTGTATTTGTACCTGTCAGTTGATAGGATTATTAAGTAAAACTATATTTACGAATCATAAATGGAAAAGCTGACTATAATTTAGCGACTACCAGTATTTTGAATTCTTTTCGTCTATATAAATCCGGACATTCAAAGACACATCAGAAAATAAGAGCGACAACTATATTAAATTAAAGCCGAAATAATTAAAAATTCAATAAAACACTAGATTAGAATTTTTTAACAATACTGGATAGTTAAGAATTATATAAAAATGCTCTCACTTTATAATCTTCATGCAATTTTTTTAAAGTCCATTTAAAAAAATAGTTTAAACTGTATATCTGTCAACACCTCATCAAAACCTCTCTGTTTTAAAAAAAAAATGCGTTTGTGATATTACTATTAAGTAAATTACTTTTAAGCTTAAAATATGTTTCAAATCAGATCACTAAAGCGTTAATCAGTGATATATTTTTTAACTCTTTCTTCCAGCATTCGTTTTGAAATAAGCAAAATATTTTTCATAGAGAAATATTAAATTTAGCTTGAAATTAAAACTGAAATAAGTTTCGAGGAAGAATTTTCAGTTAAAATTCATCTTAAACTGTAGGTTGTAGTGGAACCCTGGAGGTGGGGATGTGAAGCGGCCCGTCCAAGCGCCCTGGCCACAATGGCCAGGGTCCGGCGTTTTCTTCTCCTCCTCTCCGACCTACTGACTTTGGCGAGAAGTCGCCGTGTTATATTAAGGAAGACCAACACTAACCACAGGTCTTGTACAATACTAAAAAATCTCAAGGATAATAAGCTGATATTTACTACGAGAAACGAATGTGTAAAAATGCTCACGGGGTGTATTACTAGTTTCGTAACAAAAAAAAAAATGAACTAAAAAGTCATTAGATCAATTTTTAAAAGAAATTAAATTCCATAGTGTGTTGGGAACACTATATAAAAAGGTCAAGGCTGAAGCGTCCTATTCGTTCCTGTTTCGGGAGCAGCCAAAGACTGCGGTGACAGGGTATCGTATTTCTTTGGAGGTACCTACACGAGTCCCAAACCTAAGAATGAGAATATAAAATTTTGACATGAAATTTGATTTTCATAAGAAAATCTAACATTCAAATCAGTCCCCAAATTTCTGTGGCACAAGGAATTTCTGGTACAAAAGATTCCATGTTTCTGACAGAGCGTTTGTCATAAGATAGAATTATAATTCCGTCGGATTCACGTCTGCGCTCGGGAGAAAAACAACAAATGCCATAGAATAGACATTGCTAAAAATAGAAGCATTATTGATTTCACTGAAGTCGTTTGATTTTGGAAGAAATTTTTCCTTTCCTTCTCTATTCATAAAACGGATAATGTCATTGATGTAAAGTAAAATAAATATTTTTTTCACATTTGATTAGACATGAAGCTTTCAAAAATGAACGGTCGAAACTTCAGAATTTCCACCGGAAGAAGCCGAGATTTTGAATCTGCCTGTTTTCCTTTCGACTGAATCGACTGACAAACCAGAAATAAATTTACAAAGCGGGGGAAAAATAAACAAATGCTTCGTTGATTTGCTCACACGAATTTTTCTTTTTTACTTTCGTGATTTAAGCAGAGATGTTACGCATCGTTTCTAGCGTGTTGTCATTTTTAACGAATTTATCATAAAACATTTGGCATATCTATATACAAAGAATGCACGATACTGGAGATAAAGCGCTTATCGTCCGTGTAGACATAGGAAGCAACACTGTATGGTGACTGCCAATGTCGCGCTTCCATATGATCTGTTGATTTATTTCTGAAAATACAGAAATTGTGGCACAAGGCCGAGAAAAGGGGAGGGGTAAAGACTGGTCGTAACTAACTATCCTGTACCTAGCTAATCAGATTCGCGACCCATTCATACATTACAATTGACACATTCACCACAAGAACTCGTTCGTCACCATTCAATCCTCCATACACCATAATACCACAAGCTTACAAGGGGAACCTACAAAAACGCGCCCCACACCATAAAAATTGGATGATAACAATACATTAAAATTCTAATAATGAAAAGATGAAAGGGGAGGGAGATGAACCCATTAACAAACAAAAATTCAACAAATTTTAAACTAAACATAATTTATGTTAGTAGGGCCCGTCCAACCCTCAAAACAGAGAGGCCGCTGTATTCTGCGGATAGGGCAAAATCAAGAAGCACTTCCATATGATCTGACCAAGTGTAACTATTTCGCAGACAGTATATAAAGAGATTGAAGAGGAATCGCCCATTTCTAATTTCTTCTTCTCCACTCCGTTTTTCTTTTGTTCCTATTAGGGCTGACGTTGACTTAAGTTAATTACCTTCAACCAGGTTATCGCATGTACTATAATGCGACTCCTGAATTTTTGCATTAATTCTAACTCCAGATAACTCTTGTATATAGTACAACCGGTCATTGAAATTGCATGATTTTTAACAATTTAAAAAAAAAAAAAAAAAAATAACTGCCCTCACCCCAAACATTTTTTTTTTGCTTGTGTCTGTTCGTCGGTCTTTTTGTTAGGTATGTATTTGTGTATGCCAGAACCTTTCAAGACTTAAGTGATAATCGACCACCACAACTCCGTCACTTAGTGCTTTTAGTAACGTTTAGCCCTTAAAAAAAGTCTTGTTCTACCATGCACCACTCCATTTGCACGGCCGTTTTTCCCGTGCCATCATATAAACTATATACAGATCTATAGAGATAGACAATTAATATAAAAAAAATTTGTCCCTGGGCTGATTGATTCTACCTTCATCATCCCGACACCAGAGCTTATGACATTTCCGGATCCAAAAAACATAGAAATCCGAAGGCTTTAGTTCTTGCATACATATTAAGAAATTCCTCTTAAGCACATATGAGGCCGGATGAAAAAAAAAAAAAGAACATTTCAATTACCCCCCCCCCACCACAAACAGATCCTTGTATAATACCCTTGCTTTTCTTCTCTTCTCCCTTCCCCACTTCTTTTTTCACATCCACCTCCTCCCTTTCTATTACACCTAACGTCGTGCGTTTATTTTGAAAAATAATGTAGTGTTCATTTTTTTTATAAAGCGTTAGGGTCTTTAGATAAAAATTGGCTGAGGATACAGTAAAGTAGCAGATTCAACTGAACTCCTGATTTTTTAAGTTTTTATACGTGTATTAAGCACTTTTAATACCATTGTTTCCTGGTCTGATTCAACTCTGTTCATTTAACCATTTATGCATTTTATACACACACACACTCGGTGTTATGCCGAAGCAATTTTCAAAGGCTGGAATTATTTTTATTTTGGGTTAATACCGTTTTTTCTATTTTTTTTTTTTTCTTTTTTTTTTTTCTAGTCATTTAAATATTTAAATGAATTTAGTTTAATTTTGAATTTAGGCCCAGATTAACATTTAAGATTGAAAATAAGAAATATAAATTCTAATATAAAGACGCTGATTTTGAAAACGCAAGTAAACAAGGGACGTAACTCTATTTTTCCGAAAATCAAGAGTAATTAATATTACTAATACTAATTAAAACTAATATCAACAAGGAAATATGCCCACTCTTACGGTTAATGACACACATTCATATATTACACTGTCATACACTGTATACCATCACAGAACCATCTATAATTCCTTAAGTCTGCAAAGACTTGTATTCGTCACTTCACTCATTCTTCTCATCTACTGGCAACGATTTGGCCACCAAATTTTCAAACTTTTGATTAATCACTTGAAAGCACTTTTCCATTGGACCTTGCTCCACTCTTTATAAGCGTTTCCATATTCCACTTTCTCCCCCCCCTCCTCATTTTCCTTTCCGGGGAAATAAGTTTCTTGGCTGTTATTCATCTGTAAAGGCCATTTCTTATGAAGCTACTTCGAACAGGAGAAGAATCTACTTCACGTCGAACTGAATTTGACAGATGCTGGGCAAGTTGCATGCTAGATTTCTTCCTGTCTCTCGATGAAGTAAGTTTTGAGAAACGTCTCAGAACATACCGATAACTTTCAGATATTTTCACTTCCTGTTATCTCCCCCCCGACTTCCACCCCCCGAATTTCTAATATTTCTTAACCATTCTTTCAACTTCAAATCATTCGATCTATGTTTTTGTGTCTTAGTTAATTATATATATATATATATATATATAATCTGATAGTTTTTTTAATGAAACGACCGAAAAAGTCCCCATTTTTTTTCCAAATCTTGCAATAAAAATGTTACATACATACATACATATATATATATATATATATATATATATATATATATATATATAAGGAATATAGTCTTAAGGTTTGCTATATTTATGGGATAAAGTGCTCAATATCAGAGATAGAGCGTGTTCAAATATTGCAGTCAACACTTAGAGGCGACAGGCTGTTTCATGCTAGACGCAATCGTCAGGCCACGTGTGTTGTAAAATGGTGGCCTGACCATTGCGTCTATCATGAAACAGCCTGTCGCCTCTAAGTGTTGACTTCAATGTTCACTTTTATATATTACACTGAGCAAAAGTCATACACTGTATACCATCACAAACCATCTAATTAATCTTGCAATAAAGAATGTAAGTGCTAATTTATACAACACACACACACGCGGGCAGTTTCTTCTGTCAAGTGGGGAGCGCAGTTTCGAATCCTGCCGAACAGCACATTTTCTTTTTCTAGAGTGTGCAGGCCAGTAGACGGAACAAGCACTTATAAAAGCAAAAGGAACTTAGCTTTTACTCCAATACAGTTCTCCACTAAAATAACGCTTGAGTACAACGTTAAGTACGGCTTAAACAATGTCTTACCGATAGACAACCATGTAAGGTAATTATTTACTAGGACCTTTTATGGTGGCTAAGATAGTTGAATATATCCCAGCGTTGCTGTTAGTTGACGTTCGAATCCAGGTAAAAGAAGACATTCAAAATGACGCTTTGCAAGGTAGGACTTTCTTGTATGCTATATTTGCTTAATGATTATCGTTTACCACCATTTGACTTGTGAAAGAGTAAAATTAACTTAATTTGTGTGTATATATAATATCTGAAACGCTGACCTTCCTTCTACCAACATGGCTTCGTCTGGCAGCAAAAGGGATTGCTGTCTGACAAAGCCATCTTGGTAGAAAACATGGTTCCAGGAAGGTCAGTATTTCGGATATTTTAACTACTACATTTTCGTTTCATAAAAAATTGTATTTGGCACTCTCAATTTAGCTGTTCTTTTGCGAATTATTTTTTGCCAAGGATTGAAAATTTATAATTCAATGTTTTGCTGTTCTTGTACAAGGATGCAGAATTAAACTCTCTTTATTGCTGGATCAAATAAATGTGCCTCATTGCAGTACGGTAGGCCCCTTTATATACAAATGGACTTAGATTGATAGGAAGCAAAATAAAGTGTGTGAAAAACGGTATACATAACTTATTCATACGTGTTTTGATTTAGCTTTTGTACTGTTTGATGTGAATGACATTATTTTCTTTTCTTCGTACGTGTCTGTCTTGACAAATGTGGGTATGCGTCTTTTGCTTGTAATTTTTCTTTATTCATTATCGTTTTTGTCAGTTTTGTGAAAAGCCGAACAAAAGTAATTCTACATTTAGAAATAGAAAAAAAAAGCAGGAAAAAACTCGCCGCAGATTTGTCTTTTTACGTCAAATTCTGGAAAGTGACTATTTTTTTTTTTTTTTGTTCTCCTTTCATTTTTTTTTTCTTTGCTCCGAAATCTTTAGCTGCATTTGTCCAAAGTTTAGTGTCGGTCTATGAGTTTAGTTTGAAGAATAAGATTAGGTCTAGCTGTTAAATAAACTTTCCATTCCAACCACACCGTGCATGCACAAAGAATATGGTACGTATGTGGCCGAAAAATGAAGCCGGTTTTGAATATCGTGTGTTCTGATGAGTTTTTGGTGTCTTTTTTTTATTTATTTTTTTTTTTTTAACTTCTTCCACCATGCTGGGTATAACGATAAACTACATCCGGCAGCAAGGCCACTGATTGGGAGGATTTGAAGAGCATGGAAACAACTCTTAACTGTTGTTGTTCAAAATTTCACCTTAACCGAGGGTGGTAAAACCTGTTAGGGCCCCAGCTATGGGCATATATTGAACGCCCAAATTGTGATTTAAAAAAAAAATCATATGAAAGTGTAGAAATACATTTTTATAATGAAGGTGCCAGCAATACATTTTCATAGTTCCCAGCAATATATTTAACTCCCGACAAAAACTCTCTTGACAAAAATACGTTAATGAAACTGATTTCTTACAAAGAATACATTTTTATTTTTAATTTAAATGTTTTTTTTTTATGGATACTGATTTTCTTTCATTCATTCATTTATTTTATTTTATATTGTTTATATTTTGTTTTCCGGTCTGAATATTCGAGGAATCTTGTCGGCCTACGTGGCCGAGCGATTAGGCACGTCAGATTTAGTGACGGTTCCCTATGGTGGATGTAGTTGGATAAAAATAGTGTTTAATTTAAATACAAAGCATCTAACCGAATATGAGTATTTATCAAAACTAACTAAAGTAAAAAAAAAAAAAAAAAAAAATGTCGCATTGAATCCATTTCCTAAAATAAAAATACAATACATACTATATTCATACGAACCTATGCTAAAAATCTTGTCGGCATTAAATAACCCATTGAGGTTTATATGCCGTAAAAAGAAATAAACCAAACGATTTTCATTGCGTTACAAGCTGTCAGAGCGAAAGCTTCCATTAAGCTTTCTTTTCTATTTATTTTTATTTTTAAATTTTTTTTTTAACTGATTATTTACCGTTATGTATAAAAGAAAAGAGAAAAAAAAAGCTTACTTCAAACGAACAAATTGAAGTTTTCACAGATTGTTTATGCTTGGCTAATGCGTACCAATGTTGTTGTTTTTTTTGTGCATGCGCAATATGGAACGATTAATGATATTTATTCTGCTAAATACACAGAAATGTGGCACAAGGCCGAAGTGGGGGGGGCGGTCTTCTTCTGTCTTAACTATAACTTAGCTACCCGGAAACACTGACCCAATCGTACGAACAATATTCCTTACACCAAAATAACACATTCATACGTACCTTTCTTACTCCAACTACCATAATACCTCATCGTCTCTATGTAAATACTAATTTATCCCTATATTTACAATTCAGTGTCTGTGGGGGAGGGGAATAAAATAACAAATCTAAAAACTAACCCCAATGAGTATTTACAATGGGAATGCAATACAAGAAACTAAAGAAAATATTATTAGTAATAACCACCCCCCACAATCACTAAATGTGGGAGAAATATCAGTTCACCGACCGAAATTAATGCGGGACTATAACAGGATAAATCCATTCATTTATCCCAAGAGCACATACTGACACGCACTCATTCAAACACAACAACAAATACGAAAACACTCACGCGAAACGAAAGGCGCCCCGCATCCACCTGCGAACTGACATCACTAACCACCTAACGAGGGAGGGGATGGGGAATTAAACTTAAAGAAAAATAGGGATAGAAATAAAAGGAGGGCCAATGAGCATACATACCCTAGCTAAGTTAACTCGAAAGAAAAAAGTAAAACTAAAACATCAAAACTGAACCTAACCTAACCTAGTTTCGGGGTGGGTTGCACTTGTTCAACCCAGAGAGATCAATATCCTGATGCCTAACCGGCATCAAAGTGCCACTCGAGGTCAGCCTCTTTCACACGACACAAGCGCGCAAGATGCACCCACCTTTTGCTGAATTCTGATGAAGAGAGCCGCTGCCTTTCCGTCCTAATCTTGACTTTAAGCTGATGCTTAAAGTACAAGATCAGTTGGGAAGAGGTGAACTTCTCGCTTCCATAGAATCCCTTCTGACGCGTCGTCCAAATCACGACTCTCATAACTCCTAGCAAGCAGTGGAACACATATTGTTCAGCCTTCGTCATCGGCAGTGCCACATTGCTACAAACGGAAGAGGCTTCAGGGACAAAGAACTTTCCCTGCAGTATGCGGACCATGAGGCCTTCAACAAACTTGCACAACGGCACTACCAGGCTGCAATGAAAGAAGGCGTGACCCACGGTCTCGACCTCCCCAACGCAGCGACGGCAGTTTGGAGATTTCTCCAAGCCAGCTGAACAAAATCTTTTGGTGACCCAGAGGGCCCCACGAATCACCAGCCATGTGAGTGATGCCTCATCGTTATTGAGACATTTCAACCCGGGCGCCCAAGGCCATATTGAGCGAGCCTCCTGCTTCGTAAGTCCGAGATCGTCAATCAAATCATCATGAACGGACCCCCTGACTAACACTTGATATAATGCCCTACGAGATAACGCCTGGACGTTGGAGAGGCCATCCGACGCACTTAAGAGGCGCTTCAGAGTAATACGACATTCGCGATAGAAGGCGCTTTCGGCTGGGGGTAAACGGTGGGCCTCTTCCTCCCACGAGTGCACACTTCTCAGTGATGGGAAGTTCTTACGGGCGTCTTCCTTCCAGAAGGCGCCCTCCTCATCCGGATCGCGACACATTCGATCTAGAAAGCCGATGCGAAGCATATGTTGACGAATTTCAATGATTGGCATGCCCAGACCGCCTTCAGAAGGATGAAGGCAACAGATCTCCCGAGTGACTCTGGTGGCCTTGCCTCCCCACAAGAAGGGAAACAAGAGCCTCACGAATGCCAGCAAAGTGCTATACGGAAGTGGAAGCACCGAGAGTCGGTAAAGGAGAATCTGGTAGATGTATGAAACACATACTTCCGCTCTCCCCTTTAAGGAAAGATTCCTCCGAGACCACAATTTAATTGCGATCTCGGCCTTCCCTCGCACCTCCGACCAATTCATTTCCAACCGGAGATCAGGACCGAACCAGACGCCGAGAATCTTGACCGGCCCATCCGTCCAGTGGAAAGGTCCGGGAAGAGAAACTCCCTTCCACGCACCCAACCACAAGCCGACAGACTTATCGCGGTTGATCTTGGCCCCTGTCACCATCTCATAACAACTGAATTCATTGCTGACTTCGTCAGTCTCGGCTCTGCTCGACACAAGAGCCGAAACGTCGTTAGCATAGGCAGAATACCTGGCCGATGTGGTAGCACCGGGCAGGGTAATTCCGCGTAAGACCGGATTCGCCTTTAACTTGCGAAGGAAAGGTTCAAACGCAAGAACGTAAAGCAACGGTGAAAGCGGACAACCTTGACGAATGGAGAGAGACAATACGAAAGGCTCCGATCGTACCCCATTCACCTCCACCAGAACACCGGGAGTCGCATACAGAAGTCGAATCCAGGTGCAAAAGTACGGCCCGAAACCGGCCGCTGAAAGAACAGCCTCCAGAAACCGATGGTCAACCCTATCGTAGGCCTTGGACTGATCTAAATTGATCAGCGCGGCTTCACTGTCGACTTGCTCAATGATCAGGCGTACCATATGAAGATTGTCCTGAATAGTTCTACCCTTCACAGCACAAGTCTGTTCCGAGCCAATCAGACTAGACAGGACAACCTGCAAACGGTTGGCCAAGATCTTTGCCAAAGTCTTTAACTCTGTGTTTAAAATAGTTAAAGGGCGAAATTTACCTAACCCATCCCGACCGTTTTTGTCCTTGCGTAACAACTTGATCACGCTCCTGGTGAAGCGTTTGGGTATAGACCCCTGCTTCATCCAGTTGCCGAAAATCAGTGCAAGCAGCGGAACAAAAACGGGCGACTGCCTCAAGTACACTTCGTACGGAAGACCATCTTGTCCCGGAGATTTGTCCAGGCTAACCTGTTTCAACGCTTCCCAGATTTCCGACTCTGTAATGGGACCCTCGCACCTAGCCGCTTCAGCTGCCTCAAGGCAGGAAAAGTCAGCTGAATAGGCGTCGAACTGAGCAGGGATCAGACCGGGCTCCCTGGTGAAAAGCTCCTGAAAGTAGTCACGAAAAGCCTCGCATATGCCCCCGTTTGTAGTCACGGTCCGATTATCCGGCAATGTGACGCATGCGATATGTCGCCTAGATGCATTCCGAACTTCCTCTGCACGCAATTCAGCGGCTATATTCGTTGCCTCAGAGGACATTCTTTTTAACTTAGCCCTAACTACCAGAGCTTGATCCTTCTTGATAAGCAAGGAGGCCAACTCTGACTTAGCTAAAGCTATGTCCCCACTAACACGGGATTTGACCGCCCGATCAACCTTTTGCTCTAAAGCCGTTTGCACCGCTAATCTATCTAGATTGAGCCGACGACTATAATCAGCAGAACACGTTCTAATTTTGGATTTTAAATTATCCCACCAAGCATTTCCCACAACCGCTCCCGTCAGTTCCCTCTGTATCATTAGTAGCAGCTGGTCCCGGAAATCTTGCTCACCAAATAATGATGAGTTTAATTTCCAGTAGCCAGCCATCCTAACATTAGGCTTATCTAAGTTTACACGGACCCGGACAAGCCTATGATCCGTATAAACTATCTCATGGAAACTTGGACACCCTAAGAGCCCTACATCGACTCTCTTAACAAAGACTCGGTCTAGATAACTAGCTGAGCCGCCACTATTTGTCCAAGTCCACACTACCTCCCGAGGGTGTTCATTCCGGAACTTATCAACAAGATCAAACCCGTCGATAAACTCTCGAAAATGTTTAACGCCCCGGTTGTTAGTACCCGAATTTGGCCCTATACGATCTATATCGGGATCAAGGACGGCATTCCACTCACCCACTAAAACTACCCGACGTAATGTCGTCAAAAACGGCTCGATCTGCCGAAACAAAGCAGGCCGCTCAGAATGGGCATTGGGCGCATAAACCCCAATGAGACGAAGAGTCTTATCCTTTATGGTAACATCTAGCACGCAAAGTCTGCCCGCCGGATCCGCGAAGACAAGAACATACGCAGCCTTCAAAGACTTGCTTACCAGCCAAGAGACACCTCTCGAACGACCATCAAAACAGGCTGAATAGAGGGAGAACCCCCTAGACAGTATGTTCACATAGTCATGAGTAGAAAACCGGGTCTCTTGTACACAACATATATTCACCACGAGACGCTGAATGTCACGAGAGAGCCTCGCCCTGCGAGACTCCGACCTCAGGCCTCGGGCATTCACACTTGCTAACCAGAGAGCCATGATGAAAACCGATTAGGGTTGCTCTCCGGCATTGAACATAGCCGGGGCCAGGACACCGACGGCCTCTCCCATTGAGCCAGTACCCATCTCACTCTTGGTGGTGCCATCAGGAGACAGGCCACCAATGTCCAGGGGGAAGTTATTTTTAAGGCTCTATACAGGGAGGGGTGAACAAAAACTTGGAACCGCCCTGAAGAATATTGTTAACGACGTCGTCGTCAAAGCAGGCCATGGGCGGGAACATTCCAAATGTTTCGTTTGTTTCAGCCATCATGGCCCATATCTGCTTTCCAGTTACCCCCGATCGCACAACGGTGAGGACCCTTTTAGCTTTAGGGAAATTTCGTGGATTTTCCACGTCCAGATCTTTGAATTTCCTAAAATTAAGCAGTTTTAAGATTTTTCATGTTTTTGGCATGCAGCAGTGCCTTTTTCTCCTGTTCTTTGGAGACGCAGCACATGTCTTCCCCTGTATTGTATATGGGTTTAGACTTAATCTTTTTATCTATCTTGGGCTCAGGTGAATCTGAAGAAGGGCTCCTTTCTCTTTTATGTTGTTCCTGTTTTTTAGGTGAGCGAATGGGAGTTTACATTGGGGAGGGATTGGGTGATAGAGAGGGGGATGATTTTTCTGATGATTTTTCTTGAGTGTGGTCATTTAGATGATACCTGACTTGGTGATTTGGCAATTAGAGGAGGGACCATTGGATGATGTTTAGTGACAGGGGAAGACGGTGCCGAAAAGTATAAGCCAGATTTCCTCTCCGAAACTTTGGATTTTAGAGACTCTTTCAGTTGTTGAAGTTTTTCCTCCTTCTCAAGAGAAGGTTCATATTTGAGCATTTTTTGTCTGAGCTTGTCAGAGTAGCTTGTCGGAGAGTCGCCCTTAGCACTGGTTGAGGGAGTGGGGCTGTTTGTGTCTTTCGCTGTTTTTGGTGTGGAACGAGGTCCCGCTGCCTGGGTCTTCCCTTTCGCCTTATCCACGACCTGCCATTCCCCTTCTCCCTAACCGCACTAGCGGCGGGCAAAGGCTTTTCGGGGAATGGGGGCTGAGATTTAGACCCAACCGGGGGATTTCCACACCGGTCCTGGTCACAGGCATGCTCACTACAGTCGAGACGGATTGAACAGACTCGACCAAAGCGCATGCACAAATAAATCCTCGTTTCGTTATTTTATCACATTTCATCTACACCGGAAATGTGTGTAAAAAAAAAAAAAAAAAAAAAATCGTTGAATCTAGTTCGAGTTAAAGTTGATAATTTCGTCATTTGGAAAAGCATGAATGTACTTCGTGATTACCGTGTGACTGGGATAGGTATCAAATTCGAGGTCCCCATGACAGTGAATTTTCCTGTCATTTCGAGACATCTGGATAAAAATATTACTCAGGTCTTATGTGACGCTGAAATATTTGGTATCTTTGCTCAGATGTTGCAGATTACTAGTACTTGCATCTTAAAACAATGTTATTAGAAATACTTTTCTTGTAGAACTATTTGCATGTTTTATCTGGTTTATTGCAGATCCCCTCCCAATCCCAAATAAAAGTTAAATAGCAGAGTAAACTCGGCTCTCCAGCGGCCTTAGGTTGCATCCTGTTTTGGGGAACGGCACCTCCGATTTCAAAACTGAAAAGACAAAAAAAAAATCCTGTAAATATTTATGTAATCATTGAAATACTCGTCAATGCGCTAAAACATTTCTGGACATTACCTGCTGATATGGAGGTGATAATGTGTTTTTTATGTCATCAAACATGGTAGGTATTTCCTACTCGTGTCAACGCTCAGGGTTCGAGACCAGGCAAAAGCTGGGATTTCAATTTTAGTTGTATAGTGATAGTTAGAACCTAAAATTGAATAAGGGCTTGGTTTGTCGCTATATATATATATATATATATATATATATATATGTGTGTGTGTGTGTGCTTCCGAAAAATTTATTTCGGTTGAGTTCTCTGGGGAGGAAGTGTGAGTTTGTAAACAGTGACTATTACTGCTAATAATACAAGACTCTTAGGTAAAACGAATCGAGTTTTCTCAGTCACTCTGTGTTTATCTAAAAATAAATACGCTTAAAATCACCATCTCTCCCGTGCGCTTAGGGGTAGAATCTCGACTGACGCCAATTCAACCGGATTTCGATCCTCAGCTAGAGGTAACCGGATGTCTAGCCACATGGATGAGCTGTGATACAGCGAAACAATCTGTCTGTGGATTACATACACATATATATATATATATAAGTTTTAATGTGTAAAGATTGCCAAGTCTCGTAACATCTCCAGTTTTCTCGCAACTCATACTGTTTAGCTATTGATAGTGGCCAGCAAATGTTAAGCGCCTTAATGTTGCGTCACCATATACCATATCGAAGCGCTTAAAATTTTAAAACTTTCGCCCCAGCCACTCAACCGCCGGCGTCTTACTCTCTGGGTTGAGGTGTCTACTCGGTCCTAACCGAACTTAAGGGAGTGTCCGTAGGTCCCCTGAGCATCCGTAGATTATTCGACCGGTTCGCTGGTTTAATCCTGCTTCCTGCACACGTTGTGATTTGTTTGATCCAGAAAGCAGAAGTGATGTCCGTCCATTCACGGTCGATTGAAGATGTAGACACGGCTGGGGAGTCTGCGCTAAGAAATTTAGAATGCAGCAAAAAAAAAATTAATATCTTCAGAAATTCGGGCAAACAACTATTCACTGGTTGACTTGTTAATGTCTTTTATATAGCAGAAAAGAATAGTATAGAAAAGAAACTGGTTACAGAAAAGAAAAATATTTAACGTAAAAACTCATACACTGGATTCTAGACAGAGAGAGTGTTGTGATTAACTTGTTGTTAAATCGACTCAGAACGATATATGTCTTTTGCGTTAGAGGGATAAAGATTTCTGTGCGGGGCTTCAAGTTATAGTGGCATTCCTCCTCCCAACGCTTACCCGGGCCAATTCTATCTTCTCTCTTCAAGAATTTTCTCCAGTCTGCCTTTCTCAGCATAACTACGCGTTTATATAGATAAACCCGGCTGGTAATAACTGACCGTCGGCCCTACTACTTCGCACGCGATTATCACGGGGTTCTGGCTGCTTCAACTGAAATCATGTGAATTCCAAAGTTCCTTCTAGCTTACTCAGCTCTATTTCAATTTTTAATCGAGAAAAATTATTTCGACCATTTGCATTGTCTTCTGATGACCCAGATTCAGTGGGTACAACTTCTGCCCTAGATCAGATTTCACCATTAGTAAACAAAATGCTCTGATTTAATTTCGCTATTCAAATCTATTCCAATTCCACTAAAAAAAAATATACGTATGTGTGTATTTCCCAGACTCTCTCTCTCTGTCGTACTACTGTATTTTACTCCGATGCTTAAGACACCTGCTCAAAAGATTGTATCTTTTACTACCAAGTAAATGCTTTTAGACTCTGATATAAGACTTAATTCGAGAATAATTAACTAAACAACCTGAACTGTTTGTAAAAGTTCTCAATTCTTCATCTCTAGTTCTTCCATTAAGAAGGTTGGTTCACTGTGCCAGAGAATCTTTCTCGCTAGAATCCATCTTGCATATTTGTCAATCTACAATTCTTTCTTGTACTGAATATTGCTGCCATGTCTGGCATCTCTGAAGTATATCTCGAAATTCTCGACAAAATCCAAAGGTCTGTAATGTTATTGGTCCTGACCTGGCATCTCGACTTCAGTCACATTCCCATCGCCATGACGTGGCTTCCCTCTGTCTTTTCTATAAATATTTTCATGGCTGTTGTTCTGATGATCTCTTTTCCTTCGTATTTCGACTTTGTGAATTTAAGCGTACTACTCGATTAGCTGCTAGGTCTCATCGTTTGAGAGTCGAAATAGCTATATGTAATCCTCAGTTCTATTTTAATTTTTTCTCGCACTCCTCACCTGTGAAACTCCCGGTTTCTTGCTACCCTGCAACCTCTAAACTTCAAAAATTTAAATGCGACGCCAATCGCCATCTTCTCTCTTGCTGGACTCTTTTATTCTTCTTTCTCCTCACTAAAGTCTTCTGATTCTCTTTCACTCACATTAACCCCTTGCATCTTAGTGACATTATACCCTTCCTTGGGAGGTGAAATGATAATAAAAAAAGAATTCTGCTGCCCTTCTGACTAGTTATAAAGCGACGTCGTAGATTGATGAGGTGTAAAACTTTCGAAATATTGATTCATGTGTCCCCAACGATGCAAAAGAAAAAAATTATAATGCCAAACACTCTCCAATGCAGGTTATTATGGTAGTGTGGAAAGCAGTTGGGGGATTTTTTGCCCGCCAATTTTAAAATACCATTTAACTTCAAATAATGACTGAAATTTCGAAGCTCTGCGGTAATATTATCTTATTTTAAATTATCATTGGGTCTGAAACTTGTGACATCAAACTTGAGATTTTTTTTCAAAGTAAATAAACCAAATGCTTTTATTGTAGTAGCATCATTTCCAATAATGACAGCATCATTTTCTATAATTACAACAAATATGTTGTCAGCAGTTACGAAAGAAAAGAGTATTCACTGTATTCACAATTATCTTCTTTTTTTTTTTAGAATAACTCACTTTTTTTTTTAACGACAATCTGTTTAGTTACATATCTGGAGTTTGAAATAATGCTTCAATTACAAAGGAAAAATATCAATTGAAAGCTGTGCCCGGCCAAAAAAAAAAAAAAAGAAAACTCTGCCTGAGATAGTTAAGCAGTACAAATTGGGTTCTTCTTTTGCATTCCACGCCATCTGGAACTGGTGTCAACCAGCTTGTGTGTATCCGCGTCTCCACTTACATTTTCCATTCACTCTCTCGAGGGCGTCGTTTCTCAGCCGGTGCATCCGGAAGCAATAATGTACCAGAAGAGTAATCTATGAGTTATATTTTTTTCTTCTTTTTTTTTATAACAATTATAAGATGATAAACCCTTGTCATTCCTTAAAGCTAGAGACTAAATCTTATAAAATCTAAACTTGGGAGTAAATATATACTTTCAATAATAAAAAATATAAAAATCCTTCGACGACTATACTGAAATAACTAATGTTTTTTAAGTAAATAATTTCTTTCCGAGATTCTGCACTAATTTACTCAATTTCATATATATATGTATATATATATATATATGTATATATATATATATATATATATATATATATATATATATATTTTTTCAGTGTTCTATATTATTGGAAACTGCAATTAAATACATTCTTATACTAAAACGTAAAGCAACCCCAAATTTTTATTTATTCTAGAAGTGCACCCTGAAGTTAAAAAGGAAAGTCTCATAAGCACTGCTCTAGGTTATTGAACATCGATAGGAAATCTAGGTTGGGTTACTTGCAAATGACCTGTTGCTGTTTCTTCAGCAACGGTATTTTTTATAGGTTAGATGGGCTAAAATTCCCATACAACCATCCTTTCTTCACACCAGGATATATTTGTATGACGTCAGCCGTTTCATTTACTGTTTTGTCATATCCGTTTCGATTTCTGGGTAACGCAAGAAAATCCTGAACCAAGAAATTTCCTTGGAGATACCTCGAGGAATAAAATGGTTCTTGTGAGATATCCCAGTAGAATCTGCATGAACCAAGTTTTTCTTAACATACCTTATCAACCACTCTCGAATGTTTAAAACGATTTGTGAGTTGCTAGTTCACTTTTTATTTTAGACAAATCTTATATACAGTGTCTAACGGCAAATTCGTCCAATTGTTAGATTAAGTTTTGAACCATTTTATCTTAGAAATGATTAAATATATAGTACTGGATTTCTCCGAGGTTTTTTATAACATTATCGGATTTTACTTTCAGCAATAAGAATTTATAATTACTCTCCAAGCTTAACAGAAGAAGCGTGATGAATATCAAAACGAAAATGGCATGTTCATCATTTAATTAACCATTGCTAAGGATCGGAAGCTCATGAAGCATTGAAATAGTGTATGTATATATATATATATATATATATATATAATCATTTTCCAACTTATTCACGATAAACTTCGCATTCTAACAAGGTGCCTCACAGATTTCACGTATGATTTTCATTTTCAAGTCTTTTTTTTCACTGCTCTTTGAACTGTCATAGGTGAAACTCTTACGTGCCAAACGTCTTATAAATTGAGTTAGAGCTTTTCTAATTGATCTCTTCATCTCTAAGCTTCATGTTGTGACTTCCTGATCCAGTTTTCCTCTCTACTGTTCCATCTTTTTTTAAACTTATTCACCGTTCTCTTGGTGGTCTTTGAATGGTCTTTGAATGGACTTTGAAGATGGAAGCCAGAGTATGAATGATGGTATTATTACTGAAGGCCTGAATGATCTTTTTCCTGTCACCATTGCTCAGTAGAGCTGACACAAAACCATTTTAACCTGTTCTCTTTTTAGCTGAATAACTAAAAGGATTTTTCAATCAACACGTAATAGCCAATATTAGCAAGGGCAAGGTGAACAATTTGCATAGGTACATGAATATAACTGGTTCAGCAATAACTTAATATTTGACTGTAAGCCAGTAATGTGCCCGGTTTTATAGCTACTACTGAACAAAGTTAATTCAGAATACTATTTGAAAGTATTTGAATCTCTTTATATTACGCTCAACCCGTCATATTTCTGTAAGCAAAAGGTTTTGCTAAACCTTAAGATAATGAACCTGCAAGTGGTATGTAATTTTTTTATAGCATTTGGTCCACATTTCCACAGTGCCCATTTCTTTCTATGTTTTTGTCCTCGATCTTTGCTATGATAAGGGCCGATAAACCAGTTTTGCTGTGTTTATTATTTTTAATATCCTCTTGTATTTCTATACTGCTAATTTACGGTAATATTTCTTTTTGCTATTCTCCTATTTTTTCTTTTCTTTTTTTATAAATGTTTTAATATGTGAGATTTTATTTTAAAAATAATTTTATTTTGTATCCTTGCACATTTTTTCTTCAAATTCTAGTTATTTTATCCATATCCGACGGGTTTGCAAAGATATGGGATGCGAGTTCAAATCTCGTCTGGGGCTATTTCTAATCTAATTTCTTATTTCCAATCCATGCAGATTGCTCAGCGGTTGTAGAATGTAAAACAAATATGAGATTTATGATAACAGTAAAAAAGAAAATCTATCTAATAATGAAAATTCACCAAGATATAAAAAATATCTTAAGACAAGTAGATCAACTACCAATAATTTTTTTCTTTTGTCTATACACAAAATAATCCAATCTCCATTCCTATTTTTAAACAATTTTTGACAGTCAGACCAACTGACATGCGTTATCTTTAAATATCAACCGTTGCGAGCTAGTTCTCAATGTTTTTGTTGTTTGTTTGTTTTTGTTTGTTTGTTTGTTTTTGTTTGTTTGTTTTTGTTTTTTAGTTTTTTGTTTTTTTTTCTGTTTTTTTGTTTTGTTTTTGTTTTCTGTTGTTTTGTTTTTTGTTTTTTGTTTTTCTGTTTTTTGTTTTTTTTTGTTTTCTGTTATTTTGTTTTTGATTTTTTAATCTAATAAACTTGATTGCAAAATCAAGCAGACTGGGATTTATCTTCAAAACGAAAAAAAAAAACAAAAATGAAAAATTTCAACAATGACATCTTTTACATCTTATTACTTTTATAATATTTCACGTTTACTGGAAAATCTATTTTATTCTGCTTGATTTACGTAAACCTATTTCATACTTTCACTGCTTATACTCAGCAAGGCTGAACTGAAATTACTTTTGAGGCAATCAATAAATTTCATTCGATCAAATCTTTGTCTCTCTTAAAAATGAGTAGCCTCAGAAAACTCTGTTACGAGCATTATATTCGTAATCATCTTCGTGAATAATTGGACAGAACATATTAAGAAAACTTCAAGCCATTATTCCCTTGGGGAGGGAGAAAGTTCTTTCTATTCATAAAGTTTTACCAGATATGTTAGAAGATCTCTTTAGATTTGCAGGTAAATCTTGACAGACAGTGACGTGTTCCCTCAGGACGTAGGCGATCATGGCTCTCCACAATTTCCCGTACGTTGTAGCTCTTAATAAATTTTCTTTCTGCTACTTCTCCTAAACCTTGTTCTGCCATCATGTGGCGAAATCGGTAAAAAGCACGTCAGTCTATATGATGGTTCCGTATTGGATACAGGTTCGATTCCTGTCGGAGGACGCATATTTTCTATGACAATTTCTCGGACATTCAGGCCGGTAAATGTTGTTAATACTGTTTATTATAAACAGAGCATTTACTTAAATATTTGTATCTATAAAAAAAAAGAATGTATAAACATAAAAATGTCTTAAGATGAGGTATTATATACACTATTTACATTATTCGGACTATTGTCCTAATCGCTGTTGCCATATTTATTACAACGTTTCGGCCGATTTACACTCCGGCCTTAAGGTGGTTGGAATGTCGAACTGAACCCTTTATTTCGCTCGCTAAGGTAGACTGTTCTAGTTCCACATGCCATGTTTAATGGATGTCAGTTATAAGTTAATCCCCCTCTCTAAGTTCTCCGCTGTCTTAACCAAGTATTGAACTCACAACTCTTTGGGTCCTGTCATTGGATCTAACCAACGCCTTTATCCACTGTGACACGTGTCCTTGAGATCCAGGACCCAAAGTTCAGTTCGACATTCCAACCACCTGAAGAAGGCCGGAGCGTACATCGGCCAAAACGTTGTGATAAATATGGCAACAAAGATGAGTACAATAGTCTGAATTAATATAAATAGTATATTTACTAAAATTACACAAAACATATCTTGAAATACCAAAGAGTAAATTTATTCAATAAAATCGCCATTGGCTTTAACCTCGGCCTTCAGACGACTTAGAAATCTCCTGCAACACTTATGGACGGTCTCCTTGTATAAGTTGGTAAATGTTGACATAATCATTGCCTTTGGTGTTACAAGGAGTTCTGTTGGTCTCTCGCTCAATTGCGCCCCATACATAATAATTAAGGGGGGGGGTGAAGTCTGGGGAGTTCGGTGGCCAGATGTAAGTGGTCGCAGAAATTGTCTGACAGCCATGACTGGGTCCACCTGCTTGTGTGGCATGGTGCAGAGTCCTTTTGCCAGACATAGTTGATGTAGACCTTCGTTTTGAGTCTGAGGCCCTCACCAATAAATTCAGTTCTTTTATTATCAGAACGATCAGGGTGAGTTTTCCGAGCTCCCGTAACTTCGTAATCACCATTAGACTCATCCAACTCTTTCCAGATCCTCTGCCCTGTCTTCAGATTGACACCCAAACACTCTGAAATGTTCGTGTTGGGGCGACCCGCACGAATGCCAAACAATACAGCATGCTGTTTCCAAATTTCTGGCGGAGTGAATTGCGTCATGATGCTCTTTTTTTTCACAGACGGCGCCCAACTGACCCTACTGTATCGTGTAGTCGACAAAAAAAGAAAAACTCGCATGCGCGAAATTAAAAATATAAAATGGCGACAATTTACCCATCGCATCCTGTAGAACAGACATTGTGTAACAGTTCAGTACTATTTTCTTTGTTTCTAACGAAGTTTTCTTCTTTTTTTTTTTTTTTTTTTAATACTCTGCTTAGCTTTTAGAATGCATATTTGGCTATTCCCAACGCGTCTTCGGATTTCAGTGTTGCAGAACACTTCCCAAATATTTAAATTTTTGTACTTTTTTTTTTTTTTTTGGTATCTCCGATTTGTAATTTGCATTTTGAGCTCATCCTTTTGATAATAAACATGCATTCTGTCGACTTGCAGTTTTAGTCCTCTCTTCTCGCTTTCTTTTACTAACTTCTGTAGGAGTTTTTGTCGTTTTCTTTCGGTGTCTGCTATCAACACTGTCATCCGCATATCTTACATTAAGATTATGGCCGCCAACAATGAATCATAGGACTTCTAATTCTCTCAGGATTGTCCAGTGAGAAGACACACTGTGTCCGTCTGCAGGCGATTTGCAGGCCAGTATAGTTTCTTAACGCACTGGACATTTTCGCAAGATCAAAGCCTACTTCTCTTCGGGAGATGACAACGGCTTCTTCGCTGTCGTAATGTTCAAATTTATTAAATTTATCAAAGCATTAACAATCATTATCAAACAAAAGATCTAAACATGTCGCTGTTTTTATCATAAATGTAATATATTTGATAGCAGTGATGGATGTAGATCTTATTCCCTATTAACTAAATTGATGTTTTAATAAAAGAAATAACAAAAGAAATGTCTACATCTTTCTCTATGCTTATGCTCTCGGTCTTTCTTTCCCTTTCGCTCTCGGTCTGTCTTAGGAAAATCACGTAGCCGCCGTTATTCAACTTAGCTATAGAACGTGTCCTTAAAATGTCTCTAATTTTTGGCACGTAAGTATTATATAATCAATAGATTGTCTAAACCAGCCTTGTCACAAGAGGCCATAGAATTTTGCAGCATTTCATGTAGATATTTGACATTGGAAAATACATGATCTTTATATATATATATATATATATATATATATATATATATATATATATGCACACACAAGTATTTCTTCCAACATTCACCAACAATGTATTTTTAAGGAATTTTGCATCCACGAAATTGTTTATTTACTCTATTTTCATTGTAACTGTTTCCATACAAGGAATATTTGACTGTTTTATTGTTGGTTGAAATATATATAAAATAATTATAAATTTTAGTCCATTCTTTAGTCCATTAAGTGTTGTAGCTCTTTCTAATATTGATAGGTGTCTCTTTCGAACTGCTTACAGTAAAATCGCGCGTTTAAGTTGGAGGACACCGGCTGTGATTTAATCTGTAGAGGGATGGGTACTGCCAGTCACGCTACGCATAAATGAATACCTTTCCGGCTTTCCATTGAGATACATACAGAGAACTGGTCAGGTGCTCAGCTAAGCAAGGATCTTGCGTCCACCTATGTAGTTAGCGAGTCCTTCGTCCAATAAAAGCAGTATGCAGCGTATGTTTATGTTCACAATTTTCGATTTTATTTTATTTTTTATTTATTTATTTTTTTTATTTATTTTTTTTAATTTATTTTTTTTTTTTTATTTTTTTTTTATTTATTTTTTTTTTTTTATTTATTTTTTTAAATTTTTTTTTATTTATTTTTTTTTATTTTTTTTTTATTTATTTATTTTTTTTTTTTATTTATTTATTTATTTTTTTTTTTTTTTTTTTTTTTTTTATTTATTTATTTTTTTTTTTACACTGAACAATTTCATCTTTTGACCATGACATCCACTGTTTTCAAAATTTCACAAATCCCGTACCCTTGGAGTACGAGGTATTGTTAAATGATCATGACGCTGCCTATCTTTTGATTTTAAGCCTCGTAATTGGTTGAGAGTATCAACGAGCTCTTTTCAGAATGTGTTAAGTCATTTTGAATTTCTCGAGGACCGGTTGCGCTGCCTTGTATGTAACTTGGTGGGCATGCGGTTATAGGCAGTCCTCTTTGGGGATTATCAATTGAAACTGAGACCTGATAGACTGAGTTTGGGTACTAGACAATACGAGCAGAACGCAATGGATCAACTGACGACGATCCAAAAAGTGAACTTTGTAAAATCTTTTGAAAAAGACTCTAGATTAAGTGTGTAAGGCTGCAAGAGAGGGACTTTCAAGAGAACTATGGAATTATTGCCTGATGTGGCTTAGTTTGTTTTGTTTTGTTTTGTTTTTGTTAATATTAAATGGATAAGTTCTTTTCGGATAGATACCTTCCCCGTGATGCTAAACTGACAGTCGTAATGAAATGTTTATTCCTATGTCCGCACTGTCAGACGGGCCTGGAAAAGCTCTTCAAAAAAATTCTGATAGTTTACCATTTCGGGAAATTGATTATGTTGAGATCTTGTCACCTATCAATATAACATTACGTTATTGCTGTACTCGTTCTTGCCGAATGTACTGGACAGAAAATCGCGTGGGCTTGGAATTTTTTCAATGATAGACGCCTGCAAGAGATAATTAGAAGGCCCAAGAACACCCATATTCCTAAAATCTCATCACCGAGTGCAAGCCAACACGTGATGATGAGTTTAGCCAACCAGTTTCCATGCACCCTTTCTGAGCATCTCCATGTCCCTCCTCAAATAAACCAAGATAAAAAAGAAATTTATTAATCGTTGATGCAGCATTGGGATTTGACGAATTGAAGCTTCTAATGAAGATTGTATTTATTAATTAATGATCAACCATATAGAATAGAGTAACCGTTTCAGTAGCCTTTCATACGCTTTTAATTTCACCCCAAGCAAGACGATAAAGCCACTAAGGCGCAAAGCGTATCTCTGTTAAATAAACCGGGAAAACGTTGAGACAGGATAAGATAGATGAGGCTGCATTTAAATTTGTGAAGATCGTTGTTAACAGAAAAGCAAGAAGCCGTAAGAGTTCCACAAACGAGAAGTGCGAGATAAGAAACTGTTACTATAGAATTTACTGTTCCAGCTACCAATTTCAAAAGTAACTTAGCTGCCAACGTCGCGGTATCGGAGAGGGGGGAAACTCATCAGAACAATTACTATTCAACGTTGTCTGTCTGTCTGTCTCTCTCTCTCTCTCTCTCATATATACAGTGTAACCGGGATATAAGAGACCCGGATATAAGAGATTTTCCCTGGTCCCAAATTAGAGCCTGTGTTAATGTATATATAATAGACCAAACACGGATATAAGATACTTCTTCTCCGGTCCCGACAACTCTCTTATATCCGGGTTACACTGTGTGTGTGTATATATATATATATATATATATATATATATATATATATATATATATATCCGTATCTCTCTCTCGCCCGCTCTCTCTCTCTCTCTCGCGCCCGCTCTCTCTGAATAAATGCACAGAAAACTAGCTTCCGTTGGTGGGGAAGGGAAAGTGATCGAAGCCGAGATGACATGTCAGGACCAATAACATTGCAGATTCGTCTTTGGATTTTATCAAGAATCTCTAGATAGAAGCTTACATGACGACTCCAGTAACCGATAGGAAAGAGCTCAGTAAAACAAACTTCTCAATATTAATCCCCTCATAGGCATTTACTTTAAGGCTACATTTATGAGATATCCTAAAAAGGAGATTTTACATTATGGTAACGCTCTGCGAGCCAAATTTGAGAGCTATCACGCAACGGTAGCGGTCTTGTACTTGTTTTTATGTTGCTACAGTTATCACTGAAGATTGTGTGTTTCAGACGACGCATATATCCTTATGCTTTCACGCACGTGTGTAAATATTCGTTAAACTGGAAGAGAACAGGAGTGAACTATTTATATCCGCCCATTCGAAATTTAGGAAAAGAATCAGCAGGGCATGCCTCTGCTTTTATCGGTGGTATGGTATGGTTATTCGCCGATAACCTTGGTTGTATCCCTACGCAGACGGCCTACTTACGCTACTTTGAAAATATCCAGATCTCCACATTCTCCAGCCCCTATCAGTCGAGGCAGCTAAAGCAACAAAGTCACAGGTATCGTTTACTTAGCGGTAATTAACGGAGCTAGGAAACTACCTTGGTATATAGGAAAACACTGCCGCGAGGACATATGGGCAGTAATTGGTGAAAAAAGAAATGTAAATACCATTGATGGTTGGGGTGAATGGATAAATAAAAGAACGTGGTGGAAAGAAGAAAAAACCGTAAATCTGATAAAAAAAACGAAATTTGAAAACTCAAGATGGGGTTATATTCCATATTTCATGTCCTATAAGAAGCCTACTTTTCAGTATTATGGAGTGAAGCTAGCTACGTAGTGATAGTCTATTAACTTACCAAATATCTCAATTTAGCATATAATCTCTGGGATATATTTTAAACCGTGTTGGCAGATAAGAGCAACTTAAACGCAACCCAATATGGTTGTTATCTACCAATGATGACTTCCTTGTGTTGTCTTTGTCAGGACAATACGGCAAAATGCTAGGTCGACTTTCATTCTGGGGAGGGGACACTTAAGAAGAGACTGAACCGTAAGATACTATTTTCATTCTTCAACCATGCCTCTGCAGTCGGAGATTGCATTCCCGCGTTGATACCGTCTACAACGGTAGTGGGACACTTTCTTGCATTTTCGTATTCGTGGATCCAGAGTCAACTTTAAAGGATGGAAGATTGTTTTGCCCAATTGTAATTGGGTGGAGTCTGTTTGATTTGAAAATCGACCTTCGAAATCCCGTTTCTTTATTCTGGTTAAAATGCTGCCCGCTGGTATTAACGGGAAATATGTTACGATTACGGCCATGAATCAGAACACCATCAGACGATTATATATAAAACTACATCCGACAGAAAGACCTCTGATAGGGAGGTTTTGAGAATTGAGAGACCACCTCTTAATTGCTGTTGTTTCCAGGTCCACCCTGACCTGGGCTGGTAGCACCTGCTAGGGTCCCAGCTATGGTCAAATAGTAAACCCCCAAACTGGGGTTAAAACATAAAAATATATTTCTATAGTAAAAATATCAGCAATAAAATTTCCATAGTAAAATAATTGGCAATTTCTTTTTCAAAAATGAAATTATTGTTAAAGCTCACAAGAAAATTAAATTTCTGCATTGAATAACTGGCAACGAGTTATGCCGTTAAACAAACAAACCTAATGTTTCTAAAATCGTTGATATCACTGTTAGGTTATGTTAAACAAGTGCGTCAACATTTCATTCTTATGATTACATGGTGACCTGGCACATTCACCCAGTAAGGAAAAACAAAGGTAAAAGCATTTCTGTGCCGTCTGCATTTGAACGTGATTTATTTAGACGAGTTATCGATATTTCTTATAGCTGCCCTCTGATTACACCTCCACCCGACCGTCTTGGGTATGACGATAAACTACAACCGCGTCCTGGGTATGACGATAAACTACGTCCAAGAGCAAGGCCTCTTATCAGGAGGTTTTGAGGAGCGTGGAACCACCTCTTAATTGCTGATTTTCCCAGGTCCACCTTGACCCGGGGTTGTAACACCTGTTAGGGTCCCAGCTATGGGCAAATAGTTAACCACCAAACTGGGGTCAAAGCACTATGAAAAAATAGGGTATAAGTTGTATTTTTTGCAAAAAAAAAAAAAATAGCAATACATTTTTGGAGAAAATATATATATATATATATATATATATATATATATATATATATATATATATATATATATATATATTGCTGGTAATATATTTCCAAAAATATATTACCAACAATAAAAATTTGGGCTGCATTAAATAACCCATTCAGGTTGAGAAACCTGCACCCGCTTAAACATTTCACCCTAAATGGTATAATGTTCCAAGATGTTTAGGAAACTGCGAAACTGAAAGAGCAGAGTACAATAATAATTGGAGAATATAATTAATGGCACATAAGATGATCATAGGCACACACACACACACACACACACACACACACATATATATATATATATATATACTTCAGTGGATTTTTCATTGACCGACTCCAGTGTTTCCTGTTAAATAGCTGATATTCGATAAGTCTATTCAAATTATTTTCAAATCTACTACCTTCAAATGAAATGCTAATCATAAATTTCAAATTTGAAATCTTACCAGATTAGTTTTTTAAAAACGTAACATTTAAATTTGGAATTAGTTTAAATGTTTTTTCTTTTTTATTTGTATTTTTTATTTACTTATTTTTATATCGCTATATTTAATTTCATATATATATATATATATATATATATATATATATATATATATATATATATATATATATATATATATACGCACACACTTATCTTTTACATAAACTTTGTCATTTTTGCAAATTTACCCTCCGTCTCCCACCCACACACAGGGATGCAATGTATATATTGTCGTTTAAATTACGCAACAATGAAATGATGATGTGACATCTTATTTTAATAGATATATTTAGTGAAATTACACAATATCTTGAAGTATTTATAGAGTAAATTTATTCAATAAAATCGCCACCGTCTTTAACCACGGTCTCCAGACGACTTCGGAATCTCCAGCAACTCTTCTGGACAGTCGTTTGAAGTGTGAATACTGCTATAATCCTTTCCTTTCTCAGCGGCCACCCTCTTGATCCAGTGCAGCACTAACTCCTCAAGACACTTGATATAGACCTCTGTGTTGAGTCTGAGACTCTGTAGGAAGATCAATGGAGGAATAACGTCACTATCACTAGGGATAACTGTAAATACCTTCGTAATCACTATAAGACTCATCTAACTCTTTTCGAACCCTCTGCACTGTGTTCAAATAGTCACCCCCAAACTCTGTTCGCATTGGAGCTTCCGGTCCAAATGCCAAGCAGGACAGCATGCCGTTTACAAATTTCTGGCGGAGTGAATTGCGTCATGGTTCTCTTTTTATCACAGACGGTGCCCAACTGACCCTTTTCAGTCAAGAAAATCGAAACGAAACAACACGCATGCGCGAAATTAAATAATATATATGGCTTCAGTCACTTTCCTAGTGTTGTAATGTAGCTTTTTATTTGCCTTTTCTATAGATACTTTCATGGTAATTATTCTGAAACTTCTCGCTTGTGGAACTCTTTTCTGACTCCATGCTTTCTAGCTAACTTTGCTCTTCAAAATCTTAAATGCAGTGTCAATCGTTATCTATTATCGTCTTGATTCCACTTTTATTTTTCTCGTTCCTTAATATTTTTTCTTTTTCTTACATTCGTTCACACTCGGTACCTCCTTGTCTTAGTTGCCTTGCTTGACATGAAATAATAAATACACACACACACACACACACACACAACACGGGGAGACATTTGAAACCATTCAAATACAGTTGTATGGTTTGGATAGATGCGCTGATAACCAACTGTGATGAAGTAGGTGCGTTTAATTTTAAATGACGCATGTATTAAATTATGAAATTCATTTTCTATGAAGAAATAAAAAATCTATTTTTCACTCATAGAAATTACATCTGACAAAAGAAAAATAATTTACATTAATTAGTATTTTGGTTTTAACTTTTATATGAAAAACAAAAACTACATACATATAGATTTGACGTATTCGTTGTACTTTTTGTCGTTGCTCTTCTTGTCGCTCTTCTTCTTCTTCTTGTCGCTCTTCTTCTTCTTCTTCTTTTTGTCGTTGCTCCTCTTCTTCTTCTTGTCGTTGCTCCTCTTCTTCTTCTTGTCGTTGCTCCTCTTTTGCTTCTTGTCGTTGCTCCTCTTTTTCTTTTTGTCGTTGCTCCTCTTTTTCTTCTTGTCGTTGCTCTTTTTCTTCTTCTTGTCGTTGCTCCTCTTTTTCTTGTCGTTGCTCTTTTTCTTCTTCTTGTCGTTGCTCTTCTTCTTCTTGTCGTTGCTCTTCTTCTTCTTGTCGTTGCTCTTCTTCTTCTTGTCGTTGCTCTTCTTCTTCTTGTCGTTGCTCTTCTTCTTCTTGTCGTTGCTCTTCTTCTTTTTCTTCTTGTCGTTGCTCTTTTTCTTCTTGTCGTTGCTCTTCTTCTTGTCGTTGCTCTTCTTCTTCTTGTCGTTGCTCTTCTTCTTGTTGTCGTTGCTCTTCTTGTCGTTACTCTTCTTCTTCTTGTCGTTGCTCTTCTTGTCGTTACTCTTCTTCTTCTTGTCGTTACTCTTCTTCTTTTTCTTCTTGTCGTTGCTCTTCTTCTTTTTCTTCTTGTCGTTGCTCTTCTTCTTGTCGTTGCTCTTCTTCTTGTCGTTGCTCTTCTTCTTCTTGTCGTTGCTCTTCTTCTTCTTGTCGTTGCTCTTCTTCTTCTTGTCGTTGCTCTTCTTCTTCTTGTTGCTCCTCTTTTTCTTCTTGTCGTTGCTCTTCTTCTTCTTGTCGTTGCTCTTCTTCTTCTTGTCGTTGCTCTTCTTCTTCTTGTCGTTGCTCTTCTTCTTCTTGTCGTTGCTCCTCTTCTTCTTGTTACTCTTCTTCTTTTTCTTCTTGTGGTTACTCTTCTTCTTCTTCTTCTTCTTGTCGTTGCTCTTCTTCTTCTTCTTGTCGTTACTCTTCTTCTTCTTCTTCTTCTTCTTGTCGTTACTCTTCTTCTTCTTCTTGTCGTTACTCTTCTTCTTCTTCTTGTCGTTACTCTTCTTCTTCTTCTTGTCGTTACTCTTCTTCTTCTTCTTGTCGTTGCTCTTCTTTTTGTCGTTACTCTTCGTCTTTTTGTCGTTACTCTTCTTTTTGTCGTTACTCTTCTTCTTGTCGTTGCTATTCTTTTTCTTCTTGTCGTTGCTCTTTTTCTTCTTGTCGTTACTCTTTTTCTTCTTCTTGTCGTTGCTCTTCTTCTTCTTGTCGTTACTCTTCTTCTTCTTCTTCTTCTTCTTCTTGTCGTTGAAGTAGTGGACCAGTAATATATACAAATAATTTGAGTTAACATTTGAACAAGGTGTTCTGCATTTTTCTTAGGCAGAATTTTCTTTTGTCTGGTCGTTAATTTAATAAAGAAAATTTTCTCAGAAAACACCTTGGAATTATCCTGAGATTTCGTCCGCGAAAATAATAATGGATAAACAACTATCTTGTGTAACCTGAGCTAATGGGGGGGGGGGGGGATAAAATCAAATTGACAAAATAAAACTTTATTTATTAGATCTTTACGAATAGTATTGAATAAGGTGTTACATATTACTGGGTATTATGCTTTCTTTAGCTTGCTTCTATTGGTAGCAGGTTTCTTTCCTTATGCTGGTCACGTTTCTGAAAGTGATCAATTTGTACTGTTACCGAAACTTTCAGAACAAAATCGCATTCATTCTCTCCTGAAGAATAATCCTCATTAGTTTGGTCTACTGAATCACACTACCTGAGCAATAGTCATCCGAGGTCTCTTCATTAAGAAACCATGAAACATCTGACAAATCCCCGATGCCATTTCCACTTTCTTCAGCTATTACAAATTCATTGTATTTTACCGACTGTAAATCTCGATGAACGAAAAAAATAAAAAATCTTTCAATGGAACGTTCAGTGAACGAAAAGAAATAATGGTTAAACGAATGCCTATACTCACAAGTGAATAAGGTCGTAACTGGAGACGAACATCGAACGAAAGATTGAATATTTCGTTTTCTACGGCTTACCAATCCTTTGAAATAATAAAATATTATTAGATTGTAAGTATGTTTTTTAAGGTAATGATGTAGAGTAATGGATAGCGGCTCGCATTGAGGAATCGAAGAGCAGAGTTCGAATTCAAGTCGAATCCATTACATTCACTTACGTGCTAATATCATAGGGAAAGGTATGAATCCTCCTCTTCTCCCACCAGCTATGGGTAAATACCAAGACAGACCGGGTTCTATAGCCTTGGATAGTAACTGGTCTGCCGCAGAAAGAAATGGTAACCTACTGCGGGAAAAATCTGCTTCGTCAGTCATCTATCGAAAGATACATGATCGCCTGAAGTGTGTATCACGCATGACACATAACTGAAATTGTATAAACCCATAACTGGGTGAAGAAGAGGTGGGTTCATGCCTTTCTCGGTAATCTTTGCACGTAAGTGAATATAACGAACCCAACTGGAAATTGAACTCTGCTCTCGGACAAATAAAAAAAAAAAGGTTCCAAATTGACGACGAAAAAGAATACTTTTGTTTATCGCTCAAAATACACACGACTAACTCAAGAATTTACGTTCATGTCTTATTTTTTAATTGGAATAGTTTTATTCTCATGCAGCAGGAAAATCGTGGCGATTTCGGGAAATTTTTCCAGGCATTGCCACATGAAAATGTTGAGGTTAAAAAAAAATTGCAACAAAAATAGAATTAAAAAAAAAACAGCAACATTAGAACGGACAAACTCCCTCTTTTAGGCGGACGAATAAAGAAAGACTCAAACCTCCTGCTCGGTGTGTAACAAAAGAAGTGTTTAGCTACATGTACAAAAACGAATAAAGGTATAAACGCAATTACGAAAGAAAAGGAAGAAGAAAAAGTCCTTTAACTTTAAAAGAAGAGAAAATGTTCATAACAGAAAAAAGGCTTGCTTAAAATATTTCTTCGAGCGCCTAAAAGTTTTTTTAAGCGAGTAGAAATGTTGTTAAAGGTCAAAACACTCACAGTTTTCTTCAGAGTTCTTGCTGAGTAGAAAAATGTCGGTAGATATAGGAAGCTTAATGCAAAGTGAGTTCGGAGGTCGACGACAGAAGTTTTGTAGGTGAAAGGAGGAAGCTTTCAACTGGTCTTTAATAGTGGGCCGACGTTCGTTTTCGACGGACCTTTAGTAGGTAGTTCTTTGTTGAAACTAGTTCCGAAGTTGACTGTCGTTCACTATCGCCGACCTCACAGACGGTTGTCGAATTCCGCCGGTCAAATACGCGAAGATTCTTCGAATTTATGGAGATTTGTTGGGAGGCTCAGAAGTATCGGAGACTTTTCCCTCCAAAATTGTTATGCAAATTTCCTGACCCCTTCATTGGTTAGAAAATATATAATTTTTTTTTATCTCTGATAAGAATTAGTCTTGGGTGCTGCAACAAGCTGTGGGGTTTCCTCCAGACTTTATGGTGCCATGGAAACGAATAATGATGGTGGAATTTCTTTTTATATTTTCCAGCTCCCTCGTTAGTCAGAAAATATATTCTTATCTCTGATTAGAATCAAAGCTTTGGGATCCGGTTTAGAAAGCAAGGAAAAAGGTTGGAGTTAGAATTGGAAAATAGGCTAGAATGTGAGCTTGTAAAATATTTTATTCGTGGTTCTCAAATGAAATTCCAATACGATAAGTATCCGCTAAACAGTTAATAATGAAACAATATTATACTATTATTTATTATATGTGGAATGATCTAGGAAGACTACATTTTTTTGTTGTTTGTTTTTTTTTGGTTTGTTTGTTTTCTTCTTCCCTGTCAGTCGGCAATTTCTGTAATCCGGCAATGACCTGAATTACTACGAATGGATTAATGCTGAGTGATCGAAGAAAAATAAATCCGTTGAATATTGCCCGGTGATCTTTCTGTATATTTAGAGATTCTTGATAAAATCTAAAGAATCAGCAATATTACTGAGCCTGACCTGGCGTCTCGGCTTCAGTCACTTTTCCATGGCCGTAATGTAGCTTCCGTGTGTCTTTACTATAAATACTTTCATGGTAATTGTTCGGAGGAGCTCTCCGCTATGGTACCTTTGTGAGGAGGGTTCTTTTTTTTTCCGACCGTGTACGACCGGTGCTCGACGCCAGACGTTTTGTGTCATTGTTAAGAACTGTTTTTGATTTCAACCTTTGTTAAGTTACATTTTTGCAATTTTCTTCTGTTTGATTTATTGACTTTTTTGCGAAAAGTTTGATTTTTTCTTTCTTGTCCCTCCCCTCATTTTTATTTTTTTTTTACCCCTTGTTCTCTCTTAATTTAAATTTTCATTTTTCTTTTTTGCGTTTTAATTTCCTTTTAATTTCAGTAAATTCCCCACGCCAAACTTTATTTTTCATTGTTTATTCATTGTTTATTTTTGCCCCACGTTAGACTTTATTTTCTTTGTTTACATTTGATTTCTACGTGTTTCATTGTTCTTTGTCGTTTTCTGTTGTAAATAAGTGTTTAAATTTTCTGTTTTCTTTTATTTGAATCTGTTCTGTGTTTTATTGTAACTTCTCGTATTTATTTTGCATATTTATTTTTCTATTCGTTAGTTCTTGTTTATTTTAGTTTACGTGTTTGGGTCGACTAGATTTTTCTAGTAGCGGCCATATTGTTTTTGTGAACCCGTTTGGCATTTTTGTTTTCGTATTTTTGTTGTATTATTGTTAAAAAAAAGATACTTTTTGTTTATTTTCTGTCCTAAATTCCTTTTTTCCTTTGCGTATTTACATTTTGTAATTGTTAACTGTTTTATTTTTAACGTATTTTGTCTTTGTGTACGTGTTTCTGTTTAACGATTAAGTATCTTTGCCTGTTTAACTGTTTAGTTTATCTGTCTCGTTAAATTTCCTTGTTATTGTGATTTATTCGTGTTTATTTTTCGTTTAAATTATACTTTTATTTGTTGTTTTACTATTTTTGTGAAAGTTTAAAAAAATAAATAAATAAATAAATAAAAATTTAAAAATGGGCCCCAAGAAAACTGTTAAGAAAAACCTGTTTGGGCCCCAAAAAAAGAAAAATGATCCGCCGGATAAGGTTTCGGAAATGGATACACAAGACAGCCAGAAGAATGACGACAAAAATAAGAGTCCTGAAAAAAGTATGGTGGCCTCAAATGGCCAAAATTCTGATAGTGAAACCAGTTTTTTAGACAAATCTACGGTGGCCGAAAGTGGCCAAAATGATGAGCTTAAAAACTCAAATCCAGACAAGAATATGGTGGCCGGTAATGGCCAAAATTCATCCAAACAGAAAGACGAGAATACGGTGGCCAAAAGTGGCCAAAATTCAACTCAAGACCCGAAAAGTAATGACGTAGCCGGAGAGACGCCCTCCTGCTGGAAGTCCCCGCCCAAGTGTTTAATCAACATGACGGAATTCCTCGAGAAGGCCAAGAGTTACGCACATCTGGTGACAGCAGATGGGCTCTTGTCCAATCCCGTGGAACTACAGAAGGTTGAAAAAAGAATTGTGTCAGTCTTTGTGGTCGATAAGCGCTCGCGCAAAATTTGTCGATCCACAAAAGACACCGTTATTAAAACGTTGACTTCTCTGGGCATCAAAGCTCAGAGAGTCATCAAGGGAAAGAAATTTTTTATGTGGGACGTACTGTTGCCCACGCCTGCCGATTGTGAAAGCATGACCAAGAGGGACCTTATCACTAAGGACCTAATTCTTCGTACGGAATATGAAGGCAGGCGGAGGACCAAGGTTTCGGTATATGAGGTCCCTCCTCAGATTGTCGGCGAGCATTTAGCCGCGTATCTGTCCCAGTTTGGGCAGATTCATAGTGCTTCGTCAGATGATCTGACCGGGGGGTGGAGTTTCGAGATCATGATTGACGAAAAAGCCTTCCGCTCCATCCCCAACTGTCTGACTGTCGAGGGCCAGAAGATGCCAATAATTGTCATCGGGCGTAAACCGGCATGCTGGAAATGTGGTAAGACTGGTCACCTTGCCCTTTCCTGCACAGAGATGAAGGCCTCTGATGTTCTGGCCCCCGCCCAACCAAATCCCCCTTTGGTCGAGTCTGATCCATCCGTCACGCCTGTAGTGGGCACACCAGCGACCAGGACCGGTGTGGAAAATCCCCCGGTTGGGTCCAAATCTCAGCCCCCATTCCCCGAAAAGCCTTTGCCCGCCGCTAATGCGGTCGCGGAGAAGGAGGAGGGGGAATGGCAGGTCGTTGGTAGGGCTAAAGGGAAGAGTCAGGCAGCGGGACCTCGTCCCACTCATAAACCAACGAAGGACACAAACAGCCCCACTCCCTCAACCAGTGATAAGGGCGACTCTCCGGCTAGCTACACAGATAAATTAAGGAAGAAAATGATTCAGTATGAACCTTCCTTTGAGAAGAAAGAAAAACTACTCCAGTTAAAAGAGTCTTTAAGATCCAAACGTCAGGAGGGCGACAAGAAATCTGGCATCTCCATTTCGGCACCGTCTTCCCCAGTCGCTAGACATTATCCCATGGTTCCTCCCCCTATTGTCAAACCTTTACCCAAAGTATCAACAAAAATGACCACACTCCAGAAAGCAAAATCACCACAAAGAAAATCAACCCCTATTCCTTCTCCCAAACCTTCCCCTATGCAAACTCCCATCAACTCACCAAGGAAAGACCAGCAGAAAAGACAAAGAAGCCCTTCCTCCGACTCATCCGAGTCCACATCTGAAAAGAAAAAATCAAAACCCATTTACAATACAGGGGAAGACGTGTGCCGAGTCTCCAAAGAAATCGAGGAGAAGGCGTCGATTCATGCAAAAAAACTAAAAAATTTAAAGGCCTTAATTAATTTTAAAAAAATCAATGACCTTGAGATAGAAAACCCCCGAAATTTCCCCAACGCCAAAAGGGTTCTCACTGTAGTAAGGTCAGGCGTAGCTGGACAACAGATATGGGCAATGATGGCCCTTGCAAATGAAACATTTGAGATGTTCCCACCAATGTCGTGTTTTGACGACGATAATGTAAATAAACTGAAGCAATTTTGTTCAGGGAGGTTCCCGATTTTCGTTCACCCCTCCCTGTATAGAGCTTTAAAACTAACATTTCCCCTGGACATTGGCGGCCTGTCTCCTGATGGCACCATCAAAAGTGAGATGGGTACTGGCTCAATGGGAGAGGCCGTCGGTGTCCTGACCCCGGCCATGTTCAATGCAGGAGGGCAACCCTAATCGGTATTCATCATGGCCCTCTGGTTAGCAAGTATAAATGCCCGAGGCCTGAGGTCCGAGTCTCGAAGGGTGAGGCTCTCTCGTGACCTTCAGCGTCTCGGGGTGAATATATGTTGTGTCCAAGAAACCCGTTTTTCTTCTCGTGACTATGAAGGCATTCTGTCTAGGGGGTTTTCCCTCTATTCAGCATGTTTTGATGGACGCTCGAGGGGTGTCTCTTGGCTGGTGAGCAAGTCTTTGAAGGCTGCGTGTGTTCTTGTCTTCGCGGATCCGGCGGGCAGACTTTGCGTGCTGGATGTTACCATAAAGGATAAGGCTCTTCGTCTCATTGGGGTTTATGCGCCCAATGCCCATGCTGAGCGGCCTGCTTTGTTTCGGCAGATCGAGCCGTTTTTGACGCCATCGCGGCGGGTAGTTTTAGTGGGTGATTGGAATGCCGTCCTTGATCCCGATATAGATCGTATAGGGTCAAATTCGGGTACTAACAACCGAGACGTGAAACCATTTCGGGACTTTATCGACAGGTTCGATCTTGTGGATAAGTACCGAAATGAACATCCTCGGGGGGTAGTGTGGACTTGGACCAATAGTGGCGGCTTGGCTAGTTATCTAGACCGAGTCTTAGTTAGGAGAGTCGATGTAGGGCTCTTAGGGTGTCCAAGTTTTCATGAGATAGTTTATTCGGATCATAGGCTTGTCCGGGTCCGTGTAAACTTAGATAAGCCTAAGGTTAGGATGGCTGGCTACTGGAAATTCAACTCATCATTATTTGGTGAGCAAGATTTCCGGGACCAGCTACTACTAATGATTCAAAGGGAACTGACGGGTGCGGTTGTGGGAAACGCCTGGTGGGATAAATTAAAATCTAAAATCCGAACGTTTGCTGCTGATTATAGTCGTCGGCTCAATCGAGATAGATTAGCGGCGCAAACGGCTTTAGAGCAAAAGGTCGATCGGGCGGTGAAATCCCGTGATAGTGGGGACATAGCCTTAGCTAAGGCAGAGTTGGCCTCCTTGCTTATCAAGAAGGATCAAGCTCTGGTAGTTAGGGCTAGGTTAAAAAGAATGTCCTCTGAGGCTACGAATATGGCCGCGGAATTGCGGTCAGAGGAAGCTCGGAATGCATCTCAGCGACATATCGCATGCGTCACATTGCCGGATAGGCGGACCGTGACAACAAACGAGGGCATATGCGAGGCTTTTCGTGACTACTTTCAGGAGCTTTTCACCAGGGAGCCCGGTCTGAGCCCTGCTCAGTTCGACGCCTATTTAGCCGACTTTCCCTGCCTCGAGGCAGCTGAAGCGGCTAGGTGCGAGGGTCCCATTTCAGAGTCGGAAATCTGGGAAGCGATGAAACAGGTTGGCCTGGACAAGTCTCCGGGACTGGATGGTCTTCCGTACGAAGTGTACTTGAGGCAGTCGCCCGTTTTTGTTCCGCTGCTGGCACTGATTTTCGCCAACTGGATGAAGCAGGGGTCTATACCCCAACGCTTCACCAGGGGCGTGATCAAGTTGTTACGCAAGGATAAAAACGGAGGGGATGGGTTAGGTAACTTTCGCCCTTTAACTATGTTAAACACAGAGTTAAAGATTTTGGCTAAGATCTTGGCCAACCGTTTGCAGCTTGTCCTGTCTAGTCTGATTGGCCCTGAACAGACTTGTGCTGTGAAGGGTAGGACTATTCAGGACAACCTTCATATGGTACGCCTGATCATCGAGCAAGTCGACAGTGAAGCCGCGCTGATCAATTTAGATCAGTCCAAGGCCTTCGATAGGGTTGACCATCGGTTTCTGGAGGCTGTTCTTTCGGCGGCCGGTTTCGGGCCGTACTTTCGCACCTGGATCCGACTTCTGTATGCGACTCCCGGTGCGCTGGTGGAGGTGAATGGAGTACGATCGGAGCCTTTCGTATTGTCTCGCTCCATTCGTCAGGGTTGTCCGCTTTCGCCCTTGCTTTACGTTCTTGCGTTGGAACCTTTCCTTCGCAAGTTAAAGGCGAATCCGGTCCTACGCGGAATTGCCCTGCCCGGTGCTACCACATCGGCCAGGTATTCCGCCTATGCTGACGACGTTTCGGCTCTTGTGTCGAGCAGAGCCGAGATTAACGAAGTCAGCAAGGAAATCAGTTGTTATGAGATGGTGACAGGGGCCAAGATCAACCGCGATAAGTCTGTTGGCTTGCGGTTGGGTGCGTGGAAGGGAGTTTCTCTTCCCGGACCTTTCCACTGGACGGATGGACCGGTCAAGATTCTCGGCGTCTGGTTCGGTCCTGATCTCCGGTTGGAAATGAATTGGTCGGAGGTGCAAGGGAAGGCCGAGATCGCAATTAATTTGTGGTCTCGGAGGAATCTTTCCTTAAAGGGGAGGGCGGAAGTATGTGTTTCACACATCTACCCGATTCTCCTTTACCGACTCTCTGTACTTCCACTTCCGTATGACACTTTGATGGCGTTAGTGAGGCTCTTGTTCTCTTTCTTGTGGAGAGGCAAGGCCGCCAGAGTCACTCGGGAGATCTGTTGCCTTCATCCTTCTGAGGGCGGTCTGGGCATGCCAAGCATTGAGATTCGTCAACATATGCTTCGCATTAGCTTTCTGGATCGAATGTGTCGCGACCCGGATGGGGAGGGCGCCTTCTGGAAGGAAGACGTCCGTAAGAATTTCCCATCCCTAAGAAGTGTGCACTCGTGCGAGGAGGAGGCCCACCGTTTACCCCGAGCCGAGTGCTCCTTCTATCGCGAATGTCGTATTGCTCTGAAGCGCCTCTTATGGGCGTCGGATGGCCTCTCCAACGTCCAGGCGTTGTCTCGTAGGGCGTTATATCAAGTTTTAGTCAGGGGGTCCGTTCATGATGAGCTGATTGGCGAGCTCGGACTTACGAAGCAGGAGGCTCGCTCAATATGGCCTTGGGCGCCCGGGTTGAAATGTCTCAATAACGATGAGGCATCACTCACCTGGCTGGTGATTCGTGGGGCCCTCTGGGTCGCCAAAAGACTCTGTTCAGCTGGCTTGGAGAAATCTCCAAACTGCCGACGCTGTACTGGGGAAGTCGAGACCCTGGGTCACGCCTTCTTTCAGTGCAGCCTGGTAGTGCCGTTGTGCAAGTTTGTTGAAGGCCTCATGGTCCGCATGCTGCGGGGAAAGTTCTTTGTCCTGGAAGCCTCTTCCGTTTGTAGCAATGTGGCACCGCCGCTGACGAAGGCTGAACTCTATGTGTTCCACTGCTTGCTAGGTGTTTTGAGAGTCGTGATATGGACGACGCGTCAGAAGGGATTCTATGGAGGCGAGAAGTTCACCTCTTCCCAACTGATCTTGTACTTTAAGCATCAGCTTAAAGTCAAGATTAGGACGGAAAGGTGGCGGCTCACTTCATCAGAATTCAGCAAAAGGTGGGTGCATCTTGCGCGCATGTGTCGTGTGAAAGGAGCTGACCTCGAGTGGCACTTTGATGCCGGTTAGGCATCAGGATATTGCTCTTCCTGGGTTGAACTAGGGCAACCCATTCCAAAAATTAGGCTAGTTTAGGTTTCAGTTTTTGATGTTTTAGTTTCCCTTTTCCAGTTAACTTAGCTAGGGTATGTATGCTCATTTGGCCCCTTTTATTTCTGCCCCTAATTTTTTTTCTTTAAGTTTAATTCCCCATCCCCTCCCTCGTTAGGTGGTTGGTGATGTCAGTTCGCAGGTAGGATGCGGGACGCCTTTCGTTTCGCGTGAGTGTTTTCGTATTTGTTGTTGTGTCTGAATGAGTGCGTGTCAGTGTGTGTGCTTGGGATGGATGAATGTTTTATAATATTATAGTCCCGCATTGATTTCGGCCAGCGAACTGGTATTTCTGCCACATTTAGTTATTGTGGGGGGTTTTATTTACTAATAACATTTTCTTTAGTTTCTTGTAAATATTTTGTAATCATTTGTATATACTCATTGGGGTTAATTTTTAAATTTGTTATTTTATCCCCCTCCCCCCCACAGACATTGAATTGTACATATGGGGACTAGTCAGTATTTTCATAGAGACAGTGAGGTATTATGGTGGTTGTAGTAAGAACGGTACGGATGAATGTGGTGTTTTGGTGTAAGGAATATTGTTCGTACGATTGGGTCAGTGTTTGCGGCTAGCTAAGTTATAGTTAAGACAGATGAAGACCGTCCTATTTTCCCCAATCCCCCCTTTGGCCATGTGCCGCATTTCTGTAGAATATACAGAATAAATATCGCTCTCCGCTATGGTACCTAGGCTTTATGACTTTCAGCGCAGCACTAGGATGGCGGTAAGGTTTCGCTAATTCAGTTGAATTGATTAGATGTAACTGTAAGTTCTATGCTAACAATTTCTTTATTCGCTTGTGGAACTTTCTTCCGGCTCTGCTTTCCACTCAACTTTGATCTTCAAACATTGATTAATATTCACCGTCCCACTTTCGTGACGATCGGCATTAATGGATTATCGGTAGGAAGGCAGAGTTCGACAACTACTGCCGCTCGTTGCTTGCCCCAGTCATACTTGCCGCAGTCGCCGCCACCTAATATGCCGGCCAGTTGCACTTGTTGCTCTTTTGTCGTTTCTCTGTCCGAAATTCCCGTCGCTCAGCTCGATTGCCAGAACGATGCAGGATTTGTTGCCAGACCAATGTCGGATTTGTTTTTGTTACAGAAACCTATAATTCGGCGATTCTGAAACCTTTTTACCTTTGTGGAACCTTTTGAAAGAGTTTTCTTGTTTCAGGGACCCCCTGCATAAAAACTTATTTAACATTATTATTATCTCTATATTTTATTTAAATTCTTTTTTTTTATCGTAGTTGACATTGTAAACAATATATGGATATCGTATATGCGTTCTGCACTTGATTTAATCATTCAATGATACACGAATATGACATGTACTTTCCCTGTCTGCCCAACCAATCTAGATAGTTACATACTGACGCCATATAGATATTGCTAAATACATTCTCACGAAATCGGAGAATAGAGTTCGATTTCAAGCCAAATTCGTGACATTCACTTTGGCGCAAATACCCTTCGGAAAGGTATGAATGCACATCTCTGTCTCTCTAGCCATGGATTAAATAACAGGACAGACTGGGCGCTATAGATTTGGTTGGCAACCGTTCTAGATATGGGTGACTCGATAAAGTCGCCCATCTCCAAGAAAGCCTGTGCTAGACGTGAGGATGCATCGGCTCATAAAAACGTACAGGGAGTGAAAACTTTCAGTCGCAAGAGTGCCGCATCCTGTCGCAGGCAGAGAAAGCGTTTTTCTTTAACGAGGAGGAATAAAATTTAAACAAATGGAATCGGTGAGAATGCTTATTCTTTGGTAAAACGAGTGTGAAAAATCGTTTGCTGCTAATTACGTTTAGTGTAATCAAGTAAATTGCCTTAAGCGATTTTTTTTTTTACACTTGCACAAAAAATGGATAGCAAAAGAGAAGTACAAGGAAAATATTGGAAAGTGTTCGTTATGTTTGGTTTCAAACAAAGAGGAATAGATTTGGAAAAGTTTGCTACACAGGCAAATGCAGCACTTCATTACGCACCAATTGAATTTGTTGGAATCAATATTGTCTTGTACTAAATATATTCATTAATCGTAAACAATTTCCTCATAATTACTTTCGCATCATAGCCTCTTATTAGCCATGTACTATGTATTTACTTTCAAGAAAGGTGTGACGAGTAGATTTTTCAAACAGAAAATGATTCAAACTTATTACTAATTCTATATAAAATGAAAAATTATATCCGACGGATATCGTCCAAATTATGTGTATTGTTGTGACCGTTCAGATAGCCTTCCTGGACATAATTCAAGTCATTTTTCAAAGATTTTTTTTTCTCTACTTTCTCATGCCACACTTGCTAAATATATATCCCGTGCAAATAAGCCAACGGGATTATTTGTAGAGAAGGCATTTGTCACGAACAAGGCGATTCCGGCTGTGTGTGTTGATGTATCGCACAGGCAGATATAAACCGTTTCTTCCTCTACGCAACATTGTCCATGAGCGTTTTTCTTTTCTTTTAGCTCTTTTATCACATCTTTTTCTTCGATCGATAGACGTAAAAATAAAATTGATATAAGTACTGTACTGATTTCTATGTAGCTATAATGGAAAGTGGAATCTACGTGCCGGGTTAAAATCCCCTCTTAGTCTGTTGTTCGCTTTCACACAAAAATCATTAAGAAACGTGTAAATCCATCTCTACCCGTTTCATTTCAACCCTCTAGCCTTGGCTAGCAGCCAGTCTACGAGAAAGAATAGTTTGAATTCAAAATCATGCAAAAGTCATGGCAATTCACTGATAATAAAGAGAGGGAATCTGTTAAGTTTGGACGATTGATGTTTTGTTTTATTTAACGTCACTTTTTGTATGGGGACAACCTATGAAGATACAAATTCGTAGCAATGGTCAACCACACTAGCCTCGTTCTCCATTACGCTACGCTGACGCACCAGTGTGTGTGTGTGTGCCTCTCCTCTCTGTGCCTCTCTCTCTCTGCCTTTCTCTCTCCTCTCTCTCTCTGCGTGTGTCTCTGTGTCTTTCCGTGTGTGTGTGTGTGTCCCCGTGTGTGTCTATGTGTGTGTCTCTCTCTCTCATATAACACTTAGGTCAACACCGAGTGACGGTTTTAAGATTACGTTCAAGCATGCAACACAATTGCCACGAGGTATTCTCTTGTATATTTACTCACGCGCGCTCTATCCCTGATACTGACCACTTCGACCCATAAATATAACATGTCTAAAACTGTTCATCATTTTATATATATATATATATATATATATATATATATATATATATATATATACACCCACCAACTTTGAACTCGGTCTATTGGTCGGGATAAACTTGAACATTTCTTGAATCTAATCTTGCCTGAAGAGTCTTAAGGACAGTTCTCAGCGTGTGAATTGTGCTGCTCCTGGGGTTAAAAAAATATCATCCTTTCTTATACATCTATCCCCTCCCAACGTATGCATAGTAGTTAGGATGCTATATGTGGACACAATGAAAGATTTTTATTATTTAAATCAGTATTTTCACAATGAAATTGGGATTAACCAACTAATGTTTACGATCAATATTTTTTGAGTTTCAGTTTATATTTTGTTTGAAGAGTCCCACATTTTATTCTACAAAGGGCAGCATTAATTTTCATTGACGGATTTTCAAAATGTATGGGCCACAGAAATATATTCAATAAACACAATATCGCATAGAAAGCAAACAGAAAATAAATATTTATATAAAAAAAAAAACAATATAAAATTAAAAAGTATTGAGTTTTTAAAAAAATCATTTTAGAAGTGATTATTGTCTATAATAGAAATACAGCGTCAAATCAATCTCTAAAGCGTTATCTGTTTTTATTTACAAAAGCAAAGTTTGAAAGTTATTTCGTCAATTCTAACTACGTACTGCTGTTGCTGTTCCTTTTCCCCAATTCTTAAGAGTACGTAATTATTAATGACGCAAGTCCAGCTTCAAACTTGACATTTGTAAAGACATCTAAATTGGACAAAGAAGTACATTAAAACAGTTTGTTTCTGTCTGTTATTTATTTTCTGTTTGATTTGTATACGTTGTGATTGATTTCTATGCGTTGTGTTTGATGCCTTATCTTGCCAAGTGTCTAATGAATGTTAATCTACATAAATTATTCCCCCACACTGAAAAAAAAATGTATCAATTAGTTTATTATTTAATATGCGAACCAGTTATTTTTAGTGCTTAATATAGGTTTCTCAAAAAATCCTTTATTGTTACAAACTATTAAATATTCGTCTCCGTTTATAATCTATTTATGTCTATCATCCCAAACAGCTAGCCTCTAGCTTATGCTAATACTATTTTTACAGCTATCATTATCATCATAATCATTATTATTTTGTTAAGCGTTTGAACTTAATTCATCTGGGGTCATTCGGTAATATTCCTAAATCTGTCAGTTCTGTTAAGAGTACTCAAGGTTTTGTGACGTTGTCGCCCAACCCATCCGGAAAGTGGGTTATACACATGCCTTTCCTGTCACAGCGTGAGGAATGTAGAATATAGGGTGTGGCTTTTTTTGCATATACCCTGGAAAATTGGACCCCAAAAGGATATCCTTTACTGGTTGAGTGCATTTATCGGTGTGTAACCTCACTGTCGTTGACATCCACACCTACGCTTCGAATGCTGCGCGTTCTTGAAGAGGAGTGGACTGACACAGTCGGTTCCGATGATGCAAATTAGTGACTTATAATCGGGTTTTGCGTCCTTTTAGAGGAAGAAATTAACCGCCTGAAACTTGGTTAAGGGTGCGCATTCGAATCAAGAAATCCGTGTCTTGTTAGAGCGAAGCAAAAAGCTTAACTTCGTCTACGTAAGTATGTGGTTCGCATAGATATGCAAATTTACATATTCTAGGTCTGGTGTAAAGTCTTGGCCGTGGATCACTCAGTGAGGATCTTGCAAAATGTGCCTTGAGATAGGGAGAAAGATGCTAACACGATATCAGCCGAGCCGACTTTTCCAAAAGCTTTTCAACGCGCCTTCTCCTCGCGTCTGCGTGCATGTGTACTTGCATACAAACAGAAAATATTAAAGTGTATGTTTATCTAGTTGTCAATCTCCGGAGATTGACCCGGAAAGTGATGAACCCAGGAATCTACATATGCCACTTCATACCTATTTTTTTTATATAAATATCTTGATAAGATCTACATGGTTTTCACTAATCAATACGAAAAGCCATAGACAAATCAATATATATGGACAAGCGTAGACTGACAACTAGACGAATGAAAGAAATACCCAGAAGTCGTCTTTTAGAATGTATATTTGTACAGTTACATGTTTATTTGTACAGTTACATGTTTATTTGTCTAACTAAACAATTCTATAAACCTTCTATTATCATTAATCTCTCTAAGGAATATTCCATTATTTTAAATAATTCATCTCCTTGTGAGAGTTATTTTTTTAGCCTCTCTTTCATTAAGTTTTAGCATTTGATTTTTTTTTTTTTTTTAATTTTTACGTAAGTGATTTTACTTTGTCGCCATTATCGAATCCATCACCCCCAGCTGGAATGTTACGGCCTGAGTAGCTTCGAACTTTCTCATTGCTTAACCCTAGAATACTAAGCATCAATTAAAGTTACACCCCTACGTGGGTATATCATACCCGATTTTGAAAATATCAAAAAAAATATTAAATGTAAATCTTTATTTGAAATATTTTACATGCAGGCACTTCAAACTTTGTCCTTTGAGTTAACATTAATAGGAACTGAAAAATATATTATTTAGGTAAGAAAATCAGGTACTGAAAATTGTAATTAAAAATAGAAACATTTGCGCTGGATACTATATACCCATGGTTAGTGTTCGATGGTTAATAACCATAAAAATTCATTGACGTAATCACACCGCCAAGGTTAGAATACTTAAAAATGCTGACAGATGTTAATTTGTGTCATATATTAGATAACTGTAAAAGGTTGCAACAGAAATAGTTTTCAATTAGATGCACGCTTTCCACTTTACAAATGTAGTCAGTCTTTGCACTTACTTAATACAAGGCCTACTGGGACAGAAACATTGCTTCGTTTCTGTCACAACCCAAGAAAGACTTCCAAATAACATCGTTAAATTAGTTTCCTCTCATTGAATAACAGACTGAAAGAAAACCTATCAAGAAAGTGTGCATTTTATAAATCTGATTTTAAAAATATTCGAGGTTTTGTCAAATAGGAAACTGCGACTGGAATTTCCGTGACCAATAAAGCGGACTTCAGAAAATTAAAAAGTTGTTTTTTTATTAATATTGATCGTTTTTAACATCTATCTCCTAAGTAAACGGCAAATACTGTCTTTCCGTCCGTGTATCTGAAATCTATCTAATTCGGGCTACACTTGCTCTACATAAACATATACATTTTTGGAATCGGAATGAACCCGGGATGGAAAATCTGTCCTTCATCTGGGGCTTGAACAACCAGCATTGGATAAGGGGAACAATTAAAAATTCAAATTTTAAAATAACTGAAAAAAACAAATGATTTTAAGTTTGTAATTTATACTGCTTTTAAAGTAACACAAAAACTTTGAATTTAAAAAGAATTGTTTTAAATTCATCTTAAAATATCTCCAAAACTTTTTATTTCTTCAAAATGCCAAGAATCGGTTAAAGTGAGATTTTTCGTGACATGATGTTATGAAGTTCCGCAGAGTTTGATTTAAAGAAAGAAAACTGAATTGAAGTTCCACGTTGTTTGAGACTTGAAGAAACCAATTTTCGGCCTGAATTGGACTCATAGCCCGAATCAGGGTTAAAGTGAGGTTTTGAATTATCATTGCTGTTTCCTAAGCTGAATCAGAGGTCCCTTTAGTTTTGGGCAGGAGGCTTCAGTAGCCCAACGCAGGAGATAGTTTAAAAGTCCGCACGAAATTCGGCTTTTAAACAAGTGATAAATATAAACGCTTTTGTTTCAATATTTTGTCGTTGGCAGTCAATCTTTTTTTTTTTTTTTGTTTACTAAGAAAAAGATGTTCCCACTTGAGACAGTTTCCATGTTTGCTTTCATGGCACCATAAAATGCACGCTAAAATACGTATAATCTAATAGATTGGCATATTTGTTAACGAGCACATTTGGTGCCTAAGGTAATTGAGAATAGTGCTTTAGCTGCTGTAGACTTTGATTTTATGGGAAGACTAACAGGTTCTTATAGCTGTCAAAGATTAACGCAATACAGATTTAGCGAAGAGCATTTACAATAGTACCCCTTGTACTATACACTTAATTCGTTTAATGTGTTTTGTTTTGAGGCACGTGACATTTAATTGCGTTACTGTTGGTCAGAAACTAAATACCTACAAAATGAATGATCCTCAGAGACGTAAAATAAAGAAATATATTTAAACTATTTAACTTCGGACTACTGTCCCCCTCTTTGTTGTTGTTGTTATTACAACGTTTTGGACGTTGAGCTTCCGGCCTTCCTCAGGTGTATACTCAGATCGATATACTTAGGGAATACCGATACGTAGGTATTTTTTCTTGGTGGGGGGGGGGGGTAAAATTCTTGCAAAAATCAGGGGTCGGAGTATACATGAAATCTGATTATACACGAGTATATACGGGGTGTATATATATATATATATATATATATATATATATAATGACATTTTTATGTTTATACATTCTTTTTATAGATACAAATATTCAAGTAAATGCTCTGTTTATAATAAACAGTGTTAAACAACATTTACCGGCCTGAATGTCTGAGAAATAGTCATAGAAAATATTCGTCCTCCGACAGGAATCGAACCTGTATACGGAACCGTCATATAGCCTGATGATTGGGCCACAGAGGAGCGTTCGGTTAGCAAGGTCGATTTTACTGCTTTTAAACTACAATCTTCCATGATTCTCTCACGTACATTCATAATGTGTGACGTCATTTGTTTACATTTGGATACGCATTGAACAGATATGAATGCACGTGAGAGAATCATGGAAGAAATATATATATAGTGGGGATAGGTATATATATATATATATATAATGAAATGGACAAAGTCCGACAATTAGTTTAAGACATTTTTATGTTTATACATTCTTTTTATAGATACAAATATTTAAGTAAATGCTCTGTTTTATAATAAACAGTATTAATAACATTTACGAATATTTTCTATGAAAATTTCTCGGACATTCAGGCCGGTAAATGTTATTAATACTGTTTATTATAAACAGACCATTTACTTTAATATTTGTATCTATAAAAAGAATGTATAAACATAAAAATGTCTTAAAATAATTGTCGGACTTTGTCTATTTCATTTATATATATATAATATATATAATATATAATATATAATATATATATATATATAATATATATATATATATAATATATATATATTATATATTATATATATATTATATATATATATATATATGAGAAATGCAGCGGTTAAAATTTTGATTGAAGCCTTAAAAATTCAGAAGGGCTCAACATTTTGAATTCAAATTTTTTATTTACTTAAATTTTAAACTTACTGTTAGTTTTAAGTGTTTCCATATTATACAGAATTCGGCAGAAATACCTCCCACACAGTTAAGACATTAAGGTAGACGAAGACGCTATTGCCACTGAGGTCTTACCATTATGTGGGAGGGGTTTCTCTCTCACCCTGTATTATAAGTAATTTTATGAAAAAAAGAATTGTCATTCCTTTGCCCATTCTTATTTTGAAAAATATAAGAATTCATCGTTTAAACATGTTTTAAGTTCGTTACATTTATTCGCGCACTAATACCGTTGCTATCTGTTGGATAGGAATTGTATTTTGAAAAGTTTTTCTAAAAGTAATTTTTAATGTAATATTCCCTCGATTTCTAATTTCTTTTTGTTTTTTGTTTTTCTTTTTTTTTTTTTGGTGGGGGGGAAAGAATTGTGTCTTTTTTGGGGGTTTTGTTTTTTGTTATTTTGTGGTTTTGTTTTTTGTTTTTCTTTTTTCTTTTGGTGGGGGGGAGAGAATTGTGTCTTTTTTGGGGGTTTTGTTTTTTGTTATTTTGTGGTTTTGTTTTTTGTTTTTCTTTTTTTTTTGGTGGGGGGGAGAGAATTGTGTCTTTTTTGGGGGTTTTGTTTTTTGTTATTTTGTGGTTTTGTTTTTTGGTTTGGGGGGGTATTTGGTTTTGTTTTGGTTTTGGCCTTTTTAATAACCCAAAGGCTTAATAAGCCCTAAAAAAAAAATTAAACCAATCTTATTAAATAAGAGTGACAGGAGTTGTCTGTTAAACATATGTGAATTTCCGATGTCTAGTAAATAGTTCGACGTCAGGTAAAATCTTATGAAAGAACTTACAGAAATTGTGCGTTGCGTTCCAAGTACTTTTGATAATCGTTTGTCATTTTTAAGGAAAGGTAGAAGTCAAGAGATAGCCTATGACTGGAATTTCATCCAGTTTCCTAATAAGTTTCCACCGGGCATCAAATGATTTAATTGACACCAGGAATTGCTACCAAAAACCATAAGACATTCCCTGTCCATTCTGTATAATAGAACCTCTACATATATCTGCTTGTATGTCATTTCCAAATGATGAGACAATCGCTTTCGAGCAATGCCATCGTTTGATCCATCCTCGACATATGGGAAGAGCGGATGTGTCTTTATAGTCTTACTGGGGTCTTCATTTTGCGCAGATGTGACATCGTTGGACGTCTTTTGCAATAGGTGTTGCATAAATGTCATATAACGTGCAGTGATTGATTTTACCTCTATATGTAGCGGCTTTGCTCGGACAGACACAACCGCATTCATTACAAATTAGTTCAAATTTTGTAGCTACATTTTCAGGGAAATTGACATAAAGACCACTAAGTATATCCCTCTTGAGTTTTTTAAGCGCAAATCTGTTCTGTCCAGTGTCTCTTAACATTGTGCACTGGTCCAACACTTTCGCCCCAGCCCGTCAACCTCCGACGTCTTACTCTCTGGGTTGAGGTGTCTACTCTGTCTTAACCGAACTTAAGGGAGTGGCCGTAGGTCCCTTGATCATCCGTAGAAATTTAGAATGCACCATATATATATATATATATATATATATATATATATATATATATTCAGAAAGCCGGACAAGCAACTATTCAATGGCTGAATTGTTAATGTCTTTTATATAGCAGAAAAGAATAGTATACAAAAGAAACGGGTTACAGAAAAGAAAAGTATTTGACGTAAAAACTCATACACTGGATTCTAGACAGAAAGTGGGTTGTGATTAACTTGTTGTTAAATCGTCTCAGAACGATATACGACTCTTGCGATGAAGAGATAAAGATTTCTGTGCGCGACTTAAAGTTTATAGTTGCGTTCCACCTCGGCAGTAGTAACAGTAGTAGTAATCTTCGTGGTAGCAGAAGCAGCGGTACTTATATCAACAGTACATGTTAGCGGACACTTCGTTCAAATCTCTGACGTCACTTTCGTACTTCTTCGAGCCTTCAACTCGACTCTCCACTGTCTCGCTCTTCCGTCAGCAAGGAGATGGTGAGAATAATTCGTCTTGCTCAGGTCAAATTCTCACTACTTCCTCTTCAAGAATTATCTCCAGTCTCTCGTATATGAACGATAATCAACAAAACAAAAGAAAATACTTCGTGTAATTTCGTTAAAGGAGAGGGGTGGCTTGTTCGACGTTTCCGTTTCCAGTGGTAGTAATAATATTAGCAGTAGTAGTCTTAGATGTTGGAGTAATTCGCTTCTTCGGTCTTATATCAACAGCACATGTTAGCGGGCGTTTTGTTCCAATATCTGACGCCACTTTCGTACTTCTTCAAGCCTTCAATTCAACTCTGCTCACCTTCAATCTCCGACATATCTCCACCCAGCTCGACTGCACTCGAAGACAGAGGAGCCAAAAACTACCACTTTTTTTCAGCATAACTACGCGTTTATATACATAAACCTTGCTGGTCATAATCGACCCTTGGCCCTACTACTTCGCACGCCATTATCACGGGTTCTGACTACTTTCAACCAAAATCATGTGCATTCCAAATTTCCTCATAGCTTACTAAGTTCTATTTATAATTTTAACCGATAAAAATTATTTCCATTGTTCTTTCTAATGACCCAATTCCAAATGGGAACAATCCCTGCCCTAGATCAGATTTCCCATCAGTAAACAAAAATGTTCTGATCTAATTTCGCTACTCAGATCCACTCCAATTTCAATTTAAAAAAAGGTGTGTGTGTGTGTTTTTCCCCGACTTTCTTCTCTGTCACACTGGCTTCTTCCAGGATGTACTATGTAGACCAGTGGTTCCCAGGTTTTTTTTCTTTTTTTTTTAATCCCCCACCTAGGCATCTATAAAATTCTAATGACACTGTGGCATAATTATTATTCAAAAAGTGAACTCATATTCACGTCGCCAGTAACTTTCCTTAAGAAAAAAATGCAAATATGCAATAGAATTATTTAATTTTAGAATTTTTACAATATTTATAAAAAATGTTATATAGGAATAAAGTGCCGCAGCCGACACTGGAGTTTGAACACAGATCACACGAAAGAAAATAGAGGCGATCCCATTTTGAATAAGTAGATCACGTGATGGTAAAAGAAATGTATATATGGGAATTAGTGTGGTGTTTATCACTCACCGAATTACTTCGGAAGTGTGCTTGTCAGACTCTCTGCCTCTGGGCAGAGAGGGGCGCAGACGAGGCTGTGCCGAAGGGCAGTCTCAGGTCTGGGGATGTAGACATCTATCAGACCCCGTTTTTACGTTGTCTACGGGGAATTTTGCCCGAGCCTACGGGTTTGGATGTTCCACAATAAACTTGACCTTGTGCCGCATCCGACCGCGTGGGGCGGTTTAGTGAATATCTCACTCTTCGGATTACTTCGGAAAAGTGTGCTGGTAAAATTTTACGCCACCGCACAGAGAGGCTATGTCAAAGGGCAGTCTCTCGTCTCTGGAGACGGCTACTCGACCCCATTTTTACGGGGTCTACGGGGAATTTTTGGCCGAGTCTACTACGGGCTCGGATATCCCACAATAAACTCTGCCTTGTGCCACATTCGACTGCGTGGTGCGGTTAGTGAATATCATCACTATACGGATTACTATTTGGATCACTTTTCGGTGGTTATTTTCGAGCGAGTATTATCCAGCAAGTACTATTAGTGCGAGTGTTATTTGAAGGCGGCTGACGCCAGTATTGTTCAACGGCGTTACTACAGTTGTATCTGCGATTATAAAGTCTCTACTACAGCGAGCATTACGAAAGTGACCACGAGTATTCGTTGACATTACAAACGTTGCAACGAGTGTTTCGTTGTCATCACAAAAAATATTGTAACTAATGTAGATATATTATATACAGTACATATGTACTGTATATAATATATTTACATGTAATTAGATACACAACTATTTTTATGTATGCTTACCGTATATTCATCGTATGTATTAACGCACTCGTACTCAAAGACTCGTTAGAAAAAGTCACTGTTATTATATTGTTCTCTACATGTCCCTCCATAAAAATAAAATTGCCCTCCGTGGGTCGTGCCCACCATGTTGAGAGCAACGGATCTAGAGTTAGGTTTTCCCAGTCATTTTGCATGGTATTAGCCTTCTTCTGAGTTCTTTTTAAATTTTATATCAATTTGTATATTTCTGTTGGTGTGCTTTTCTTTATTTCCCTTCAGCCAATTCCTAAATCTTAATGCATTCCTAATATATTGTATCTACACATGTGTATTTCAGTTGGGATTTCTACAGAGTTCGTTTAATAGATACATAGACTGAGAGATGGCATAGCTTAATTTCGCGAACGGGGATTTAATACAGTTTCTCCACTGACGGAACTCGATTCTACAAGAGATGAAGGGCTTTCACGAGAAGCCTCGCTATCTCTGCTATGGCGCCGTCTTGCCCCGTCGGTCAGAAACGAGTTTGTCAAACGGGAGATTCTGCGGAAGGAGATTGTTTTTCCATCCTGGCCAGATGGACTGCCTATCGCTGATTTCTTCTTTTTTTTTTTTTTTTTTTTTTTTTTTTACTATCGCTATCTGCGCCACCACGTACACTTCTATCAGATTTGCCTACGCAATATTCTCAACGAAAACTGGAGTGATTTCATCATTAATAACCGAATTGTAAGTAGGCCAGGACTATATATATATATATATATATATATATGGTGTAACAGCAAAATTGTTAGATTAAGCTTTGAACCATTGTATCTTAGAAATAACTAAAGATATCTTACTGGAATTCTTCGAGGTTTTGGGACTCTACGTTGAACAGTAAGAGTGTATTTAGTTCTTACATGAACTTTGAAGATGGAAACCAAAGAATGAATGTTAGTATCATTACTGAAGACCTGAATAGTCTTTGTTTCACCATTCCTCAGTTGGGAAGACATAGTGGGACTGACACAAAATTATTTTAACCAGTTCTCTTTCGAGCTGAATAACTCAAAGGGTTCTTCAGTGATTCTTCCGACAAATGGTATCAAGATGGCTAAACGTATTATAGAAGAAACTCAATTAGTTTAATGTTGGTTTTGTTTAGTTTTTTTAACTATCGATTTGGGCATTTGTTGTTTTGTTTGTTTGTGTGTGTATATATATATATATATATATATATATATTTTTGTAATAAATACTTTCATGGTAATTGTTCAGATGAGCGCTTCACTGTGATAGCTATACTTTTTTAATTTAAGCGCAGTATTAGACTAGCGTGGAGATCGCATCAATTTACAGTTGCACTGGCTAGATGTAACCGTAAGTTTTTTTGATAAGTGTTTTATCCTTCCGGCTCCATGCTTTCCAACTTTAATCTGCAAAAATTTAAATGCAATGTCAGTCGCTATCTACTGTCCTCCTGATTACTCTTTCCTCTTCCCGCTCATTATAAATGTTTCTGTTCCTAATACTTCTACACCCTGTAACCCCTCGTGTCTTAGTGGCTTTACTGCCTTGAATGAGGTGATGAGTATTTAAAAAATATATATATATACGGCTAATCACTTTCGACTTGAGAGTAAAATTAACAAAAATTATAAATTTACCCAAAAGTTTTGCACGCCTGTCTGTAATATACGGGGTGCCATCTAAATTACACGAAAATGGAAGTAGTACTGACTTTTTAACAGATTGTTATGTTAAAATGAGGTGTCAATATTATTTTTTAAATTACACAAAAATATCTTTAAATACTAAGAGTAGATTTATTCAATAAAACTGCCATTGGCTTCAACCACGGCCTCCAGACGACCTCGGAATCACTTAGATCTTTTCTGGACGGTCTCTTTGTTTAAGTTGGTGAATGCTGCCATAATCCTTGCTTTGAGTTCATCTTTGGTGTTACAAGGAGTTTTGTTGGTCTCTCCCTCACTTGCGCTCCACGCAGTCTGCAGTCTGGGCAGTTCCTGCTTACGTGACATGGTGCAGAGTCCTGTTGCCAGACATAGGGTCATCCAGCAACTATCCACTTGAGCCAGGGCAGCACTATCTCTTCAAGGACCTTGATGTAGACCTCTCTGTTGAGTCTGGGGCCCTGTGGGAAGATGAATGGAGGCATAACGTCGCCATCACTAGTGATCACTCCAAACAACCTTCGTAATCATCATTACTCATTCAGCTCTTTCCGAAACCTCTGCACTGTCCTCAGATTGACATCAAACACTGAACTTTTCATTTTAGAGCTTCCGGCGCGAATGCCAAGCAGTACAGTATACCGTTTCCAATTTTCTGGTTGAGTAAATTACGTGACGATGCTTTTTTTTTCTCACAGACGGTACCCAGTTGACCCTACTATAGTGTGCAGTCGATAAAATGAAAAAACACGCATGCGCGTAATAAAAATATAAAATTGCGACAATTTACCCATTGCAGCCTCCGTCTGTATATATATATATATATATATAGACACACACTTTTCATGTTAATGCATTCTGTATCACCTACTGTATGTATAATAACCCCCTTTTGAATAGAACAGTTCTTTCGATAGAAAACATTAACTTTTTTTTTATTTTATAGTCACAAGCACTTTCACGAGCAATGGAAAAAATCGGCTTTTTATCAGTTGACGGCTTTGTTGAGCCGCCCAAAATGTGACCTGTAACATACATTGCTTTCGACATTTCTAAAACGCATCAACCACCCACTACCCATCTCTGGTCATATCCATTGTTTGGTCTCCGCAAACGTTAAGTAAGCATTGTTGAATGTTAGTATGGGCAATTTATTCTGCGGAAGAATTTAGTGACTCCATCACCTTCCTCCGTATTTCTGTTACAAGACAAAAAAATATTTGATTTATTGGCTAGAAGGTTTAAATTCTGCTGCCATATCACCAAAATCCGCCTTTGATGTCATGGGTCATCATAATAGAATAGCTATTGCTTTCGGAACAACCCGTGTGTGTTTTGACTAAGCGGCTGGGTGAATGTCCATATGCAAATATCCCTCCTCTTCACCAAAATCAAGACGCTGTTCTTTTTTTGTCCAGTTGCCGAGAAATGTGGTATAAAATTTAATGACAATCCCATAATGCAGTTTTGTATTCCGTTCGGTTTATTTCAACACACTTGAGTGGCCAGAATATAAAACACGTTCTCAAATGGACATTTGGGTCATCAACCTTAAGACAGATCAATGCCATTTCTCATGTATCGACCAATAACAAGAGACATGACCGGGGTTATTTCTAGGCTTTCTCGCTTTGCAGACACACCCAAAGACAAAGGAAAAACAATCTGTCTTATTAACTGTTCATCTCACCGTCTGTTGCATTGGGAATGGAGTGATTAATTAGTGTAGTAATATATTTTTTTTTCAACAGCATTTACTGTCCGTCTTTAGTTACTCGGAATTACATTTTTTTTTAAGTTTTGATATCTTTAACCAGGTTTACGTAAACTGAAGGTGAGACTCTGGTTACAACAATAACAACAAAATACTTAGATATGTAACATTTGAACTCTAAAAAGTTGTTTGTATTGAGCGTGTACCTACTAAAGTTTCTGATTATATATGCACCAAGAGACAAACAAAATAAATTCTGATTTTGTAGACAGTTCATGAATTTTTAACTCTAACATCTTATCACTTTAAACTAGGTACCACCACGAAATCATTAAAAATTCAGCATAACGCGATGGTTTTCATCGCGGTATGCTCCAAACAATGAAAATAGATTTTAGGCTCCAAACATAATGAAAATAGTTTTTTTATGCTCCAAACATAATGAAAATAGTTTTTGTTTTTTTTAGTCAAAATCTTATTTATTTTGGCCTCTTTTTGTAGTGACGGGCATTAATTTAGAAATTCTTGCAAAAATTAAATAATTGTCGGATTTTAATGAAATAAAATAAATGAAATTATTTTGGAAATTTATTTTATTAGAAAATACTGGTAAAAATTATTTTTTACATGTATTTCTGTCTTAATGTTATGAAAACAAGATAATGTTATTCAACAAGATAATTTTTAGTGACTATATTAGTTAAAAGCATAATTCTTTGAATTTAAATCACAATTCTCTTCGCAAATTCGAACCCGGTCTTAGCTAAATCTGTTCTGAATCGAAAAATTAAAAAAAAACGCAATAAAACTAAGACATTATTTACTTAAAGAAGCTTTTCCTTTTATGAATAATATATATTAAAGAAAATATGGGCGAAAAAATTTTTTTTTACATTTAATTTATAAAGATTTTAAATCTTTTAAAATTCATTTTCAATGAGATAATTCTTAGGAAATATTATGTTGTTATACTTACTAATCATATACTGTAAAGCTTATTACAATCTGCCGACGCCGAATATTTTTTAAAAGAATTTTTTGCTTTTGTATGTGTGATTACGTGCAGAATTTCTGAAGTATGGATGTACAAACCGATAAATCTAGCATTTAAAGGTCACGTGTTTTAATGGTTTCCACATTTACGGAGAAAAATTATCGTCTGCTTCACCTTACTTTGAACACGTTCGACTATAAATCGGATGTAAAAAATCGATTAACACGTCAGAAAAACAAGACCCCGTAGTTAAGAAAGGTTTCTATACAATATTTTATTCTCTAAGTAATATTTGTTTCAAATCAGATTAATCTAATTTTAAATTTGGTAATTTCCCTCAAATAACGTTTCAAAAAGATATATTTTATTTTTGCAAGATTTTTAAAACCGAGAATTAACTTTTGTTTCAATATGTGTAAAGAAAATGCCCGTTTTGATCGATTTTAATGCAAAAAAAAATCGGTTCCGATCAGTATAATTTCTGTTTGAAGAACCTCTGAGTATTTTGCGTACTGTAAATAGTAAATTTTAAATCATTTAGCTTTCTATTAAAGCTAGAATGAAAGCTTCAAGAAAGATTTTCATTTTTAAAAATTCATTTTAAGCATTACATATACCGAATTAGTGATGGTACCTACTTTAAACGTTATATTTAGCAGGTACGTGTTTTGATAGACTTCTCTGTTTTACATCTTTAATTTGATCAACAAAAGGTTAAAAAAATGGTTTACACAAACACGTTAACGATAATGTTTATAGTAATAAAAAAGAATAATTTGTGTAAATGTTTCGGCGCCAGAATTTTCACAGACTATAAGAAATGGATTAAATCAGGCATATTGTTGTTTTTAATTTATTTTGTTTAAACGTTATTTTGCTTCTATTCGAATATATATTAAATAATTGTCGGATTTTAATGAAATTATCAGGACTTAGAAATAAATGAAATTATTTTGGAAAATTATTTTATTAGAAAATCTTGGTAAAAATTATTTTTTTTACATGTATTTCTATTTTTTATGAAAACTTATATATTAGTTAAAAGCAGAATTCTTTGAATTTAAATCACAATTCTCTTCGCAAATTCGAACCCGGTCTTAGCTAAATCTGTTCTGAATCGAAAAATAAAAAAAACGCAGTAAAACTAAGACATTATTTTATTGAAGAAGCTTTTACTTTTATGAATAATATATATTAAAAAATAAAAAATAACGTTTAAACAAAATAAATTAAAAATAACAATATGCCTGATTTAATCCATTTCCCTCTCTCTCTCTCTCTCTCTCTATGTATGTATGTATGTATGTATGTATATATATATATATATAGTTATTAATCCGACAGATTTTTATTACTTAAACGTTATTGGGCTTCGTCGATTAACCAGTGCCAATCGCATTTTGCTTAACAGAATGCGCATTTCTTCCAGTTGCTGACAAACTTCGGCAATGATACTTTGGTTGGGTTCCAGAAAGCTGTAATGGTTAAAACTAATACCGGACCAACAGAGTTACTATAATATCTGTTGATGCAATTTCGGTTTTGGAAAGTGGTTTCTTCGTCATATTGAAGATAATGAGTCGATCGTTTCCGAAAGTCATAAATGATCCATTTCTCATCGATCAAGTATTGGATAATTCAAATTTCGCAGATGCAACATCGACCACACTTCAAAACGTCTATGTGGAACCCTACCAGTTATCCAGTTTCTTCACGTTGCCAATTTTCTTGAGATGGTCCGATATTGTTGAAATTTTGATACCCATTATTTGGGACATTTCTCCTACTTTGACGTTAATTTTGTTCAACTAGTGTTTTCAGGTGTTGATTGTCAAATGCAATCTCCTTGATCTTCAAGACTCGTATCCCCACTGCGGAACTCCAGAAACCAGCACCCACACTGTCCTATCAGAAATGGAAATTCCACCACCACGCTCTGTTAATTTTCATAGTTGTTTGAGAAGCATTGCGACCAATGCAAAAAAGTAAACGCATCTTTTTTTTTTCTTTTATGTTCAAGATGAGCGGTATATGTTTTAAATTCTGAAAGACACTGATCCAAAATTAAAAAAGACGACACTTTCATCATTAGGAATGAGTAATATATTTTTGTGCAACTATTATAATCTATTAGAACACAGTTAAAAGGTTTATTCTAAAATTAGACATTATTTTCCGAACAACATTATATATATATATATATATAGAGAGAGAGAGAGAGAGAGAATGTGTCTTCAGGTGTTCAAGGACTTATGGCCACATCACAATAAAGGCCAGTTTAACAAAGTCTGGTCAAAAACTCGATGGGTGACCGCAGTTGGTGTAAGCTTGGGTATACGGGTGGTGTAATGGATAAAGGCTCTGAATTGTTAATCGGGAGGTAGAGTTCTTATTCCCGTTTGGATTATTATATTCAGCTACGCGCAAATACCTTTAGGGAAACGTATGAATACAACTCTTCTCTGCCATCTATTAGTTAATAATGGTTCAGTGATATGTCTTACTAATTATCTCAAAGAAAAAAAAATCTTACAATCTAAAAATATTTTCTGGCTTTAAATAATCTGTAAAAGTTTGATTAGCCGTAGAAAAGGAACCAACCAACCAACCAATCAGATTGCTTAAAATATCAACATTCATTTTTGTTCATTGGCTCTTTGACGCAATGCGCAGGTTATTTTTATTTTTGGTTCATGCTACTTGTTTAAAAGACGTAGAATGTGTAAAAAAGACTAAAAAAAAAAAAACCTGTTACAATAAAAAGCGGCAAAATAAAAACTAATAGAAAATGAATGCCAATTCTTTAAAATTTGTAGCGAAACTTTCACGTAATTCATACATAATTTGAATGACCCCATTTCCTAAAACTGCAGCCTCTGTCCATTTTTTTTTTCTTTTATTAAAGCTGAGTTTCCTTCACGCTCTTTCGAGCGTGAGTCAGTCAATCGAAATAACTGGAACTTGATGTGCTGCTATTCTAAATTGACCAGGAAAATCTGCAAGAGGAAATATATGGTTCATATGCGGGGCGGGTGGGGGTGCTTTTTAAACATTACGCACCCGGAACAAAATGAAACGCATAGTTGTGCTTGCGACATATGTAATCATTGGCGCATGAAAAATAAAAAAAATAAATACAAAAGGTTCGCTGGAATGTCTGGGAACATGGCCCAGAATTAAAACAGTGACTATCTGTATGTTACCTTTGTTAATCAGTCTGGCTCATGCAGTAGATTTGCGACAATGAAATATACCGTATTTATTTATTTATTTATTTTAGCTTTTCACCCCAGGCAAGGCTGGAAGCCACTACCACGCAAGGGGTTACAGAGGATTTGGAGCGAGAGCAAATAGGAGTGTTAGAGGAAAGGATGTGGAGGAGGATAGAGGATAGATCAAGGCAACTGGAGATGTCGATTGACGTTACACTTGAATAGTTGAAGATCATAGTCATCAGGGAACCAGGAATGAGGAAGAGAGTTCCATGGGCGTGAGGTGCGAGATATGAAGCTATTGGAGTAGAAGAGACGTCTACATTTAACAGTGAAAGGGTGGGAACAGGATGCCAGCCTCGTAGGACGCTTGAATTCATGGAACCTGGGAACCAGAGATAGCAGCTCATCGGAGCAATTACCATGGAAGTATTTATAAAAGAGACAGAGAGAGGCGACGGTGCGTCTGTGAGTGAGAGAGAGAGAGAGAGAGACTGCAGACGAGAAGCCAGATCAGGGCCAATCCCGTTTGAAAAGGAGTGTGTATAATATATATATATATGCTCTGTAAATTTACACGGAGCACTGTTTTGTAAAAAATAAATATAAAAATATCAATTAAGTACACCGGATTACATATCTTACTGTTCTTTCTTTTTATTATAATATATGACATATTTTTGCTACTTAAACGTTATTTTTAGTGGATATAAGTATCACGTATTTGAGTAGATGCTCCGTGTATTTATTAAACTGTATATTTACTTATTTTTGTCTCACGGACTGAATATTCCAGAAAATGTTATTAGAGAAAAATATGCGCTCTCCGGCAGGATTCGAACCTGCGTTCCCCTGACGTAATTCTGACCTCTCGGAACTGAGCGCGTCGATGAGCAACCAAAGTTGAATAGTGCCTTTTAAACAGATTTTTTTTTCTCTCTGACTCTTGAAAAATTTAGACATATCTGCGCAATTTCGTATTTTAACGTAAAAGAAGCAATTTGTGAAGGAAGGGTTTTTTTGGCGGTGGGGGGTTAGTAAATACATACAAACAAAAAAAAACTTGTTTTGAACGAAGTTAAATAGCATGGACGAAAAGCCAGTAACATTAACAATATTTTACTTCTGAAGCGGAGACTGGAAGCAGCAGATGTGGTTCTGCAGAAGGATGTCGAGGACGCCATGGGCTGAACATGTGAGCAACGGCCAAATTTTAAGGATAATGAAAACAGAAAAAAACACACTTAGAATAAAAAAGAAACAAGTGAAATTTTAGGACTCCTAATGAGGAACAAGGGATTTGAAAATCTGACACTTACAGAACATATTGAAGTCAGGAAAGTAGTGGGTAATGAGCTTGTACAAATGGTTAGCAGAACAGGAATTGTTTATTATAAGATGCAAAGAACAGGGAGTCGTGGAGAGCCTTGAACACAGATCTTGAAACATATAAAAACTCTTTCATTTAATTTCAGTTCCTTTTCATTATAACTTTATTGTTCACTCGATAAATACAAGGCTCAAGAGCCTCTCAAGGTAGAAACTTACTGAATTAGTTAGTTGTATGGACGTAAGAGAAGGTCAGAAGTATCCAGGGTCTCCCAAAGGTCGCATTACCATTGATAACCTTGTAAGTTTTATATTTATTTACCAAATGGAATCATGTTTCTGTATATGACAATATATTACTAAGAAATTTCCCCTGGTTGCTATTTCACAAGTGTTTTCTGCCAATTATCGCCTGACTTTTGGAACAGCCTGTAGATTATGAGTCTATGTAGGATAGACAATTGTTGAAGAAGTTAGGATTTTAGTAATCGGGGAAGCACTCTCTCGGGAGTCTGTATCACAAAGTAGTGGTTCTTGGAAAGAATCTGTCCGAATCGAACTTCCTCCTTACAAATAGGAAATTAAGATAATGGGGATGATTCGTTCCATTACACCTGACATGGTGGGTACTGACTGTGAAGACCAGAACTGGTGGAACTATGGACTGTAACTTGTCAGAATATTTACCATAGAAATTGCGTTAGAGTAGCGAGAATCTTTCGACATTTCGTATGTGGAAAAGGGGTTGTAGTGTGGAGAAATAATTCATCACTCGCAGGGAAGCGTAGACGCTTTCCAACTCCATCAAAGTTGGAATAATGAGAATTAGGCAGTTCCAGTCCAGGTGTTGCGACAAGATTTTTTGGTTTGATCTGATTCTTAAAAGGATAAAGCCTGGCTGAAGCAGTCGAGTACTTTCTGCAGTGATACAAGAAACTGACTATTTTTCTAACATTCTTAGCGATTGTTCATACAAATGAGTTTGTGTTGATCTTGAAAATCATCAGTCTGTCTGGATTCAACCTTTTTATTTTATTTTATCTCGCGACACACTTGAAGCTATAGTTTAAACCCCGGAGCATACTTGATGCTATAGTTAAATTGTTTTGTTTGTATTAATAAATCTTTATCATTTGTAATTGTTGCAATATACCTACGGACGATAATTGGTATGTCCCCATTCATATAATTTACAGTAGTAAATACTATATGTTGATCTAGAGTTGGAGGTTCGTCTCCAGCTGTGCTGGTCAAACTCTCCGCCTCCGGGCATAGATGGTCCCAAGATGAGGCTATGTCGATGAGCAGTCTCGTCTCGGGGAAACAGCTACCCGATCCCGTTTTATCCGGGGTCTACGGGGAAATTTTTGGCCGAGCCTATATGCTTGGATATCCCGCATAAAATTCGGCCTTGTGCCACATCTAACCGTGTGGGGCAGTTGTTAGATATCCTAGAGTTGGAGATTCATTATGGAATTCACTTTTAACAGTTGACAACTACTTCTACGCGCCGCTGGCGAATCTTATATGTGTTGTTCTTGACCTAAGTATTATCGTTCATTACCAACCTTCGTTGGATTATTCTATATTCTGATTATCTTATCTTCCATAGGTTACAACAGTAATAAAAATTTAATTAAAACTCTTTAAAGAATGTATTTTTCAGGTCATTATATTTTTACATTTAATGAGATATCTAAAATTGACATTTTTTCCCGAATATCTTCTTGACAAGCGCGAATTTTGGATAGGTATACTTTTAAATCTTCTTCCAAGGATTCTAACCGTGATCGATTTTTGTTTTTAATATATTTTTTTTTGCAGAAAAGTGTGTTTAGTATTACTAAGTGCAAATCATTTGAAATAATCAACCGGCTTGTCGTACAAGTGGGAATGTCTGAATTAAAATGTTTCTTTTATTTGCTAGGAACTGTAACTTCATTTGCTATAATATTTCGCTTTAATTTCGTTGTTGACATTTTGGATGAAGTGAAAACGTGTAGCTCTCACTGGACCTATTTTTTTAGGGGGTTGGTGTTTGTATTACATAGCGTTCAATTATAATGGACACTTCTTTTTTTTATGTAATAAAATTTTAAAAAATACGTTCAGTATTAAATATCTTACATATCGCTACATATACTAACTGCTACGATTTATATACTCTTTATACTTATAATGCTTATAAATATAAATGACTATTTATATTTATATACTACATATACTAACTACTACGTGTACAATGAGAGATTGCTGGGTAATTTCCAAAATCAACTTTCGATCATTTCAACATAGATTGGCGTTCATCGATAAATCCTTGTCAAATCGCGAAATCATTTCGCATCCCACCCCATCCATTATATATAATGTATACGTTTATTTATTATAAAAATCATACCCGTTATTCAATTTAAAGGGGTTTTAACTTTGGTATATACACTTATTGTGCTTTGGCTTTCTTTCGAAAATAATTAAATTACTGTAAATTGCGGCGTACAAGTAGATCTCAAGATTTTTTAGCTCAAAATTCTGAATTAGACCTATACCTAACTTATACATCGACTCTGCCCCCCCCCCAAAAAAAACCCCAAATACAAACAGTATACGGTAGGCTATCAGTGATCTCTAAAATATTTTTAGATTTGAAAACTGGTTTTGAATACCACAATTTACGGTGATAACCTTTGAAATTCTTCGCAGCTTCACCTACGATCCTCTCACGGCACACTGGTTGTAAATCACTGCGGTAGATGTTCAAAGCAAGGAGCCTCGTTGTGGGAGTACAACTGTTCATCATGAGGCGAAAATTCAGAGTTTGCTCGGTGGTGGTTAAACATTACCAACTTGGTGTTTGCGGGTATTGGATATTACAAGTCAGTTTTCCCTTTTTCATTGAACTGTTAGATCGAGGTTAGAGGAGAGATTAGCTGCTATAATCTGGTCATCTAGAAGGTGTTCTCATACAATTATAGCCTCTGCATAGATAGTTAATAATCATCCGTGTAGGTTAAATCGTTAATATAAAGTGGAAAGCGAGTAGGACCGAAGAGAGAGCTTTGGAGAACGCCTGCTTTGGTCCCATGTGATTCAGATTAGTGGCCATTAACCATGATCTTCATTTTGTGGGCGAACTTGATAATTGTGAGGACTCTTCCAGGAATGCCATAGCCGAAAGATTTGTGTAGCAATCCTCTGACACACCTTGTTAAAGGGATCGCTCTCATGATGAATTTATTATCCAGATAGTTATCCCGCAATCGTCAGGAAAAAAAAGAAACAGATGGTAATATTTTTATAGTCGTTATTAGGTAAATTCAGATGTTCTCAGCACCATCTTTTGCACATGTCTAGCTTTTTTGGCTGATGTAAACTGGGTCGCTAATTAACATTTCTGACTGTGGTGCAAACCGCTATTCTGTCAAATTCTGTCGACTGGTGCAAACAGGGACTATGCTTAGTTATCTACTAGTTAACTGCGCTTTTTGTTCTATAAAACTTTCGTTTGGCATTTATTGATCCAATGAATTAACAAACCTACAAACTCTTTGGCTTAACGGTAGCGTTGTCCATAGACTTTTCGTTAACTCTCTAGAATTACATAGGTCATTACGACTAACTGAATTTCATTCCACTATATTTAGGCAAGGTTTGGGCTTTTTTTAACTGCTTCTTACTGTCTTTGCAATTACTGTTATGCTACACTTAATCATTTTTAATAAAATCTGTCGGAGATTATATATATTTGTGTATTTAGGCAGCAATCCATCATTAATACAATCCATTAAATACGACATACGAGGTTCTGCGATTAAGCTTTTTATTTATTTTTTTCTTGTGTTCGAACAAGTTTTTCTTTTCTTTTCTGGAAACACTGTAGAAACTGTACAAATGTTCCTGATCAAACCGAATTCATAATTACATCGGTCACACGACTACATGCCTATCCAGACGTCTTACGTTACACCTATCCAACCACAGATCTATTAGAACCCATTTAAACACACACACAAACTTACCATACTCTATCCGAAACATACTAGATACAAACATAATATCCTCATCCACATGTAAAAAAAAATATCTAAAAATGATGGTAGCTTTTTTCTTTTTTCATTACTAAGGCTAACACTCGATAATATTAACTACGAACACGGCCACAATGTGCTGTTGTCTGAAAATAAAATATTCCTATAACTCGAAAGATACACACGACCCATACACCCAATTAAAAAGCAAAAATAAAATCATCCTTGATAATGGCTAAACGTATAGCCGAAAGCGCTCGGAATTACAGAACATTTACACAGTTTCTACACACGCTGTGTCCAGAAAAGAAAAACACATGTTTGAACAAACGAAAAAATAAATTTAAAAAAAAAAAATCTTAATCGCGGTACCTTGTCTGTCCTCTTTAATGAAACACACACACACACACACACACACACACACACACACATACACACACACATATATATATATATATATAGCCTGACGTGCAGTTACCATTCACTCACAGAGAAGCGTCTGGTTAGTAAATAATTTAAGTAAATAATTGCCGGCCTGTAAATGTAGTAAATACGGTTTAATTAAAAACAGAGCATTTACCTAAGTAAATTATATCTAAAAATAATCTATAAACTGAAAATATATTAAATAATTGTTGGACTTAGCCCATTTCATAATGTTATCATTGTTTACGTTAAGATATGTTTTCTGAGCAGAAATGATAGATCGATAATGTGCGTGTGTTTATAAACAGTAATTCGGACTTAACTAACCAGATGCTTCTCTGTGGCTGAATAAATAAAATATGTAATCTCGTGCCGTGGCCCTAGACATCTCCAAAGCGTTTGATAGGGTTTGGCATGCCGGCCTACTTTGCAAGCTTCAGGGTTATGGAATTTCAGGTCGATTGTTCAACTTAATACAATCAATCCTGTCAAACCGTGTATTGAAGGTCAATCTCAACGGATTCTCCTCCAGCTCCTATCCCACGAACGCAGGTGTTCCCCAAGGCTCTATTCTAGGCCCTACTCTGTTCCTTATCTTCACAAACGATCTTCCCAAGTAGGCATCTACGCGGACGACACTACTATTTACACCTGCCTAAAAAAAAAAACCTAGTGTCGCTAACAAAACAAACCTGGCCATTTGTCTCGAAAAGGACCTCCAATCGGTTGTGGACTGGGGCAGGAATTGGCTGGATAACTTTAATGCCTCAAAAATAAAACTGCTCTATTACTCACCACAGAAAACTATCCATACCCCCCCCCCCCCCATTAGAATGTCTGACGCTCAACTCCACGAGAGCACCTCTTTACGACTGCTCGGTCTCACATTGACTGCTGACCTGAGATGGAACAAATACATTGAGTCAATAGCTTCGTCCACTGCAAGGAAAGTTGGCCCCCTGTGCCGCGCTAGGAAATTTTTCTCGCCGGAGTCGATCCTTCAAATCGACAAATCAACCATTCGCCCTTGCATGCAGTATTGCTGCCATATATGGTCTGGAGCCCCTTCTGTTTGTCTCAAAGTTCTTGATAAAATCCAGAGACAGATATGCAATGTAATTGGCCCTGATCTGGCATCGCGTCTGTAGTCGCTCTCTCACAAACGTACCGTCGCCGCCCTCTGTCTTTTTTACAAATACTTTCACGGTAACTGCTCCGATGAACTGTTTTCGCTGGTTCTCAGACTTCATAAATTTAAGAGTTCAACTAGGCTGGCATCTCGCTCTCACCCTTTCACTGTCGAAACTGTTAAATGTAGTCGTCTCTTCTACTCTAATAGCTTCATGTCTCGCACTTCTCGCCTGTGGAACTCCCACCCCTTTTCCTGTTTCACTGATAGCTATAATCTCCAACTATTCAAATGTAATGTCAGTTGACTTCTCAAGATGCCTTGATCTTTCTCCTATCCCTCTCTTCATCCTTTCCTCTATCACTCCTCTTTGCTCTCGCTCCAATTCTCTGTAACCCCTTGCATGCTAGTGGCTTTCCGCCTTGCTTGGGGTCAAACCCTTTAAAAAAATTATTTATATATATATATATATATATATATATATATATATATATATATATATATATATATATATATATATATGTGCGTGTGTGTGTATTTGTTTGTTAATTTCAATCTGCCAAAAGTCAAATGGTGTTATGCCCTGAGCATTGTGCTTGTTTAGCACGCATGAATATCCTACCTTGAAAAGCGTCATTTTAAATATCCTCTTTTACCTGGATTCGAACACCAACCACTAGCACCACTGGGAAATATTCAACTATTTGAGCCACCATAAAAATTCCGAGTAAATAATTACCTTACATCGTTGTCAATGGCAAAGTAATTGTTTAAGCTGTACTCCCCTAATTACAGGCGAAAAGGTAAAAAAAAAAAACTGGCTTTCTTATGAATTTTCATAACCCCTTTGGAAATATTGTTAAATGAATGCAACTTGTTTTAACGAACTTAAGTTTTAAGCAGGCAAAATGATTTCTGCTAATTATTATACAAAAACGTGACCAACTTCGCTTAACTTTGACGATTGAACGTTATTTATTCTGTAGACGCTGAAATTTGTATGCATTCACTAAGTCGTCTACATTAAGCGATCTCGTTTTCTTAAATAGCATCGTCAGACCGAGACTCTCATATTGATCACCTGCATGGCATTCGACTCATTCAGACATGTATAAATGAGTGAAGCTTGTAAGTGTTAGAGAAGGCCGTCCGACATTGGATCTCGTGGACTGCTGGCGCTATACAATCATTAACAAAGAACTGTACGAAATAACAGAAACGATATCAGTTGATGACTTTGAACAAGAGGCAAAAAAACAACCCAGAATTCCTTTTCAGAAAATTTTAAACCCAACGTCTCTCATATATATATATATATATATATATATATATCCAGGTAAAATGAGAACAAATAAGATAATTCCACTGTACATAACATTTAATTTGAAAGAGGGCTCAATACTGCGATTTTTAACATGTTTTAATATATATATATATATATATATATATATATATATAGTACACGTAATAAATCCGTTCGTATATAATCCAGGTGGATCCTTGTAATAACAAATATTAAAACTGATCCACTGAGAGCTCGATGTATTTATTATAACAGAGCATATATTTTTTTTCATTTTGAGGTAATTTTGGCTTTTGCTGTAATATATATATATATATATATATATATATATATATATATATATACACATACATACTATTAATCTATTGCGAGTTCTTAAAGTGGCAAAAACTTATAGCGTTTTGGCAAATAAATAAGAACAGATCGTTATAGGAAAAAGATATATAGATAGGAACAGAGTGATATATATATATATATATATATATATATATATATATATATATATATATATATAAATAATTAAATGTCGGTTTCTAACAGCAGTTATTTTCTGATCTTCCGCATATTTTGCTCAACGTATTGCCTGAGAATGTACACACTACGAAAAAAATCTTTTCACTGTTAAACGACCATTTAATCTTGACTACATATCCATGCGTTAATAATTACTTCACATTTTGCATACTTTTAATCCTGAAAGAATGTTTTCACATACGTAGCACCGGATTTCCGGTGGGCTGTTCCGTTTTTGTTGAGGGACAAATTTCCGTGTCTCTTAGCCAGAACTCGCCTCTCTCCAAACACGCATACAACACTTTTATGTAGTTCACCTATTTACAGTGGTTACATAAGAACGTATTTGTCACTCACAAACACAGAGGAACTTAACCTTTAGGACGCAGATTGATTTTGAGCGCCATGTTTTGAAAAAAAAAATCACATGTACCGCGAAACACAGAAAATATACACATTATTTGCCGGCCGATTGGACACACCCAGATTTTGGCATGGAATATTTAAGGAAAATAGTACACACCACAAAAAAAAAGAAAAAATCAAAATTATAACCTTACCTTTATGTGACATTCTCACTAAGCATGAAGTAACATTTACAGCATTAGCACAAATATCTCTACTGGTACATTTTTTTTTAATAGAAGTGAGCTATGGTTTAAATATCAGAACATTTTTTTAGAAAAGAATAATTTTAGTACATTTTATCACACATTTATTGAAAATTGTTTTAGTTTTTCAGGGAGCAACATAGCTATATACAATAAATTCATAATAGCTACAAAGAAATCTACTAGTATCAATGATATAGGCAAGAAAACCTCAGAAAATTCCAGTAAGATATCTTTAATCATTCCCAAGTTACAACGGTTCAAAGCTTAATCTAACAATTGTACAATTTTGCTGTTACACCCGATTACATACATACATACATACATACATATATATACATATATATATATATATATATATGAGAAAACATAGTTTGAAGGTATAGGCTTAAAGTGCTCAATATTTGGGATGGACCGTTTGTAAATATAAGCGGGGGACATTAATATGAACAGTGGCGCCAATCTGTTTCATGCTTGAACACAATTTTCATAACCGGACACGACTATTGCCGCTCAGTGATATGAGTATCCACACTTCTTGTGTATGTTGAATGAGAATCCAACGGAGTGGATGGAAAAATTCTAAGGCAAGAAAAAATATCTCTTATTGCTCACTAGAAACAAACACGACAGAATTACTTTGTCACTCGTTTTTAATGAAGGAAAATATTAAAGGTTTTTTGGGGTTTTTTTTTTTATTATCTTCTGAGGACTTTTTTTTTCTTTGTTAACAGAGTAACGAATAGTTGGTTCAATGGTTAACAGAAAGTCTCTACATATTTTATAATAGGTTTTAGACCATTAACTGATCATACTCGGGAACTAGAATTATTTGCCAGGAGATAAATGTATGTGTATTATTTAGTACGACCAACAAGTAATACAGTGTAATCCGGATATAAGAGAGTTGTCGGGACCGGAGAAGAAGTCTCTTATATCCGGGTTTCTCTTATATCCGGGTTTGGTCTATGTTGTTTTATTAACACAGGCTCTAATTTGGGACCAGAGAAAATCTCTCTTACATCCGGGTTACACTGTACTACATTTTTCCTTTTTTTTTTCTTTTTTTTAAATGACTTTCAAACTATAAAGTTTCTTGAACAAAAACGCTGATACGATGTCAGTTGGAATTCATCACCTCTCTTTCTCACACACACACACACACACACACACACACACACACACACACACACACACACACAAGGCGTAGGCCGAGTGGTTAGAACGTTCGCTTTCTAACCATGAGACCCGGGTTCGAATCTCACCATCTCTCGATTTGTCAGGAAGGAGAATGATGCTTATCGGACTGGATCGAGGTCGATCCCAGCGTGCGGCACCTTTGGAAATTGCTTGAAAACTATACCATAGGTTAAACCACGCCTTGTGTGTGAAACTGGGTCCATCGATAGCTGTGCTAGCACGAAGCCCCAAGTCATCGAAGGATTGAGCGTGCTGGCCTTGTTGAAATTCTTGGTCACGCTAGATAACACACTCTCTCCCAGAAATTGTAACTAAGGTCTGCTCAGCATAGGTGCAGTATAAACCACAGGTTGGCTCTGTGGATGTTGAACAAAACACAAATGTGCCTGAGCGAGCGTCTGCAATAGGGATTGGCTAGCCGCCCTACTAAGACGGGTATCCTCGAATTCGAGTGGCCAGCTATTATTTATTATATATATATATATTGTTTCTCTTTGATGTTTATTTCTGTCTTTGCACTCTTCACAAAGTTGCTTTCTGTTAGGAAGAGATTAATTGCAATATGAACCTTTCGTTTTTTTTCGAAGTTTGTTATTTACTAATGGGAATAGAGGTTCTGAACTTTAACAACACTGTTCCTTTCGTCCATTACAACGATTTATTACGAAGATAAAAGATAAATAAAAGAATATTAAAAAGAACTTAAAAACAATCAGTTAATAAGAAATTAGTTTTATTTATGAGAATTGTTTTCCTTTTGTTGTTCTAGTCAGAGGTTGAGTGCCTCTGCTCAGTACATTATGTATATTCATGTGAAAACTATTGTGTGCCGTTAAAAATATCACTCAACTTCTCTTCTAATGACTCTGCCCGCGATTTCAATGAGGCCGCCTTCAATATGACTATATCAGCCCATGACCGGATTTCCTTATCTTCCGATTTAGTGTTACTTGATCCATTAAGTTTTGTCTCGGGGACATGTTGATTGTACTGAATTTAATGTTAGTTATAAAGCCACCGTTGTTTCAGGCCTAGATAATATCATTTACGGTTTGTTTGACTTTGTGGGGCTTAGCTAATCGAACGGGGACCCGTTGTATCACAATTACGTTAAAGAAATGTCTTATTTCTACTGGGGAAAATTTGACCATGTAAAATGTTTCAACTCACCCACAAAGAAAAAGGAAAGGAGGTGTGAGAATCCTAATTGTTTACTTTTTATATTCCGGAATTGGTGTTTTTACAATTTTTTTTATTTTTATTTTTTTCGTAGTTCAAGTTCTTGTGTAGATTTTCGTACAAAAATAAATAGATTAGACACTGGAAAATGTCTTCACGACACTGATTTTTACACGCCGACTCGATGCGTTCTCTGATTTATACCTGGCGCACAAAAAAAATGCGCGCGAATATTGAACAGAAAATGCTCACTTCTGTTTGAATGTGTTACTTGAAGTGTATAAGATTTCTAATAATTTAATAACTATTCGCGCTTAAAAACAGAAACTTTCCAGATTATGAATTTGATATGTTTTATATGATGCGTCGTTTTTATCTTTCTCCGTAAATATTCACTTAAATTTTTAAGTTTGTATCCAATCAGTAGGGATATATTATCTTAATTTTAAATAAAGCTTTTTATTTTGTCTGAAACTAACAACAGATGTTTTGTTAATGTATCCGCTAAAGTTTGATTATGTATAGTTTGTTTTAAAACTCTTAATTTATTCGGATTTAAAAAAAAAGTTTTTCTTCACAAAAGCTACACATTTACCGAGTTTTCATATCAGTCTTAATTCCAGTTTGGGCAATTACAGCTACAACCTGCTGTGCAACTTCCATAGGGTCGAATCCCTCTCATACTCTTCGTATTCCGTTGGTAAGAAGGAAGTTCAACTCTGAGTGCTTTTTCTTAAGCACAACTTCTTTCTGCACGGATGCTTCACCGAAAACTTACTCTCTTAATCGTTCAAGGTCAATCTTTATCTAGCCATCATATCCTCAAAATCTTAACTTTCTACTTTTTCTTTTCCATACTACTCCTCTCATTCAGCAACTTTCTACTCTGAGTGAGCCTTCAGCCTTTTATTGGGTGAATGTTGGTAAAAAAAACATTATAAATTAAATAAAGGCATGTCTACTCGGTCAGCTAGCATTTTTCATGGTATTCGAACTGTTCTTCAGTAGTACTGTTGTCTAAATGGTCCGGAGTCTTGCCCAGACTTACTGTTTTAGTAGCCTTTTCGCGAGGCTCCTTGGGATTGCTTTAAACTCTCTCGCAACGATCAACATAATTCTCACCTTCATGTTCAACGATTATTTGTTTCGATTCTCTTTACAAATTGAAGAGATTTATCGAGTTTTTCCTTTTCTCCATTATATTCTATGGTCAGCTAGATCAGCGAACTTTCCGGTCTGACAGGTGTTCTCTTTCTTGCCCACATCTGGCTAGGATTGTGTGATCTGTTTAACCCTCAAAGTCTTAGACAATAGTATTTTTCACCCATAAATATAACACACACACAGCGACTCCTACTGTTATTAATGCATTACTCTTCAAGTACGAATTGAGTTCTCCAGGCCACTGGCGTATTTCATATAGAAAAAACGTAAAATTTTTATTTTCCTCTCTGCCGTGCGACGATAGCCTAGGTGTAAGATCTCTGATGTCAAATAGGTCGCGTTCCGATCCCCGCTTGAAGCAATCTGACGTCTAGCTACACTGAAAAGCTGTTATACAGCGAAACAGTCTGTCTGTGGATGACACACACACACACACACACACACACACACACACACACACACACATATATATATATAGGAGAGAGAGAGAATATGTTGGATGTTGATTTTTTTTTCCTTGCTAACATAACTGAAAAATGTAAGAAAAAGTTATTCCCATAGCAACTCCATATTTTTAAATGTTATTAAGCGGTACTTTTTTTTTTTTTTTTACAGTGAATACAGCGGCTTATGTAGCAGTGTTCCCATGTTAACGACTTTTTCCGCAGATTTTTTTTCAGTCATGTTTTAATACACTCGCATAAACGAAACGTCTATAAGAAAAGAAAAATGTACCTATATTTGTACTCCATCTTAGATAATCAGTTGTGTGTTTGAGTTAGACACTTAAAATTACGAGATAAAATATAATTATATTAACAATTGTAAGCTTTTTAGAACATTATTTTCTTGCACTCGGGGGGAACGGACGAGCAATAACCGAAGAATAGTGAATAAAAATAAGAACGAGACGATATCTTCAGACATTAGTAGGAGAACAAGAACAGTTTACATCCGACGACAAACGGTTCAGTTCAGAATTCCCTTTAAGTTTCCATGATGGATATACACCCAAGGAAGCACGGAGGGCACAACTACCGAAACGTTGTGATAATAGCAACAAAGATGCGAATATAGTGTCATTTTGAGATCTTTAATCAAATTTATATTATTATTTAAAGCAACTTTAGTAATTACAATTGCATCTAAATTGTATTTATGTTCAGTTGGATGAAGGAACCAACCCTGATCGAACTTATTATGAAGGATAATTAAGGCTATCGATTAAAATATTATGAAAATTTACAGACGTGTAAGCATACAATGAGGATCTCTCACCGACAGGACAAATGAAATCCCATTTTATGTCGACTCTCGTTCTTGTCCTTTCGACCAAAGATGAAAACAAACGTTTCGGCGAAAAATGAAAATTTGAACACGCTGTGTATTTCGTTTTTATGCAGGCCTTCACCAGCACAATCCTCACAATTGGGTTTGTTGTCACTTTACCCCAACTTTTCATTTATTTCTCTGTTACTGCATTCACTTTTGGTCAAGTAGACGGCCGCTTTGACACGCTACTTCAGACATTATCGCTGGTCATAAAGCACAAAACATTAAGACCGAGATAAAATCGCACAATCTTCGATGTGGATGTTTCAACTATAGTATCAAAGACGTAACGATAATAATAAAAGCAAAGAACTGTCGTAGAAAAATTTAAAAATCGAATAAAACAAGATCGAAAACAAATCTAAAATTCTGGCGTAAAACAGACCTACATTAGCTACAGATCTTCTTGTAAAGATTCTCGCATAGTGTGTTACCGAGACCTGAAGATAGGAAAAGCTTCATTACAAAATTGCGTTGATTCCGTCAGCTGAAAGTTCTGCTTGTCGGCTTTCTACAATGTCTGCAGACATAAGTTTAATCCCTGAAAATCGATGAAGGAAGAATCGATTCGTAGTGACAAAATATGGTGTTCAATGACCGGAAGTAGTATAATAAAGAAAGTAAACGTAAACTCGCGTAAAAAAGAAATCCAGTTTTTTTTTCTTTCTCTCTCTGTCTCTCTCTGAGTAAAGGTGGGTTGGGAAAAAGACGGAGATAGAAAATATTTTTTTCCAAAATATGGATCATAGAGGTGAACATACATACATATACACACATATATATATATATATATATATATATATACATATACACACACACCCACACAAGAGTGTGAGACAATTGGCTGCATAGTGATTTCTGCTTCGTTTACGTAATTTTTGTTTCTTTCACGTGCACAAAAGAGGATAAGGAAATGTGCTTTCACTCCAGTCTAGTCTTTCAGTGCCAATTCGATATGGTATAATGGTTAACAAGCTTTCTTTCGCTAAATCAATAACGATTGACTATTGAGTTCAATCCTCATTTGAGTGATCCATACTTTCGGCCTTGTGCCACATTTCTCTCTTACTTTTTCTCTTTCCCTTTAGCTCTCTCTCTTGTTTTTCTCTCTCTCTCTCTTGTTTTTCTCTCTCTCTCTCTTGTTTTTCTCTCTCTCTCTCTCTCGTTTTTCTCTCTCTCTTGTTTCTCTCTCTCTCTCTTGTTTCTCTCTCTCTCTCTCTTGTTTTTTTCTCTCTCTTGTTTTTTTCTCTCTCTTGTTTTTTTCTCTCTCTTCTCTCTCTCTCTCGTTTTTCTCTCTCTCTCTCCTGTTTTTCTCTCTCTCTCTCTCCTGTTTTTCTCTCTCTCTCTCCTGTTTTTCTCTCTCTCTCTCCTGTTTTTCTCTCTCTCTCTCACTTGGTCTATCTTCATAGTCTATTAACGAAATCGTGCTGACATAGCTTCTTTTTTTTTCTTTGCTAAATCATCTCATTCCTCTGAGTTACCTGTAATGCGATGCTACTATATCTGTCAGCTCTCTAGAACTTGCGTTTTGCCTTTTTTTCTTTCGAGTTTATATTCGGAAACTTTATTTTATTCTGTTATTGTACCTTCGTGTTTACTGTAAACTCGCTATGTTGGCATTTTTAATTTTATTTTTACTCAGATTTTCTGAATCAACATCATTTTTTTTTAATGATAAAACCGCAAACAGTGGACATAAAAACATTACAAAATATTAACAGCAGCTCAGGAGAAATTCAACATACCAGGGTTGCTCCAAAGGTAATACCTTCAATTTCATTCTGCTAACCCTACAAAGGCAAATGTTAATGATACAGCATTACAGGTTAAAACTTCATAAATTCCATTTAAGAGATGAGTTGCTTACCAATTTGGTTCATCATGTAGTAAACACTTAAAAACAATTACGTTATAATGCAATCAACACACACACACACACACACACACACACATATATATATATATATATATAATCTCATGGAAGATCTTAAAATGGTCAAACTGGCACCAGAGTTAAGTTTTTGTATTTACAAATCAATATTTCACTCATTTTATTTAATAAACTTGTTCCGTCCTGAGTAAGATGATAAACTACGTCCAACAGCAAGGCTTCTGATAAGGAGTTTTTTTAGGAGCGTGAAACCACCTCTTAATTGCTGGTGTTCCCAGTTCCACCCTGACCTAGGGTGGTAGCAGCTGTTAGGGTCCCAGCTATGGGCAAATAGTTAACCCCCACACACACACACATACAAGGGTCAAAACACTATGAAAATGTAAAACTAGATTTTAATACCATAAATACTTAATTATTTCCAGCAATTCATTTTTGGAAAAATTTTTTACCAGCAATAAAAATTTTGTCACCATTATATAACCCATTGAGGTTGATAAGCCGTAAAAGAAAAACTAAACTAATAAACTTGTCAAGAAAGTTGGCTATGGTCATTTTTTAAAAATTTATTTATTTGACACAGTGTCAATTATACCCGACCTGCATTATAACACTGTGACCTTTTTTAATGATATGGGTGTTTCTCTAAACTTCACATATGAATTTCAATATGGAACTACTGCTTTCACACCCCCCCTGATTTAAAGGATGTTTGTAATACCTGTTTGTATACTTAATATGACAATGTTACAGACAGTAGCTGTGCGGCAACCTGGAAAAATTACGTCTGACATGAACGTACGTAGGAAGCAGAGAAGTGTCACTGAATTTCTCCACAGGGAGATAAATGGATCCGTTGGCATTCATGAACGATTACGGGAAGCAAACAATGAATGTGAGCATAGTTAAGCTTTAGGTAATGCGCCTCGTTTTTAGCGGTGATGGTAACGATATATGTGATACACTACGTTCAGGCCGGCTCTGCACAACAGACAACCCCCCGAAATGAAGAACGTTTATCACTATCCCAATGCTCCTTCAGGAGGCACGGTGGAGTAATGGATAACGGCTCGATTGAGGAATCCCAGTCGAATCCGTTACATTCACTTACGTGCTAACACCCTTGGGAAAGGTGTGAATCCTCTTCTCCCTCCAACTATGGGTAAATAGCAGGACAGACTGGGTTCTATAGCCTTGGATGGCAACTGGTCTAGGAGAAGGTCAACTCTGAATTCAAAACCATTCGGCGTCTGCACCGGCATCCGGCGGCCTCTTGGTACTCCTGCCTCTGCGTCTGTGGAAATTCTGCGGCAAGTAAGAGCATATTCCTCCCTCCACTGGGATAGCACGCGAGGTGTGGGGACCGCGTGTGAAGTTCAAACTCCCTTGTTACTCCGTTTCAAGAATTCGCCGCCGTTGGAATCGCTCGTTTCAGCATTGGCGACGGATCGCCGTGCTTGGTCGGCCTTCGTTCCGGACGCGGTGAATTCCTTGGAAGGAGCCGGCTTAACCGACCCAGAGTGAATGCCGCAACATACATACATACAATGCTCCTTCAGGTTTCAGAATCGCTCTTACCATCCTCTGTTAAAACACTGCCCAGATATTTAAGTTGCTGTACTTTTTATATTGATACCTCCAATTTGTAATTTGCATGTTAGACTCTTTCTTTTGCTGACAACCTTCCATTTCTTCTTGCAATTGATGTTTTGTTCTGTCTTCTCGCTTACCTTCTTTCTTCTGTAAGAGTTAATTTATTTTCTGCATCTGCTATCGACACTGTGTCATCTGCATATCTTGTGTTGAGATTGTGGTCGCCAATAATGAATCCTGGTAGGATTTTTAATTCTCTCAAAATCGCCTCACTATATGTTAACTAAGTCTGTTGAGAAAACACATCCTTGTCTTACACCCCTTCCTATTTTTGTTTATACGAATGTTTGAAGATCTGTTGTCTCAGCCACGTCATACGCCTTGTGTGTGAACATTAACATCGATCAAAATTGAAGATTTTACAAGATAGTTTAAGTATATACTGATTTAAGTTTTCTAAAAAAGTAAAAAACACCACAAAGCTAATTTTAAAATAGGCATAAATCCTTGTATTAATGTAGCTTATGTTAAGTTAATATCGCTTTTAAGATCGATTTTCGTTTTGAAATATTTTCGAAGGGGTATAAAATTGTATTACAACAGTAAAAGTAGACCTATTAAAAGAAAATTTATAACAAAAAAAGCGTGTGTGCGGGGGCTATATATATATATATATATATATAAAACCTTAAATTGGTAATGCCAATAAATATATATATATATATATATATAAAACCTTAAATTGGTAATGCCAATAAATATATATATATATATATATAAAAACTTAAATTGGTAATATATATATATATATATATAACCTTAAATTGGTAATGACAATATATATATATATAACCTTAAATTGGTAATGACAATATATATATATATATATATATATAACCTTAAATTGGTAATGACAATATATATATATATATATATAACCTTAAATTGGTAATGACAATATATATATATATATATATAAAACCTTAAATTGGTAATGACTATATATATATATATATATATATATATATATATATATAAAACGACTAAATTTGGTTTATCGGTCCTCTCCCATCAAAGCAAAAATGTGCACAACGACTAAAAAATATATACAACCCCAAACTGTTATTATATACAGACAAAAATATGACATTAAAGGCTAATTAACTTTTAAGCCTACCAACTACTCCTGTTCACGAATGAATGAATTAACACAGTTGCTAACAAATGCGGCGGAGTTTCAAAAATTAAACTCAGGCCCCAGCCAGTAGCACTCTTTTATTGCCCGGCGTCTGATAGGGGAAGAACCGAGGGGAGCTTGGGCAATTTTTTTCGCGATACTGCCGTTAAACCCACTTAAAACTAATCTTGTATCATATTCAGTAGCGACGTGAGCACACTGAAAAAATACTTGAAGCAATCGTGATTCAACTTTACCGATGAATGTGGAATGAAAAATGAATAGATCTCGTGAGAAAATGGGGCTTTAAGGAGCTACAAAGAAACTATCGCTGACAATTGGAAAGAGACGGTTGGAATTTCTCGGACGCATAATGGAGAAGAAAGGCTTCGAGAATTGAACATTTGCAGGGCGCCACGGACGCAAGAAAAGCAGAGGAAATCGACGGGTCACCTATTTGACAACTTAGAGTGAATAAATAGATCGAGGGAAAACTGTCGCAAAAATAAGGTATTGTGAAAGAGCAAATACGAAAAGTTTTCAGCTCGACCAAGGAGACTAAATAACAAAAAAAAAAAAAAAAGAAACTGATATTTGGTCAGATATTTGGAAGTGGGTCTAACTTTCCGCCTCCTCCCCACTTCAGTAAAAAGCAAAAGAAGGGAGACTGGAAGTTAAGGCCCTTCTCTATAACATTTTAGGTTCAAATTTATAAATAATTACAGGTCATTATTATTTTTTAATGGTGATATATAATTGGTGATGATTTTAGTGTTAAAGAATAAACTCTTGATAAATTAAAAATATTTTCTAGCCCTAAGCTATAACTTACTTAGATAAGAAGTCACGGGTAATCAGTGTTAGATTTAAGAAAGATGGCGAATGTTGCTTTTTTTTCCTCTTTTTTTTTTTTTTTTTTTTTTTTTTTTTTTTTTTCGCTCGTTGCCTTCTCGTCAATTTTGAAATCACAGTAGTCCTTTCCGACTGGTTGCTACCCAAGGTAAGAAATCTTCCATTTAACCCGTAGCTGATGGGAGACGGAATTGATTCATGACTTTTCCAAGGGCGTTTCTGTGAATGATATGAAGTGGAAGCAACAGAGAAGGCGAGTAATTTGAACTCGGCTCGCCGATTCTAGCTGCCCATCACTCTGGACTGAAACTTGTATTATACAAGGTGCGATGGGTAAATTGTCGCCATTTTATATTTTTAATTTCGCGCATGTGCGTTGCTTGTTTTTGATTTTGTCGACTGCACACTATAGTAGAGTCAGTTGGGTACCGTAGGTGATAAAAAGAGCACCATGGTGCGATTCACTCCGCTAGAAATTTGGAAACGACATACTGTATTGCTTGGCATTCGCGCTGGAAGCTAAATGCGAACACTTCAGAATGTTTGGGTGTTAGTCTGAGGACAGTGTAGAGTTGGATGATATATCCATTCAACATCATAGTGTTTGGAGTGATCAGTAGTGATGGCGATGTTATACCTCTATTCATCTTCACATAGAGCCTCAGACTCAACACGGAGGCCTACATCGTTCCTTGAGGAGGTAGTGTTGCCCTGGGTCAAGAAGGTGGCCGCTGAAAGATTCTGTCTGACAACATGGCTCTGCACCATGTCATACAAGCAGGAGAACATTTTCATGGCTGTCAAACAATTCCAGCGACCACATTACCCCTTAAATCTGGCAGGAGTTTTTGAGGAAGCGTGGAACCACTTCTTAATTGCTGGTGTTCCCAGGTCCACCCTGACCCGAGGTGGTAGCGCCTGTTGGGGTCCCAGCTATGGGCAAATAGTGAATTTCCAGGTTTTTTCCAAACTTCCTGGTCACGTCCTGGGTATGGCGACAAACTACATCCGCGTCCTGGGTGTGGCGGTAAACTGTATCCGCATATTTGAAGCGGTGGTGTTGCCAACTGTGCGTTTTTTGAAACAATGCTGTTGCCAGCTATACTTTTTTGAAACAATGCTGTTGCCAGCTATACTTTTTTGAAACAATGCTGTTGCCAGCTATACTTTTTTGAAACAATGATGTTGCCAACTATACTTTTTTTTGAAACAATGATGTTGCCAACTATACTTTTTTTTGAAACAATGATGTTGCCAACTATACTTTTTTTTGAAACAATGATGTTGCCAACTATACTTTTTTTGAAACAATGATGTTGCCAACTATACTTTTTTTTGAAACAATGATGTTGCCAACTATACTTTTTTTGAAACAATGCTGTTGCCAACTATACTTTTTTGAAACAATGATGTTGCCAACTATACTTTTTTTTGAAACAATGATGTTGCCAACTATACTTTTTTTGAAACAATGATGTTGCCAGCTATACTTTTTTGAAACAATGCTGTTGCCAGCTATACTTTTTTGAAACAATGATGTTGCCAACTATACTTTTCTGAAACAATGATGTTGCCAGCTATACTTTTCTGAAACAATGATGTTGCCAGCTATACTTTTCTGAAACAATGATGTTGCCAGCTATACTTTTCTGAAACAATGATGTTGCCAGCTATACTTTTCTGAAACAATGATGTTTCCAGCTATACTTTTCTGAAACAATGATGTTGCCAGCTATACTTTTCTGAAACAATGATGTTGCCAGCTATACTTTTCTGAAACAATGATGTTGCTAACTTTATCCTTAAATTACGTTTACAAAGTATATATATTTAATAAATATGTGGAAACTGGATCTGGCATTAAATAACCCATAGTGGTTGATATGCTATAAAACCGCAAGCAAGCAAGCAACCAACCCTTAAATCTGGCCACCTAACTATCCGGACTGCAATCCCTTTATTATGTGTGGGAGCGCAGTTGAGCGAAGAACCAACAAAACTCCTTGTAACACCAAAGATGAACTGAAGGCAAGGACTATGGCAGTGTTCACCAACTTAAACAAGGAAACCGTCCAGAAGAGTTGCAAGAGATTCCGAAGTCGTCTGGGAGCCGTGGTTGAAACCAATGGCGATTTTGTTGAATAAATTTACTCTAGTATTTCAAGATCTATTGACCAAAATGACACAAAAATATCTGTTAAAATGAGATATCAGTGTTATTTTCATTTTTGCGTAATTTAGACGACAATTTATCAATCGCACCCTGTAAATTATGATTACAAATCAGAACAATGATTGAATATAAAAATATTTACGTACACACGTAACTTTTGGAATTTTGCTAAATATTCCAATGCATATGCATAGAGGATAATTCGTGTTTATGCTTTCTTGGGTAAACGCAGCAATACAGCGGCTAAATACCTCATAAGTCTTGACAAATAGAAACGTTTTCTCAATGATGATTTTTTTTCCTTTTTGCAGTGCGCATGCGCGTATATGTAAATCTGGCAGATTAATTATACGGCATAAAATCATACAAAAAGCAACATAGCCATATACTCACTATAAATTATTTGAATTTTTTTTTTTTATCAAGAGTTTAATTTCATGAGAACAGAATTTAATGATATTGAAACTGCCGATAAACTAATGAGGAAACAAAATATGTTTCTACAGAAGAATGCTGAGATTATCATGGACTAAACTTGGAAGAAGCGACGGGGATTTATGGAAAATGGAAACAAAAGACATTTATATTTAGAATCAGAAAAAGACAGTTGAAATTTCTAAGGCACCTAAAGAGGGCTTAGAAAATTTGACATTCACAAGACCTACTAAACTAGGTAACTCCAAGAGATCGTTAAAATAAATTAGCATACAGTGATGAAAACACGCTCCAAACGTAATGAAAGCATAATTTTATCTTTAAAATCTTTATTAAGAAAAAGGAACAGAGTATTTTTATAAGAATTTTTACTACTTTTTAGAATATTCGAAATTTTGAATTTAAAAAAAACAAACTTGTTTTTCTTGCGTGTGTGGTTGTACAAACTTTTTAGCATTGCAAATTTTCGCCTTTTTTTTTTTTTTTTGCTGTGAAAAACATTAATTTGGAAATTCTTGCAAAAATCAAATAATAATTATCAGAGTTTAATGAAATTTTCAGGACTTATTCACAAATTAATTTAAATATTTTTTAAATCTTTTTATTAGAAATTCTTGGTAAAAAACTTTTTAACATGCATTTCTCCCCTCTTAATTTTATGAAAGCTTCAGAAATTCGATGTAATTTGTAGTGACTATATTAATTAAATCTAAATATTTTGAAGAATTTAAATCACCGATTTTATTTTGCAAAATCGGGCCCGGTCTTACAAAAATTTGTTCTGAATCGAAAAAAAAAACACATTAAAACTTAGAGATTATTTAATTAGGGAAGCTTTTAATTGCTTTTATGAATAATATATATTAAAGACAATATTGTCTGAAGAAAAAAAAAAATTTCGATGAGAGAATTTTTAGGGAATATTGTTATTAATAAAACTATATTTACTAATCATATATTTTAAAGCTTATTACAATCTGAAGACCCCGACTATTTTGAAAAGAATTTCGATTTGTTTATATATATATATATATATATATAGATGCAGAATTTCTGAAATATGGATGTACAAACCGATAAATCTATTAATAAAAGACCACGTGTTTTAAGGGTTGTCCCCCCCCCCTTACAAGAAAAAAACAAATACCTAATGAAAATTGTCGTCTGCTACACCATAGTTAATTATAATCACGTTCGGCGGTCAATCCGCCGTCAGTAAATCGATTAACACGTCAGAAAAACAAAACCTCGTGGTTAGAAAATGATTGTATGCAACATTTTATGCTATAAGTAAATAATATTTGTTTCACATCAGATTAACTTAACTTTAAATTTGCTAATTGTTCTCAAATAACGTTTCGGAAACATTTTTTTATTTTTGCATGATTTTTAAACTGGAAAATTAAGTTTTGTTTACAATGTCTAAAAAAAAAAGGTTGACACAGATCGGGTTTATTGAAAAATCAATGCAACTCTATTCAAATCAATATAATTTCTGTCTGAATTAAACCAAAGTATTTTGCTTACCGGATAGTAAATTTAATCCTTTTAGCATTCATTGAAAGCTTTTTTTTTTTCATTGTTAAAAATTCATTTTAAACATTACGTATACAGAATTCGTGTGGGTCCCTATATTAATGACAATAAGGGCAAAGGAAATGGTGAATAACCTACCTAATGGGCTTTCATAACAATGTCTAGAAAAGATAGCAAAAGAAACATTGCAAAGAGCCGCAAAGAACAGGAAGCTGCGGAGAGCCATTATCGCCTACGTCATGAAGAATATTACATAATTCCTATTCTGTGAACAGAGGATTAGCTACTACCAGTGTTATGTTAACATTTCTAGTTCCTTGAAACTGCTGTGGTTTATCCGTACCAATAAACACATATATTGGGAGTGTTGATGCCATTGCTTAGCTAGAGGAGCCGGTATTTAAGTTATTTCTGGGGACAGTTTGTGCGATAACTCGATGTAATCAAAATCGGCCATGCTAATGGGAATGACAAATATGCACACACCTTAACTTGCGTATCCTCAAAAAAGAAATGGCACAAAGAGACACCAAGTTTCATATTGTAAATTTAAGAATTTCTCATTTTATTTTTTATTTTATTTTTTTGTGGTATTTTTTTTTTTTTTAATTATTTTTATTTCTTTTCTTTTTTATATCTTTTCTTTTTTATTTCTTTTTCTTTCTTATTTCTTTTTCTTATTTCTTTTTCTTATTTCTTTTTCTTATTTCTTTTTCTTATTTCTTTTTCTTATTTCTTTTTCTTATTTCTTTTTCTTTTTCTATTTCTTTTTCTATTTCTTTTTCTTTTTCTATTTCTTTTTCTTTTTCTATTTCTTTTTCTTTTTTCTATTTCTTTCTTCTTTTTTCTATTTCTTTCTTCTTTTTTCTTTCTTCTTTTTTCTTTCTTCTTTTTTCTTCTTTTTTCTTTCTTCTTTTTTCTTTTTTCTTTCTTCTTTTTTCTTTTTTCTTTCTTCTTTTTTCTTTCTTTCTTCTCTTTTCTTTCTTTCTTCTCTTTTCTTTCTTTCTTCTCTTTTCTTTCTTTCTTCTCTTTTCTTTCTTTCTTCTCTTTTCTTTCTTTCTTCTCTTTTCTTTCTTTCTTCTCTTTTCTTTCTTTCTTCTCTTTTCTTTCTTTCTTCTCTTTTCTTTCTTTCTTCTCTTTTCTTTCTTTCTTCTCTTTTCTTTCTTTCTTCTCTTTTCTTTCTTTCTTCTCTTTTCTTTCTTTCTTCTCTTTTCTTTCTTTCTTCTCTTTTCTTTCTTTCTTCTCTTTTCTTTCTTTCTTCTCTTTTCTTTCTTTCTTCTCTTTTCTTTCTTTCTTCTCTTTTCTTTCTTTCTTCTCTTTTCTTTCTTTCTTCTCTTTTCTTTCTTTCTTCTCTTTTCTTTCTTTCTTCTCTTTTCTTTCTTTCTTCTCTTTTCTTTCTTTCTTCTCTTTTCTTTCTTTCTTCTCTTTTCTTTCTTTCTTCTCTTTTCTTTCTTTTTCTTTTTCTTTCTTTTTCTTTTTCTTTCTTTTTCTTTTTCTTTCTTTTTCTTTTTCTTTCTTTTTCTTTTTCTTTCTTTTTCTTTTCTTTCTTTTTCTTTTCTTTCTTTTTTTCTTTTCTTTCTTTTTTTCTTTTCTTTCTTTTTTTCTTTTCTTTCTTTTTTTCTTTTCTTTCTTTTTTTCTTTTCTTTCTTTTTTTCTTTTCTTTCTTTTTTTCTTTTCTTTCTTTTTTTCTTTTCTTTCTTTTTTTCTTTTCTTTCTTTTTTTCTTTTCTTTTTTTTCTTTTCTTTCTTTTTTTCTTTTCTTTCTTTTTTTCTTTTCTTTCTTTTTTTCTTTTCTTTCTTTTTTTCTTTTCTTTCTTTTTTTCTTTTCTTTCTTTTTTTCTTTTCTTTCTTTTTTTCTTTTCTTTCTTTTTTTCTTTTCTTTCTTTTTTTCTTTTCTTTCTTTTTTTCTTTTCTTTCTTTTTTTCTTTTCTTTCTTTTTCTTTTCTTTTTTCTTTTCTAAAACCCTATAATTAGTATCTGCCTGTTGTCTTCATTTTTATAATTAACGCTGGATTTTATGATGAGCATTAATGGGTTAAGGACTGTTCACAATGTCGCTTCCCAGCGACGAATATCACTCAGCATTGTAAACTTGCAACGATAGAACCTTTACGATAAACTGCAAGATAAAGTAGTAAATAGTCTTTCACAAGAACCAATAAGGCAATGGACTGTTTAAATATATATTTTAAGAAAACTTAAAAGAAGCAATATCACCAACGTTCTGAAGGAACAAGGCACTTCTATCTAACAAACCAGAAGCTATTGTAGAGAAAAGGAAATGTTAAATTCCTTGGTATTCTGTAATTCGAATGTATCATCCTAGTGAACAATTTTTAATGGGAATAGACCATATATTTATTATCATACTATCTTTAATTTTTTTACCTTTACTACCGTTTAAATAAACTTTAATGTTATTTATACTCTTAATATATTCTTCACAAGGCTCTCTACAAAGAAGTTGTCGTTTCCTGACAATATATTGTAGCTGTACTATTGTGCCATATCCTTTCTGGACGTTGGTGATCAATGGCTCTCCACAACTTCTCTTTTATTACTCAAATTAACTTTCGACTCATTACCATCACTATTTGTCTCAGTTCTATCATCCATTAACACAAACTCGCTAAGTATGTTACTCGCTCGCTGTTTTTTCTCCTTTTCCTCTCTTTCTTTTAATATGTCATGTGAGTGTAAAATTCTCTAGGTCTCCTTTCTTCATTTTATGTCTCAAACTTCAACTGTCTTTTCTTTTTTTTTTAATTGTAAGTTGCCTTATTATTGGTATCTTTCTTACAACTTCGTCGTTACTCACATGTAGTATCCGTGGTGTTCTTACATCTTTATTGCTTCAAGTTGTACACGCTAAACACTCTCTATGAGCTTTGGAAACATTTCTTCCTAAGGCAACGGTTAAACAGATTAGCCAAGATTGGAAACTGTTCTGACCCAAGGTTCCTGAGAACAACTACAGGGATTTTGTCCCGACCAGTAGCCTTCGATAAGTCTGGAAACCTCCCAAGCCGATACAGAGATATCACAAAGCTTCTTCTCCGTGAGCTGGGTAAGAGTCACGTAAAGGACGGTCTTTGTCGTCTAACATAGAGTAAGAAGCAAAGAGCTTCATCTTATCCGACAAGGATGAGATAACCTCGGGGACCTTTATAATAGCCCACTGATTGGTTTGCCTCTATTTAATATTGCGTTTGCGATCTTCCAGAACTAGCTAGATCCATTTTGGGGGGTTGTTTATTTCTTTTTGTATTGACTGAGCGCAGTTCTGAATGTGGCAAGGGTTCGGCTACATCGTTAGAGATGGTAGTAAAGGTTATAGCGGGCCATGGCCGCAGCACATTCGAGCATGAACCTGGACTGGTTATTTGGCTTGTATATATCAGTGCCCTAACACTACGCTTAGTACAACCTGACCTGCAGTAGTCGGGTAATCGGTGAAGATCAAACTCTATACACGAGCAAATGACAATATGGTGGGTACGAATCAATAGTCACTTGTTAATATTTACAAAGATTGATTGAATTGTATTGAATTGTAATATACAAATTTCAAAGAATTTGAATATTTGTAATATAAATATCGATCCTTACTCGCTAGGATCAAGTAGAACGTATTTTTTATCTATTATCAAACACAGTGTAACCCTGTTTTATCTGTAAAGCTTGTATTAAATCCTGACTACTGTTAATCCCTTTCCTTTCGGGTGCACAACAAGTTGAGTGCAGAAATTTCCCCAGTCAAAATTTACAATATTCAATGTTTATTCAGCAATTTCTTTTACTGCCAGAATTAGTTGCGTTGGGGCAGGAAATGACTCAAGAAATGAAAGTCAGTGCGCAGCAAGAAGAAAATAAGTACCCGTGATTATAAAAAAAAAAGGTTTTTTTACTTATATGTTTACTCTTTTTTAATTACTTTAATTTATTTAAAGTTTTTTTTCATTTATTACTCTTATTTTTCATTTATTCCTTTTTTTTTCACTTATTCACTTTTCTTCTCTTATTCACTTTTCTTCTCTTATTCACTTTTCTTCTCTTATTCACTTTTCTTTTTTCTTCTCTTATTCACTTTTATTCTCTTTCTTCTTTTATTCTCTTTTTTCTCTTTTCTTTTATTCAACTTCTTTTTCTCTTTTATTCAATTTCTTTTTTCTTTTCACTTTTATTCACTTTCTTTTATTCACTTTCTTTTCTCTTTTATTCACTTTCCTTCTTTTTTTCTCTTTTATTCACTTTCCTTCTTTTTTTCTTTTTATTCACTTTCCTTCTTTTTTTCTTTTTATTCACTTTCCTTTTTTCTTTTTATTCACTTTCCTTCTTTTTTCTTTTTATTCACTTTCCTTTTTTTCTTTTTATTCACTTTCCTTCTTTTTTCTTTTTATTCACTTTCCTTCTTTTTTTCTTTTTATTCACTTTCCTTTTTTCTTTTATTCACTTTCCTTCTTTTTTTCATTTTATTCACTTTCCTTCTTTTTTCTTTTTATTCACTTTCCTTTTTTTCTTTTTATTCACTTTCCTTCTTTTTTTCTTTTTATTCACTTTCCTTCTTTTTTCTTTTTATTGACTTTCCTTTTTTTCTTTTTATTCACTTTCCTTCTTTTTCTTTTTATTCACTTTCCTTCTTTTTTCTCTTTTATTCACTTTCCTTCTTTTTTCTTTTTATTCACTTTCCTTCTTTTTTTCTCTTTTATTCACTTTCCTTCTTTTTTTCTCTTTTATTCACTTTCCTTCTTTTTTTCTCTTTTATTCACTTTCCTTTTTCTTTTTATTCACTTTCCTTTTTTCTTTTTATTCACTTTCCTTTTTTCTTTTTATTCACTTTCCTTCTTTTTCTTTTTATTCACTTTCCTTCTTTTTCTTTTTATTCACTTTCCTTCTTTTTTCTTTTTATTCACTTTCCTTCTTTTTTCTTTTTATTCACTTTCCTTCTTTTTTTCTCTTTTATTCACTTTCCTTCTTTTTTTCTCTTTTATTCACTTTCCTTCTTTTTTTCTCTTTTATTCACTTTCCTTTTTCTTTTTATTCACTTTCCTTTTTTCTTTTTATTCACTTTCCTTTTTTCTTTTTATTCACTTTCCTTCTTTTTTCTTTTTATTCACTTTCCTTCTTTTTTTCTTTTTATTCACTTTCCTTCTTTTTTTCTTTTATTCACTTTCCTTTTTTCTCTTTTATTCACTTTCCTTCTTTTTTCTTTTATTCACTTTCCTTCTTTTTTCTCTTTTATTCACTTTCCTTTTTTTCTCTTTTATTCACTTTCCTTTTTTTCTCTTTTATTCACTTTTCTTTTTTTTCTCTTTTATTCACTTTCCTTCTTTCCTTCTTTTTTCTCTTTTATTCACTTTCCTTTTTTCTCTTTTATTCACTTTCCTTTTTTCTCTTTTATTCACTTTCCTTTTTTTCTTTTTATTCACTTTCCTTTTTTCTTTTTATTCACTTTCCTTCTTTTTTTCTTTTTATTCACTTTCCTTCTTTTTTCTCTTTTATTCACTTTCCTTCTTTTTTCTCTTATTCACTTTCCTTCTTTTTTCTCTTTTATTCACTTTCCTTCTTTTTTTCTCTTTTATTCACTTTCCTTTTTCTTTTTATTCACTTTCCTTTTTTCTTTTTATTCACTTTCCTTTTTTCTTTTTATTCACTTTCCTTTTTTCTTTTTATTCACTTTCCTTCTTTTTTTCTTTTTATTCACTTTCCTTCTTTTTTTCTTTTATTCACTTTCCTTCTTTTTTTCTTTTATTCACTTTCCTTCTTTTTTCTTTTTATTCACTTTCCTTCTTTTTTTCTTTTTATTCACTTTCCTTCTTTTTTCTTTTTATTCACTTTCCTTCTTTTTTTCTTTTATTCACTTTCCTTCTTTTTTCTCTTTTATTCACTTTCCTTCTTTTTTCTCTTATTCACTTTCCTTCTTTTTTCTCTTTTATTCACTTTCCTTTTTTTCTCTTTTATTCACTTTCCTTTTTTTCTCTTTTATTCACTTTCCTTCTTTCCTTCTTTTTTCTCTTTTATTCACTTTCCTTTTTTCTCTTTTATTCACTTTCCTTTTTTCTCTTTTATTCACTTTCCTTTTTTCTCTTTTATTCACTTTCCTTTTTTTCTTTTTATTCACTTTCCTTTTTTCTTTTTATTCACTTTCCTTCTTTTTTTCTTTTTATTCACTTTCCTTCTTTTTTCTCTTTTATTCACTTTCCTTCTTTTTTCTCTTTTATTCACTTTCCTTCTTTTTTTCTCTTTTATTCACTTTCCTTCTTTTTTTCTCTTTTATTCACTTTCCTTCTTTTTTTCTCTTTTATTCACTTTCCTTCTTTTTTTCTCTTTTATTCACTTTCCTTCTTTTTTTTCTCTTTTATTCACTTTCCTTCTTTTTTTTCTCTTCTTCGGTTAGTTTCCTTTTTCTTTTAATCGCTTTTTTTCTTATTCGTTTTAGATTTTTTGCTTTTTAAAAATCTATTTTATTTTCATTCGTTTTTATTATTTTATTAGCTTCCTTTTTTCACTTGGTCCCCAAATTTACTCTATATGGTCATTTTAGTGAATGAAAACGGATTTATTATAAAAACAAAAAACAAAAAAAGCTCCCGTGATATCACGTGTTACCTAACCAGCTCGTCGTTTATTAAATGCGCGCTCTGCCAATTTAGACATGCGTTACACAAGTGCTCAGCTGATGCGAAAAGAAGGCAACAACTAAAAACAGCGACAGTGGAACTTCCGTAGCGATTCAACGCACTCGAGAACGGATGGATACTAAACAAGTACCGCTTATCTTTTATGCAAACGGAAATGAAATACGCCCCCATTGTGTCTTTAGAAAGCATCAGCTCTTATCGCTTCGGCAAAAGAATACAAACTCTTCATCTTTGTTGCTTTTTTTCCTTTCGGTCGGTTCATTCACAAGCACCCTTCAAATAAATGCACTATTCGCTGATAATAATCTTTGTCTTGAGAATATTTTTCATCGTGGGCGTCTTGCCATGAAGCAATAATTAGCAGGCGCGATTCACAGCTGATCACTGTTATTGTGAAATCAGTCTTCACTATGTGCACTGCACTTCTGACCTTTTACTGAGGTAGTGAGTTCGATACCCACTAAGTGCCTTACACTTGTAGCTTTTAATCCTATTAAACTGTGTTTGGTAAATACAAGAACCTCCCGATTAGTGCGGCTAAAGAGTACATCGGTAACTATCAAAAAATCATTTTTCAATTACTGTGGTTAAACTGAAGAATGTTTTACCGCACTAATCCAGTATTATGTAGGCACTCATCGAATTTTGGTATTTAAAAATGTTATTGTACTAATCGAATGTGCATTAATCGAGGGATGCCTGTATCTAATTGTATATTTGGGTAGCAATCCCTCTTTTATACAAGTTTCATTAAAAACGACTAACAAGGTACTGCGGTTAAGTTTTTATTTTACTTTTTCATGTGTTCTTATAAATTTCTTCTTTTCTAGACGTAAATTATGCCTGTCTGTGGATCACACACACACACAGATATATATATATATATATATATATATATATATATATATAATCTCTCGATTAGTGCGGCTAATGTATACATCGATAACTATAAAAAAATCAATTTTCAATAACTATGGTTAAACTAAAGAATGTTTTACCACACTAATCAAGTATTATATATGCCCTAATCGAATTTTGATATATAAAATTTTAGCGCACTAATCGAGAACGCATTTATCGAATGCGCACTAATCGAGGGATTCTTGTATCCCCCCCCCCCATCATTTCACCCCAAGTAAGGTGATAAAGCCACAATGTTACTGGGAATGAAAAACAATAGTGAAAAAACTGAGAAAACTTATTGAAAAGAAAGGACAATAAAACGAATAGGGCTTACGGCGGCAGAAGATGACGATTGATGTTGTTTTCTAATTTTTTTCGTTTGTCGGGAAAAAAAGAAATTTAAGAAGAGTTCCACAGGCGAGGGAAGTGCGAGAGAAGAAACTATTATAATATAACTTATAATTACATTGAGAAATTTTAAGAATAAATCGATGAGACCTATCTTCCAATCTAGTACTACGCTCCAATTCATGAAATCCAGGTACCAAAGAGGTACCAGCACATCGTAACAATTGCCATAAAAATATTTATAGAAAGGAAAGCCACGTTACGGCGGTGGGAAAGGGAGCGAAGCCGAGTCAAGATCTGCATATTCTTCTTTAGATTTCGTCCAGAATTTCGTGAGTAGCCCCAAATCATAAATCATCTGAGAGACCCCGCTCTTCGGTTAGCTAACCTCCAGGAAAGTGACTTGTTGCGCCTAACGTTCTCAGCTGCCATGAAGTGGAAAGATTATATGGAATACATTGTTAGGTCAGCTGCTAAGAAAATTGGTTCAATGTGTCGTTCGAGACGATTTTTCTCTCCAGAATCTTACATATTTATAAGTCTACGATTCAGCCATGCTTAGAATATTGCTGCCACATATGGCCCGATGCCACTGTGTTTTACCTTGAGCTCCTTAATAAAATCCAAAGAATCATCATCAATATTATTGATCCTGTTCTGGCAGCTCGGTTTCAGTCACTTTCCCACCGCCGTAAGGCTGCCTCTCTCTCTGACTTTTCTATAAATACTTTCATGGTAATTGTTCGGATGAGCTCTTCGTTATTGTACCTAGACTTTTTTTTAATTTAAGCGCAGTACTAGTGTCGCGCAGATCTCAATTTACAATTGAGCTGGCTGGCTTATGTAAACGTAAGTTCTATGCTAACAGTTTTTTCTCGAACTTCTCGATTGTGGAACTCTCTTCCGGCTCCATGCTTTCCAGCCAACTTTAATATGCAAAAATTTAAACGCAATTTCAATCGCTATCTACAGTCCTGCTGATTAATCTTTTCTCTTCCTGCTCATTATTAATGTTTCTGTTCCTAATTCTTCCACACCCTGTAACCCCTTGTATCTTTACTGCCCTGCATGGGGCGATACTGATTTTTAAAAAAAACAGACATGACAACAATACTCAATGCACAAACAAATGGTAGACTTATAACTGTGCAAAACAGATTCTTGTGAAAAAAATTAATTCAGTGTATTTAAGACTTGGCAATGTATACACATTCTAATACAGTAATGGTTAGCGAACAAGTCTCATCGACCATTAATACACAAATGAATTCGGTCCTCACTGGGCAGTCCACAATGATGGCCATGTATCATGATAATCATAGTTCTACAGAGTATGACTACTGTTGTACTTTGGTCGGTCCTCACCGGGTGTCCCTACACTTTACGCTGTATTAATTTCGATGAACATTAAAGGCGTTTTACGACCGAGCAATATTTAGCAAGCTAGCCTCGCAGATCACCACTTTTACCAGACTATGCAAAGCTGCCTCGCAGCTCTGACTATTGTGTTTCCTACTGACGTCAGTGATAAATGTTTAAGACCAACATTTAGAAAACTGATTTCTAAATCAAGCAGACCCTCTCTAACTGGAAATTCGACGCAGCACGATCATACACCTTTTCATTTTATTTTTGTGTCGATGTAAGCTAAGCATATTTAAATATAAAGATTACAGACCGTGTACTATATTCACCAGCCTAAAAATTTGTTTTAAAACTAATGTAATATATCCAATAAGGTTGCGTTAGCAGAAGGGTAATGGATAGGGCAATCAAAGCCTTACCAGCAGCAATCAACTAACTTGGCCACGGAGCATGCAAGTCATTTTGATATCGAGCCGATGAAAGATCACTGGAGTCAACTCTATCATAATTGGTTATATTTCTTCAGGTCTGTGAACACAGATGTTAGTTTGTTTGGTGATAATCTTAGATTATAACAACAGATGTACAAGAGCACTGGCGTGATTTGTGGAACCGACAACATTACAAACTCATAATTTTCGCTTCAAATAAATGATAATTTTATCTTCATCTGTAAAAGTCTGTAATTGATTGATGGGTTTGACGGACGATAAAACATAGAATGTTTCTTGACTTTTATGTTCATTATAAAAGACTACTTTAACTATTGTGTCACTTTCCAAGCTCTACACACGATTGTTCACTTAGCTCATTATTGTTTGTGAAATCAGTCAACTGTAGGATATCGTTTACGGAGCATAGGGTAGACCTGAAGCTAGAAAAATGGCTCCCATCTGAAATAATACAAATGAAAACCAATCACAGCTTGAACATTTGTTTTTTGCCTTTTTTGCCCGATACAGAAAAGTAAGTTTCTACCAGACAGTCATTGACAAAAATTGAATTATTCATAGAAGCTGTGATCATGGCTAGATCCAGAACAACTTTGAACAGCTCAACCTAAGCAGAATCCACCGAAGAATTTTCTTCTCTGTATATAGTGAGATTTAAAGGGGTGTTCTTTATCACAAATTGCTCGAGTCTGAATAAGCTATTACATCTCAAAGTTACTGTGAGCAACTGGTTCGTTTGAAGGACATGAGGTAATATAAAATAATATTTCAGGAATGAATTCGACCAGTTTGCTAGGTGTCAATGCTCGTCCTTAAGTTATAAATGCGATTCAGCAATTGATTATGAAGTTGGGATGGGAAGTTCTTCTGCATGGGGTGTATTATATACATCTATCACCGCCGGTCTATGGTTTGTTTCTTTTCATGGAACATTCCATGCATAAATCAGAAGTTTCAGTAATTTCATGATACCTGAAAATTCCTTGAAGAATTCAGTGAGCCTAAACTGGAATCGTTTATTAATAAAGAAATATAAATGAAAAATTTAGTTGCAAGATGGCGTAAGCTCAACGAAAACTATGAAAAGTACTGCGATGTGTGCTATAAATTTGTAGAACTAAATGCTGTGTGTATAAACTTGATTATCCTTCCACGCGTTGTAGGGGGCGGAAAAATCGGTCAAAATTAAAAGGAAATAAAAGGGAAATGAGACAGAAGAAAGTAAAGAGAGGAAAAAAGGATTTAGGTTTAATTAAACAATGGTAAACAAAAATCGGACGTTCATGCTTAGAATCAGAAAGCGACCGTTGAAATTTACAGGGCGCATTATAAGGAAAGTGGGTTAGTAGGATGTGATACACACGCGACATGTTGAAGGTAAAAGAGACAGAGGAAAAACATCGAGTAACTTAGCTTCTCTCTCTTGCTCTCTCTATCTCTCGTGTTTTCTCTCTTGCTCTCTCTCTCTCTCTTGCTCTCTCTCTCTTGCTCTCTCTCTCTCTTGCTCTCTCTCTCTCTCTTGCTCTCTCTCTCTCTTGCTCTCTCTCTCTCTTGCTCTCTCTCTCTCTTGCTCTCTCTCTCTCTTGCTCTCTCTCTCTCGCTCTCTCTCGTGCTCTCTCTCTCTCGTGCTCTCTCTCTCTCTTGCTCTCTCTCTCTCTTGCTCTCTCTCTCTTGCTCTCTCTCTTGCTCTCTCTATCTCTCGTGTTCTCTCTCTCTCCCTAGTGTTCTCTCTCTCTCGCTCTCATATGTTCCTTCCTGTCTTTTGTTGGTCTCCTCAGCAATACTTTCACTTTTATGACCGTCTTATTCCAATATGTTAATCGATTCAGTTGCCTTCGATAGGCCTTGTGAATATCTTATGCACCCTAAAAATTTAATCTCTCCATTTTTTTTTTTTTTGTTAGCATCAGTTTCCATGTCATTCCTATTTTCTTAACACGTCATCGTTTCACATCTGCTGTGTATATGATATTCCCAACATTCTCTAGGAGAACAATATCTCTCTTGCTTCAAGTTTTTTTCTTCATCTGGGATCAAATTGTCCAAGATTCATACACATAGTACTCTTCCACGTCACTACTCCCTGCCGATCTACTCAACTTAAAATTTAACACAGGCGCTAGCTGTACCAAATTATTTTGACCCTCACCAAACTAAAAATTAGAAATAAATTTCTGTGGAGTTTTACAAAAGACACTGCGACCAGAAATAATCCTTTTACTTTTATTTTCATAATTTTTTTTACTCATAAACCACTTCAGAATAGCAAAAAATAATATTAAATATTATAAATGCTAATAGTGGGTCTAGTTTGCTATGTAAATTTATTCCTCTATTTATGTCAAAACAAAAAGTGCTCATACCACATAATCTCTTAAATTCCTTTTCCTTTTTTTTAAATGTGTAATCTGGATTTTTTTTGTAATCCATTACTATTGATTAAGCACTTAAAATTTTAAAAGTTGTTTTTTTTATTTAAATATTATAAAAAAAATCACGTGGTAGGGGATGAATTTACATAGCAAACTGGACCCCTATTAACTTTTATAAAATTTAATAGTAATTTGTATTCGTGGTCTGGAATGTTTAATCTATCGTCTGCTTCCATCAGTCGATGTCGACTGTATGCGTCCTGGTGTGCTGGGTACAGCAGTTGCCGGTCATGGGGTTGTCTACACAGTAGCGAGCTTTCTGACTGGCAAGCTTTTTTTTATCTCCCAGTCTGAAATGTTCACAGAGCACACTGCGCCACCTGCTGTGGTTATCTGTTGCATTTTCGCAGCTGCCTGTGTCAATGTCCAGAGCTTTTATATCGCTACTTGCAGCGCAGCTGGGGACGGACAACAGATCTCTTGTCAGAGGCTGGCTCGCCGTGCATGATGTCCTTTGAGATACGGCCATCTTTCATCCGGCGCACACGGCTAAGCCAGTGCATTCTACGTTGTCCTGTGCGAGGATCTGGACGTTGGGAACTTTGCCGATCCACTTGATGCCGAGGTTTCGGCTTAATCCATAGTAATATTAAGAACAAAAAAATCGTGATTATTTCTGGTCTAACTCCCCTCCCATACGCACTTACTTGATATCCAACGACTTAAAGAATATACTATATAGCAGTACAGAACTCTTTTCCTTTTGGAAAATACCTCTTCCTATGGGCCTTAGAATATTTTATTATACGTTTCGTAATTTTTCACTTCTTACCGAGATACTTAAACTTTCGCACGTGTTTTATTTTGACATCGCCGATATTGATTCGAATTTAGGACGGTGTTAAACTACAAACGAAGTTGTTTCATTTTTAATTTGGTAGTACAAGAAATGGCTGAACGTTAGCGTTGGATTCTAGGTACAATAGGGATGAGAAAACTTGAAACTATGCCTACGCTTACTAAGTTCAAATTAAATAGATTTTTCCATGGCTCTACTTTTTTTTTGTTGCAATCTATTCTAATCATAAGAATGAACATTTTTATATATTCATTTAATAATTACAATCTTTAATCTTTCACTGTAGTAAAATTGTTAAATAATAGTTTAGCAGTCTTTTTTTTTTTTTTTTTTTTTTAAGAGAGAATTGTATTTTTCCTATGACTTCCTCATTTCGACCTTGGGGGTCAGATACAGGTAAACAAAGGTAGTCGTTTTTGATTTAGCAAATCAAAAACGACTTCCTTTTAGCGTGGGAATTGTTAGACATAGAAAGGGATTTCAGGGAGTTAGGTCTTACAGTGTAGACGTGTTAAAATCGTGTCTGGAAACTGCTCCCCAATGGGGGGGAATAGCAACCCCACCGTCTAGTTGGGAATATGCACGTTGTCGTGTTGAGTAAAAATAGATAAGTTAAAATTCCTTTGTTGAAGTTCTCTTTTATCTCCGACCTAAAATCAACTAGCGATCACCCGGCCGAAAAAAGACAAGCGAGAGAAGTTCCAACAAAGTGAGTGAATCAAGACCGTCGACCCAAGACCAAACACCACCAAAAGGCTCTGCAACAAAATATTTACCAGTTCATTTCAATCGTAAAATCATTACCAGCGCACTTCTGTAGATTAAATAAAGAGTTTCATTCGAAATTCCCTGAAAGTTAACCGAATTGACAAGCACTTGATGAAGGTCATAGGGTACACCGACCGATAAGTTGTGATGATGATAATAAAAGAACAACAAACACTACGACAATACTCAGAGTATAAATAACGTAAATAACTAAATAATAATGTAATGTTAGCTTTTCAAGTGAGAAATTCAAGCAGAAGTTTTCACGTGTTTTAAAAATTCCAATCTGTAATGCGACAATTTACCTCAATTGCAAATTACAAGGTAACCAAAAAAGTTCTGTCCGTTTTTAAAGGAAAAAAAAGAAAACGCTTCACAGTATGTGTAACTTATATTTAGTCTTCGAAGTAATCGCCATCGGCATCCAGCACCTTCTGCCAACGTGTATCCTGCTGTCCAATGCCCTTGCGGTAGAACTCGGGGGGTTTTAACGCAAAGAAGTCCGTGAGGGCTTTGCGCAAGTCTGCTTCATTGGTGAAGGATTTCTCACGAAGATGATTATCCAGGGAGTGGAAGAGGTGGTAATCGGATGGCGCAATGTCAGGTGAATAAGGTGGATGGCACAAAGTTTCCCACCCAAGTTGCTGTATGGTATCCCTGACCACTCGCGCGACATGCGGCCTGGCGTTGTCATGGAGGAAAAGCACACCTTTGCAATTCACCAGTGCTGGCTCCTTCTGGCGCAAAGCCTGTTGCACACGTTTCAATTACTGTGAGTATAGGTCTCCAGTGACCGTTTGGCCCGTTGGTAGCAGTTCATAATGAACCACTTGACGACCTGCCCACCAGACACAAAGCATAATCTTGCGTGGGTGCATAGGCGGTCTTGCGGTGTGAGGGACAGCATCCGGAGGAGACAACCAATGTCTGGAACGCTTGAGAGTTTCGTACAGAACCCACTTTCACCACTGCTAAGCACTAGATTGAATAAGGATGCTGCACGGTGGCGAGAAAGCAGTGATACGCAGGCTGCCACTCGTTGTCCCTTGCGGAACACACTTGCTCAGTTTGTACGTCTTACCTAGGCGGTGCAGGTGAAGTCTAACTGTTTCATCGGAAACGTTGAACTGTCTTGCAAGTTCACCACACGTTAGACTACTGTCCTCTTCTATGGCCGCCTTCAGGACTCCGTCATTCAAGACCTGTGGCCATCCACTGCGAGACTCATCATGGAGAGACAAATCTCCCGACTTAAATTTTTGAAACCAACGCCTTGCAGTACGTTCATCCACAGTACTATCCACAAACGCTAGACATATGCGGCGACTTGATGCAGCTGCTGATAAGCCCAGTTTGAAGTCGTAAAGCAAACAGCCCCGAACGAGATCTCTAGACCCTTCCATCCTTCTCACAGCTGTCCGGCTTATAACTGATGGCCGGACATGGTGTGCGTGTTTTTTATAATGTCTGATGTTCCTACTTCCAGCTGTCCGAATTTGAAAACAATTGCTACACGCATTTCGTATATATTTCAACTTCATTCAATGACTAATCAAAAAACGGACAGAACTTTTTTGGTTACCTTCTAATTAAATATTTGTTCCCGTCGCAAATTGGTTCAAAAAAATTTTAATTTCTTTCATTCTGGTTATTTTTCATTTTTTTAAATTTTTTTTTTAGTTTTTCAACATCTGATTATTTACTAGTGCAAAAAAAAAAATACAAATAGAATATTGTAATCACAAAACGGTATCTGATTGTAAAAAGCAGACGATATTTAATGAAAGGTATAAATGCGGGACAGGACTTTTTGCTGTCTTCCTTGTATTAATCCACTGATTAATTCTTTTGAATGACATTTCAAAGTAGGAGCAGCTGAAAGTCATAAAACAATCGACACGTTGGAAACTAAACGTTTAGGTTTATAACTTGCGTTTATTTATGAGAATCTTTTGCCAAGATTTTATTTGGTCGTCTCTCAGAATTTATATGTATTCATAGTTAACGAAGTTTTGTGTCTGCGAGTTTCTATCCATTTACGCGCCAATACTTCCATTTAATAGACATTTCTATGTTTGTCCTGTCGAATTCCGTTGGTTGCGTACAAAATCTATACAACTGTAAATTCTTGTGTTATAAAGTAAATGTGTCTATATATATATATATATATACACACACACAATGGATATGATGAGAACAAACTCTAGCCATCATAATAATAATTCTGAAGCAGGAATACATAAAATAAACTTTCACAACTGCTCTTCACAATACATTGAGGAAACTTGCAGACATTTTTAAAAAACGTATCTATGAAGACAAAATTGGATCTTCTACAATTTATCAAATGCATTACTTATACATAGGAATAAATCCAACCACAACTTTAATTTAAATAATGCCACACTTATTAAAAGGGAAAGTAACTTTTGTGATGCCAACGAATACTCGTCGTCACTTTCGTAAAGCTTGTTGTAGTAGAGACTTTGTAATCGCAGATACAACTATAGTAACGCCGTTGCACAATACTGGTGTCAGACGCCTTCGAATAACACTCGCACTAATAGTACTTGCTCGATTATACTCGCTCGAAGAGTAACCACCGACTAGTAATCCATATAGAGAATAGCGGTCCGTATAATAATAGAAGATAGTGTAGAAATAGCAGATCAATTAGACGTCACTTATGCGTTTCCTCTATGGTCACGTGGTCTACTTAATTCAATAATGGGATCACCTGTGTTTGCTCACCGGCGATCTATGTTCAAGCTCAAGTATCGGCAGCAACACTTTATTCCTATATAACAGTAACTTAAATAGAAAATCCTCGAGAGTGCCGCTATCGAACCTTATTAAAATATAAATCTGCGCCCCGGATTTTTTTTTCAAATATCTCCATCTCTGTAAGAATTACTTCTATGCCAAAATTGTTAAATTTATAACCTCCTGTTATTTAAAATATAATACATGAATTTATCCGATACTAGAATAATTTAGATATTAATTGCATAAAAAATGTCAACATCATTTACTCACTTCCGTTTATTAGATTTTAATTGCGTCACTTGGCGTCGGCCATAATTTAACTTTTCCGTTAACCTGATAAATATTTATGAGCGTCGCTTAAATTTTAAAAGGCTAACATTTTCACTTTAGTTTAAAATATTTGTTGCAAAATAAAATCCTCTCATAAAGTCCACCAGAGGACGAAATGCATCGGCTAAATTTTCTTTTATTTTTATTCACGTACACACACTATATATAATATATATAAACAAAAACATGTTAAAAATCAGTACACAATTAGAATCATGTTTCAACACTACAAATGTGTCTACTCGGGCGTTGTTAAACTACTGGCGAGTGAACGATTAATTTAATTTCAAAAGCAGAATAATTTCTCTTATTTTTTTAGAAAAACACACACACACATATATATATATATATATATATATATATGTGTGTGTGTTGTATTCAATTCAACCGAAAATGTTTGCATTAATTTTTTTATTGAATTTTTACACTTGTCGATTAAGATTTTCATCATATTCAAAATTGTGGAAGAACTATCGATGTTTTTGGTTTCGTTCGAGTATTTTCGACTGTATCTGCCATTATTAGGTGCTAAATGTTGTCAGTTTCGTAGAAAGGCTTATTACCTATATCTTTTATTTTATTTATTTATTTTTTTTTTTACGTTATATTTCAAATTTAATAATTTTATATTTCAAATCTTTAACCGCATGGGATTGTATTTTCAGATGTGTGTGTTTATAAAATATTTACAATATGTATAAAATATTTATCTCGTTTCTGGTTTAGTCCAGCTCTATGAAACCGTTCGATCCATGATGTCGCTTATACGATACTCGTATATTTAAATTTGAAAGCTAACGTTCCAAAAATGCCAGTAGTATCTTACTATTTGAGTTGCTAAATTACTAAATAAATGTAACCAGGTATAAAAACGTTCTAAATACCTTTTCTCCGCTTATGAAAAGGAAATCTAGTGGATGTTGCAAAAGGCTGTCTCTACCCGTGAATCTGTTGCAAAGGACTATCTCTGCTCACCAGTCTGGAACGCATGTTTCCTCTGTGGTGTCTATGAAAACATTGTCCTTCTGTTATAAATGTGATGGGACTCTATTATTGATCGTTAAGTCACATAACTGGTCAAGCGCGACGCATACTAAATCAGAAGAAAAAAAAAGAAATTATCTCCAAAAGTTTTGCCTACGATAATGGCAACATTTATTTGCTGCTAATATTAACAGATGGTCGAAAGTAGTCAAACAAAAACATACTCTTTGGAGAGTTTATCCCTAATGTTGATTTCGGTGATCATCTACTTATTGGGAAATTGGAAAAAATAGAATGAAAAATTAATCTAGCAGGTATTGTCGACATAATACAACTAGTTTAAATTATCGCGATCGCGTAACGCGTGTCCTATTAGGGTCGTAGGGGCACCACATGCCTTGCACCCGCAGTAGAAATGGTGTTACTCGGCCAAGATAGACCGACGGAGCCCAACCCTCTTCAGGTCAGTTTTGAATTCAGTTTTCTTCTCCTAGAGCGGTTGCCACCCAAGTCTATAGAACCCAATATATCCTGCTATTTGCCCATAGCTGGGTGGGGGAGAGGAGGATTCATATCTTTCCCAAGGGTATTAGTACATTGAATGTAATGGATCCGACTGGAATTCGAATTCGGCTCTCCGATTCCTCAATCCGAACCGCTACACATTACTCCTTTTAAATTATATAGATAGTCTGATGAACTTTATCAAGACAAATATAAGGGTTTTATTTGGGCACTTCCGCGTGGTGTAATGGTAAACAAGCTTGTCTCGGTAAAAAAAAGTTACGACTGAATAATGACTTCGATCCTCACTGAGTGTCCCCCTACTTTCGGCCCTGTGCCACATCTAAGCTATACTTGGAAAATCAATATAAGAGTTTTATTTTACAAGTATTTATAAAGAAAAGTAAAAATGTCAATTTTTCAGAATTTTTAAATTTAAGGACCCTCATAAATATACATCTTGCTAAATGAAAGTCAAAGGAAATCATGGCGGATGCAGATTGATGTAATCTAACCTTGAATACTCAAAAGTGGGTAGCTATTTTTTTTTATAATGTAATTATTATTTATAATAGTTTAAAGTTAATTTATATATTGAATATTTTAAATAATAGGTTTTGAATTTTACACTTTTCGTATATTTGTTTTATAATTTTTATAGTAATGTATATTGCCTTGGGAAGATAGATAGAGAGAGAGAGAGGGTATTTCAAAAAGTTGCGATGGGAAAATCTTACATACTTGTCAGTGTAGACAATATTATTTGAGTGTCAAGTTAATTCGTAAAACCCACCAGAATTCATGTTACCATAAAATGTGTCGAACGACAGATACGAGAATACCAGGTAGCTCAACAGAGGAAAGATCAAACAGATGCATGAATAAAAATGTGTCTGCGCTTTAATTTTAAAAAATAAGGACATCGAAACCAAGCTGCATTGGCAAAAGAAAATCTGTGATACGTGCTGAACAAAAAGACATTCTAATGCTGACCTGATACGCTTACCGTTCCGTTTTGGGTCTACAATAAACATGACTTGTCTCTCATGAAAGACCGATTACTTATCCAGATTTAGTCACTAATGGTTTCTCTTTACAGATTTAGGGATTTTTGAAATTATATATAATATAAAATATAGTTTTAAAGCCTGCTATATTTATAAAGTGGTCCAATATCAGTATAGAGGATGTGTAAATATAAAAGTGGACACAGGCTTCAATATCGAGTGGTAATCACTTTTTCCCTTATTTTCAAAGCATACCATAAAGATTACCAAACAAGTTCATAGTTTAAAACAATGCAAAATCCAATGCTTACTCGAAAAGTTATCTTTATATTCAATATATTTAGCCAGTCAGTGCTAAACTTGATAAAATCCGAATGTTTTTTTTTTCGTTTAATTTCTTTAGCGGCATATCAACGTCTATGGGTTGTTTAATGACGAAATCTGAATATTTTGTACATAATTTCATAGTTTCAGAGTAAAGGTATGTTTTTTAGATATATATTTTGTTGTTCATAAAATGTATTGTTGGTAATTTTACTATAAAAATGTATTGATATTTGTTTAGGGTTTCACTATTTGTCTATAGCTCCTCAAAACCTCGAATCTCCCGATCAGAGGCCTTGCTGCCGGATATAGTTTATCATCATACCCAGGACAAATCTGAGCTGCGTAGCGATTCAGTAACTGAAGAAACGGCAATAAGAAAAAAAAATTAAAAATAAAACTTACTTCAAGGAAATCGTTGCGAAAATCTTATTGATCATTATTTCACTATTTCCTCTTGCGACAGAATTTTCAGTGTTCTTATATTAAATGTAATTGTTATGAACTAACAGAACACGTGTAAGTTACACGGATTCACTGTTTGTTTGTTTGTTTTTTTTTGTTTTTCTCTTTTCTTTTTTGTGTGTCCGTGGGGAGGTAATACTGCTCTCTGTATTTTTCAACCGATAATCATTCTCAAATAGTTACAAGAAAAATGACACAGCCTCTTTTAAAAATACTGAATTGTTGTATGACCTACAGCTTTAAGAATCTTAAATCGTTTCCAGAAACCGAAATGGAATTCATGTAAATTATATACGTACATTATCTCAAGGTAATATTAGAATTGTCTTAATTTTCCTCTATTGAGGTATTAGTCACGTGTAATCTAGGTATGTCCGTTATGTGTGCATTAGAGATAGATAGCAATAAAGATACTTTCTTTTTTTTTCTTTTTTTTTCCAGTACATCTCCTTTCATTCCAAAGATACGTATATGATTGATGTTATAAAGATTTTAACAATATGAGTGAGGTCCAAGAAACCCATTGGAATTATATCTGTTTATACATAATGAGAGAGATATGAAATACGATCAAATTGCTCACAAATAAATATATTCCAATGTTGTCCCATAACACACACACACACACACACACACATATACATATATATATAATATATATATAAGCAAATATGTAGATCCGACGGTATGATGAAAAATATGGAAAAGACAAAACAAAATCCGAATATGCAAGTTTACTGTTTTAATGTTGTAAACTTGCATATTCGGATTTTGTTTTGTCTTTTCCATATTTTTCATCATATATATATATATAATTTTTTTTTGTCATCCACAGACAGACTGTTTCGCTGTTTCACAGCTCATCAGTGTGGCTAGACGTCCGGTTGCCTCTAGCTAGGACCGAAACCCGACTGAATTGGCGTCAGTCGGGACTTCTACCACTAAGCCGTCGGCTCACGGCAGGGATGAAGGTGAATTTTAGCGTGTTTATTTTTAGATTTAGATAAACACACAATGACTGACAGTGACTCAATTCTGCCGAAGAGTCATGCTATATTAACTTCAATAGTCACTGTTTATAAACTCACACTTCAAAAAAAAGAGCTCAAATATATATATATATATATATATATATATATATATATATATATATATATATATATAATGTGTGTGTGTGTGTGTGTGAGAGATATTATAGTTGTTCCGAGAGGAAAGAGAAGCAGCTAACGTTTTTGCTTATAATGTGGAATTATTTTATATATTATATTTTATTTTCCATATTTTTTGTTACACCGGTTTCAGGTCTTCTACCCTTCATCAGGTGAATAATGGTTATTTCCACATATTATTTAAAGGAATTAATTTTTGTTATGTTTAATCATATGAGAACATAAAAATGGTATTTTTAATAGGTTCGTATATATTTAGAGAAAAATAATGATGGAAGTTACTACACCAATAGTGCACGGCTTATGGTCACATCTCGTTGATACTTACGTGCAAATGCTATGAATCCACCTCTTCTCCCCCAGCTATGGGTTAATTAATAAGACTTGTATCGCTAAAACATTATTTAAAAAAAAAAAAATTTTCTGGATTTTAAACCGTAGTTAACGAATCGATCAACCAAATCTGCTAGTGGCATACAGAGATAGTCTTGGGCGCATGGGCCGAGTTTATGGATGACTATGCAAACGTAGAACTAAGCTTGGCTTAGTGCCAACTAATTGGTATTACAGTACTTCGTTATATGAAACATTTCTAATGTATGCAAGACAGTGTCTCGTGCCTTGGATGTCATTGTTGATTTTATTTTTCTTGCTGGCTTTCCTTTTTCTTGCATACGTAATAGCCTTATTGAATGCACAATGTGAAAATACAAATTATAAGTTCATTTATAGGTTTTCAAAGTTGTTCTCCGTTTGCAATAGAAATGTAAATCGATCCTCCAATATGTCATTTACAGTGTTATTTCTATCAGTCTGTAACAAATTCACGAAGATAAGATTTAAAAAAAAAGTAAACTAAGATTTTAATTTCAAAAGGTCACTTGCAGTTCAGGGATGAATTTGTCCCCAACAGATCGTTAGGTCACAAAACAGGATTTAACCCCTCAAACAACTCCATTTATCTAAGATGACACGCCCTCCAATCTCTCTCTCACTCTCTGTCGCACTCTCTCTACGAACCTCTTTCTCTTTCCCTCTCTATGTATCTGCGATACTCATCGTTTCTCAAACGGTGCATGCAGCGCACTAATGCACCCTGAAAGGTAGCCAGTTACGCCACAAGTTAACAGATAATTTAAGAATCTTTATTTTTAAAAAAGATGGTGAGAACAAGCAATTTAATATTATTAAAAGTAGATGATTATTTCAGAAGACTTCTTTATTATTTTCCTATTTTCAAAGTTCACGACTTATTTTTCCTTATTAAAATTTAGTGCGCCCTGAATTGAAAAAGGTTGAAAAACACTGCTCTATGCCTCTCTCTCTCTCTCCCCTGTATGCCTATCTCTCCGTCTTTTTCCTTCTAAGCCCAACTCACTTTCCCTCTCTCTCTTCACTCTTTCTTTCTTCCCTCTCTTCACGCTTTCTTTCTTCCCTCTCTTCACGCTTTCTTTCTTCCCTCTCTTCACTCTTTCTTTCTTCCCTCTCTTCACTCTTTCTTTCTTCCCTCTCTTCACTCTTTCTTTCTTCCCTCTCTTCACTCTTTCTTTCTTCCCTCTCTTCACTCTTTCTTTCTTCCCTCTCTTCACTCTTTCTTTCTTCCCTCTCTTCACTCTTTCTTTCTTCCCTCTCTTCACTCTTTCTTTCTTCCCTCTCTTCACTCTTTCTTTCTTCCCTCTCTTCACTCTTTCTTTCTTCCCTCTCTTCACTCTTTCTTTCTTCCCTCTCTTCACTCTTTCTTTCTTCCCTCTCTTCACTCTTTCTTTCTTCCCTCTCTTCACTCTTTCTTTCTTCCCTCTCTTCACTCTTTCTTTCTTCCCTCTCTTCACTCTTTCTTTTCTTTTCCTATCTCCTGTGCTCATCTCTTTCCGTCTATGCCTATCTCTCTCTTTCCCTCTATGTCTCTGCGATATCATGCGTAACACTCACCAAACAGGTACAAGCGTATTAATGTAGAGATTTTTATACGGTCATTCGGTAAGCCTTCTCCGTGTTAGCTACTACATATTTCTACTGCCTGTGGCAAGGAAAATGTCGAAAGAGATCAGATCAGATCTATGTGAAACGATGGAGTATATAACCAGAAAGTAGAACGAAACAATATAAAATAATTCTTTCCACCGCCCCTTTCTGCCTCACATCAGGATGGCTTCATTCTAACACCAAAGAAAGTGATTCGTTGTGCCTTTTGAGGTTAACATTCTCGACTGACATGAAGTCGAAAGATTATATTGAATCAACTGCCCGATCTGCTGCTAAGAAAGTTTATTCACTGTATCGTGCTAGACAATTTTTATTGCCAGAATCTATCTTACACATTTATAAGTCTACCATTCTTCCATACTTTGCATATTGCTGCCATATATGGCCTGGTGCTCCTACTGTCTATTTAAAGATTCTTGACAAAATTCAAGAAATCAGCAAAATTATTGGTCCTGACCTGGCATCTCAGCTTTAGTCACTTTCCCACCGCCGTAACGTAGCTTCCCTGAGCCTTTTCTATAAATGCTTTCATGGTAATTGTACGGATGAACTCCTCGCTATAGTACCCAAACTTTCAGAATTTACGTGTAGTACTTGACTGGCGGCAAGGTCTCATCAATTCACAGTTGAATTGGGCAGACGTAAACGTAAGTTCCATGCCAAATTTCTTTCCTCGCATTTCTCTCTTTCGGGTCAATGCTTTCCAGCCAACTTTGTATTTAAATTTTTGAAGATCAATGTCAATCGTTATCTTCTATCAACTAGATTGCTCCTCTCTTATTTTTCTCATTCATTATTTATGTCTCTCTTTTTTCTTATTCTTTCACATTCGATAATCGTTTGTGTCTTAGTGGCTTTGCTACCTTGCACACGGTGCGATGATTAAAGAAAAGCTACAATATATACGTGAAGCGTTGAGCAGGTCAAGTTTTCGGTCACATTGGCGATGTATTTTCATCAGTGATTAGCCAGAGCCTGCATATTGCGTTTAGCGCCTAACTGTGCTCAAACGCAGTGTTTGGTCTCTGTAAACGTTCAGCAAGCGTCGATAACGATAAATCGGCAATGCATTTATTTTCCAGTGACACGTCTCCGTTTCGCAGGGGGTTTTCTTGTCAGATAACATTTTGCCCAGACTGCTGCTAAGCTGTTACTTTTTTCTTTTCTTTTTTTAAAATTTAACAAGGCTAAAAACAATTATGGTTTGCTGGCGTAACGTTATCATCTTCTATTGCCGTTCCGCTGACATAGAAGACATTACTTTCGGATAAACCTTCGTATATGTAAAATTCAGGAAGAATGGAGTTATAAGGTTTTCAGAAATCTGACAGAAAACTGTGGACAACACAAATATGGTCAATAAGTGTGCAAAATGTAAAAAAAAAAATTATTCGTACTTAATAAAACCAAATAATGTTTTAGGGTATATCTATATGTCTATATTTCTGAGATGAGGTATTATGTACACAATTTACATTATTCGGACTATTGTCCCCATCTTTATTACAACGTTTCGGTCGTTGTACGCTCCGGCCTTCTTCAGCTGGTTGGAATGTCGAACTGAACCCTCTATTTCGCTCACTGGGGTAGACTGTTCTAGTTCCACGTGCCATGTCTAATGGATGTCTGTTATCAGTTATCTCCTGTTAATTCCAAGTTCTCCACAGCCTTAACAAAGTATTAAACTCACACTCTTTGGGTCCTGTCACTGGATCTAACTAACGCCTTTATCCACTGTGCCATGTGTCCTCAAGACATCCATTAGACATGGCACGTGGAACTAGAACACTCTACCCCAGTGAACGAAATAAAGGGTTCAGTTCGACATTCCAATCACTTGAGGACACATGGCACAGTGGATAAAGGCGTTAGTTCGATCCAGTGACAGGACCCAAAGAATGTGAATTCAATAGTTGGTTAAGGCGGTGGATAACTTGGAATTAACAGAGGGGAATTATCATGAGATAACTGATAACATTCATCCATTAGACATGGCACGTGGAACTAGAACAATCTACCTCAGTGAGCGAAATAAAGGGTTCAGTTCGACATTCCAACCACCTGAAGAAGGCCGGAGCGTACAACGGTCGAAACGTTGTAATAAATATGGCGACAAAGATGAGGACAATAGTCTGAATAATGTAAATAGTGGAGATATATAATGTGTGTGTGTGTGTGTGTGTGTGCGCGCGCACACGCGCTGACTTCTGATTCTATAGTACATAATTTATGACAGGGTCGCGAGTACAATTGTGTTTCTTGAGATATTCTGTGTATTTAGGCAACGAATGTTATTAAAGACAACATACATTTTGTGACAATTAATTTTATTACGAATAATCTTTTTCGTACAAGAAGATAATTCCGTAAGAAATTGTCTGAGGTTCATTTCGGAAGAAATATGATCCAAGCTTTCGAATTTCTTAAGTCATCATCAGGGTCGGTAGAGACAAGTGGTAAGTTCCGTAGAACTAGTGAATGTAGTGACGTATGCAAAGTGTGAGGATGTGCATTATAGGAATTTTAGGATGCAGGTTCTTAAATTATAATTGTTCTTATTTATAGATGGTTTCTTTTTATCGTGTGAGTATTGCTTCAAGGAACATATCTGTCGTTACTATTTGATTTTGCTTCGTATTTTGTTTGTTGCTGTCTAACATTACTATAATCCTAATGCTGCTTACTGTAAGATAATATATTATACATACACACACATATGGTGCGATGAGTAAATTGTCACCATTTTATATTTTTCATTTCGCGCATGCGCGTTATTTGTTTTGTAGTTTGTCAACTGCTCAGTATAGTAGGGTCAGTTGGGCACCGTTTGTGAGAAAAAAACCACCATGACGCATTTAACTCCGTCAGAAATTTGGAAACGGCATGCTGTACTGCTTATTATTCGCACCGTTAGCTCTAATACAAAAATGTCTGTGTCAAGCTGAAGACAGTGCAGAGAATTCGGAAAGAGATGATATATCCGTTGAACATCATGGTGTTCCTAGTGATTACTAGTGATGGCGACGTTATGCCTCCATTCATCTTCCTATATGGCCAGACTTAGCACAAAGGCCTACATCAAGTATCTTGAGGAGGTAGTGTTGCCCTGGTTCAAGAGGGTGGCTGCTGGAAGATCCTATGTCTGGCAACAGAACTCTCCACCATGCCACACAAGCAGAAGAACCCAATCATGGCTGCCAGACAAAATGTGAGGTGCAGTTGAGGGAGAGACCAACAAACTCTTTGTAACACCAAAGATGAACGCAAGCATTATAGCATCATTCACCAACTTATACAAGGAGGTCGTCCAGAAGAGTTGCAGGAGATTTCGAAGGCCGTGGTTGAAGCCAATAGCGATTTTATTAAATTTCATTTTTGAGTAGTTTAGACGTCAATTTATTCATCTCAACCTGTGCACACACACACACACACACACATATATATATATATCCAAAAGGAGGCATACACAGATAATATATCTATATAATAAATGCGAATGTCAGTGTGTCTCACTTTTTCAACATGGCTCCTATAAGCTGTAGCCCAACATATCGTACCATTTTGGAATCAGGCCAAATCCAGACCCACAATTCAGAAATTTTGGATTCCCAAGTTTTCATTACTGCGCTTTTTGTTTTTTTGCTTTTTTTTTTTTGTCCGATGATAATTTTTATAACTTGAAAATAAATTTGGGAATAATCGAAATTAATTGCGAAATTCATCGAAAGTCACAAATAAAAATAATTGTTTGTACAGAAAGTAAGGATCTACGTAGATCCAATTGTCTTTAAATTAAGTGGCGGCAGAAGAATTATCGTTGAACTTTTGAAAGGTCAGCTTAAATATTAATGCAATGCTTAAATGGAGCGATCAATTTGGGGTTCTTCTGTAGTTTAATATTGCCTTTCGCATCTACTCCGCCCTAACTATTTTGATGAAGGCCCAATCAAGAGCCCTCCGCAGGAGCTAGCTTAAATATCACCCAATAGGTCGGCTTTTAAGCTAGTACACACACACACACATATATATAAGAATAGAGTTCTCTCAGTCACTGTGTGTTTGTCTAAAAATAAATACGCTTAAATTCACCTTCATCCCTGTCGTGCGCCAACGGCCTAGGGGTAAAATCTCCGACTAATGCCAATTCAGCCGGGTTTCTATCCTAGCTAGAGGCAACCGGACGTCTATCCACAGTGATGAACGAAACAGTCTGTTTGTGGATGATATATACGTGTATGTATGCACGTACTCGAGTTCTATGATCATTATTTGCTAGACATTTACTCTGTATTCCAGACGTCAGGAGAAAGTTCCGCTTAGGCAATTTTTCCCCAAAACTGCCATTTTATGGAACACTCTCCCGTGTGAATACTTCCTTTAATACTACAATCTTAACTTCGTCACCTTTCAATTATTATCTGTCCTCCTCATCATCATCTTTCATCCATGTATATCACACACGAAATCATTAATCAGAAGCATTTTAACCATTTAACTTCTCGAGCTTCGTATTAGGAGAATGTTAGTATAAAAATAAACAAGTGCAAGTTTTCCTACAGGAAATATAACTTTGAGATCGTACATTTAAAATTAAATAATAACACTGCCGAAAAATTTCGCCATATTAAAATAATGAAATAGTTTCCGATTTTAATTTTATGTAAACATTTCTCTAATTTAGGTTTTTCGAAGCGAGTTTTTACCAGAAATGTGCGACATCCCTCCGGCAGAAAAGGACACGAACATCTTTGAATAAGTGAAGGTCATGATTCTAAAATGTTGTTTCGGTCTGTACTCAAGCGAGTAGAAACTTCTACTGTTACTAAATCAGATACTTTTATGAGTGTAACTTTTGGTTTAGGTCAGACGATACTAAATTTAGTCAGTATTCCTTGCAGTGTTTTTCAAGTATGAATTCGCCACAAAAGGTGCAAAAAATGTAATTGCAGTTATATATATATAGAGAGAGAGAGCGAGAGACAGACAGACAGACACACACACACAGAGGGTGTTCCCCCAAAACTGACATCATATAAAATGTGTATATCTGAGTAACCACATGTCCCAGGCAACAGAACTTAAATAGGCTTCATGTTGAACCATAAAAGATTTATTTACCAAAATTCGAACAAGGGATGTAGATTTTATAAGCGATTTCACAAAGCTTCAATATGCGCACCACCTGTGACACGACACACGTTAGATCGGTAGTCCAGCTCGTGCCAAACACGCTGTAGCATGTCTTGCGTAACATTCTCCAGCGCCTCAGTCATTCTCTGCTTAAGTTCATCTCGGCTTGTATCGACCTGCCCTTTCACATAGCCCCATAGAAAAAAAATCACAAGGTGACAAGTCAGGTGACCGTGGTGGCCATTTCACCAGCACATTGTCATTATCACTGGCACGCCCGATCCATCTTCCTGGTAGATTCTCATTGCAATAAGTCTGCACAGTCAACGTAGTTTTTACGCATTTTGTTAAATTTTGAGATCATTTGAGCGAAAATTGAAAATCTTATTAAACTACAAAATTATCATTTTTGCAGGGGCGGGGGTACACCGTGTGTGTGTATGTGAGAAAGAGAGAGAGAGAGAGAGAGAGAGATTGGTTAAATAATTTAGACGTATTATGTCTTTATTTTAGTTTGATCAAGAAAAATACCAAAATTTTTTTGTAATTTTCTTAATCAATATTCTAGTCACCAAGAAATTAATTTGTTGCTTTGAAAGTATTAAAACTAAAATAGAATATATGCTCTCTCTCTCTCCCTCTCTCTCTCTCTCTCTATATATATATATATATATATATATATATATATATATAGTTAACGTTTTCTCTCTCTCTCTCTCTCTATATATATATATATATATATATATATACACACACACACACACACATAGCGAGTTGACGCGATTGTTATAAAAGAAACATTTCTTTAATGCCTCACTCTTAATTGTCAAATAAAAATTCTTTGACTAATTTCTCTTTAAATGTTTCTTTGCAGGAGTCGAATGCGACTTAATAGCCTTTAACCTTCGATTTTGTTGTTTGCCTGTCCATGTCACATAAAACACAGAATACCAATTAACGGTTACTTTTATTGGAATTCCTCGGTAATGATAACGCTCACACTAACCTATCAAAAGGCCTTAAAATTGACATCAATGTGGAAAGTTGGATGTTCAAAACCGTCTGATTGAATGGATTTAGAATTACGCGGCAACAGGTTTGGTTTAAGGCTTAAGTGAAAGGGTTCTAGTTTGATAACGACTTGGAAATTAACGTAATAGACTTTTTTATAAATCCTAGCTGACCCAAGACAGTATGCTCAAGTTTTAATACTTTATGGCCACATGCGAAAGCAACACCCGCAGTGTGATTTATCGGCAGATTCACAATGCACCCAGTATAATTACACTAGGATCCTACCATATGTGAAATCGCTAACCGCGGTTTCATTTATCCACAGCATTTCAGAACAAATAGAATCACAATAGGACCTCTCCATAATGCGGAATAACAAACTTTGGTTCAACCGCAGATAAGTAAAATCAATCACCAAATTTTTTACTAAATGAAAAATGCTGCACAAAATATTTCTTAGGATAAAATATCCGAAAAGAAAAAGAATGTTCTCAAAGCAATCAGGTCTAATAAAAAATAAAATGTATGCTGAAAATGACTTCATACCGGGTGTAAAGAACGAAATTGTCCATATCGTGTAAAAGCAAACTTGTCCATTTGCTAGATTAAGCTTTGAACCGTTGTATATTAGAAATGATTAGATATCTTACTTGAATTTTTCCGAGGTTTTTATAACACTATTGGATTCGACTTTGAGCAATAAGAATGTAGTCTTCAAGCTTAACAGAAGTCGTGATGAAATCGATCATAAACGAAAATGACATGTTTATCAATTAATTATAGCTAAAGATCGAAAGCTCATGAAGGATTGAAATAAAGTTCAAATATATATATATATCATTCCAGAATCAATTTCCAACTTATTCAAGATGATCTTCGCACTTTCTAAATTAACTTTCTGCCCTGGAATAACAATGTGCCTTACAGGTTTCACGTACAATTTCATTTTTTCACTGCTCTTTCGAATGTCATAGCTGAAACTCCTCTCTCACGTGCCAAACGTCTTATGAATTGAGTTGGATCCTTTCTAATTGTTTTCTTTAGCTCTAAGTTGGAATGATGATCCCTCTCCCTGTTGTGACCTCCTCATCCAGTTTTCTTCTCTACAGTTCCCTCTTTTTAAAACTTATTATGGTTCTTGAAGATGGAAGCCAGAGTATGAATGTTGATACCCTTACTAAAGGATTGAATGATCTTTTTCTTCTCACCATTGCTCATTTGGGAAGATAGTGGGGTTGATACAAAATGATTTTAACCTGTTCTCTTTCTAGCGGCAAAGAGAAACTCAATTAGTTTAGTGTCTTTTTTTAGAATTGGTTTGCGCGCGTAACTCAAATATATTTTTTATGCCGTTTCTTCCGCCATCGCATAGACTTACCGTGAATAGTAAACTATCACCGATTAACGTAAACATTGTATTTATAACAGACCAATTTTATGTTGCCATTAATTAAATCTTTTCTTAGCGGAAAATTTTCATGTTATTTCTTTCTAGAAAAAAAATAGAATTTTTTTCTAAATTCCCTGAGAAACTTAGGTTATTGAACATCGCTTGAGGCGGGAAACCTGCAAGTCATCATACTGTGTTGATTTTTATTTTCTTACTATATATATATATATATATAGTCTCTAGGTAAAATGAGAACAAATGGAGTATAATTCCACTGTCCGTAACATTTAATTTAAAAGAGGGTTCAATACAGGGTAGAGCTCAATATTATTTATTTTAGGATATTAAAACTAAAACATGCTAAAAATCGTCACACAATTGCAATTATGTTTCAACTCTAAAAATGTGTCGCGTTGTGCGATGGTAAACTAATGGCAAGTGAACGATTAATTTAATTTCAAAAGCAGATTGGTTCTAGGAATTAACAGTAAAAGAACAACTATTTCATCCAATTTGATATCGTGGATTTTTACCTCTTCATTTCCAATGATCTTTTTACCTTAGCTTTGGAATTTGCGAAGAATACTCTAACATTTCAACTGAACAACTGAATCAGCTGTGGACGACCTGTTCTCATTAATAACAATGAACAGTGGGTTAAAAACTCTAATTACTTCGATATTTCTATGGTATCATTAGATTCTGCAGTCTTCTGACCTTGTAGGTTTCTTTATCCTATATAATCTTAGCGCTTATTATGATGCTAATGTTGATAATATGGGGTTATCCAGAGATGATTGTCTTATGAGAAAATCTACTAAAATTAAGGTTGACAAATTAAGGAAAATGATTCATAGAGAATTAAAATGTTTAAACCTTAAGGTTAAAATGGCTACTAATGTTAAACGAGTAGATTTTCTTGATATTACACTAGATGTTGTTAATAATGTATTCCAACCTTATATGAAAAATAATGCTAAACCAATATATATTCACCCCAATTCTAACTAGCCTCCATTTGTAATCAAACATATACTCTCATCTATAGAATGTAGCATTAGCAACAACTGATCTGACAAAGATGTTTGATAAATATAGTGGTATTTCTAGTACTGCTTTAAAAAAAATAGTGGCTACAAGTACGCTGAAATCAAGTATAGAAAATACAATACTGATCTAAGAAAAAGAAACGAGAATAGGATAATCGTATACACACCCATTTTACCAATTGTTCAGTACTAAGTTATGCCAGAATTTCCTCCATTTAATTGATAAACATTTCCCTAAAGTAACCCTCTTAGTAAAATATTTAACAGAAACACACTAAAACTAAGTTATAGTTGCACCGATGATCTTGAAGATTATAAAGAAACGCAATAATAAAATTTTAAACCATTAAAAAATTTGGATAATAATGCACATTCCAAGATAAATAAACCAATGTAATTGCAAGAATTCTAACAAATGCCAATTAAGAGACAGATGCTTAACCAACTCTCTTGTTTAAGTACTATTTCTACAACAGAGAATCCGACTGTTGAAAAATTTTATATCGGTAGTACTAAGAATTCTTTTAAGACGAGGTGGTACTAAAATATCCTTCACCAATAGTACTTATAAAAATAGTACATATCTTTCTAAATATTTTTGGAATTTAAAAGAAGCTAATAAAACTCCTAAGGTAAAATGGAAATTTTTTTTAAAAAAGCTAGAATATGTAGACCTTTAAATGAACCCTGTTTTCTATACTTACATGAAAAATTACCTTCCTACCTCTTTCGCTTTACTTCTTAGGAAAGTTGAACGTCAGACTTCTATACATCTTACGAAATAATGTAACCATTTGTATCTTTCCATAATGAAATTGTCTAGGATTTATATGTAGAGAACTTCGTGTCATGATCTATATAATAAAAAAAAATTCCGTGAGTTTGAATTTAGCGTAGATCAAATTCGATTGGTTAATCACGATAAAGCCCACAAGCCTATTTTTAATTCTGTTTTTTTTTTTCTCGAAAAAAGGGGAAGCATTCTGCTTTTGAAATTAATCGTTCACTCGTCCGAGGAGACACATTTGTAGTGTTGAAATATAATTGCAGTTGTGTGACGATTTTTTAACATGTTTTTGTCCTAATATCATAAAATAAATAATATATAGTTTTAAGGTATACAATATTTATGGGTTAAAGTGCTCAGTATCGGGGTTAGAGCGTGTATGTAAATATTAAAGTACACATTGAAGTCAACACTTAGCGGCGACAGTCTGTTTCATGCTTAAATGTAATAGTCACGAAAGATTTTATCAAATTACTGAAATGATTACCTGACGTTTGCGTTTAAGCCTGAAACAGACTGTCGCCGCTGGGTGTCGACTTCAATGTCCACTTTATATATATTCATGCGTTCATGCAGTGTTTTACAGCAGTCATTTTTAAGCGCTATTTCTTTTTTATACACATTTAATATATATTCTCTCTCCCCCCCCACACACAAATAACAACGGCACATGAGCGCCCCCCACACATACTATGAAAGGGAAAAAATCAGCCTTCCACCAATGAAAAATTTAATTAATTTCAACCGACAATAATGCCAACTGTTCAGTCAATGAATGTTTTCTTATAAGGAAACGGCTAATCTTACCATTTTGTGTAACATTCCATGTGTATTTAGGGAAGATGCATATCTACTCTGAAATCTCTTGTGATGAAACCGTCTTCAATAAGTAGAGAAATGACAATAAATCTCTTTGGCATTTTACGTTGAACTAAGCTAAACAATTATTTAAAAAGGAAAAACATTTTAAAAAGTCAAACCCTCGGTCAACCCGTGGTATGATTTACAGGCACTTTCCAAGGGTGCCATGTGTGGCGATCGCTCCCTCCACCTCAATAGCATCAGGCCACCTTCCTGATATAACGGAACATGGTGAGATTCACACCCGTATCTTATGGTCGAAAAGCGAACGTTCTAACCATACGGCAACGAGCCTGAAAAAAAAAGAATTTACAGGAATACGTTAAATAATAATCGTGTCCAAATATCAACCAAATCTACTCTCGGTCTCTATTATCTTATTCGCTTGTGTCAGTGTTGAGACTGGGAGTAATAGCTTAATGTTGTCACTGTGTCGGCAAATATGACATTTATAGATGAGAGCCCACTTACCTATTCAATTAAGTTGAGTCATAAGTTATTTTTCTTTTTAGGAACCAACTGGTATCATACCTTCGTCACTATAACTACTGATCCTACGTGAAAGTTAATAAATTTGCGCTTGACAAGAATAAATCTCCACAGCTGACCTCCAAAGAAGACAGTTAATGTGTTGCGTCTGGTGGGATCGTTGAGGTATTATTCATTTAAATTTCTTAAAAAATCAATGACACACTAAATGTACATTTAAGGAGATTAAATAAATGAAAACTTTCAGGATCAAATGTCAAACGACCGGAAGTAGGGAATTCCGGTCGTATTCTTAGACAGACAGGTTCATAGATAGAATTAGTTCTTGCTGACTGTTGTGATATGGTGTGGCTGTTAGAAAGTTGCGTGTCGTGATGCAGAGATTGACAGAGGGGGAGGGGCGGTAAGTGAGAGCCGGCAATCTGAGCAACGGAAAAGAAACGGTTAAAACGAGAGTGATGAAAAGCTGAAGACAGAAGGAAATCTCGCTGGTCAAAGGGAGGATTTGGTCCGTTAAGCTGTCATGAGAAAAGACAGAAGTAGCAGCGAAGATGCTTCACGTGCCACCGCGCCAAGAACGTGGTATGTGAATTCATAAAAACTAATTATTATTATTGGAAACGGGTTTAGTTTACTTTTCTCAACGTGGCGTTATTTGATCTTCTGTTCCGATGATGAACATAAAACACATCGGACTTTCTCCAGTTTTTGTTCAGACCGACACAAATGAGAATTACAGTGGCATGCCAGTGACGAAATTTTCTGTAAAATTATCTGACGATGGAATAGAATGCAAGTAAAAACATTTTCCTGCCTTTCCCAAGAAAATGAGTATATAACGAGAAAGCAGCTTGGGGTAGAATTCGAACTCGTTTCGCTTATTCCGTTTACATTATTAGTAACCGTCTGCACTACCCTGTATATTTCTCTGTCTCGTTAATCACACGGTAAAAAACGAAATAAATATTTCTCATAAAGTTGTGTTTAAGTCATCATTCCGCTCTTCTGTATAATTTTTAACCTAAATACTTGTACAGTGAATAAAAACTGCGTATATGATGATCATCAGGTTTTCCTCACTCCCGAGAGAGGAAGCCCACCTGCATGCTATCCCACAGATATTAATTTCTCTATAGGCAGTGCCGTACTTGCTACGGTTGGCTTGCAGGTTAGCAAGGAGTTTCTTTTGAGAACCCTCATTTAGCTGGGCATGCTCCCACACTAAAGTTAAGCACGTCGATTTTGTTTTAATATTTTTTTTCATTCACAGACGAGGAAGGAATGGATTTCACTTCTGGATTTGAATTCCGCTTTCCTCCTTTGAGATCGGTTGCCAACTAAGGCTAGAGAGGTCGGTTTGCCGTCTTATTTTACCCATAGTAAGATTATGTACACTATTTACGTTATTTGGACTGTTGTCCTCATCTTTGTTGTCATATTCACGACGTTTCGGCCTTTGTAGGTTTCGGCCTTCTTCAGCTGATTGGAATTTCGAACCGAGACCCTTATTTGATCCACCGGGGTAGATTGTTCACGTTCCATGTGCATTGCCTCTTCTCAGTTTCAGTTACTTCCTTTTGGTAACTCAAAAGTGACTTTTTGTTGCACCTCTGCTGTGGCCAGGTATTGAACTCACAACTCTTTGGGTCAAGTCACTGGATTCCTTCAACCAACGTTTTTATCCACTGGGCGATGTGTCCCTGAGCAGTGAAACGTTGTGACTATGACAACAAAGATGAGGGCGACAGTCCGAACAGTGTAAATAATTACAATACCTCATCTCAGAAATATAGACAGATATATATTTTAAAACGGAACATATAGGAAGTTAGCTTGTATCTCTGTTCGAAAGCCGATCTATGACGCCATCGAGAAATGCACGATTATCTTAAGTATGAGGCCAGCTGTTTTAATTTGCTAAAACTCTTTGGTCGATCATAAACTGAAAGGTGGGAGAGAGAGGGGAAACACACACAGGCGATATCGGCACCGAAAACACATCGTTTTACGCAATAAGACATATATTGCATTATACAAGAAAACTAAGATGTCTTATTGCGTAAAATATATATATATATTTGAACATAACTTATTTTAAAAGGTCATTATCTACGGAGCTAATAGCAATTTAAGTGCTCCTTTTAACAGTATTTCTCGTATAATTTTTCGTATAAGTGACATTTATACTAACTACGTCACTAGATGTGTCCTGGAAATTGCATATAGACATAAAAATGCAATTTCCAGGACACATCTAGTGACGTAGTTAGTATAAATGTCACTTATACGAAAAATTATACGAGAAATACTGTTAAAAGGAGCACTTAAATTGCTATTAGCTCCGTAGATAATGAAATTTTAAAATAAGTTATGTTCAAAGATATGTCTATTAAAAATGATCTTCATTTATTATAATTGTTTTCATTTATAGGTTGGGCGCAAAGGCAGAGGATCAATTGTTGCCTTTACTTTTATCTTAATTAAATTGATAAAATTATTGGACTTAAATTAGACAGGATTACATAATATTTTTGATATTATGTAATAGTTATATAAGTACAACGCAGATAAAAAAAATACACGAACCTACAAAATTTTCTGACGGTTCGAGCGTTTTAAACAATAAAAAAATAATAAAAAATTAAAATTTTCAGACACTGGGTTGTATATTACAATTTTTTTGTTTTATTGTTTCAATTAGGTTCTTCGACTAGTTTTGGTCAGCATCTCCATCATCAGGAGAGAAAAAAATCCCTGCTTTTTAGTAGCAGTGAACTACATGAGTAACTGACTGTTTCTGAAGAAAGTGAACTTATCTGTAGTTTTCATTTGTTTTGGGTTTTTTATCGTTAATTTTGGTCAGTCCTTGTGTTGGTCAAACGGCCTCTTTCAAGTTGTTTTTAAGATAGAGAATGGGAGATTCTTGACTTTCAGAATACCCTGTTTGGTCAGTTTGACACTTTTATTTGTTGCTGGGAATGGGAAGTATGTTAAGTGTATGTTATCTTTTAGTTCTTTGAGAGTGCGTGTGAGATAGATATATTTGTATGAGTGTGTATATAAGTGTGAGACCACAACACCTCTGCAAGCATACCTGTCTTTTTTGGGAAGCAATCTTTCTTTCAAGCATCTTTCACTGAAAACCACCAACAAGGAAGATTTAATTAATCTTTTATTCAGTTTTTCCAGCATTCTAACATTTTTTTCATTTTTCAGGTGTTGAAGAATATAAAAATTGTCCATAGTTATTATTCCGATCGTTTTCTGCTAGTTATATAGCCATTATCAAGTATGTTGTTTTGGTATGGTGAATTCCGTGTATTATATTCTACATAGTAGTTTAGCTGTGTGCAGTTCCTTCGGAGGAGTGTATGCCTTTTTTCGGCGTTCACGTGTTATGCGCGACTGGTTAACTTGGGCATCACTTCTGTTTTGAGAAAACCTTTAACACGCCGTCTCCACTGCTAAGCAATGTTAGATTGATAGCAGGGGAACTGTATTTAATCAGTACTGCTTCCCTAATAATAAGATTTCTATGTGATTTGAATATAATTTTTGTGTTATCGAGTAGAACATTCTTTGAAGGTTCATGTAAATTATTTATTTTTATATATATATATATATATATATATATATATATATATATATATATATATATATATGGGCACACTAGTACCTCCTTAAGTAGACGCCTTACATGTCACCTCGTGATGCAGAGTGCGATTAGTAAACATTTATTAACCCATAATTAACAAGAACCTTTAAGGGAAATTATATATATATATATATATAATATGTTATTTTTATGGATACTCACATTCGAGTAGAAGTTTTGCTTTTATTTAATTAAATAGTATTTTTATCCAATTACATCTACCAGCCTGAATATACGAAAAATCTTATCAGAAAAATATGCGTCCTCCGACAGGATACCAACCTGCATCCCCTATGGGAAACCGCCATTGGATTTGACGTGCCTAACCGCAGTTCCACGTAACATACAGAGCAGATATTTCGAGAATCGGCTCTGTGTGTGTGTGTCCGAAAGGCACTATCGGTCTTTGTTTGTCTTTAAGTTCTACGCGGCCGAGCGATTAGGCACATGAGAAACAATGACAGTTCTCCATATGGGATGCAAGTTCGAATCCTGCCGGAAGATATTTTTCTAAGCTGCCGCCCGTAACCCTAACTCGCCCCAATGTTTTTAAAAGTAGTTTAATATACCGTTTGTTTGTGTGTGTGTGTAAAATTTAATATATATATATATATATATATATATATATATATATATATGCGTGTGTGTTTCACGGTTCGAACTTTATTTCTTTTGATGTGTAACGCTGTGAATCATATTTGCTGACTCTTAACCTAAGCATAGAGCTCTTTGTTTACTGTTTTGCTAGGTGCCTGTCTATTGGTAAATTTTTGTTATTTTATTTTCTCACCTGGCAAGTTTTCTGTTGGTTATAACAGAATTTTGGATTCTTTTACGTGTAATATATATATATATATATATATATATATATATATATATATATATATATATATATAAAAGAGTTTCATTCAGGCGGATTATATATAAGGGTGTTTCATTAAGACGAATCAAAGTCAACAGTAAATAAATCAGTGTTAATGATGAAATTTTTTTTATCTCTCCATTGAATCTTGTTCTTTAAGTCATGGCAATTATGTGTGAAAAATAATATTGCCCAAATGCCCGCCAAATCTGAAAGAAGAAAAATCATTCGACGCTTAAACTTAATGCACATTTAAAATCGGTCCAAGTTATTAGAACACCCTTCATATATATATATATATATATATATATACGGCGCGATGGATAAATTATCGTCTAAACTACGCAAAAGTGAAAATAACACTGACATCTCATTTTGACAGATATATTTACCAAAATTACACAAGCATATTTTAAAATACTAACGCGTAAATTTATTCAATAAAATCGCCATTAGCTTCAACCACGACCTGCAGACGACTTCTGAATTTTCTGCATCTCTACTAGATGGTCTCTTGTTTAAGTTGGTAAATTCCGCCATAATCCTTGCATTCAGTTGATCGTTGATGTTACAAACAGTTTGGTGGTCACTCCTCAACTGCACTTAATAATCAAGGGTGTTGCAGTATGGGGAATTAGTTGGCCAGATGTAAGGGGAGATGTGATTGCAGAAATTGTCTGACAGCCATGACTGTGGTCTCTTGCTTGTGTAGCATGGTGCAGAGTCCTGTTGCAAAACATAGTGTCTTCCAGCAGTCACCCTCTTGACCCAGGGCAGCATTACCTCCTCAAGGCACTTGATGTAGGCCTCCGCGTTGAATCTGTAGCCCTGTAAGAAGATGAATGGAGACATAACGTCGTGATCACTACAAACACCTTCGTAAACACCGTTAAACTCGTCCATTTTTTTCTGAATTCTTTGCATTGTCACTGTGATTGGCACCCAAACACTCTGAAATGTTCCAGTGTCAATGTTCCAAATTTCTGACGGAGTGAATTGCGTCATGGTGCTCTTTTTCTCACAGACGGTGTCCAACTGTGCAGTCGACAAAAAAAGAAACAACGCGCATGCGCGAAATTAAAAATATGAAATGACAACAATTTACCCATCTCGCTCTATATTTGTTAATCAATTCACACTTAGGATTGAAAAAGAACGAAAAGACTTTAGAAGGGACCTGAAACCCAATCCTAAACAGGAAGTAAGAGATATACCTCTACTACTGTGGCGATTTACTGAGCGTAGCATAGATTTGGTGGAGTTATGGATAGCGGCACGGATTGATGAATCCAAGAGCCGAGTTCGAATTCCAGTTGACTCCATTACGTTCACTTACATGCTAATATCCTTGGGTAAGGTACGAATCCTCTTCTTCTCCCCCCAACTATTGGTAAATAGTAGGACAGACCGGGTTCTATAGCTTTGGATAGCAACTGGTCTACCGAAGAAAGAAATGGCAACCTACTGCGTGAAAAAACATCTGACTCGTCAGTCATGTATCGAAAGATACATGATCGCCTAAGACTGTATCACGCATGACACATAACTGACTTAGATATGGTACAAAGACTAAAATGTAGAGCATCCAATGAGGATCGAACTTACTACTCAGTTGTAATTAATCTAGCGATGCAAGTTTGTTAACCATTACACCAGGTCGACGAGCCCAACCCTCTACTACTCTCCAAAAGTCCTGGAGGAGTGTTAATAGGCGATTATACACACTCCTATTATTATTATATGACTATTTAAGGAGAAAATTATTAAAAAAATAAGAACTTATTTAATGACTAATCAGGTGAAAAGAATACGAAATACATTTTGTTACAAATTTTGAAAAAGTTAAAAGCGGTACCATTTAGTAGACCTATTAACTTCCGAACTAATTTTGGATGCAAAAATACTTGCGTTAATTTTGACTTCTAACTTTTGTTTCCTTTTTCTTGTTATGAATAAATTATAAATAATGACGACCCTCTTCTTTTTTTATGATGTCCATAGGTTTTGAGACCCACTGCTATAATCACTAATGCACTTTGTCGATAGAGAATAGCTTCAGCTCTCCCAGCGCCTTTTCATTGCCAGTCATCTTGACCATGACTTGATCTCTGGCAGGCTACGACGGTATCCAATTCGTAGTTGGGTTGGAGTTCATTCTTTGTTACGGTACGAACTGTCATATGATACTTGGAGAAGAGAATGACAATCTCTTTACCCACTGAAATGCCATCATGTCCAAAATGTCAGAAACTGACAGCCCAGTTCAACAGAGCGCCTTGACGACCTTATATGGTCCTAAGAATAAATTAACCTAAACTGACCTGACCTACTGTGGTATAACGCGACATATTAAATATTTTATGAAGGTTTTATTTAAAACACTTCCACTTGTTAAGTATTGTTTATATTATATCTTAAGATTTTCTTCTCAAAATTAATATAAAACTAGAAATTTTGTCTCCGAAATGTTACGTTAATATTTAGGTACCGCCACAGATTCGCGATACCTAATGTTTAAAAAGGAGTTCGAGTAATTGATAGCGGCTCGGATTGAGGAATCGGAGAGCCGAGTTCGAATTCCAGTCGAATCCATTACATTCACTTACGTGCTAATAACCTTGGGAAAGGTACGAATCCTCTTCTTCTTCCCTCACCCCAGCTATGGGTAAATAGCAGGACAGCCTTGGATGGCAACTGGTCTACCGAAGAAAGAAATGGCAACCTACTGCGTGAAAAAAATCTGCCTCGTCAGTCATGTATCGAAAGATACATGATCGCCTAAGCGTGTATCACGCATGGCACATAACTGACAGAATGATTAAAATGAATTTTGAAAAAAATTAAAAATCTTTCTTGAAGCTTTTATTTTACTTTCAAGCTAATAGTTTAAATTTAATATTTCCAATAAACAAAATACTTTGCTGTATTTCAAAACTAATTTAAATAGATTGGAAAGAGGCTTTTTGGTTTTGGTTTTCATAAAAATTTGATTTCAGCGCCATTTTTAGCTCGCGTTTGTCGCAATGTAATTCTCTTTATTAAAAGAACCTTCCAAATATTCCACAGTCCCGCCAGTTTAGACCTTCACAGCTAAGACCTGTCATGCTACATACACAAGATGGAATCATCCTCATTTCCTTCTTATCCATTAGTAAGAATCGAGTTCCATCCGGAGAGCTTGTTCCCAAGAACCGCTATTTTGTGGAAGAAACTCTACACTTCTTACTTCCTCCTCTTACATTCATACAACAACCTCATTCAGTAACCCTCTACTTTGAGTGGCTACTTAATTTTATACTGAGTGAACAATTGGTGTAAAGCAAAATCTTCAACACAAGTGCATATGTTTTGAATAAACTTGTAAAACGTCTCTTATTTTTGTCTTTTCTTCGTTTCTTACCTGACAAACTATCAATTAAAATTCTGCAATTTTTCCCATGCCTATGCCTTATTTGTAAGGAAAGTGGATAGCGCAACTGGTTACATGCGAAGAAAGTAGAATCAACGGGCAATGTTGAGATTCCCACTAAGTTTGTTGCATTCACTTTCACACCATTCCATTGGCAAGACATGAATCTATCTCTGTCTATCTCTGTCTATCTCTATCTCTATCTCTGTCTATCTCTATCTCTATCTATGTCTATCTCTATCTCTATCTATCTCTGTCTATCTCTATCTCTATCTATCTCTGTCTATCTCTATCTCTATCTATCTCTGTCTATCTCTATCTCTATCTCTGTCTATCTCTATCTCTATCTCTGTCTATCTCTATCTCTATCTCTGTCTATCTCTATCTCTATCTCTGTCTATCTCTATCTCTATCTCTGTCTATCTCTATCTCTGTCTATCTCTATCTCTATCTCTCTCTATCTCTATCTCTCTCTATCTCTCTCTATCTCTATCTCTATCTCTCTCTATCTCTATCTCTATCTCTCTCTATCTCTATCTCTATCTCTCTCTATCTCTATCTCTCTCTATCTCTATCTCTGTCTTTCTCTATCTATGTCTCTGTCTCTCTCTGTCTCTGTCTCTCCTTCTCTGTCTCTGTCTCTCCTTCTCTGTCTCTGTCTCTCTCCTTCTCTGTCTATCTCTCTCTCTCTCTATATATATATATATATATATATATATATATATATATATATAAAATCTGGGTTAAATAGAAGGTTAGTCTAGACCCTCTCCGAAGTCATGGAAATTCATAGATAGTAAAAGGAATGTGTGGAAAACCAGGATTGCCTACGTCCTGATGGGAAAAGGAAGAAACCAGAAAAAGAAGTGTTACCTTTTCTTCTATTTTCTCCAATCCCACGACTTTAAAAATGGAATTTCTCTTGCCTCTTCTTGTTAGCACCACCTGCGAACCAACTGCATTTATGTCTTGAATACCAACCTGCCTGTTTACCAGTTCTCCACTTTGAGATCTTTGCAACTTGGCTGCAATTCGGAGTCAGCCAATCAAATCACCTTCCGTGTAGACGACGTCGACTGACTCTGAATCAAGTTATGCTTCGCTTCTCTTTCATGAAGTATAAACTCGCATTGCACTAATGATGTTTCTTATTCAACCCAATGAAGATTTAAGAGAAAGTAACAGCAAAAAAAGTCAGGCAAAGGAAGGAAGAAAAAAGAAAGAAAAACTGTACAGAAACAAAGATCAGGAAACTTAATGTTTGTAAGAGATGCGTAGAGAAAGCGCATAAAAGGGTTTGCGTATGTGTGACGAAATATGTGCGTATTCGTCTGTCTTTTCGATACCTGGAAACACAGATGAACACACATCTTCGTATTGATTTAAAGTATAAAAAAGTAACTCCACGAAAGATAGACATGAATAGATAGATAGATACTACATGCACATTCAACACAAATCAGGTAAAAATAAAAATCAATGTGAAAAATTTCAGAATTTTAAGAGATTATTTGTCAGAAAAGAAACTGAAAGGTAAGGCAAAACTAACCAATATTTTCCAGGGTTATGAATATAGACAGACATGAATACGCATACACAAATATGAACATAGACAGACATGAACAGGCACAGACAGACAGACAGACAGATGGAGAGATCTGGAAAAGACACGGACGGATGAATAGGGAATAAATACGGACCAGTGGACGAACACGGAAAAGATACGGATAAATAGAACATACTGCAGCTAGGTAAGTAAGATGATCAATCAATAAATCCACATCTTGACACGTAGTTATATGCTGAAAGTTGGTCTGAAATTTTCATTGTATTGTTTCTTTGTTGCAAATAAAAAGGTTGACTAGGGTATTTCTGAAATTATTTGCTCCGTATCAAGTGATAAATCATTAATTATAACGAATGAAATGAAATTTTCACTTGTCTGTCTCTAGTCCGAGTTTCACGGAGATTGCATCTACTTGTTAGTGTCCTTAGTAGTAATATTAAACATTATTAAACATTTTCTTTTTTTTTAAATAGTTAATTTATGACAAAAAAAAACTTATTTTAAATTTCTTCTTTCTTAAAGATATTATTGTAAGACGTAAAACCAATTTGAAATTGAAAGACTATACAGATATTTAGAATATTTTGTCTCGTCGATCAAAGGCCAGTAACCATGGATGATCAAGTTAAGTTTGAGCTCCCGAACAAGTATTGATTTTTTAAGCGTTACTCAGATGTGACACAAGGCCGAAAGTATGCGGCACTCAATGTGAATCGAACTCACTATTCAGTCGTAACTGTTTTAGCGAGACAAGCGTGCTAACCATTATACCAGGCCGAGGTGCCCAAGCTCCCAATTAAGTATGTTTATGATCAACTTAACGTCATGTCCATTTTAATTGGTGGTATTTTAGGTTTTTAGTTTAGTATAACGCCACGAGGGCTGGAGACAGCACATAAAACGTCGCTATGTGATGTACTAAATAATTTGCGATTCATTATAGGTTTTATTTTGTAATAAAATTCAAAATACAAGGTCGATAGTTTCAAAAAATAGTGCATAATTGTTATTTAGTAGTTTAGCTGAAGAATTTTTCAGTAAGCTCATAAATTTGTTTAATTGGAATTCAAGAATATAATGAAAACGCAGCTGTAAACGTAAAATCTAGCAATACCAAAAATGTATGAAGCAGTTAAAATGGCTTCTTTCGTCTTGTACAGTGTGACCCGGATATAAGAGAGTTTTCGGGACCGATAAGTCTCTTATATCCGGGTTTGGTCACTTTTGTTTTATTAACACAGGCTATAATTTGGGACCAGAGACAATCTATCTTATATCCGGGTTTTTCTTATATCCGGGTTTTTCTTATATCCGGGTTTTTCTTATATCCGGGTCTCTCTTATATCCGGGTCTCTCTTATATCCGGGTTATACAGTATTGCGAAGTTATCACTTACTGTATCATCATTGATCTTAGTAAGCAACTCTTTCAATAGAAAGCAAACCAGACAATCTAAGTATTTGACAGAACTAGAATGGGTTGTTTCACGCCAAGAAGCAAGTTTTTGGAAGCAATTAGGCGAATTTGCCTGCAAAATTAACTCTGCCATTTTTTTCCTTTCATTCGCTGTGGAGCGAAGACGAAAAAACCCACCAAGACAGTCAATCATCAAATGACAAAGAAAATGGTTTGCGACTCGGAGAATTCATGCATCCTTCCGATTGATAAATGAATCCTTTGAAAATAAGTATTTAAGATTTTCAACCAAAGGGTCGCGCTCCCGCCAACAACAACAACAACAATAATAATAATAAATGCTTCGTGATCTGTTTGAAGAATATTTAAGCAAAGTTTTTAGACTAAACAAGCCAGTTAGAAGGGATGGCAACATAAGACAGCAGTTTACGACGGCGGCTTCAAAGAGATTCCCTTATTCACTCAATGTCTGCCTTACCAAGCTACGTGACACTTACACTATTCTCCATTGCCTCTATTTTTTCTCACACGTACACGAGAAGAAATCACACTTCTTTTCATCTTAACAAAAATACACATACAATCTTAGAAAATATTAGTTGTAAAAACATGAAAATAAAAATATTTTATATTTACACTATTTACATTATTCGGACTATTGTCCTCGAGAAAGGTTTTTAAATATAAAAACCTAAGGACACATGGCACAGTGGATAAAGGCGTTGGTTAGATTCAGGCCCCAAAGAGTGAGTTCAATACTCGGTTAAGGCAATGAAGAACTTGAAACAGTCTACCCCAGTGAGTGAAATAAATTCCAACCACCTGAAGAAAGCCGGAGCGTACAACGGCCGAAACGTTGTAATAAATATAGCGACAAAGATGAGGGCAGTAGTCCGAATAATGTAAATAGTGTACATAATACCTCATCTCAGTAATATTGACAGATACTTTTTTACATTTTGTTTGTGTAATCAAAACGAAATAAATAGCCAGTATTATAATGTTTCTTTATATCTTTACACATTGTCCAGTTCGAAAATGTTTAGAAAATCGGTAGATACGCAGATGATCAATCTTGTATGTGCTGTCCTCGTTCAGGATGTTAATGATCACGGATCTCCACAACTTTGTCTTTTTTGCTAACTAAATGATGCAAACTAGAATGGGATGGGTACTTCTCGTGACCAACTGGGCTTGATAAGACCATCCTGCAAGGATGGCAATAGGAGTGGTAGACAGAGAGTCAAGAGGACAATATTCCCAGAATAGACGGGAATGACGTCAAGAGATGGAGGGATCCAGTTACCAAGCCATCTGTGGCACCTTCGTAGCCGACCAGTCTAGAAGTCCAATGATTAAGAGCATTCTAAAAAATAGTTATTTTACGGATCTCTATCAATCTTTATTATTCTTCTGTGTCATGTCCCTTCATGACGTGAGCAATCATGGCTCTCCACAACTTCCTGTCTTTTGTAGCCCTTAGAAAAGTTTTCCTTTTATGCTATCTCTCCTAATCCCTGTTCTGACAACCAAATTTTACACAAGCTTGTTAGGTAAGTTATGCGCAGCTTTCCTCTCTCTCTCTCTCGCCTTCAATATGTCCCGCGAGCATCAAATTTTCCGAGCCCTCTTTCCACATTATGTACCTTAGAAATTTCTACTCTCTTTATGATGCTACGTATAAGTATCCATTTTATCTAAAACTTCGTCGTTGCTCACGTTTTCAGTCGATGGTATTCTCAACATCCTTCTGTAGAACCCTATTTCTGTTGCGTTAAGTCTGTAATAGGATGGAGCAGCGTTCACAGTAATTATAGGAGTACTGATATAAGTTAACAATTCAGTACTCTTTGTTTCCAATGAATTTTTTTCTCCTGTCCCTTAATACTTTGCTTGCCTTTTGGAAGGCATCTTTCGATATCCCATTTCGTTTTCGGATTTCGGTGACACGTTTTCCATCTTCTGTTAAAATATTTCACAGATATTTAAATCTTTTCACTTGCTTAATTTTGGTTTCTCCAATTTGTAATTCGCCAAGTTTGGTGGTTTCTTTTGTTGATCTCTCTGTTCTTACAGTTGATGTTTAGTCCTTTCTATTCGATTTACTTTGCTATTTTCTGTAGAAGTTCCTGTAGACTGATTTCTGCGTCTGCTATCAAAACTGTGTCATCTGCATACCTAATGTTGTCAAGGCTGTGGCTGCCAATAATGAATCCTGGTAGGACTTCTCAAAATGGCTTCACTGTAAATGTTAAATAAATTCAGTGAGAGAAAAAAACCTCCATTTCTATTTAGTTCAGTATTTACTGAATTTATCCCAATGCAGTCAGTTTCCTCACATTTAAGTTCTGTATGTGATTTGTGTTGTAACGAATATCGGGTCGGAACAAGAAATCGTAGAGCAGAGTTCGAATTCCAGTCTGATTCTTTACGTTCACTCACGCGTAAATATCCTTGGGGAACGTCTTAATCCATCTATTCTCCCCACCATCACCAACAGCATGGGTTGAATAGCAGGATAGAATGGGTCCTATAGCCTTGGTTGGTAACTGGTCTACGGTAGAAAGAAACGGCAACCTACTGCTGGAAACCTATTCTGCCCATTCAACTATGAATCGAAAGAGACATTATCACCCAAGCGTGTATCACGCATGGCACATAACTGACTGATGAATCTTAATATCCTTCCCAAATAAATTAAGCTTACCTAGAAGTTCTCCAATCTCTCCTATTGTAGAATAAAGGTACGACTTCTTTAGGTAAAAGATTGTTCCGCACCTACAATTGGTATGGCCAGAAAATGTGCTACAATTTGGACAACTTACGACAAATAGAACACAAGTCATTGGCGATCCGACGTGACAATGGATAGCGGCTCGGATTGAGAAATCGGTAGAGCCGAGTTCTAATTCCAGTCGAAACCATTACATTCACTTACGTGCTAATACACTTGCGAAAGGTATGAATCCTCTTCTTCTATCCCCAGCTATGAGTAAATAGATGGACAGACCAGATTATATAGCCTTGGATGGCAACTGTTCTACCGCAGAAAAAAATAGCAGCCTAATGAAGGAAAAAATCTGCCACGTCAATCATGTATTGAAAGATACATGATTGCCTGTGTGTATCACGCATTGCACATAATTGACTGGAGCTTGTCTCGCTAGATCAGCTACGACTGGGTAGTGAGTTCGATCCTCACTGAATGTCTCATACTTTCGGCCATGTGGCATAACTAAACTACGCTTAGAAAATAATTTGTATAAAATGGTTAATAAGTTTGGTGTAATGGTTAAGTTTGTCTCGTTAGATTAATTACGACTGAACAATGAGTTCGATCCTCACTGGCTACCCCATACATGTGTGCCACATGTAAGCTACGTTTATGCTAGTCAATTTCTTGATAAAAAAATTTGCCATACCGATAGATCTTATTATTTCTTTCTACATGTTCAAGAATGAAAGAAACTACTCTTCATTTTGACTTAGTTTGATGTCTGAGTACATATCGACTAAAAATTCTAATTTGTTCATATTATATACGTTGTCGAAATGTTTACGATCTGAAGCACTAAATTTCGAAGCCGTATTTTTACAAAGATCCGTTCATTTTACCTGTGCTATTTATCATCGAATCGAAAAATGCTAAATGGTTATCAAGTATGAGTTTCTCTCGGGCTTCAAATATTCTTTCGCCTTCTGAAATTTCATCATGGAATCTTTTTTCTTAAATGTTCTTTATGCAGATTGTATTCCGTGTTCATATCACATATTCATGCCAACTTGTTTGCTTCATTCTCTACCTTCTTTTTAATCTATATCCACTTAGCATTAGTTCAAGTGGTGCCTTTTTTTTTCTTTTTTGTATATCCAAACTATATGGTTATAAATTATAATTTTCTAAAAGTGAAAATTTCACTGAAATAGATTGATAAAAAATCCATCTTTCCATCTGAGGTCAAGAAAATACAAAATTTAAGCAAAGACGTCACTACACACACACGGCCCAAAAGCAATTGTTACTAAATGTGGCAAATTTTTAAATTTTATAATTTATTTTAAATTTTATAATTTTTTTTAAATTTTATAATTTTTTTAAAATTTTATAATTTTTTTTAAATTTTATAATTTTTTTTAATTTTATAATTTTTTTTAAATTTTATAATTTTTTTTTAATTTTAAAATTTTTTAAAATTTTATAATTTTTTTTAAAATTTTATTTTTTTAATTTAATTTTTTTTTAATTTTATAATTTTTTTTCAAAATTTTATAATTTTTTTTCAAAATTTTATAATTTCTTTTTATAAATTTTATAATTTTTAAAAAAATTTTATCAGGTTTTTTAAATTTTATTAGATTTTTACATTTTTTTTTTTTAAATATTCATTTGGGATCCAGTCGCCTAATATATAATAATTTGATAATGAAAAGAAATGATGTAAAAAGGAAAAAACAAAAACTTGCTCTATTGTTGAGTAAAGCCTCTGTGTACGTATATAAGTCAGCAGACGTAACAATATTGACAACCTATGTCTTCAGGATATATGAATAGACTAGCTTTTCTCTTGCTTCAAACGTCCAATTGATAAAAAGCGTCTGGACATTTTTTTCCTTGCCTACTTCTTCGATAACACGGTCAAAGTTATGCTATTATTGAATATTTTAGAGCAAATATAATCCGGTCACTAAAGTGGGGAACCTGTGGAATAAAAATGACGAGTCAACAAAATTCTTTCTATGCCATGTGATAAAGCAAGAAAAATACCGATGGAAAATAACGAAATTCGACTTCTGTTGTGAAGTAAATAAGAAACCCCTGGTAACACATATGACCTAGACAAGACGCCTTAAATAGAGAACTTAAAGTGAGTCAAGGAAGTCTGTTGGAGTCAGTCGGAGAACATTTCTAATGATGCCAGGGCGAGGAGTCTAAAAAAGACATAATAAAAGGTGTTTCATTAAAATGGATCAAAGTCAGCAGTAAATAAATCAATGTTATTTGTGAAAATTTATTTATTTCTCTATTGGATCATGTTATTTAAGTCACGGCAATTATGTGTGAAAAATAATATCGCCCAAATGCCCGCCAAATCTGAAAGAAAAAGAAGAAAAATCATAAGACGCTTAAACTTAATTCACATTTAAAATCGGTTCAAGTTATTGGAACACCCTTTACTATAATCACTAGGAGTGAATTATAACAACTTCTTTATTATATAAAGAAACAAGAGCTAGGATATTGTTAAAGAGCCTTGGGAGACAGCCAGAAAGACAACACTGGATTCAAAACCTTTGAGAAGGGAACAGGAAACTATTCTTACTTTTCCCAAGAAGTCATGGCAGCTCAAAGAAATTGCTGAGAGCGTTAACCGCTTCCCACCCTGAAGAGACATGGCATAAAAAAATAGGAACTATATTTTCTCCATCATAATAGTTTAGAATAAATGGGTGCACCTCTAAAAATTTAGAGCCTGGCAGCTGATCGCTCATCTAACCGGGACCTAACAGCCCATTGGTGGTGAGGAGTATTGTCTTTTAATTTTCAAAACCAAGCGAGTAACATTTGATCATCACCCTGAATTCTCTCCAGTCACGATGAATAGCCGCACTCTCAACGAGGCTCCATGCTTTGAGCGTATTCTGGGAATTAATTCACCCGTGTCTTCAAATGAAAATCATATATACGATCCTATGCTGCAAAAATGGTCGGCTATTTGCACAGCTTTCGCTTACAGCCATAACCGGTTGAAACACCGGTTCCCGTACGATAAACGAAGTTAAGCAACGTCGAGCCTGGTCAGTACGTAGATGGGTGAACGCTTGGGAATACCAAGTGCTGTAAGCTTGGATGTGCAGGCAGTGTAATGGATAACGGTTTGGAATTGTTAATCGCATAGCCAAGTTTCAATTCCAGTTGGGTTCGTTTTATTCACTTAAGCGCAAATAATCTTCGGAAAGATATGAATCCACCTCTACTCCCCCTAGCAATGGGTTAATTAGTAAGACATATCACCGAATAATTATTATCTAATAAAAAAAATCTCACAATGTAAAAATGTTTTTCTTGCTTTAAATTATCTGCAAAGGGTTAATAAGACGTAGAAAACGAACCCATCAATTTTTGTACAGCTCTATAAAGTAACTGATTACTTCTGCCATGTTATATCTTCGCCAGAGCCAAGTCAGACCAAAAATGACGTATTGCTGCAATGGGCTGGAGGTGCACATTCTTCACATTCCAGCCCTGACAGACTTCAAACACGGCGAATATTGAGAAGCTCCACACTTTCCACCAGCTGAGATCTTTACAGCCAAAACCAGTCTCGCTATGTCCACAGGATTGAATCAATCTCATTCCCTACACATTCCTTTAGTAAGAAGGAGGTTCCATTCAGAAAGCTTTTCCCCCACCCAAGAACCGCTACTTTGTGGAACAAATTTCCACGTGGATGTTACTCTCGGGAGCTGCTATCTTCAATTTTAGGGTCAATCGTTATCTATCCAGGACACCCTCCTAATTTTCACTTCCTACTTTATTCTCTAAAGTTCATATCAGCCACTCCATTCAATAACCCTCCACCTTAGGCCTTGTATAGGGTGAACACTATTAAAGAAAATAGACGAAACTTGTTAACCATTCGCCGCTATTTTTGTTGAGTTTCCTCGAGACTTATAAATGGCCATCGACACAAACTTAATATCTCCCGCTCTGCGGCAGGCGCTCTTTTTTGTGGCGTACGCGTGAGAATAGATCACACTACAATAGTAAATGGCTACAGAAATAAATTTGATCATAACGTTTCGGTCGATAAATTATTCCGACTTTGTCAGGTTTGTTTAGCGGCATTATCAATTTTTTATGGGTCATTTAATGCTGAAATTTAATTTTCTTGGGAGCAGTAGTAATTACTTTTGCAAAAATGTATTGCTGGTAATTTTTTTTTACACAAATGTATTGTTGGTAATTTCTTTAGTATGAAAATGTATTGCTGGCTAATCTACTACAATAATGCACCTCTAAACTTTCATAATGTTTTGACCCCAGTTTGGGGGGTGGGTAACCACTTTTCCATAATTGGGACCCCAGTATGTGCCAGCACTCCGAGTCAGGGTTGACTCGGGAAGAACAACTAAGAGGTAACACCACGCTCCTCAAAACCACCAGATCAGAGTCCTTCCTGTTGCATGTAGTTTATCGCCATGCTCAGGATGTGTCGGGCTTGTAAAGGAACTAATAATTCTTGAGTGACTAGTGTTAAGATTTAATTTTTCAATAAGTATTTATAAACAGGAGTAAAAAATGTCCTTAATTTTTCAGAATTTTTGAATTTAAGAACGCTCATGGAATATATATATATATATATATATATATATATATATATATATATATATATATATATATATATATATAGCAGTTGTGGTCGGTCACTGACTACCAGGATTTTTATTTTTATGACATTGAGCACTTTTTTGCTAGTAAGCAGTTTTGAGGCAGACTCTTTTTAGAGTCTGTTCATCTTTCTCTGATATTATATATATGCTTGTCTTGATAAAGTCCATCTAAAGATGAAACGCATCTGATATTATTTTCTTTATTCATATCTTTTCAAAGATATATTTAGTTATATCTGAAATTTTACACACACACACACACACACAAACACACTGTGTATTTGGGGAGAAAATGTTTTTAAGGCAAATGTTATTAAAGACAACATAGGACACATGGCACAGTGGATAAAGGCATTAGCTAGATCCAGCGACAGGACCCAAAGAGTGTGAGTTCAATACCTGGGTAAGGCAGTGGAGAACTTTCAGAGGGGAATTAACAGGAGACAACTGACATCCATAAGACATGGCACGTGGAACTAGAGCAGTCTACCCCAATGAGCGAAATAAAGGGTTCAGTTCGACATTCCAACCACCTGAAGAAGGCCGGAGCGTACAACGGTCAAAACGTTGTTTGATAAACTTGGCGACAAAGATGAGGACAATAGTCCGAATAATGAAAATAGTGTACATAATACCTCATCTCAGAAATACAGACAGCTACCAAATAACAGAAATCTCATCATTCGAGGAGTTTCAACAATAGCAACAACTAAAATCGATAGCACATGTTACTCGAAGAGAAAATAATGACATAATCAAGATGTTGGTTTTCCTAACTGCTTCAAACAAAAGGTTGGCAAGGAAACCCCCATCAATACTGAAAAGAGCGATAACAGTTACTCAGATGGAGAAACCTATTTTCCTGAAAAATTGTTTTAATAGAAAGATTTTATAAATTCAGTATTGGCAGCTTGTTCAACGAATGGCGAATGTTACCTTATAAGGAAACAGCTAATATTACCATTATTGAAGTTTGGCGAATTTACCTAGTGCCTTCTGTTTAATCAGTACAAATATATCCTGGTGACATTCCATCATCATCGAGTAGACCCTGAATTTTCACCTATCGCGTTGAATGGGTGTGTCTCTCGGGGGGAGGTCCTGTACCTTGGCACTTAAGATCTCAAGTGGAATTCGTACATATGATCCATCGCTAAAGATAATGGAAAATATTCGGTTCCTGGTACCGCTCCAGTAAGTACCTGATTCTTCCGGCTCTGTTCTATCTTTACAAGAGCCAGATCAGGATGGAAATAAAGAACTGCACCCAGTATTCACTTTCCAATCTCAATAGAGCTCTTGTGGGTCATGAATTATTTTACATCCGACAACCACTCTCCGGAAAAAGAAACGTCGCAAGCCTCTCGCAACTCTGTCGAAATTTCCATGAAAAGTGCTCAGACGAACTACATCCCTTAGTTCTGCCAGTTCTAACCTTCACGGCTAGGACCCGCCAATCCACGAATATTGTAGCAAACTACCTTACTTCCTTTCCTATTCCATTAGTGAGATGTAATTTCCACTCGAGCAGCAGCTTCTAATTAATTGTTGCTTTGTAGAACCAACTTCTAATATGATGTTTCCCCAATCACTACCCGTCCTGGGTAAGACGATAAACTACGTCCAACAGCAAGGCCTCTGATCAGGAGGCTTTGAGGAGCGTGGAACCGCCTCTTAATTGATGATGTTCCCAGGTCCACCCTGACCCAGGGTGGTAGTACCTGTTAGGGTCACAGCTATGGGCAAATAGTTAACCCCGAAACTGAGGTAAAAAGCATTATAAAAGTGTAAAAATAGGTTTTAATACCAGAAATACTTTGTAAAAAATTACTACTAGAAATAAATTTCTGAAGAAAAACAACTATTACCAGCAATATATTTTTGAGGAAAAAAATATTACCAGAAATAGATTTTTGACAAAACAAGATATTACCAGGAAAAAAAATGTTGTCGGCATTAAATAATCTATTGAGGTTGATATGCAAAACAAACCAAACCAAACAAATCCATATGTATACATACACATCTTTTTTTACCAAACTATCGCTATGAATCTATTTCAAAATGTTGTTGGCATTAAATGACCCACTGAGGTTGATATGCCATGAAACAAAACAACCAACCTCGATCACTACAATTTTAACTGCTTCAAGATTCGGCTTAACCGTTATCATCTCCTAAAACAGTGCCTCTTACTCTGTAACCCTCTACTTCGAATGTTTTGTGATGGCAGCGAACACTTGTTGCCACTTTTGTGATGTCAACGAATACTCATTGTCACTTTCGTAGTGCTCGTTGTAGTAGAGACTTTGTAATCGCAGATACAACTACGGTACGCCGTTGAACAATACTGGTGTCAGACGCCTTCGAATATCACTCGCACTGATAGTACTTGTTCGATAATACTCGCTCGAATAGTAATCCGTATAATGATCCGAATAGAGAAATAGTATAGTGAATAGAGTATAGAATAGCGGTCCGTATAATAATTAGAAGATAGCATACGGATCGTTATATCTATTCTAACAGAGGATAGAATAGAAATAACTATCATTTAGACGTAACGCGACTTCCTAATTATGCGTTTCCTCTACGGTCACGTGGTCTGCTTAATTCAATAATGGGATCGCATGTGTTTGCTCACTAGCGATTATGTTCAGACTCAAGTGTCGGCAGCGACAGTTTATTCTTATATAACAGAATGTCTCATGAGCCTTGTACAGGGTGAAAATTATCGTAACACAGTTTCTTCACGAGATTTTCTCTATCTTCGTTTCTTTAATCATAAAAAAATAATTTGGAGTTTAGTATACACTAAGTGACACAAACTCAAATGTACCTATCCTATAAAAGACTACTCACAACAGATGCGTCCAATCTGAAATCGAGTCCGTACGAAGCAGAAATAACTAAGCCAAAGTTAGGCTTGGCTGTTTTAAACAAGCGAAAACAAATTATTGAAAATATATTTGCTTTCTTTTTTTTTTCTCAAGAATTGGATTGGCGTGGGTGAGTGATCTAACGATTAACGCCATTAATATCTGAACTGTCATTCCACTGCCATTACTCTTCTTGGGAAAGCTAATGAAGTGGTTTCTCCATTGTCATCGCGACAATTTTTTAGTTGTCTAGACTGTTTACCGACCAAGTCTAGAATAGCTCTGCTATTTCACCCCTAGTTGAGTTAAGAAACTAATATGTCACTCTCAAGGCTATTAGATGGATTGGTTTGTTTTTTTACGGTTTATCAAACTTTGCAGGTTATTTGAAACCAGAAAATATTTTTGGATTGTCAGAATTTTATAGAGAAAATAATAATTTACAGACACAATTAACCCATAACAGAGGAAGAAAAAAATGGGTTCATACCTCTCCCAAGGGTATTTGCGTGTAAGTGAATGTATGCGTTCTGAAAGCAAAGGAAGTATTTGTCGCACATTACTTCCACAACACAAAGAACAAATCTCTGTAAGTACAGACTCGAATATCGGGGGCAGAAAGAAATGCCGAAAACTCGATTCGCCGCTACTATCTCACAAAGCACAAAGCGTGTAACCAGTCAGAAAAAATAACTCGTTCTCCACCAAACGCGGTAGCCAAAAATGCTTCAATTCCCCAGATTCGAGAACACCAACTGCTTTTATCGGGCGAACATTTTTTTCCATTCGTCGACAGCTGAGAGACGATCTCCAGTATTTTGTATATCAAAGTACGTTTATTGCGACTCCTGCGTCAGACTTGTTTTGTTGTTGTTTTTTTTTAATTCAAATATTCCGTCTTCAGCATGTCATGCGGAATTCGTGCCCTTTTGTTTGGTAATTAATTTTCTTTTTCGCCAGATTTTCCGTCGTAAAATACACGCGACTCGCTGTCGCTTAGTTTGACGAGGTAAATCCCCGTTTTCTTCGCTATAGTGAATATAACGAACCCGACTGGAATTTGATACTCGGCTCTCCGATTTCCAATTCTGAGCAGAAATAGTGGTAAATTACCTATTTTCCGGAATCACATGGACAGACACCTTTTAATTGGGATAAAATTAAAATGACGCTGCACATCTACTGAAAGACAGCAATTTCCTTCTGGGCAAAACAAGAATCCACTTACTCGGCGAATTTATTTAACCTTTAAAACGAAGCGATCTTAAAAGAAAAGGAATTCTTAACAGGATTTATTATTGTAGACACAGTCTTAGCAAAATAAGAACCGTCGTCCTGTTGATGTCACACACACAAAGAAAATCGATAGAACGTTCAGACAAGGTAGTAAAGGAAGAGATCGGAAAGAAATGACTAACCGTTAATTGTATGGAGACAGGTTGGAGATTCGTAAGCAAGAAGAATAACCCAAGATGTGAGTAATTTAACGATCTGGAAAGCGCATTTGGATAGCAAAAGCCACTTCTCTAAAGATAAACAAAGTATTAAGAAAAAAAAAATAGGAACACTTTATTAGAAACAAAGAAAAACCTGCTGAACTAATATCAATCCTCCTATACAAGGTGTAACATCAAAATTGTCCAAATCGTGTTACAGTATAATTGTCTATCCCACAAAATATTTAATATAAAAAAAACCCCACTAAACTGAGTTTCTTTTTTTCCAGGTTTTCAGATAAGACGTTTAGCCATCTTGATACCATTTGTCGTAAGAATCCCTCTGAAAAACCCTTTAAGTTATTCAGCTAGAAAGAGAACAGGTTAAAGTCGTTTTGTGTTGGCCCCACTGTCTGCTCAAATGAGAAGACAATAGTGAAAGGAAACAAAAAAAACATTCAAGCCATTAGTAATGGTATCAATATTCATACTCTGGCTTCCATCTTCAAAGTCCATTTCAGAACCATCGAGAGAACAGTAAGTTTAAGAAAGAGGAAACAGTAGAGAAGAAAACTGAATTAGGAGATTACAACTAGAAAAGGGGTCATCATTTAAACTTAGATCTAAAGAGATCAATCAGAAAAGATCCAACTCAGTCCATAAGACGTTTGGCGCGTGAGAGACAAGTTTTAGCTATGACAGTCCAAAGAGCAATGAAAAAAAAACACTTGAAAATGACATTGTACGTTAAACCTGTGAGGCACCTTGTTACAGAAGGGTAGAGAGGGCGATGATCATCTTGAATAAGTTTGAAAATGAACAAGGAATATATATATATATATATATAAAAGCTTTAATCCTTCATGACCCACAGATCCTTAGCTATGATTAATTAATGATGAACATGTCATTTTTGTTTATGATTGATTTCATCACGATTTTTCTATTAAGCTTGGAGAGCAATTATACTTTCTTATTGCTCAACGTAGAGTCCAATTGTGTTAGAAAAACCTCGGAGAATTCCAATAAGATATCTTTAATAATTTCTAAAATACAACAGTTCAAATCTTAATCTCACAATTGGACACTTTAAACTCGGTATATGGCAATCTCCTCACAGATGAAGAGGAGACTTCAGGCAACAAAGATGTGGTTCTACAGAAGGATGCTGAGAATTCCATGAACAGACCATGTGAACAACGATGAAGTTTTATGGAAATAAAAAGGACACTCTTTGCTTAGAACCAGAAAGTGATAGACGAAATTTCTAGGATAAGAAATGAGGAAAGAAGGCATGGAGAATTTGACATTTGAGAATATATTGAAAGCAAGAAGATCAGAGGGAACCAATGAGTAACCTACCTAAAGAGCTTGTGCCAATGGATTGCAGAGAAGGATAAAAAAGAGGACACACATTGCTTAGAGGTAAAAAGGTTAGGAAATTATGAAGAACCATGACAGCTCACGTCCCGAAGGGACACTGCGTATAAAAGAAGCGCTGAACAGCTGGGTAAAAAATAATATTGATACAGCGTCCAAGCTGTACACGAATGCTCTGTTAGACGTGAGATATCGTTCACTTTTTATGGCTCATAATATTGCACCCTTCTTGGCAGATCTTCTGTTGTTACGACGGGGGATATTTAAAAACAACAGCTACAACGACGAAAACAAAAGCCTCGGAAAGCTGAATGAAATTGGCTAGGATATGTGTCCAGACACGTCGAACACTAAAAAAAGTTAAAGCTCCTCTCGTTGCATTATTATAAACGACGTTTATATTTCTACATATATATATATAAGTCCCTCAATAAGAACATTACTGAAGTCCTTTTAAAAGACGAAACGCCTTACACAGTCATTGTCGTTCAGTTACCTAACTTTCAAGTAGCCTGTCCTGTTCAGATATTTATCAAAGAAGATGATACAAGTAGTTACGTTTCTATCAATCCTGATGCTTTAAATGAAGAATATAAGACATGTGTTAATGTATTATTAGTATATGAACCTCTGTTGATCCGGTAAAATGGATAATCCGGTACTATTCGCGAACTACGGTACCTGTAATCTAGCAAGTTACTGAAAGTCCTATATAAAATTCTGGTTTGCAGGAATATTTGATAATTATTGCTAATTTATTTATTCAGTAATTGCCATTTTTCCTGCGGCATTCCATTTAATTACGTTTTTAGTAATTACGGAAAATTTTAAATGTTGGTTCATATTTCAGGATTGATGCAGTTTAGATAATTATCGTAAATCGTTTCGCTACACATCACCGATAATATCAGAATATTTATTCTAAAATGTTACTCGTCTTCACCCCAACAGCGTGTGCGTCGCAGTAGTGAAGCAAAGGATTCTAGGTATACACAAATACTAAAGCTACTATTTCTATTTTGTTCACTGTTTCCGAGTTGATTTAGTTTTCGACTTCACCAAGCACAGACAGTTCAAAATTCTGGGACACATAATGAAAACGGTCTGGAGAATCTAACACTCACAAGACATATTGAAGGTAAGAGTAGCGGGAGGAAATTGCGACTAACCTAATTAAATAATTTTTTTTTTTTTTGACCAAATGGTAGAAAAAGGACAAACATGGATAGTAAAGGGTTAATCGCTACTGAAAGCTCGCAGGTAACAAAGTTGTGCGAAACTATTATGGGCTATATGATCTGAAAGGACACGACATATAAAAGGGAAAAAAAATGTATCATAGTGTTTTTAAATTTAGACGAAGCATTTTCGTTATTAAATTACACTATCTTTTTATTATTGCTTTTAATCCTTATCAATATCATTTTACTACAAATTTTTAATCTGTCTTGTTGCCGCCGCTATTTAGATAACTATTTTTTTCCTCTGACACTAATTCATTTGTTATAGCGCTCGAGCCACTCGAAGGATTTTTTTCGTAGCTCTCCAAAATGAAGTTGTCCAGGGACCTCGCCACAACTTCCTTCATCTCAACTATCTTCTAAAAACGATAAACCGTATGCAATCTTGATTATTTACTAGATTTATGCGGGTTTTTTTTTTTCTGATATTATCACTGTTTATGGATTAACGCTTTGGAGACGTTGGGGAGTTCAGTTCACAGTACAGTGTAACCCGGATATAAGAGAGTTGTCGGGACCGGAGAAGAAGTCTCTTATATCCAGGTTTCTCTTATATCCGGATTTGGTCTATTTTCTTTTATTAACACAGGCTCTAATTTGGACCATAGAAAATTTCTCTTATATCCGGGTTACACAGTATTCACAGCATCCTTCTGCCGAACCAAATTCCTTCTGCCGTAAGTCCCTTGTGGGTGTGCGAGTGGTGTAATAACTCGGAATGAAAAGTCGGAAAACAGTTTAAATTCTATTCGAGCTCGTTACATTCACTTGCCCCTGGGAAAGTTATTAATACACGCACGTACACTCATTGACGCGTGTATGTGTGTCTGCGTACGTCAATGAGTGTACGTATGTTTGCGTAAGTATGTGTGGCGTTCCGATGACAATTTTTCCTCCCACTTCCATAAAAACACCGATATACGCAACTATATATGAATCCAAAAATTTAAAAATTAATCAGTTTGTCTGACGATCGCAAATAGCGTGAAACCCAGGGTCACAAACTCACATCAATCCAACGAAATATATTAGCTCTATCACTTTGGATATTTGTTTTACTAAGCTGTTCCTTAATCTAAGCTTTCGGCTCACATGAGCCATCTTCAGAGTCATCAACAAAGATGACATTCTGTCATGTTGACATAGAAGATTATGTGACGATGACGGTCGCGGAATAGCAGACGCAGGTCGTAAATGATGCGGTTCTATGACGTCGTACTACGTGAGAGACCGAAATATTAACAGTAGAACCATATGCCTAGATGCAATGAAATGTGTTGTGACTAGTTTGAAATGTAATATGTGTTTGTGTGTGTAAAGTATTAATGGATTTACTTTGAAGTCGGCATTTTTTAAAATTTTAAACGTCGTTGTTTAGTGGACACTTGCATTTAAAATAGGCACCCCATTTGTATTTTCTCTTTAAACAGTGTGTATCACGTCTATCGGCCTACGCATTCACGAAACCTTAAAGATAATGTGCACTATGTCAAGTATCAAATCTACGCACCCTTTTGTATGAGAAAGCACCGTTTGATCCGACATGTTGTGAATAGTGTCACAGAAAATAGACCCTTACTGAACTGTGACATATATTTCAAATACGACCATGTGTGTGTATATATATATATATATATATATATATATATATATATATATATATATATAATTAGAAAGAGTCAACCTGTTCTGCTTAGAAGATGAAAAATAGATAGGTTAATTAATAAAATAAGGACAAACGAAAGGTTACCAATATAATCAGTACGATAAGGATTTATTAAATATTAATTATTAATCATATGACATAAATGAAGCACGGAAAGAAAGATTTAAGTTTCGCACATCGAGGAATCAGACAGAGGTCGGGTTTTGCTAATATAATTTCAGCCAGAAAATACACCGTTTACAAAAACATTTGTCGGTGAGTAATTCCCATTTCTCGCTCAGTTGATGAATTTCACAGGCGTGTCCAAAAATTTCGAACCTAACACCTTTCTTTCCATGCTTCATTTGTGTCATATGGTTAATAATTAATATTTAATAAATGCTTATCGTATTGATTATATTGGTACCCTTTTCGTTTGTCCTTGTTTTATTAACTAACCTATCTAGTTTTCATATATATATATATATATATATATATATATATATATATATAACATGAAAACAGAATGCATAATACTACCGACCAACTCCGTCACGTCCACTATCCAGAACAACCTATCCCATCTAGATAATCTTAAAATAATCACAAACATTTCCAAAATCGTTATGGATATATTCAGATTCTCAAACACTAGTAGTAATAATAATTCTGAAGTAGTCATTTATAAAATAAATTGCCAAAACTGTTCCTCACAATATATTGGAGAAACACACACACACGAACACACACACACACACACACACACACACACACACACATATATATATATATTTATATATATATATATATATATATATTGATGCATGTTTCATTAAATAATATAGACAAGTTTATTTGTATTTATTTAAGCAAATTCCTTTCATATCTGAACAACCTGAACAAAATTAACTATGAAAACTCAACAAATATACTTAAATGCCTATAATTAATAACAGAAGCCAATTTTTTTATACCAACGACTTCCCATACTTAACACTTCTCGTTTTCACTCTTGCGTGGTCATGTGTGATGTCATGAGTCGCGGTGCGATTTTCGCTTCCAGCTTCTCGTATACACGAGTTTGTCTTTGCTTGGAAATCTTCCATGTAAACATAAACAGACTATCATTATTGTTTAATATATTGTAATGTAATTGTCATCTTTGATGATGGCTTATGTAAGCCAAAAGCTTAGATAGGATTAAAAAACATGTATCAATATGGTGATTTTGTTTCGTCTTTCAATGATAATGTTATTAAGCTTATCAGACGATATGAAAGTAATTTGCTTATAATAGACAGACAAAACTTGTCTATATTATTTAATGAAACATACATCAACGAAAAAATGCTGCCTAAATACACACACACACACACACACACACACACTCTATATATATATATATACACATATATATATATACATATATATATATATACATATATATATATATACACATATATATATATATATGTGTGTGTGTATATGTTTCTGCTTGTGTATTTAAAGTAATGACACGATTTTGATATTGAGAAAAAAATTAATTCGTTTTCTACCACTTGCAGGTTATTCAAATAATATATTCTTAGATTGTAAGAATTTATTATTTTGTTAGATAATAGTTTAGTGATACAAGTCTTACTAACTAACCCATTCCTGGGGGAGATGAGGTGGATTCATACCTTTCCGAAAGTTATTTGCAGTAAGGGAATATAACAAACAGAACGGGAATTGGAACTCGGCTCTCCGATTAACATGTCTGTACCTTTATCCGTTACACCACCCGCACATTCAAGCTTACAGCACCAGGTATTCCCAAGCAGTCACCCATCTAGGTACTGACCATGCTCGCCGTTTCTTAACTTCGATGATCATAAAGGAACCGGCCGTCCTTGGGTAAGACGATAAACTACGTCCAACAGCAAGACCTCTGATCAGGAGGTTTTGAGGAGCATGGAGCCACCTCTTAATTGCTGGTGTTCCCAGGTCCACCATGACCCGGGATGGTAGCACCTGTTAGGGTCCCAGCTATAGCCAAATAGTTAACACTCAGACTACATCCGCGTCCTGGGTATGACGATAAACTACATCCGCGTCCTGGGTATGACGATAAACTACATCCGCGTCCTGGGTAAGACGATAAACTACGTCCAACAGCAAGGCCTCTGATAATAAGTTTTTGAATTAATAATGTTCTCAGTTGTGCGTTTTTGAAAAACTAATATTACCAGCTATACGTTTTTTTTTTTTTTAAATATTACCAGATATACATTTTTTTTTAATATTACCAGATATTCATTTTTGAGGAAAAAATACTTACAGAAATAGATTTTTGACAAAACAAAAATATTACCAGAAAAAAAAGTTGTCGGCATTAAATGACCCATTGAGGTTGATATGCCGTAAAACAAAACATACCAAACCAAACAGGAATCGGCGTTTCAACGTGATATGGCCATAAGGCTAAGAAGAAAAGAAAAAATACTGCCTATTTCATATGAATGAAAAATTTAGACGATTGTTTATTATAGTTAGAAGTATGAGAACTTCGATGTTGCGTGTGGCCATTTATCAACTCTGTCCAAGAATCGATAGATCAATATCATAAGACTGTGATCGATTGATATGCGTATACATCAGCTAATAATGGTAGCGTAATTGGAATTGTTTTGAAAGTAGCAAAATCGAGTTCTAATTAAATTAATTCGATAAATAGCTTCGTTACATGTCAGCTCGCTCATTACCACTTTGTCGATGTTCTTGAAAGAAGAGGTCACGGTTCAAATGTTTAATTATATAATCGATGAATCAGAAACTGTGTATTAATATTCAATGGGAAATACGCGCATGATTTAACGAAAAATAATCATACCTTATTTCTTGACCACTGACAATCCCCTTCTCTCAAGGATTTTATTCATTTCTCACTTTCAATGCATCTCTATCATAAAAACCGTAGTAATGGATTTAAATCGTAAATAGCCATATTTTGTTAGTAACGCTTATCTTAATTGCTGACCACCGACAATCCGATTCTTTCAGACATTTAATGCGTTTCTATTGCTAAATTCACTTGCTACGCATTTCTATAGTAAAATCATTAGTCATAGGTTTATATTCTGCATATAATACCCCTATACTGTTAGCCAGTCTTAGTTTAATTCCTTGCCATTGAGAGTCCGTTTCTTCCAGAATTGTTGCATTTTTTTCATCGATTTTTTTTTCCCACCAAAAATACTCCTCCAACTGTCTATTCTATGTTCAGTTTCCGTGCCTCCTACGTTTGGAGAAATTATTGTCGTCACTGATGACTTAATGTTGTTCATTTAAAAGAGCTTTTCCTTATTTCCAATCGTTGACAGGGTTTCGGAATGAACATGCTGACGTAGTGAATTCTGTTCGTGGCGCCACTAAAACTGCACATAATCTTCTAGTATTCCAAGTGTTCATAATACTCGAAGAGAAAATTGTCGAATTCCATTAGAATAGCCAAATGGTCCGCCAGGAGAAAAACAGAAAAGTAAGTCGTATGGTTCTTTTACTTCTCTGAAATTTCTGTGTAAACAACATTTTCAGCAAGACATCTGTTGGGAATATCAGAAACATACAGATCCAACCTTTGTCCCCTCTTGGGTATATTTCCCCAGCATCTCATTTTGATTTGGGGTGGCTGAGAATGAAGCAGAAAGCAGCAAAAAATAAAAAAAAGGAAAATCTGTTGATATATTAGTGCGAAGGGGAATGTAAAGTCCCAACCAAATTTTGCTGATACAAACACTGTTCAGCGTCCTCAGCCGGAAGCATTGATTTCTTTGCATACGTCCAGATGGAAAATAAAACTTTTTCTTTTTTTTTTTACGAACGTGGTTACTAAAAACGCCTAGATCCTTCGGTTATACTCCGACGCCAGTGCGTGTCCTTGACCCATACCACTCCTCGTGCAACGGGAATGTGCTGTCTAGAAAACAGATTCCCTACCAAAAGAATGAATAAATTAGAAAAAGTTAGTAATGTTCTAGTATTTACCTCTCAATGCCCATCTTGTAAATAGTCGATTGGATAACAAAACTCCAAATCCGAAAAAAAAAAAGTACTATTAAGTAATGTTTGTTAAATCTGATGTCCTTTCCAGGGTTTCACTGCTTCTAGGGAAGTGTTACGAAAGACTTCACTCCCACTTAATTTTCTCTCAAGAGAGTGTCTAAAATAATTACTAGATATCTCAGGCTCTTTAGGAGGAAAACAGGTAACTATCGAATTTATGGTGCTATTCTGGAACCTATTACAACAGACATCTTTCCTACAAATTTTTATGCAGATTCAAAGTACGCTATAAATAAATTAGATTTCTTAGATTCTAGAATAATGTCTCAAGTGAAACGTCTTTCACTGCATAAGGTTTCGTAATGGCAATGCTAATATTAGCAATTTCATTATATCGAAACATTCGGAACGTATTGACCGCGTAACCTGTGCTCACTTTTACATAAATGGATTCTTGCAAGTAGTATACAGAATAGAATATGGCTTTTCAGAAGAAACGTTGCGTTTACGATGTTATTATGGAACATTTTACAGCGAAACACTTTTTTTCTACCCACTTTTAATGAAATACACTATAAATGACTTTCTCAGCATTTTCAGAATGAAAACAGATGCTTGTCGAGTTAATGAAGCGTGGAATCTTGGACAACAAAAATGTTTTTTCCTATCCACTTTTCGATAAATGGATTCTTCCAAAGTACAATATAAATTCCTAGATTTCATATCTTTTTTTTCGGAAGGAGAGTAATTTCCTGTCGAATTTATGCTGTTGAAGTTTACTGCTGTTTTCAAGAGAAATGCTACTACAGTGTAACTCTGATATAAGAGAAACCCGGATATAAGAGAGATTTTTATCTGGTCCCAAATTAGAGCCTGTGTTAATGTATATATAATAGACCAAACCCAAATATGAGAGAAACTCGGATATATGAGAAACCCGGATATAAGATACTCCTTCTCCGGTCCCCGACAACTCTCTTATATCCGGGTTACACTGTAGAAGAATTTCTTTTCATCCCATGTATTACACTAAAAGGCACATTACTAAAATATGCATATGTACAGAAACTATGGAATTTCAATTCTCCGAACAAAATCGATGAACAAATGCGTCAAACCAGAAGAGTGACTATAGTAGATCAAGTAATCAGTACAAAATGCTTGGAGGTTGAGAAATTTAATCGATTCTCTTATTGTCTGAAAATTGTGGCTTGAAACTTCAGTCGCTGCATGAAAAAAAAAAAAAAAAGATTTATTTTGATGTCAAGCCATGTAGTTTCATTTATAATTCCCATTGTTTGATTTTCCTATTCGTTTTACTTTAATATTAATTTCTACCCCGGTCTTTATCTATGAAATGAGTTATATGATTACTTACATTATTCGGACTGTTAACCTCATCTTCATTACCATATTCACAAAGTTTCGATCGTTGTACGATCTGGCCTTCTTCAGGTGATTGGAATTTCGTGTGCTGAACCAAAAAACTTGGAGAGTTGAGTTAAAAGGAAATAACTGAGACATCCAGAAGAGGCATGGCACGTGGAACTAAAACAGTCTACTCTGGTGGACGAAATAAAGCGTTCGGTTCGACATTCCAATCACCTGAAAAAGGCCGGAGCGTAAAACGGCCGAAACGTTGTGAATATGACAATGAAGATGAGGATAACAGTCTGAATAATGTAAATAATTTCTATTCATTGAGATTTATTGAAAAGCAAGTGTCATTTAGCACACTATATTTTTTTAATGTCGTGAGTTTGATCTTCACAGGGTGTCCTTTTATAGAAACTAAACTAATCTAAAAAAATACCTCTATACACAGATGTAACGTCAGCGTATTATACAAGAAAATGACGCTGAACACTTACTAATATCTAATATATTAATATCATAATAAGGTCTTACATTTTGTGACGGTGGAGTAATGTATAGCGGCTCGGATTGAGGGACCGGAGAGCCGAGTTCGAATTCCAGTCAGAACCATTACATTCACTCTTCTCCCCCTGCCCCATGGCTAAATAGCAGGACAGACAGGGTTCTATAGCCTTGGATGGCAACTAGTTTACCACAGAAAGAAATAGCAATCTACTGCGGGGAAACAGTTTGCCTCGTCAATCATGTATCGAAAGAAACATGATCGCCTAATCGTGTATCACGCATAGCACATAACTGACTGACTGCATAAACTAGAGGCGTATGTTTGGCCGAAATATGTTAATTGAAGGATCAATAACTGTTAAAAAATCATTTCACCCCCAAGCAAGGCAATGAAGTCACTAAAACGCAGGTTGTTACTGAGTGTAAAAGAAGACAGAAAAACATTATCAAGAAGACGCAATGGGTTACTGAATGTTAGAGAATATAAGAAAAATACTATTAAGGAGAGAGAACATTAAAAGAACAAGAATTAAGAAGATGGTAGATGACGATTGACATTGCATATAAATTTTTGCAGATCAAAGTTGGCGGGAAAGCAAGAAACCGGAAGAGAGTTTCAGACGAGAAGTACGAGAAAAGAAACTGTTATCCAATCTAACCAATTCAACTGTAAAAGGATGAGACCTAACTGCTAATCTAATACTGCATTTAAAGTCATAGAGCAAAGTTTACCAGAACAATTACCATGAAAGTATTCATAAAATTGGCACAGGGAAGCGAGACTACGGCGCTGGGAAAGTTACTGAAGCCGTGATACCAGATCAGAAACAATATCATTGCAGATTCTACTCTGGATTTTATCAAGAGTTTCTGAATTTATAACAGGATCACCAGACCATATATGGCAGCAATATTCGAAACATTGGCGAATGGTAGAGTTATAAATATGTAAGATAGATTCTGCAGAGAAAAATTATCATGCATGACACGGTGAACCAACCTTCTTAGCAATTTAATCAATATAAACATTTCACTTCATGTTAGCCGGACAAGGTACTGGAGGTGAGCATCAACGATGCTGATGAAGGCAGAAAGGGGTCTCTCAGAAAATTAATAGAAAGTGTATATATATATATATATATATATATATATATATATATATATATATATATATATATATATATAACCTTACTATACCGTGCGCGCCGAGGGTAAGGGGTAATGGTATCTGAGTGATGTCAAATCGGTCGAGTTTGAAGCAATCGGATGTGTTGCAACACAGATGAACTGTGATACAGCGAAATAGCCTGTGGATATATATATATATATATATATATATATATATAATATATATATATATATATATATATATATTATAATTAATACAAGTAAAAGGTTTGTCACTTAGATGAGTGGTGTTACCTTCAGCATCCCGACTCCAGAGTTTCGAAGACGGACCCTCCGGGAATCGGGGGGGGGGGTATCATATATATATATATATATATAATCTAGAGGGGTAAATAGCAGGACAGATTAGGTTCTATATACTTGGATGGCATCTGTTCTAGAAGAAGGACAAATCTGAATTCAGAACCTGCGGAGGGTCATTTGGGGACCTTTTGACACGTTGTGCACCAGGTCTCTGTATTCGGCCCTTCAAAAAGTGTGGATAGTTCTGCACAAAACCTTCACCATTATAATCAAATCTCATGTGCTGGTGTCGGTTCCTAGGAACTGATCTGCTTGACCCGCATACATTGAATCGTCGAGTAATATATATATATATATATATATATATATATATATATATATATATTCCTTCATGTAAAAGTGATCTATTTCAGGTACTTTAGAAAAGCTTTTAATATACCTAAAATAATTGTATTATTTAACAACTGTTTTCCGCTTAGCGATTTTAAAAACGAGTACTATATTTTAAAGCTTCCGAAATCTATTCCCTTCACGTTTTCGAAAGGGTTCGTCGGCGTGCCGACTGTTCGAAATAATTGAATTCCTTTTGTTTATTAAACTATTCACATTCTTATATTCACTAGTATTTATAAGAATGGTATATAAAAAAAAAGCTAAATAAAAACTGGTACAGAAATATATGCATGGATAAGAAATATATATATATGTGTGTGTGTGTGTGAAATGAGAACATTAAATTTGAAAGACCACTCAATACATAATAGAGTTAATATTGTTTATTTTAGGATATTAAAACGTTATAAAAAGTCGCTACACAATTACAATCATATTTCAACACCATAAATTTCTCTCTTCAGGTGAAAAATTAGAAATTATCAGATTTTTTATTAAAATTCTTTATTAACCTAAAGAAGGGAATTGACTGTAAATTGTAGGTATAGCCTGCCTTTTACCTTATAATATACTTAAACTTTGAATTTGATAATACTTTTTCTCATAGTAAAAATCAGTAGATGAAATGTTGTGCAACTTATATGTACTATTCTGTTCGTGTGCATCATTTTGATTTAATATTGCTTTGTTTTAATGTTTGATTAGTATTATTAACATCTTATACGTATGGACTGGTGTTGGTATTATTAACATCTTGCATTGATTTGTTGGTATTATTAACATTTGCATATTAACGGTTGCATATTAATTTGCCAAAGTAGTTCTGTATTTTTTTCTGGGTTTCTTAAAAGGGTCTTTATTTATCAACTACAAAATTTTATGTAAGAATCTGAACTAGCATATAACTGAATATTATGTTAGATTAACATTAATGGCTAACATTGTTATATTACCCCCCATCGCTTTCACTTTTGCTTCTTGGTAAGTTTTAGCGTCAGATTTCGATACATATTACGAAACAATGGAACAATCTATCTGTCCATAAGAATATTTTCTAGGGTTTATATGCAGTCATTTCGTGTCATGACCTATATTTTTTTTTAAATTTCAGGTGAATTTGAATTTAGTGTACGTCACATTCGATTGGCAAAACCCACAAGTCTATTTTTTAAAAGTATTCTGCTTTTTGAAATCCAATTCACTCGCCAGAAGAGACACATTTATAGTGTTGAAACAATTGTAATTTTGTAGTAATTTTTTTATAATCTGATTTAATATTCTAAATATATATATATATATATATATATATATATATATATATATATATATATATAATTTCGGTACCTCCACGAAATCGCTAAAAAATGGCATAGCATGATGAAAAAGACTCCAAACTTGACTAAAACAAAATTTTATCGTCTAAATGCTTATGTTATCATGAAGATGAAAGACCGAAGTTTTTTTCATTATTTTAAAAAAATTTTCCTTCTTTTTAGAACATTCTAAATTTTGATTAAAAAAACATTGTTTATCTTTGTATCACCGTCACTAGTAAAATAACATATACAATTTTTAGCACGTTTTTTTTTTATGACATCCATTATTTTTGGAAATCTTGCAAAAATAAAAATAATTGTCGGATGTTAATGAAACTTTCAGAAAGTATTCACAGATGATGGAAATTATTATAAATATGTTTTTTTTATTAAAGTGATGGCAGAAATATTTTTTTATTATATTTATTACCCCCCCCCCCAACTAATTTTATGAAAACTCTAGAAATTCGCTCGCGTCGGGTTTAGAGATTACAATAGTTAAAAGCACAAGGCTTTGAAGAATGTAAATCATGTTTGTTTTTTTAATTGGACCCATTGTACCTGAAAATCAGCTCTGAATTGTAACATACAAAACTCAATAAAACAAATATATTATTTAATTTCAAATGCTTTTATTTGCTTTTAGTTGTTTTTATGAATATGGACAATATTTTCTGAAAGGAAAAAAAGATTTTCGATGAAAAATGAATTTTTAATACAGTTATTTGTTATTTAATTATAATAGATTTTTACATTAATTTGTTAAAATATTGTAAACTTAGTTAAAAGCCGCGTCGGGTTTCCTAAGTGTCCTTATGAGATATCTTTTTTTAGCGCTTTGTAAATTGTATCGTTTTGTCTAATCAGAAGACAGGAAGTAATTAAGAATGTAATTTTGTGTTTATAATCGGGCTCTAATTATAAAGTACGGAAGACCAACCAGAATACAATTAAGTTGCGTTATTTAAGTTAAGCATTGTTCTCCGCTGTTAAGGCCTTTAATTTTGCGAAACATGTGTGGAGAAGTTTATTTGATTTTTCAATTTCAACTGAGAAGGGTACCTAAAAGTATCAGTATCATCTTATGAAATTTATATGATCTTATTTTTATATTAATCTCAGTTATGGCATTTTTTTCCATAAATGAAATATCAAAATTAATGAAATGAATGGAAATACAGATAACACTGTAAAATGTAGTAAATGTACATAAAATTATAGTATTTTATGTACACTTCTGATAAAATTTCATGAGAAAGGTACCTATAAATTAATTAGATACATTTCTTATGAAATTTAATCTCATTCGTCACAGTCTTTTTTAATTTCTTTATAATATATTTTCCATAAAGCATCATAAACGTAAAGGTAAGTAAAAAGAAAAAAAATAGAGCGCTGAAAGTTTTCCTTAAAAATAACGAGGTAAATAATTTGTTCATTTAAATGTAAAATATTTCACTTTTCTCCTTCCGTAGAACAAATTATCCTCACGGAATCCATCAATAGGTCATTCAACACCTGTCAAATGACGCGAAAGTTTATGACCTGCTTTGATTTATTTTCAAATTACATCTTTTCGGCGCAAAAGCTAAGCTAAGCTAAGTTAAGCTTGGTTCAAAATATTTTAAATAAACATTATAATTTCTGATTTTCTTAAAATAAGATTTTAAAAAATGATAATTGATATTTAAAAAATTTCAAACTGAGATTTTCATTGATTCTATGAAATGGAAAAAAAGGGTCAATTTTGCTGACTCAAAAAAACAAGATTTTTAACGAAATTTTCGGTTAGGAACGATTAAAAATGTAAAATAAATACCACAAAAATACTTTGATCTTTCCTCTTAATAATAACATAAACATTTAGACGATAAAATGGCGTCTTTTTCATCAAGCTATGCTCTTTTTTTACATTTCGTGGAGGTACCTAATATATATATATATATATAATATAAAAGGCTCAATCACTAATATTCCATAGTTATAATTTATTAGACTGGAATCATAATCACGATCCAATTCATCAGACCTACAAATTCAAAAAGAAAACAGAAAATATAACTACGGGTATAAAAAACAAAATTTCATTGAGAGTGTATGTGTGGGAGTGGGAAACAAGGGTGAGAGGGAAATGTATGAAAGCTTTAGAGAGAGGTGTAACGGAAGAAAGAAGAGCAGGAAAGGCCTTAAGGTGAGGGTGGGGAATAAAATTTAAAAGACAAGTTTCTGTCTATATTTCTGAGATGAGGTATTATGTACACGATTTACATTATTCGGACTATTGTCCTCATCTTTGTCGCCATATTTATCACTACGGCCTTCTTCAGGTGGTTGGAATGTCAAACTGAACCCTTTATTTCGCTCACTGGGGTAGACTGTTCTAGTGCCACATGCCATCTCTAATGGATATCAGTTAACTGGTTATTCGACTGTTAATTTCCCTCTCAAAGTTCTCCACCGCCTTAACCAGGTATTGAACTCACACTCTTTGGGTCCTGTCACTGGATATCACTAACGCCTTTATCCAATGTGCCATGTTTCTTTGAAGACATCCGTGTATGGATTCCTGGGTATTATAAACCTAATGTCTTCAGCAACCATTTTTTAACAGTGCTCATATTGCAATTTTTTCTCATATCATATCATATTTTTACCAGAGCTCATATTGCAATTTTTGTTGTTATTATCGCTTTTCTCTGGCACTCCTTATTACTGGTTCCCATATTGTATTCATTTCTATGCTTGGTCGGCTCAGGAGATTTTTTGGCCTAACATATGTGCTGATTCCTTAAGTTTACGAATTTTCCAATGACGTTCTTTGTCTATGATCTCAACCTGATCCCACAGAGGGCGGTGATTTCCCTTTTATCTCCATATGTGGTCAGCCACGCCTGATTTTTCCACTTCCCCTCGTGTTACAGCTTTCTGGTGTTCTTGAATAGTGAAAAGAAAAATTAAATAACGGTTTAAATGAGTGAGATGTCTTGTACATCGAGCTTTACCTGGATTTTATCCTCTTGGAAATATATATATATATTTATTTAAAGACATTTATGATATGTTTAACGTTCTTTTTATAGATACAAGTATTTAAGCAAATGCTCTGTTTTATAATAAACAGTATTAAATAACATATACCGGCCTTAAATACTTGTATCTATAAAAAGAACGTTAAACATATCATAAATGTCTTTAAATAAATTGTCGGACTTTGTCCAATTCAAAAATATATACATATATAGACCTCTAATATTACCTCTCTCTCTCTCTCTCTCTCATATATATATATATATATATATATATATATATATATATATATAGTGTGTGTGTGTGTAAAAATGTCTGACAAAGTGGAAATTTTCCTTGTGACTTGTGGAATATCTAACAAACGTGATATATGAGAAAAAAAGAGGAAAAACTATTCTTAGTCGATTTCATTTAAATTCTTTTTCTTTACATCACGTTTGTTAGATATTCCACATACACAAGAAATTAATTCCCAGCATCCTACGTTTGTGCGCATGTGCAGTCGCACCAACGTAATAAATTTAGTCCGATGAAGCCCTATTGCACGAAACGCGTCACAAGAGAATTTTCCACTTTGTCAGACATTTTTACACACACACACACACGCAATATATATATATATATATATATATATATATATATATGAGAGGGAGAGATAAACCAAAAAGCCACTCAGATTACAGAGAGATGTAGGGCTTAATATATATTGTTTCCGGCGCTTTTAGAGGTAATTCCGAATGTACTTTAAGAATGGGGAATATTTCTTTGGTATTGAATCTGACACACTTAGGACCACTTATTAGGTGCGCAGCTGTTGCAAACCAGAATAAATTGACGTCCTTATGATTTGTTTTCCCCTTTTGATGGGGAATTTATTCTTTGTACAGTAATGCAATCGGCGTATTCTTGGCCTCAATTGACAGGGAAGCGTCTGCGGGTATGAGCAGACCGCTGTATAAATGGTCAGAGATATAGAGATATGAACCACCTAACGAAATAAGGATAGGGTTTTTCTTACTCATTTTATTTACTAACGATTTACTTATTCCTGTAAAAATAAATAAAAATCTAGCACACGGCAGTTGTCTCCGTATTTTCACACAAAACAAATCAGTAATTTCGCTCGCCAGAAATCCTTGTTCAGATCCTCATGTTGAAATTGGTGTTTCTTTCAAATAATCAGACTTTTCATTTGAGACACACAGCATAGGTAAGATCGATAGCATCCATGTCAGGATCTGGTTGATTTTTCTAATGTGTCATACGTTCGCTCTCACCGATTCAAGCAATGTATTGACTAACAGGGCTAAAAGAGTGTACTATTGTTTTCAACTAATAACTTGCTCATGTCGGATTTTGTACCAATAAACAGACATTTTTTCCTATCGGTGAAACAACTGCCAATGTTCTTGGGTAACTCTGCCAAGGATTATTGCTTTTACATTCGGAATGAAATCAGTCTTTCGGATCAAATTTCCGATGTCCTGCTTTTATTATTTATATTTGTCACAGGCAACTCTGACCTTTACCATCTTAGCACTGAACCAAGATCAAGCAGAAACGAAAAACCCAAACTCAGGCCGTTGGCTCCACTACTAAGGAGAAATACGCAACTACCTCGTTCACTAAGCATTTATTGATGTTTATGCTTAATAAGGAACAAAGCGAGAAATGAAAATAGGAACACCGAGAAGGCACGATGGAGTAATGGATAGCGGCTCGGATTGAGGAATCGAAGAGCCGAGTTCGAAATCCAGTCGAATCCATTGCATTCCTTTACATGCTAATATCCTTGGGAAAGGTGAATCCTCTCCCCCCCCCAGCTATGGGTAAATAGCAGGACTATAGTCTTGGATTGCAACTGGTCTACCTCAGAAAGAAATGGCAACCTACTGCGGGAAAAATCTGCTTCGTCAGTCATGTATCTTTTGATACATGATCGCCTAATCGTGTATTACACATGGCATATAACTGACTGATGTTCTGCAAATTTGCTAACAAGGAACGACTTACCTACCTGCTCTGAAAATCAGCGTTCAAATTCTTGGGTTTTCTATCTTGATATGAACGTGAGATTCTAACGTTGGTGGGAATCGCGTAACTATCTCAGAGACCTGAATCAAATTTAATCTCCATCGGGGGACTTTTTATCTAAGAGTTGATCTGTGTGTGTTGATCCTATAATATACTGTGTTCACTCTGAGAGATACCAAAGTAAGGTTTGTACTCGGTTTCTCCTCAGAACGTCAAAACACCTTGGGTCCTTGAGTGTTGATCTAGAATGACTCAAAGCCACTCAAAGTGACGAATCGTACTTCGAAAGTTGTCAGTTGGTGCACCAACATAAACAAGGAAGTAAAGCCAGCCGAACTTATGGTATGCACACAAACACTGGAGTCGGTAAATGAGGCAAGTCCATTTAATATTATCACTCTATTAAGCATCTTGGGCAAAAATTCTGCTGTTAAATTCTTGTAATTTTTACGTGTTTTTAAATGGTGTATTTGAGTAATGAATATAGGTAATCGATCTTATTAAATCTTATTAAAGAAAAATATGTGCCCTCCGTAACTTGCGTCTACCTTCGTAGGAGAAACCTTCGCTAAATCCGGGGTGCTTATATCTACTCAGCCACATTTTCGATCAAGGGAGTTCCTTGTCATAGATTCTCGAAAGTTCATATCTGCTCGATTTCGTTTTCAAAGTATTTTCTAAGGCAATAATGGATTTTTGATTTATTAATCCGATATATTTCTTTCTCACTTAAACGTTATTTTCATTGGATACCCATATTTGAATAGACGCTCCTTTTTATTATTATTTTTTTAACAGATCATTTATTAGCGTCTACCAGCTTGAATATGCGATAAATCTTATTAAAGAAAAATAAGCGTCCTCTAGCAGGATTTGAACTTGCGTCCTCCTTGACAGGAGAAACGGTTATTAGATCTGGCGTGCTAATACAGACTCGGCCAAAAATTAACCGGATGACTTATGGTCATTAGTGGGAGAGACATCCCGAGAAGCGCTCTACGAACCGATGTCATACTCAAGCACGTAATGTAGTTTTGGAAGTGTTATAACAGGCGACGGAAAAAATTAACACGGAAATCCAAACGTGCATTGGTATAGCGAAAGATGCCTTCCAAAAGCTAAGCAGAGTATTAAGAAACAAACAGGAAAATTTCATAACAGAATTCTTAATTTCAGTGTAATGTCAGTCAACGTAGATGAAAGTAAACGCCAGACAAATTCCTCACAAAGAGGAGACTTGAGGCGACCGAGACTTGCTTCTATAGAAGGATGCTGAGAACGCGATGTACAGACTATATGAGCAGCGAAGACGTTTTTAGGAAAATAAAATAAAAAAGGGACGCTTATATTTAGAATCAGAAAGGCTGCTGAAATGTTTTGGACACATAATGAAGCAAAAGAGCTTGAAGCATTTGAATTATAGGACATTGAAGGCGAGAAACAGCTATTCACCTCCTTACGGAGCTTGTATAAATGGTGAGAAAAACATGAACTTAGAAGGATAAGGGGAGAAAAAAAACATTGTTTAGAGTTACACATGATCGGACGTTGTGGAGAGCCATGATCGCCCACGTCTATATAAGAGTTGTCGACCTTGACCCAGTTATATTCATAGAATATACAGCAAGAAGACTTCCTGTTAGTAGCTTGCGAGACGAAAACACTAAATATTGCCCGAAGACAAGTACTCTGGGATTAAATTGAGTATCAGCAGCAACTGAATTGAAGAGAAGAGCCATCATCTCAAGGGCTAAGTTAATGGGCTGTGTCTCCACGGTCGTTTTGGAGAAGTATACGTTAGACTGTGGATCAGGAAAAGACTTCTTTTTTTTCTCTCTCAAGCCCAATCTTATTGTGCGGAAGTTAAACGTGTTTCCTCGATAAAAAGGGGCATTCTTAATGAAAACAACCAAAATAAATTACTTGCAGATAAAAATCAGGCGTTAAAGTCCGTAATCATTTTTCCAGTACCTAAAAGAGAAGAGTGGTTTGCACAAGTTAATCAGGAAAAAGAAAAATTCTATACAATTTGGCAACGAAAAGTTTGGGAGTTTCAAAAAGCTCACTAGAACTGAATGTAGTATCGACTTCAGCTGCTACACTTTCTGAGAAGTACTCTTTGCCAGATCTCTGGATACTTATCCCCAGTGATGTTATTTCGAATGAGACGGTGAAAAATAGGTACTAGCTTAATTCTGAGATATATTGCTACTATTCAAATGTATGTATGTTTTCACAGAGACTCAGACATTGGCAAGCAACCGAGACACAGAGTGAACTAGCAACCGAGACACATAGAGTGAACTAGCAACCGAGACACATAGAGTGAACTAGCAACCGAGACACATAGAGTGAACTAGCAACCGAGACACATAGAGTGAACTAGCAACCGAGACACATAGAGTGAACTAGCAACCGAGACACATAGAGTGAACTAGTTAGGTGCTCAGCTTCGCAACGACCCTACGACCACATCCGGTAATGGAATTGATTGTGTGTATGGCGGTGGATGATGTGAACCTCTCGCCTTTCTTGTTTCTATCATAACACTCCGGTCAGTGCACTCCTTGAATTTCTTCAAGCGTGGGAAGTGTTCCTTTGAAAATTCCCTAAATATTATTGGTCAAAGGAAGGCTGAAGATTAGATCGACCGAAACGATTTGGTCTTGACAAGATGCTGAACCGAATAAATAATTGACGAATTCGTTTTTGTCTTCTAAATTAATAATAGCCAATCATATATAAATATCCATAGAAACTAATTTCTTATTAAATATATCTATAGAGAAGTTGATTTTTTTTTTACTTCGACCTCGGTCGAGTTTAAGACAGTCCACAACATTTCGCCGCAGTTAATTGTGTACTCTTATATCTTCAATGTCTCTATAGTATGTACCCCACAATATATACTTAGTGTCCCAAAGTGGGGTATGTTTCGATGTGCAGGTGGTGTAATGAAGAACCAAGTTCCAATTCCAGTCGGGTTCGTTATATTCACTTACGCGAAAATACCCTTGGAAAAGGTATGAATCAACCTCTTCTCCTCCATCTATGGGTTAAGTAATAGGACTTGCCTCAGTAAATATATCCAAAAAATTCTTACAATTCAGAAATATTTTCTGGCTTTAAATAGTCTATAAAAGGTTGATAAGCCGTAAAAAAACAAATCAATCATTCAAAACCTAAGGTGGGGCTTTGAAATTCAGAGTTGACATTCTCCTAGACTGGTTGCCAACCACAGCTAGAGTACCTAATCCACCCTGCTGATTCCTCCATAACAGGCGAGAGAAGAGATATATCCATACATTCCCCAAGCGAACTTATTCGAAAATGAATGTAGCGAATTCGGTCGAAATTCGAACTCGACTCGCCGATTACACTTTCCGAATCGCTAACCGCCACCCGTACATCAACACAAAACGAAATTTACCCAGTTACATGATGATGTGTAATGCAACATGGACATGAAATGAGGTATATTTACTAGAGGTCTATTAGAAGTCTGAAAACGAGGTATATTTGCTAGAGGTCTATTAGAAGTCTGAAAATGAAGTATATTTACTAGTGGTCTATTAGAAATCTGAAAACGAGGTATATTTGCTAGAAGTCTATTAGATTTCCGAATATGAGGTATATTTACGACAAATAAAATCGCCATTACCAGCGTTCTCGGCAGGCTCACATTAGGTGCCCCATACTTCTGGTTTTCTCTTCGACATGGTCTATAATAAGCCACAAGTCACCTGCCAAGTAAATGCTTATAGTCAAATATAAAGCCCCAATATTTACCTGTACCGTAAGCAAGTAAATGCATACAGGCTAAAATATCAATTGCTAATATTTACAGAAATAAACTAAGCTTATTTACTCAAATATAAACCGTCCTGGTTATGACGATAAACTACATCCGGCAGTAAGGCCTCTGATCGAGAGGTTTTAAGGAGCGTGGAACCACCTCTTAATTGCTGTTGGTCCCAGGTCCATCCTGAGTCGGGGTGGTAGCACCTGTTACGGTCACAGCCATCGGCAAAAAATGAACCCCAAAGTTTGGGCAAAACACTATGAAAGCATAAACATAGAATTTTAGAGTAAAAATATCGTCAATCCATTTAAAACAAAAAAAATATTACCAGCAATTCGTTTTTGAAAAAAAAATATTACCAGCAATCCATTTAAAAAAAAATTACTAGCAATCCATTTTTTGACCAAAAATAATTACCAGTAATCCATTTTTGAAAAACAATATATTACCAGCGATAAATTTGACTCTCGACAAAAATACGTCAATGAAATCTCATCTACAAACTAATTTCTTAAAAATAATACATATTCTAACCATATAACTAAAAATTTAACCCATTGAGGTTGATATGCCGTAAAACAAAATCAAATCAAATATAAACGACCAAAATGTAGCCTACCTATTCCCGTAGCAAGTAAATGTAAACGACTAATATTTACCTTTGTTCGAACCAAGTAATTTTGCTGTCTAAGAAATTTCAGCTTTCTGATTCTAAGTATAAGACTCCTTTTTGTATTATTCCATTTTCCCGACAACATCCTCGTTACTGACATTTTCAGTCCATGGGTTTCTCAGCATCATTCTCTAGAACCACATCTCAAGGATCCCGTGAGAATATTGTCTATCATTCGCTATAAGATAGAAGGGCCGATTTAAAATAACAATTCCCGTCCTGGGTCTGATAAACTACATCCGGTAGCAAGGCATCTGATCGGGAGATTCGAAGTTTTGGGGAGCATACAACCAATTCTTAATTGCTGGTGTTTCCTGGTCCACTCTAACTCGGGGTGGTAGCACCTGTTACGGTCCAAGCTATGGGCAAATAGTGTTTTTTTTTTGTTTTTGTTTTTTTGTGGGTTCACTATGAAAGAATAAAGATACATTTTTATAGTAAAAATACCAACTATACAGTTTTATATAAAAAGATTACCAACAATACCTATTTATAGAAAAATTTCTTTCATGATATTAATCAATATATCCAACAAATTCTTAAATGAAACTGTATTTCAAAAGATAACTTCAACAAAGTTACAATAATCAGTCAATCAACATAACAGCTCAGTACGCTTTTCTTTGTTTCTAATGCAATTTTCATTTTTCTTAATACTTTGCTTTGCTTTTGGAAGGCACCTTTTGCTATCTTTGGATTTCGTTGTCACATATCACCGCCTCTTGTAATCATGACCACACAGACATGTATATGCACAACAGCTGATTATCCTCTACCATGTATTCAATTGCGAAAGCAGAATAACATATATCATATTTTTATTACTTCAAAGCTCCCAAGAAAATTAAATTTCAGCATTAAATGACCCATAAGGACTTGATACGCCATAAACAAACAAATCAGTCAATGAACATAACAGTTAAGTACTCTTTTCTTTGTTTCTAACACAATTTTCATTTTTTTTTAATACTTTGCTTAGCTTGTGGAAGGCATCTTTTGCTATCTTCGGATTTCGTTGTCATCTGTTAAAACACTAGAAAATAAATTCTAGTTAAAATTAGTCATAATAAAACTGTATAATAAATATTTATTTTATTTATCATTGACCAATCAGCCAGTGCTAATGTCTGTTGAAATTTATAAAAATCTTCGTATTAAAAAAATCTTTTGAAAAACTTTCTCATGCCCAGTAACTGTTATTGCTCTTTCCAGTACTGAGATTTCTTTGTAACCTTTGGTTTGAAGTAGTGTTGAAAGTCCACATCTTGATTATGTCATTATTTTCCCATTGAGTTACATGTGCTATGCATTTTAGCTGTCGCTGCTGTTGAAAGTCCTCAACTGATACTGTTTCTGTTTTTTTTTGGGGGGGGGCATTTTTTTTATTATGATTCTGTAGCACCAAGGTTCGAAGAAGTATGGAATTTTGATCTCAGAAAAAAGTTTATACACTTAAAGACAGTTTAAATATTTCTGAATGGGTTTGTTGCCATGTAGGACAATCTCGGTCTGTTAAGGCTATTTAAGAACATGACTCGAGTTTTCAGGTTGTTTTGGTTGCGTAGCAATTGGCGGTACTGGGCGAAACTACTTCCAGCGCAACCTATTCTATGTCCAATTTCCTTATCTCCTATACTAAATTCGTTACTACAGAGTCTGGATCTGTTATATCTGAAGTGTTTAGTATTGACTAATTTTACACCCTACATATTTTATGAAGGATTCAGGGTAAGGGTTCGTGCTATCACATCTAGGTTTATTTTGGGACATATATTCTTGGACCACTCGGTAGAGGAGTTATATATAGAGATAGATAGATATTGCTCAAAATCATTCTTATCACAATTATGAATACTTATGTCGTCAGCATATACCCCCTCTATTCATCAATACACTGACCTAGCGTGGGAAATTAGGAACGCTGTTCATAGTGGATTTGTTTAGGATGTGAAATGCATACATGATCAGTGCCCATTTCTTCACACTTGTTCTTGTATATGCGCAGGGTAAAATCTAAGAAAATATTAGATAGCTGGTTCACATTAATGTTGTCGTTATTAAATGTTATCGTTTTCACTCTTTTTGTTCAAAACAGTTGACTGTATATAATTCCCACGTTCTATAATTATAATTTTTGATTAAAACAATGTTTCCTGCGATTTCAGTAACGGAAATGAGTAATAATAAACTAAGGAAATACAGTAAAATTCATAAAACTGTTGTGACATTGTAACAGTGGCACGTATTCTTCAATAATTTATGCGTATTATACCAGATATACCTCACATTAATAAGAGGTCTAATCAAAAAAGTATCAGGATTGTTGCTATGGTAACAGAATTAAAGTATGCAGGGTGAAGCCGCCTGGAACAGAATGGCCTTGAAATCTGTAGCGCATACACACTGTTATAACATCCCCACTCGCTTCTATTGTCTATGGCAGTGTTTGGGAGGAACGTGTGTAGAGTGTGGTCGTCTCACCACACCACACCACACCACAGATGTCTCATCAGTGACCATGGCTTGTGCAGCAGTTTTTGCTCAAGGTCAACATTTACCAGGTTCGGCAAACACTATATTCCCCAGATCTCGCCCCTTTGCTACTTTTCCCTCTTAAAAAAAATCAAATCCCACTTGAAAAGAAGAATTCAAGACGCCGAGGAAATCCAAGAGAATGTGACGAGGCAGCAGCTTGCTATCACAGAAAGGTTGTTCCAGGAATGTTTACGTCACTGGATAAAGTGTGTGGTTTAAGAAGTTGACTACTTTGAAGGAGATTAAATGCCAAATTTATATGTTTTGTAGTTTTTTTGTAGCACCAGTTCCGATACTTTTTCGTCCGACCCCGTAGTATAAAATATTTCAGCAAATCCTTTCATTATTTTTCCAATAATTAAAGATGGCTAATTATCCGAGACGCAGTGTGGCAGATTTCAAGCTATTGTTAAAATTAAATATTTCGAAAGTAAAAATATTTTTGATCTCTTAATTAGCTTGAATCAAACGTGGGCACATTTAACTATTTGGTTGATCCATGAAAATAATTACTGCCTATGTAAAAAAAAAAGTAAGACAGAAGAGACTGAAAAAAAAAGCGGCAGAAGTAGCAATCCGAAGGCAAATTTACTTAGTATTTTCCGCTTTTTAAAATATCTTTGCAATTTCTACAACATGTCTGATCTGAATTTTCGTTATTGCCGTTGATGATAGAGCACCTTACGAATAGAGGCTAAAAAAAAAAAAAAAAAAGACACCAGACAAAAATACGAGGGCCACTGGCGAAACTTTCACTTTTCAGCTCTTTCCTTAAGTTAAAAAAGGAATTATTTTGTTTGTGTTGTTAAGTGATCTTTATTATTGCAAAAAGTATAAAATGTCAATGTATGGAGTTAGTAATTACTGTTGCTGCCTCAGGCTCGAGTAATTGTCTCAATTCAATGTCATATTGAATAAAACAAGTTCCAGATCTTCTCCTTGGGAATTTCTCTATGCTTCTTGGTAGTAATGCCAATGTTCTGGTTTTCGTTGGGGCACTTATTTCTTCAGTTCCCACCATAATGGTTCCATTATACTGAGATATGGACATTCTGCTTGCTAGACTTCCAAAAGTTGTACATCTTTTTTGTTATTTACACTACTCACATCGTTCGAATTGTTGTCTTCATCTTTATTATCATATTCACGATGCCTAAGCCGTTGTACGCTCTGGCCTTCTTCAGGTGAAATACGTTGAAATTTCGAAACCGAACCCTTTTAGTCTACAGGGGGCAAAAAGTTCTAATTTTAAGTTCCATGTCTTTTTTTAGTTATCTCAGTTTCAGTTAACAAATATTCATTATCATCTGAATCCCACATAGACAAACGAGAATCATTATACACTCGCATAGATGAAGCTATATTTAGGGGGGGGGGGGGGGCAGTTAGGCTTGCAATCCGTTAATTTCTTGAAATTTCGAAAGGACGTGTCGTCTCTCCTTGAATTCGGAACGCCACAAATTATATTAACGTTGGTTCAAAGAGTCGAATGCACGTGAAGCAAAGATTAAGCAATGAAAATTTAAAAAAATACGAAAGTAAAAATACCAGAATTTTCTTGTTTTCCGCCATATCTCATTCTCCGATGAATCTTTAATAAAAGTTAAACATGGTAGATTGTTAAGCGTTTCATTCTTTATCTTATAATATATGTTCCGTATTTGCCGGCCTATTGGACGCGGACCCCCCCCGCCAAAAAAAATAACCCTGCATCTAATGCAACAGTATCGTGCATAAGAACGACATGAAGATCCCGAAAAAAGTGCGGTTTACCAAGAATCAGTGCACGCATAGTGCTTAGCCCTGAAACTAGGACTTCTAAAAGTGAACAAACGTGATATCAATAAAAAATACCACTGAAAAATTCACCCATGAAAAAGAAATTAAGAAATTTGTAGAATAGCATAATATTCTGCTGTTTGTTTTGTAGATTTTACAGGAATATTTGCTTTGACTGTTATATTGCTGCTTGCTTTGTGTGTGTTTTTGTTGATATACAGGTATTGGAATTTGCTTTTCTGCAAAGATAGTATGGGACCTCATTTACCAACAGTTACTATGTTTGTTTTTGTTTAGCCTATTACCATATGTGCCAGTGTTCACCGATACCAGTAGATTTCTTTGTATCTATTATGAATATACCATATGCGCAGATGTTGCTCCCTGAAAAATAACTAAATCACTTTTCAATAAATGCATGATGAAGTGTATTAAAATTCTTTTCCCCAAAACGTCCTGGTAATTAAACATTACCTCACTTCTATTAATGAAACTAACTGTAGTATAATTTGAGCTGATACTGTAAGTGTTTCTTCATGGTCAGTCAGTTAGTTATATGCCATGCGTGATACACGCTTAGGCGATCATGTATCTTTCGATACATGACCGACGAGGCAGATTTTTTCCCGCAGTAGTTTGCCATTTCTTTATGCAGTAGACCAGTTGCCATTCAAGGCTATAGAACCCAATCTGTTCTGCTATTTACCCATAACTGCGGGGAGAAGAGGTTTCATATCTTTCCCAAGTGCATTAGCACGTAAGTGAATCTAATGGATTCGATTGGAATTCGAACTCGGCTCTCCGATTCCTCAATCCGTCAGTGAGAATGTCAAATAAAGGTAAGTTTTTTTTTTTTTTTTGTTTTTTGTGATGTGTTCATTTTTTTCCTAAATATTCGATACCAAAATCTGGATACTTCTAATAGGCTGGAAAATACCGTGTGCGTGTACATGACGTTATTGTGACGACACATGAGCATGAAGGAGAGATACTGGTAGTTTCAAAATTTTTGAAAGAATTTTTTTTTTCGATCTAGCCAAATTCGTTTACATCCTTTTTTCTTTTCATCACCTTTGTTTTTAAATCTCCCGCATTTTAATAACAGAAAATCTTCCAAGAATGGTGAAACGTTGTAAGAACCTGGACGTAAATTTTCTTTCAAAACTGTTCTTGATATATAAAAAATTACATATCGTTATCCCCATATATATATATATATATATATATATATATATATATATATATATATATATATATATATATATATATATATATATATAATATATATATATATAATATATATATATATATATATATAATATATATATATATAATATATATATATATATATATATATATATATATATATATATATAGTGTGTGTGTGTATATGTATGTGTAAAGCAAATGCGTGTGTGTGTTTCGTCTTTGCAGTTCATATTCTGCTTCAACATACACCAAACTCCAAGAATATTTTTTATTAACTATCTTGAGTTCTTGGCGAGTCGATTCCAAGAATGAGAGAATTTTGTCGGCATCTACATGGTTACTATGGAAACTTAGCGAACTCTTTCTTTTCGTTTCTCAGCTGGCCGTACATCTGCCTATATTATCTGCTAATAGCTCACCGGCTCTTAACTTCCTGTAGAAGGCGCCGTTTTGCCAACGTATTTTGATCCCTCGTCTCCACCTTTCTCGCTTGCACACCTGCCAAATTGCACGCCAGATGGTTGGTTAGAGCGTTGCTTATTCATACGCTAACTAGTAACTGCAGGCTTGAGCCGGGGAGTGGGCATCTAGTCTTTAACAACACCGCAGTGTTATCGCTCGTTAAAATTGCTGTGTAGCTGAACCTGTGATCGGAAAATAACGTAAATAATAATCGACACATTTGAGACGAGATTTAATTAAGCAGACAAATTGATACGAGTTGATCACTTCAGACAGGGCCGGCGCGTACTACCCCCCTAACTCCCCGACCAGTGGGTGAGAGCAAGCCTTATTGAGGGCTACGGGCAGTGATTATCAACATTTTTTTCTACCTACATTTATATGCCTTACAAATTTAAACAAACACAACTGGCTATTAAAGGATGAAACATTGTCGCAAATTTTGTTCTTCCCTTTTTTTGTCCAATTTGTTTTGCTCGTGAAAAGTCTTGAAAAAAAAACATTTTATAAAATTAACTATTTTTTCATTCATAATGTCGAATGCGCTAAAATTGTTCAGCGTTTTAAAAAGAAAACTCTCAATTAAAAATTGCCGCAAAACACCGTCGATTTGTTTAATATGGAATGATCTATTATGACATGTATTTTGTATTTGATGCATTGTATTTTTCTAGTTGAATTGTTCGCCTATATTGCATATGATCCATTATTGTACATAATTAGATTATAATAAAATTTGTATTTTATATAAATACAACCTTAAGAAAATTGAGATGTAGTAAAGAGGGGGACCCGTAACGTAAATTCGAAGAGCTCTATAGATTAGGTGGGTGAAGAATCATAGAAACGATTGAAGCCCACGAGACTCAGGCACCAGGTCTGACTTCTGTATTACTGAATCTCCCAAAAATGTCTCACATTCTAAAAATGTATTTTCTGGCTTTAAATAACCTGCAAAGGTTTGATCAGCCGTAAAATATGAATCAATCAATCAGTGAAATTATCATGTCTTTTTCCAAGGTCATTACCGCAAAGTGAATGAAACCGTATCGATCAAAATTTAACTCGCCCCCACCTTTATTTTCATTTTAATCATTTCACCAACAATAAAACCACTAAGAAACAAGTGGGTTATTGAGTATGAAAGAAAGAAAAACATTATTAAGTATATATATATATATATATAATGAAGAGGTTATAATGGTTCCAACGAGAGAAAAGTGTGTATATTAAAAAGAAGAGAGGTACCGCAAACTTTTTTGGTTGTAATGTGAATTACAACCAAAAGAGTTTGCGGTACCTCTCTTCTTTTTAATATATATATATATATATATATATATATATACTCACAAAGTATAATCATTGTATTTACATCTTGCTCTTATTGTACAATAAACACAGGCAAAAAATCTCGTATTCTAGGATACCCTTCTGCTATCTACCCAATCCCTATTGCATATTTGTGTTTGTTCGGCACCCACAGAGCCCACCTGTCGTTTATACTGCAACAGTGCTGAGCAGACCTTAAAGCTTCTGGGAAAGAGCATGTTATCTAACAATCTGATCAAAGTTAGCACTCTCAAACCCTCGGTCACGATGACTTGTGACTTCATGCTAGCACAGCTAGTTCACTCACATGGAGCAACCCGTGGTATGGTTTTCAGGCACTTCCATAGGTGCTACACGCTGGGATCTCCCCCCACCCTGACCGATAGCATCAGCAAATGATGTTCCTAACAAATCAACGATGGTAAGATTCGAACCCGGATCTCATGGTCAGAAAGCGTACTTTCTTGCCAATAGATATTATAGATATTAAGACCGCTTAACAAACCGCTTACATACGGATAGTTGGTTGTTTTTGTTTAACGGCATGTCAACACGCATATGGGTTATTTAACGCCTAAATACGAAAATTCGAACTTTCTAATTAATTCAAGAGAATGACATTATTTCATTATTAAATTATAATTACTTAGCTGCATATTTTTTTAAAACTAAATAATCTTACAAAATCAAATGCGTGAAAACTTGTTTCTCCTCACAAGAAATGAGATTAATCATAGCAATTTTTTTTTTTTACAATGCCTGCCATGTTTTTAATTTTACTATAAAATGTATTGTAGGTCATTTTGCTATAAAAAAATGTATTGTCGGTAAATTTATTTATTTTTAATAAAATCTATTGCTGGTATTTTTACTATAAAAATGTATTTTTATATTTCCTGGTGTTTTTAATTTTTGTTTGGGGGAGTTCACTATTTGGCCATAACTGGGACCCTAACAAATGTTACCACCCCTGGTCAGGGTGGATCTGGAAACAACAGCAATCGAGAAGTGGTGCCACGATCCTCAAAACCTCCAATCTCCCAATCAGAAGCTATGTTGCCGGATGTAGTTTATCCTCAGACCCAGGACGAATATGAATGGAGCATGTATACAACAACAGAAAGGGACAGAAGACAAGGATCGATCTTCTCGTCAGATTTATTTATCCTTTAAAGCGAGGCAACCACAAATGAACTAAAAGTCCTGAGAGGAATTATTCTTGGTTGGCACAATATTAGCAACATATGCAGGTGACGCTGTATTGGTTGTAGAGATAGAAAGAAAACTGCAGGAACTCCAACACAAGGTAGTCAAAGAAAACTGGAAGAAAGGAATAACCATTAAATGTAAGAAAACTGAAGATCGTTAGCAAAAAAGAACAGCCCGAAATACGTGCTACTAACTGGAAACGCCAAAATCAAACACGCAGAGAAATTTAATTCTCTGGGAATTGTTCTAACAGACGCAGAAATCCGAAGATATATTGGAGTAGCGAAAGTTGCCTTCCAAAATCTAAGCAAAGTATTAGGTTGGTGCAAAAATAATGTCGTTTTCTCACATGAAGTTGAACGTCAAAAAACGACATTATTTTTGCACCAACCTAATATTACGGAACATGAAAATTTTGTTAGAAACAAAGAATTGAACTGTTTTCATGGTGGGGATTATCAATTCACCCAAAGCAAGACGATAATGCCACTAAGACGCAAGGGGCTTCAGCGAATAAAAGAGAATGACGAAACTTTAGAAGGAGCCGGAAACCCAATCCTAAACAAGAAACAATGGATAAACCATAACTCCTTTTTAAAATACCGGGTAGGAGTGTGAACCAGACGATAGGAATTGTATATGTCTTCCTATCCAACAGGAAGTGTTGTACAGTTTCTTCACATATGAAGAGCTCTAATGTAAGTGAGATGTGATTCTGCAAAAGGATGTTGAGAATACCATGGATGAAACATGTGAGTAACGAGGAAGTTTTAAGCAAAATGGAAACAAAAAGGGCACATGTGCTTAAGAGACAGTTGAAATTTAGAAGACACATGGGAAGAGGGCTCAGAGAATTTGACACTCACAAGACATACTGAAAGCAAGGGCTCAGAGAATTTGACACTCACAAGACATACTGAAAGCAAGGGCAAAAGGAAACCGCGAAGGACCTACCAAACGAGCTTGTGTAAATGGATGGCAGAACAGAATGTGAGGGATAGTAAGGAAAACAATACTGCTTTTAGCTTCAAAGGATGGGAAGTGATGGTGTTATGGTGAAAGACACCTAGTCTATAGATAATAGACTCTCCCATCTATTATAAGTAGGAGTCAGTAGGAGTCGAATACAAAAAGTAGTGAGCGACCACAACTCGATTACTCTGCGTAATACTGATTATTACAAGTTCCTAAAGTTTTTCGTACGTTGAACCTATTTAGGACGAATTTAGTCCAAGTACAGTTTCCACTGAGGAAATAACTCTACAGCAGATGGAGAGTCATAATCGTCTACGACTTGAAGGGACATATCACGGGTATAATCAGTGAACAATAAGCTAATTAGCATCGCAAGATAAGCCTGGTAACTACTTCTTCACGAAGGGATTACCAGTTCAGACCTTCACAGCTAGGACACGCCATAGCGCGATGATCTTCCCTTTCGTATTCCATTGGTAAGACGGAAATTCCACTGATGGAGCTTCTTTCTCAGAACTGTTACTTTGTGGAACAGATTTATGAGAGAATAATTACCTAACAATTACATTCTTGGTTTCTTTAATTCCAGTGTTAACGGATTATCTATCCTACCCGTCCTCGTAATACTTTCTTAGTTCCCCGTCCCTTATGATCTCACCCAGCAAAACCTACTTTAAGTAGTTTTTGAATTTGTATTGGGTGAACTACCAGTAAATAAAAAAAATAATTTTGCGTATCGATGGCAGAAAACGGATAGAGGAATAGTAAAAAGCTAGTATCTTCGACGTCCTGAAGGGACACGGCTGATAAAATTAGTAGTCAGGCCCTTTTATATTTGTGTGCTGATCTGTACTTGAGACTTGTCTTGTGTGAGAGCGTAAATTTTATTTATTTATTGACATGAATAATGTCGATAAATGCTAATGGCGAATCGATTTCCGAACAAATCACGCAGATGTGATCACGTCAATGACACGAGCAAATTTTCGGCAAAGTGAAGACCAGATAATTAACCTTTTGAACCTTTTTATGCGTTCTGTTTTGTTTGTTTTTTGCTTGTTTTTTTGTTTCTTTTTTGCTTGTTTTTTGTTTCTTTTTTTGATTCTTTTTTTGTTTCTTTTTTTTGTTTTTTCCCCCCTTTCTTTATGGCTGTATCTTCATCTGACAACACATCGTAAACTATAGTTTGCTTGTCTTGGAATATTCGTGTTCGTCTTCTTCTTTTTCGTGTTAGAGTCTGCTAGGTTGGCTAACTAATGGCAGATTTGTGTTCGTTCAATACTGACAGCCAGTCTGAGGTTTTATACTGCAGACCTTTAGTTACAATATCTGAAAGAAAGCCTGCAATCTGTCATGATCCTTAGTTGGGAAAGATCAGTGCCCTCAACATACCGGTCACGATGACAACCATCTGACTTCCAAATAGCTCTGTCTACCCAATTTCACTTAGATGACTTTGGTCAACCGTGGTATGGTTTTCTCTTGATCGATATTATCAAGAAGTCCCATGCCAAACAAAGCAACCATGATGTTATTCGAGTCTCTAACGTTATAACAACTTGGAAATGCTATCATTATTATTATAGGACATTAGTTTAATAATGAACAAGCTTGGGGCGCACGAAAGAAAAGGGAAACTGTATGAAAGTCGAACCTGCAAAACCATCTTTGGAACAATAGTGAAAATGCTGAAAGCGGGACTTTAACGTTGAGTGACAGGCTTGAGGGGACATATACGAGGATTCGCAGGGCCATTGTTTGCTTTATCATGAGTAAAGCACAAAACAAGGAGCTCTATAGGAATATTTTTCTTTTTATATTCCATATCCTTTCAGAACGTAGGCGATCATGGCTCTCCACCTCTCTCTATCCCTTGCTTGTCTTAACAAGTTCCTTCCCTCTGCCATCTCCCCCAAACCACGTTCTGTCATCCACTTGTTCAAGCTCGCTAGGTATGTCGTGCGTTTTTCTCCTTTGTCACTTTTTCCTTCTATTCGACCCGTGAGTATCAGATTCTCCAGACCCTCCTTCTTCATTGTGTTTCCCAGAAACTTCAGCTGCCTCTTTCTGATATTAAGTATAAGCCTCCACCTTGTTTGTATCCTCTCTAAGACTTCATCGTTGCTCACGCGCTCGGTCCGTGATATCCTTACCATCCTTCTGTAGAACCACATCTCCGTCACCTCGAGTCTCTTTTTCATCTTTGAGGAAATCGTCCGACATTCGCTGTTGTTAAGAAGGACAGATGTCACGTAACAGTTCAGTATTCAAAGTTACCAAAGAAATTCTCCTGTCTCGCAATACTCTGCCCAGCTTTTGGAATGTGTCCTTGGCCATCCTAATACGTCTACGGATCTCAGTGTAGCACTTACCGTCCTCTATCAAAACAGATATTTAAACTTCTGCGTCTGCTTGATTCTAGAGTTCCCGACCTGGAAATTGCATTTCGGACTCATCCTTTTACTGATAACCATGCATTCTGTCTTCTTGTAGTTTATACTTAGACCCTTCTTCTCACTCTCCGTCGCTACTTTCTCTAGAAAATTTTGTAGTTTTCTTTCTGTGTCTACTATCAGTATTGTGTTATCTGCGTATCTTATGGTGTTAAGATTGTGGCCGCCAATGCTGAATCCCGATAGGATTTCCAGTTCTCAGAATTGCCTCGCAACGTATTAAAAGACTGCGATTCATTGGATACATTTGGAGGAGGAAAAAGATGTAGGAAAAAGAAACAGTAAGAATTTAATTTCATATGTTTAGGTTTTATTCTAATTCGAATCATCGCTTTTTAAAACAGTAAATATTGCCGAAGTTTGAAGGTAGTTAAAAAAGCGGTGTCATGGGAAAACCCGTCCTTTCATATGTTTAGGTTTTATTCTAATTCGAATCATCGCTTTTTAAAACAGTAAACATTGCCAAATTTTGAAGGTAGTTAAAAAAGCGGTGTCAAGGGAAAGCCCGTCCTTTCATATGTTTAGGTTTTATTCTAATTCGAATCATCGCTTTTTAAAACAGTAAACATTGCCGAAGTTTGAAGGTAGTTAAAAAAGCGGTGTCATGGGAAAACCCGTCCTTTTGCGGGCACGTAAGTCCGTGTTTGCGAATAGTTATTTTGTCCTATCATCATCCTTGTTGTAAGAAAGAAAGAAAATCAATATGACCATCGCAATAAAAGTTATCCTTTTGAACTTTTCACAGGTTTCCTTCAAAAGCACTTTATAGTTCTTTATAGATTTCAAGATCTTCACGTGGAAATTTGAAATTTGATTTCTTCGTCTGTGGTCTTCCGACATCGAATCCTTAGTCATACGGCACCAAATAGACCACTATCGCTGTGTCCTTTAGCTGTTAGTTCCTATCAGTAAATGTATCACACTGTATGTCCTTTCATGATAACCTCAGCGTCAAGAATCTTTGTTCACGCCAGCAGATGTAGCACGATAGCCGGAAATGTCGGCTAGTTATCCTGGTCTGTGACACGGCGATACTCCATGCATTAATGGTCACATCGTACCATTTATCAGAACATGGTTCGGAAGTGAATTAAATAAATTTGAAATAATTAGCATAAGATGCTGATGAATGTATTACAAATTGCTAACAGTGTGCGCTATGAAGCATACACAGAGGCCGAATAATACGGAAGAAAATGTGACTGAAAATTACGTAGAGCCTGAGAGTGGTACATTTGAGGTTAAGTTATCTAACCTCAGACAAGATAACCTCGTGTGGACGAAGCATTACGGTATGATGAAATATTGATTAAAGTTGGAAAAGAATAAAGAAAGCGATAATCTCCATAGTTGAGAAGCTGATTAAAGTTTTTTTTTCTAACTGAAGATTACCTAAAATCAATTAGGAGGAAACTTCAAGCTTGTGGAACTGACTTCCGGCCTCTTGACTTCCGGTCAACTTTGATCTTCAAAAGTTTAAATGCAATGTCAGTCGTTATCTACTGACTTCTGAATTCTTGTTCTTTTATTGTCCCCTCCCTCTCTCTCTCCCTCTCTCTCTCTCCCTCTCTCTCTCTCTAATAATGTTTTTCTTTTTCTCATATTTTTTCATGCTGAGGATCTCCTTCCGTCTTAGTGACTTCATTACTTTGCTTGAGGTGAAATGATTAAACAAAAACTGTTTCTCTTAGAAGGAGGACAGAAAATGGTTGCTCAGATAACAAGGGAGAGAGTGTCGATTTTAAATGCGACTAGAATGGATTTAACTAAAAATAAATAAATAAAAAATAATAATTGGGTTACAAGTAATACCCAAGATCTCAGGTGGGAACTTGTGAATGCAACAGACGCTATACCCAGGCAAATAGGTGAACTGGGAGGCTTTGTTAGGCTATTTTTACAATTACTGGCATTAATCAACAGACTGCTTCAAATGTTACAATCTTTTCTGTTGTCGCGGCAAATCACCAGGACACTTGTCACCTAACAAGGAAAGTGTTTACTCTAGCTGAAGGATAGAAAATGCTTACTCGGGTAACAAGGGAAAGTGTTTCGATTTTAAATGCGACTAGAATGAGTTTGGCTAAAAAAAAAAATCTTCAACCGTTGGCTTTTGTCGCTACATGAGCAAAACTTCAATCACTATGTGTGCCACTTAAAATCAACAAATGCCTTATATAAATGAAGAATTAATAGATTTTTTCCATCTGAAATTTGTATTCATTTTCTTTACGCAAATGTCTTCATCGCTGAGGTATTAATTTCCAATCACAACTATTTTGTTAGGATTACCCGACATTATGCAGAGTTTCCTACGAGTTCAGGTACTTTTGATTATGAGAATTCAAGTCCTTCTAAGTTAAAATAAATCGATACACACGTTGTTGTTTTTTTTTTGGGGGGGGGTTGTTTTGTTTTGTTTTTTTGTGGGGGGTGCTTTATTTTGTACTGTGAAGGTTGGCCAAAGTTACCATGAGAATGTAGACATAACAGGTAGGTTAAGATCCCCTATTTTTGCTGTAAATAAAAGATCATAAAAACTCGCACTATAATCATGTATATACGGTATTCTTCTGATGAAACCGCTGGTGAATATAGCATTATTAAAACATGTCACATGACTCGTTAGTCAACTTGGATTAAATATTTTTTCAGGTTATTTCGAAGAAATTATTCTGCCAAAGAAGCCATACCCATCTGATGGATAGGTTTTTATGCAAACAGCATAATTTCGAATACACAGATAGGTTTGCCTATCGTCCGGTTTACACCCACCTCCAGTCTTTTGAACAAGGGTAGACTTTTATCCCTTGTTTCCTGTTTAGAATTGGGTTTCCGGTTGCTTCTAAAGTCTACTTCAGCTCTATAGTCCTAACGCTTGTTCTTTCCTACGCTAATACAACTCCACACAGAAACCCGCTACCTTGAGGGGCTCTTAGGCCTTATATTGGGTAAATATTTGTAAAAAAAAAAAAAAAAAAAAGGAATTTATTATCTGTCATGATTCCCGGGTGCAGTATGTGGATACTGAGCCGTAGTCAGTTATACTCAGTTACTATTCAAGTTCGATTCAATTGATCTGTTTTAGAGACTAACTAGTTTTCTTTCAACGTTTAATGCCAGTACTCATTGAATCGTTTTAATTTCTACACATCTCTCCCACTCTCTTTAGTTTTTTCTCTACTTATCCAATCTCTTACGTTTCTCGCCCTTTTCCTTTATTCTTGATTAAGATCAAATAATTTTTTGTATATTGTAATGCAATAAATAAAAAAGTATCACCGATATTATCATGATCAGCATAAAACATAAAAACTCCAATTTGAATTCTTAATGCACCCTAACACTTCGTAAATAATTCTATTGTTTCTGCTTTAGTTTGTGATTTGCTATGAATTTTCTTGGGTCTGTTCTTTATTTCCGATACGTTCTCCACTGTGATTTTATCGAGACACCATCTCTACTTAGACATTTTGCGCCCTTTGATAGGTTTTATTTTTCGTCCTACAAAAGAATGCTGGGAAATCTATGGACGGAGCATGTGAGAAAGGAGAAAGTTTTAAGGAAAATGGAAACAAATAGGACACTTTTATTTAGAATCAGAAAAAACAGTTGAAATTTCCGAGGAAAGTTTCTGATGTTTCTTGCAGGTTTTCTGTAATAAAACTGAGCATTTCTACATTTAACACTATTCATCGACCAAATATCCAACTTGATTTGGACTGGTTAGCGTTCGTGAGAAATCATGGGAAATTTGTAGTTTAAAAGCAGTATTTCAACCTTGTTAACCAGACGCTTCCTCTGTAGCTAAATGGTATAGCAAGTCAGGTTATATGACAGTTCCGTGTAGGATAGAGGTTCGATTCCTGTTGGAGGACAAATATTTCCTATGGAATTTCTCGGACATTCAGGCCGGTAAATTTTAATGCTGTTTATTATAAACAGAGCATTTACTTAAATATTTGTATCTATAAAAAGAATGTATAAACAATATATATATATATATATATATATACATACACACACACTCTGGTTCGGACTGTTTTCGCGACATTTTTGGTCGTTGTGCGGTCTTCATCAGGTGATATTTGTTAAAATTTCAAAACGCTTTCGAAACCCTTTATTTAGTCCATGGGTAGAGATTGTTTAATTTCACGTGCCATACCTTTTGGGGATATATCAGTTTTAGTTAATTCCCCTTGATAACTCTACAAGCTTGTTCTCAAGGATGGCCAAGGATTAAACATACAACTATGGCTCAAGTCACTTTTGGATCAATCAACCAACGCTTTCACTGTCAAGTAAAGAAGGACTGTGAAACTGAACAGGGATAATTGGTTTATTTAAAATAGAATTAATTAGAAAAGAAGGGTTTAAAAAGGCTTGCACAAAATATTCTTTTGGGCGTCTAATAAAAATTAAGCTGGTTAGAGAAGTTTTTTTTTTTAAATACGTCCTTGGTAAAGGGATACAGCGAAAGTTCACACGTAGTTGACCTGTCAGGAGGGGAGAGGTCATCCGTAGTCGTAGCTAAGAATGTTGTTGATGAGAAAAATGCCGAATGAAGAATTAAGGCAGCGGCGTTTTTACAGGAAGTATTGGTCTGTGATACTTGAAGGTAATTTCAGAAAAATAAAATGTCAGTTTTGGTTTTATATATATATATATATATATTAATATATATATTAATGCATGTTTCATTAAATAATATAGACAAGTTTTGTCTATTTATTTTAAATAAGTTCCTTTCGTATTGTCTGATAAGCTTAATCACATTATCGTTGAAAGACGAAAGGAAAACACCATATTGACACATGTTAGAATCCAATCTAAGCTTTCGGCTTACATAAGCCATTATCGAAGATGACAATTTTAATAAATCAAACAACACAGATTGTGATTTCGTATATGTGTTGTTTGATTTCGCCTGTGGGAGAGACGTTGAAGGGTGGAGAATAATTCGTCACCCACAAGGGCTTGGAGACGCTTTTGGACTCTATCAAGACTGGAGAGTGAAGTCTGGTCAGTATTACATCAGTGCTCCATTTTTGGCCTGATCTATCTCTTGTAATTCTAGAAGATAACATAAGGAGTCAGGTATATACTGGAGCAGTACAGGGAACCGACCATTTTACCTGCATCCTTAGCTGTGGATCGTATGTACGAGTTCCAGGTAGGGTATGAGTTTGAAGCCCTACAGTCTTTCAATGCAAGGTGCTTCTCCAAGAGGACCTCCGTCCATCCAGATTGGTGGTAGTTCGGGGTCAGATCGGTGATGATGGAATGTAACTAGATTGTTCTTCGAGGCATTGATTGTAACTAGCCAGTTTTTATCCCATTGGCTATTTCGTGCAGGTCGAAGAGAGATCAGTTGCCAATCTATGATAAATTACATCATACTGCAAAGCCTCTGATCAGGAGGTTTTGAGGAGCGTGGAACCACCTCTTAATTATTGGTGTTCCCAGGTCCACCCTGTCTCGGGGTGGTAGCACCTATTAAGGTCCCAGCTGTGGGCAAATAGTTAACTCCGATACTGGGGTCAAAACGTGTGAAAATAGGTTTTAATACCAGCAAAACATTTTTGTAAAAAATTATTACCAACAATACTTTTTTTTTTTGAAAAAAAATATTACCAAAAATACCTTTTGAAAAAATGTTACCAGCAATAAAAAATCTTGTCGGCATTAAATGACCCATACAGGAAGATAGTGATTTTCTAAGCCCGGCTTAGATGTGGCACAAGGCCGAAAGTATGGGTCACCCAGTGAGGATCGAACTCACTACTCAGTCGTAATTGATCTAGCAAGACGAACTTTCTAACCATTACAGCACGTCGAGGTGCCCGACCCATAAAGGAAGATATGCCGCAAACCAAACCAATTTATGACCATCGAGAGTTTTAGAGGTGCGCCCGTATATCATCGTATCATTAGCATAGATGTTAACAAATGATCTGAGTATATTCTTAGGCGGTCATTTATGTAGATCAAAAAAGAAGGGTTGGTCCGAGGAGTGACCCCTGGGTGATGCCTGTGTTGACCTCTCGGGCTCCCGAATGACTGGATATTGATAACCACCTCTAGGGATCTATTTGTTAGGAAGGATTTTATGTTCGAAAAGACCCTTCCAGTGATTCCATAACTGGAGAGCTTGTGTAGTAAATGTTTGTGCCACACGTTGCCAAAGGCGTTTGAGATACGCTATGGGCCTCGATATGTGTTTGAGCCGTAATTATGTTGTTCGGAGATTTGACTTAGCGTTTCCGAATCTCCGTCTTGCTCAGCTGAAAACGTTGATTGACAGTTATTTTCTGTCTGTTGACGTCGGGGTAATATTAAGTTGGTGATGGGGTGATCCTATTTGTAAGGTATTTCTGGGGGCATCTGAAGGTGATTTTACGTGCGTGAAGTTATTTTTAGTTTTAATGTTTAATAAAGTTGCGTTAAAAATCTGATCTTTGCTTCATAGACATGCTTAATTGTTTAACTAATCTGAACTTTGTCATGATTATAACCATTTAGCTTACGTGTGGAACAAGGCAGAAAGCATGTAGCATCCAGTGAGTATCGAACTTACTACTCAGGGCCAGTGCAAGTGTCTCATAAGCTTCACCAATCTACTACATTTCATATTTTACCGAAATTCCGCCATAACATTGTAAGTGTAATTTCACCAAGTGGATAGAAGCAGTTTGTATTGTCAAAGTTTCTATCTGTGTTTGTATTGCCAAGGTTTCTATCTGTGTTTGTATTGCCAAGGTTTCTATCTGTGTTTGTATTGCCAAGGTTTCTATCTGTGTTTGTATTGCCAAGGTTTCTATCTGTGTTTGTATTGCCAAGGTTTCTATCTGTGTTTGTATTGCCAAGGTTTCTGTTTGTTTCTTTTTTTAGACAAATTTCTTTTAATTCTTGCCACTTTGCGTCAAATTAGTCTCAGATCAAGGAGGAAGGCAGATGGCTGTTGGAGCACGGAACCCGATGTAATTTTTTTTTTTTTTTTAGATTCAAGAATTTGGATGAGAAAAAAAATCAAAATCCGCGAAAATTTTTCATCCTTTAATAGTCAGTTGTAGGTAAAAAAAAAAAAAATTTAAAAAAAAAGCAAATGATGATAAGATAGCAGGTGCCACAACATGCTACCAGTTTAAAGATTAAAGCGTGTGAAAGTCCTCTTCCCTTGTCGTAAGCGGACATACTGATTAGTTTTTTGGTGTTTAGAGGAGGGGGCCAGCCTGTCACGCTTTCTGACGAAAGAGTAGGGAGAACTCACCTCATAGAACTGTTTACCTAGTTTTTATATCGATATCGGTAAGTGCTTGGGGATTGCTATGTGTGCTTGTAGGTTTGTCCTTCGTTTTGGTACAGGGTCCTTGATCTTTTGTTTCGCTTATACAAATATCTGGTTTCAGAAACGGAGTTATCTGATTGACCCGTCCTTAAGAATGCTGGTGTTAATGAGGTGTTTAGGCGATGATAAGTAGATGTTGCTTTCAGGTGATTTAAGAATTTTTTTATGCCAGCTGCAACGGAGTAAATGAAGTCGATTGTTCATTATATATTCAACGATGATTTTCTATAAATAATGGAAAAATGTCACACTTCCAGAGACAATTCTTCGAGTAGAGTATTCACGAATAAGCAAGAAAGGCTTGAGTATACTTCAAAGGCACTCCTCACATTGTCTTAACGCTGTACAGAAGATGGGAATATGAACTTTGACATCAGCCTCATAAAGAATTCATTTCATTCATGCAATTTCCACTGAATTGTTGTTTTAACATAACTGTTTTTACTTTTGGATTATTTTGGAGACAGTGTGTTGGTTTCACTCATTAGTAACATCGTCTCGTTTTTTCCTCTCTTTTTTATCTCTCATACACATTTTTCCCCTCTTTCTTTCCACATCAATGATATGCCTAATTTTTGTGAGTTCTGTCCACTGTGGCCTTAACTTAATATTCTTCTGATATTTTTTTGTTTTTTTATAAGGCTTTACCACTGAATCCATGATTTGTGCAAAGTGTTTCACTGTTCAGATTGTTTCGCTTTCATCTATTCAATAATTTCTTTTTTCTTTCCATCTTTGGCTTTTATTTCTAACTAGCCTAGAAGCCGACCTTTGACGAGGACTTTTGGGTTTTCGGTCTTTTACCTTCAGCGGGCTATGGACGTAAAAGTTATAAGAATTTAGAAACAATAAAATTATTTTATCTTTATTTTGACGACTTGACTCGACATAATCTATCTTCGTATACGAAACGGATCTCCGTTGTTTGTTTACATTTATTTTGCGCTCAGTTTTTATTTTCTTTCAACATTCTTTGAGATCGTTTCATAGAAAATCACTCTTAAAAGACACTAGGGAACCCGAACGAACTATGTAATATTTCGAATACGTCATAGTAAGCGTGCTAGAAAAAGTAAAACAAACAAACATATGAGCAACTTACTGTGCTCCGTTTAAGTTTTAATTACGGTTTGAAACGATAGCAATTAAAATTGCGACTAAAAGCGAAATTAAATTTGAACTTTTAAGAAAGAATTGTCTTTTTTTAAAACCTATCACTCTGTTCGATATTTAACTTTAATTTTATTTAATTTTTAATCGCGTGTAACTACCTGTTGCTTCAGATTGTTTATGATTCGCCGAGATCGAAAACAGACGGACGGACGGACACATGTACACTGCGCCTTATTGTTATAGAAGAAAGAAGATAGCACTTTCTTTATCCTCCTTTTCCTGTCCCTTTTTTTGTCAATTTTTGCTGGGATTAATTCATTTTTTTAGATGGCATCGTTTATAATCTATCTCTGCTTCATGCATTCTATTTCTTCTTCTTTTTTTATCCTAATTTAGAATAGTCTTCTTAACTGAAGTTGATGGTTCTTTTTTTATATACTAGAATTCCCTAATGTGTGCGGGTAGCGTAACCGCGTAACAGTTATCGACGCAGAAAATAAAATCGGCGGGCCAAGTTCAAACTCAGGTCAAGCCCGTTGCATTCATAATTAACACAAAAGTTCCCTCCTTTCCACCGGCGAAGACGTTAATCCATCTCTTACTCCTTGCTTAAATCGCAGAGTAAACTAGGCTCTTTAGTATTGGGTGGCAACCAGCCTGGGAGAATGAAAACGGCAACTCACTCCATTATCTTTCCCATGAAGCTATGGTAATTCACAGATAAAGAAAAGGATTCTTTGTATAGTCATGATCGTCTACCTCCTGAAGAGACATGACATTTAAAGAATTCACCTAATACAAAAGCTGGAGATCCACTCAAGGTAGAGTGTTAGAATTCATGAAAAGGTGCGTTATGAGAATGAAAGTGAAAGAGTAACGAAGATACTGAGGATAGAAAACGATTGGCCCTTGACTTGAAGAGGTGACAATTTCAGGGAAGCAAAAAAAGCTGGTGTCTCTTCCATAAAGTGTCAGTTCGAGAGAGAGAGAGAGAGAGAGAGAGAGAGAGAGAGAGAGAAAAAAAAAAAAACTAAGTCGAACATTCTTCTTACGTTTGAAACACGGTGGAAATGAGGATGATTCGACTCCTATAAAGATAAATGATAAGAAAAGGGGTCGGATATGTGCTGGGGAGGTATAATTTACACTTAAATTAGTTAGCCTTATACCACAGACATAATAATTTATACCTCGTCATTAATTTTGTATTCTGCCTAACATGTGACTTCAGTTCCTATTTTTATCCAATTTAGGAAAGATCTGGAATACGTACAGCCTATTTTCCAAATAATACAATTGCTCTCAGCAATTCAGTTTTTATTTTCAGAAATCAGCCACTCTCTCTCTCTCTCTCGTTTTTCTCTCTCTCCCTCGTTTTTTTCTCTCTCTCTCTCTCTCTCTCTCGTTATTCTCTCTCTCCCTCGTTTTTCTCTCTCTCTCATTTCTCTCTCTCTCTCGTTTTTTCTCTCTCGTTTTTTTTCTCTCTCGTTTTTCTCTCTCTCTCTCGCTGTTCTCTCTCTCTCGCTGTTCTCTCTCTCTCGTTTTTCTCTCTCTCGTTTTTCTCTCTCTCGTTTTTCTCTCTCTCTCTCTCTTTCCTCTTTCTCTCTCTCGTTTTCTCTCTCGTTTCTATCTCACTCATTTCTTCTCGGTTCTCTTTGCGTGTTTCCTTTTCTCCTTTTTTTCTTTCTGTTATTTTCCCTTCCCTATTCCCCATTCTTTGTCTATCTCCTGATCCCTTTATTGTCTACACACTCTCTTTCTCTACTTATCCAATCTCTTACGTTTCTCGCCCTTTCCTTTATTCTTGATTAAGATCAAATAAATTGCTGTATATTGTAATGCAATAAATATAAAAGTATTGCCGATATTATCATGATCAGCATAAAACACAAAAACCCCAATTTGAATTCTTAATGCACCCGAACACTTCGTAAATCATTCTATTATCTCTGCTTTAGTTTGGGATTTGCTATGAATTTTCTTGGGTCTGTTCGTTATTTCCGTTACTTTCTCCACTGTCATTTTATCGAGACACCAACTCTAGTTAGACTTTTTGCGCCCTTTGATAGGTTTTATTTTTCGTCCTACAAAAGAATGCCGAGAAAACTATGGACGGAGCGTGTGAAAAAATGGAAATTTCTGAGGAAAAAGAGCTTGGAGAATTTGACTCTCACAGGACATAGTGGCGGCAAAAGTGAGAGTGGGAGAAACAGTAAGTAACCTCCCTAACAAGCTTGTGCAAATGGGTGTCAGAGACAAGGACTGGGCTGGATAGTAAAAAGACAAACATTACTCAGAGCGACAAAGAATAGAAAAATGTGGTGGGCCATGATCGACTATCTCTGTTCGCTAATAGTTTTTACATCTGCCCTTTTTTTTCTTTTGATTATTGCCAACACGAATTTATCCTCGTGACAATTTTGTCTTCATGTTTAAACCTGCCATAATTAAAAACAGCGTGAATTGTTTCAATATTAACTGTTAAGACATGAGCAAATATTTTAATGTTCCAAATTTTACCTGTTGTATTTGCACACGGGTAGTAATATAAGAACACATACTCTTTTGTCCCAAATAGCGCCTCCTAAAATATTCATTCAAGTGGGATTTTTTCACATTATAAAATACCGTAAATGCTCAATTTAGCACCCCGGGTGTGCTTCTTTTTAAAAATTTTAAACAAGCATATTTTGATTAAATTAACTTCTTTTTTTTTATCTTTAAACTCCTAGGGTGCCTATTCGACTGCGTATTTTAAATTCCTTGGGAAAAAATGGAGGCGTGTATTCGAGAGCTGAACGCTAAATCGAGCATTAACGGTAATCGTGCCAGTTTAAGTAAACGTTCTGCCTGGAATTTTATATAATATTGATCAGTATTTCATATTGCTTATTACAAATACATACTGTTTTGGATGTGCGCCACTAATAACTGATTAGATTCCAACCATTTTCAGCTTGATTAATTAAAGCTCAAAGCACAGTTTGTGTGTTTTGTTTGTACACGGAAGTTGATGAATCTTGGTACAAACTAACAGCATAGAGTGAGAATCGAACCGAGTTCTTCTTCTTCACCATCACCACCACCCAGGGATTTCCATAATTTCCTGTCCTTTGTAGCTCTTCGTAAATTTTGTCTTTTTGCTATCTCTCTCGTTCGGGAGGTTATGCGTTGTTGTTCTCTTACCTTCAATATGTCCTGTGAGTGTCAGATTTTCCAAGCCCCATTTCCTCATTAAATGTCCTAGAAATTTCAACCTTCTCTTTATGATATTAAATATAAATGTCCTTTTTTTTCTTTCAATTTCCCTTAAACATGTGTTCAGATCATGGTATTCTCAACATCCTCCTGTAGAACCACATTTCTAACTGTAATCATTTTAGCTTGTTCTTGTTGGCACTCGCATCCTTGCATCGGGATCATCATCCTCTCTCTCTCTCTCTCACATATATATATATATATATATATATATATATATATATATATATATATATATAATGTTGGCTCCTGAAAAATTAATTTCGGTTGAGCTCTTTGGTTTGAGGTGTAAGTTTGTAAACAGTGACTATTAAACCTAATATTGCACGACTCTTCGGCAGAATTGAGTCACTGTCAGTCACTGTGTGTTTATCTAAATCTAAAAATAAACACGCTAAAATTCACCTTCATCCCTGCCGTGCGCCGACTGATGAGCTGTGAAACAGCGAAACAGTCTGTCTGTGGATGACAAATATATATATATATATATATATATATATATTCCCTTTCTGTTTCCTGGTGGCGGAGATGGCTGTGAATCGGAGAGCTTTACGATGCCATTCGCGTGAATTTGATTTTGGTGGACAACTTTGCGTGACAGAGAAGAACACACCCTTGGCCAGAAGCGCCTCACAAGGGATTGAGACGACGGGTGAGATCTGGCAAACCTGGATGCATCGAACTGTTGGGTGCTTGAACTGTCAGAGACCGCCTTGGTTACGCTGCCCTCTTCTGGTTTGGCACAACTCTGAGTCACGGCAAAACGTCCAAAATACAGAGTAATTTAACAATAATAGCTTAGTCTGGAACAAATCTACAGTTATGAGGCACCTATATTCTGTTTGACTTTGTTTCACGCAATGATCTTACTCTAGGTCTTGGCGAGATGTTTGATAGTCACCATGATTCACCCTCCCAAACCTTCTCTTTACTTATGGAATGCATCCTTTCATATTTGACGCACACGGATGCACACAGAAAAATACCACAGAAAAACAAAAAAAATATAGCTGATGAATGTTTATCTACTTACATGTAAAATATTACAATAGAAATTAGATATGGTGCAGAATAATTTTATAAAATATTCTTGGAATATAAAATGAAACTTCTGATTAGAACATTTTTTAAAAGGTAACAAAATAATGATGTGCCAACACATCATTGTCACCACTTTTCAAACCGCCAACGGCCTCGTCCATTCCTAGCACTCCTTAAAAAAAAATACTGGTTTCAATAACGCCAATGTAAAACAGAGATAATTTAAATAACAAGAAATTATACTGCAACAAAACCACGTCCTTCTGTCAGCAAATATGGCTGTTATAATCTGACTATTAAATGTCAGCTTCCCAGCTCTTGGGAAATTTCATTACCTTTTGTTTTTCTCTTTTAAAATTTAATTTATGGGTATCGTAGATTCTGCAATCATACAATGGGCTTCTCTTCTTTCTTTCTTTTTGCAATGAAAATAATTATTTTAATGTTTTTTCTTTGTTTTTTTTTAATAATCTAAAATTCTGAACGAAAAACGCATTTCACCATTGAAATTTCGTAAATTTCCTCTCTTACGAGCTGTTAGAATAAGAGAACAGATCTTTCTTGTAAAGAACTAAGGAAGAATGTAAACTTATCTAAAAAAAAAATATATATATATATATATATATATATATATACTGCGGCGACAGTAAACAGAAAAATAAACTATACTGAATATTGGATAATTTAATGACAAAAAATTCTGACGCTACATGTTCGTCCTTAGAAGGTACTTCTTCAGATTACTAAAAACGAAGTGTGTAACGTCAGAATTTTTTTTTTCTATTTTCTCATTCAACTTTCCACTATTCGTCTGATGTATACATTTGTTGCGAGCCGGTATATGCGTTGAGAGATAAACACGTGTCTCCTGAAATACCCACAAACAAGGCGGACTCGGGATATGAGTCTACATAAAGAAACGTAAAGAAACAATATATATGTACAAATAAATGATAATGTATTAACAATAAAGGGTTACAAGGGACAAAGTCAATAATTTGTGTAACAAAAGAATGTGAAAACCGTTTGGTTGTAAAATATGTGTAGTGAATGAATGTACGTACGTACGTATTGTTCATGCGTTTCCCAATGAGGAACGCGTTCTCCGCGAGAGGTTTACATGTTGATGAATAAGCAGATAAAATGAGAAAAGAGCAAGAAAAAAATATCGCCGAGTATTTATAGTCCGGAGAGCGTCTTCTAGGAGCAGTTTCGAAAGTTAGGAGAAGGTAACCCGACACATTTGTATATCGTATTTTACGTATACAAATAAATAGAGCAGATATTCGCCTATTTTGAATGTAACGCTACATTTATAGAGACAAAATAAAACCCTGTCCAAATGTAATGAAAATTAGACGTATTTGTCAAGATTATAATCATTATTTTCAGCAAAAATCTAGTATCAAAGTAAATAAATCTTTTATTCATTGTTTTCAGAATCTAGGATTCTGAACAGAAAGAATTCAGATCGGGCTGAATTGATCACTTGTCTATTATTTTCTTTAAATTTTTTATTACCATTAAGAATTCTTTTCAGCAATTTGGATTAATTAAAATTCGAAGGTATTAAATCGAGTGAATAGGGAGGCTGGAGTTAAGGTTTGCAAATTTGTCAAATACAAAATACAGGGCAATAATTTTTATATTTAATATTAACCGACGCGCCATTTGACGGCGATCAAAAATAATAACATGTCAGATATTTTGAACAGCAAAAGATATATTGAGATAGGTGTGTAAGGTTCCAGAAGTACTTTGAAGTGAACAAAGGCACTAAATATCTGTAGACTATAATTTAGTTAATATTAAATAGCTTGTTCTCATTAAATTAACTGATTGTTCTCAGATATCGGCAACATCTCTTCATTCAAACAGGTTTGGTTAAATAATGTAGACATATCATGACGATTATTTTTGTTGCGATCCTTTCAAGTTCGCGGATTAATTTTTTGGTAGATTTAGAAAATTGAGTAAGAAAAATACCAACATTTTCTTTCGAATAGTTTTTTATTTTACCAAGTACTTTCAATCTCATCTGAGAGCATCTTCAGTGGGATAAATTGTCTGTGAGTATGTATATGTGTTTCTGTGAATTTAAAACATTTCAACTATTCGTTTTTTGTTTGTTTTGTTTTGTTTTGTGTTTTGTTTTGTTTTTTGTTTTTGTTTTTTGTTTTTGTTTTTGTTTTTTGTTTTTGTTTTTTGTTTTGTTTTTTGTTTTTGTTTTGTTTTTTGTTTTTGTTTTGTTTTTTGTTTTTGTTTTGTTTTTTGTTTTTTTTACTGCTTATGCAGCGTTCTAGATTTCAAAGTTAACATGGGAAACTGACTTCTCACCAAGAACTTTCAGGATTGGAACTTTGGCTGAAAGCTTGCCGACTGTAACCAGTTAGTTTGTACGGAGGGTGAAATTTAATCCCTTGTTCCCCGACGCGTTCCAAGAGAAGTGCCATGTATGTGGGAGGCCTTGTGCCATATTCCTTTCGAGATGGAACTTTGGTTTAAATCTGGAAATAGCGTATTTGATAGCATAAAAATCCGTTTCGCTATTAACATTTAATATTACATTATTACCGAGTTAGGTTATGTGCAAGTACATGTAGTCTACGGTGTCCGGATAAACATTAGACAACCAGTTACTTCACCTTCTCAAAGAAGACCGGATGGATATTTTTAAGAGGGGATTTTATACGGTAGGTTTTTCGTCCAGAATTACAAATTCTTCCTACAAGAAATAGTAAACAAAATTCAGTTTCATAATTCGCTCTTGCTATTGCTATTGATGTAAATGTTCTTGAGAAATAAGTTTAAAATTTGAACGGCTCTTTTCTCAGTCAGCAAAAATGCGACGCGACTTTCTGGACACCATAATATTTTTATTGTTCGACTGAATTTATTTATTTTAAGAAAATGGATTTTAAATCTAAGACGAACAGTGACATTGAAAGACATGAACACGATTCCAAGAATTATTCTGCGTACCATGTCTGTGAAAGATCATGATTCTCCACATCTATCTATCCTTCGTAGCACTGAGCAATATTTGTCTTCTTACTGTCCCTACTATTTCTTCTGTTACATTATTTACACAAGCTAGTGTTTTACAGTATCCCTCTACCTTTCAGTATGTCTTGTGAGTATCAAATTCTCCAAGCAGTTTTCCTCATTATTCCAAAATTTCCCAGCTACTTACATGCCTCGTATTCTTAGTAGTTTTTTTTTACCTAAGAAAACACTTAGTAGGTCGTTCCGTTTTTACACCTTTGGGGGTGCGAGTTTTTCAAATATTGATTCGATTGGTAAGGTAATGAAATATTCCGAGAGTAAAGAACACAAAAGTTTACTTAATGCATTAGCCCCACAAACTCGGGTACATCGATAACTGACAAAAGGCAAGTCTGCCCTCCGTGTAACAAGCTTGCCACGTCACTTGGGGAATTCAATGCGAATTTATCAAGCAAACCGCTAACACAACGATCCAAATAATCAATATAGCATTAATACTACTTCCTTTGGGCGGGCGGGCCGATACCCCTGCAATCCGTCCAATCGTTTTCCGCGTGATCTATTGGTTGAAGTAGCTTTTTCCCGCCAGAAGAATAGAAAAGTGAATATAAGCAATGGCTCTTTGGCCGAGGTTAAAAAAAAAAAAAAAAGAAAAGTTGCTCTTATTATAGATTTTCTTCTTATTCGTGATTCCCAGCAGAATTAATCATGTATCTTCAACATAGTTCGCACGAAAAGAAAATGTCGCTTATACGGTTTCTTTTTGTCTTTTTCTAGCATTTTTTTTTTTTTTGTTGTTTTCAGCAAAAGGTGAAAAGAAAAGTCAGAAATGGACTTGACGGAATGAATATTAAAGGATAAAGCAAGAAAATATTGTTTTATGTTGGTTTTTTTTGTCTATTTTCATATACTATTCTAATAGATTTTTGTTTTTTTTCTCGCACATCTATGTGGAACTCCCTTCCGATTTCTTCCTTCCCTGTCATCTACAATATTAAGAAATTTAAATGCAACATCAATCGCCTTCTTCAGTCTTGTATGTATTTGTGTGTGTGTATATATATATGTATATATATATAAATCGTTTTACTCAAAGCAAGGCGACAATGCCACTTGGACGCAAGAAGTTACAGGGAGTGAAAGGTCATAAAAAGTTCCTTTATTGTCCTTTCATCAATTCTCCTTACTAAAGTCTTTTTATGACCTTTCACTCCCTGTAACTTCTTGCGTCCAAGTGGCATTGTCGCCTTGCTTTGAGTAAAACGATTAATATATATATATATATATATATATATATATATATATATATATATATATATATACACACACACACAAATACATACACACGCACGAGAGAGAAAGAGAGAGGGGGTTAAAGATTAAAAGGGTAGATAATACAAAGTTACATACAGAATTATCTACGTTTTAATGAACGTGATAGACTAATGAAAACTGAACCAAACAATTGAAAATACCAAAGTTCAGTCTTTTTGTCTGCTTCTCTCGGTATATATATATATATATATATATATATATATATATATATATATATATATATATAATGTTAAGTGAATACCCATATTTGGGTAGAGGCCCATTTTATTTCGTCTACCGGTCTGAACATTCGAGAAATCTTATTAACGAAGGATGCTCATTTCGGCAGGATTCGAACCTGCGTCCCCCTTTGCAGGAGAAACCGTCGTTTGATGCGACGTGTTTGTGACCACTCGGCTACGAAAAGCCTTCCAATCGAAATCTCTATTTGCTTTTAAATCATATTTTGCTCGAGTTATAAGTGTTCAATTTCGTAACCGAAAACATAAAAAAATTAATTTCTAAAGAATTAATTATTTTTTATTTATTAACCTAACATATTTTTTTATTATTTAAAAGTTGTTTTTAGTGGGTACCCATATTTTCAGGCCGGTAGACGAAGTAAAATTCTGTTTAAAATAAATGGAGTATCTACTCAATATGAGTATCCACTAGCACGTGTGTGTGTGTGTGTGTGTGTGTGTGTGTGTGATATGAGTACATGTGCAACGATACAGTTATTAGATAAATTTTTATCTTAAATTTTCACTGTTCGATCTCAGTAATTAATATTCACCACTGAATTAATTGCCTTGACAAAGAAACAGATTATGCTAAAATATAGATACTGACTGTGCAAAATGAAATTATTAAGATACGATGTTCATATACCTACGTGTGTATAATTCTATGACTCATCATGCCACGCATATTGCAGCAAGCCACTCTCATTTTACATTATTCGGCCTATTGTCCTCACCTTTGTCGTCATATTTATTACAACGTTTCGGCCGTTGGACGCTCCGGCCTTCTTCAGGTGGTTGGAATGTTGAACTGAACCCTTTATTTCGCTCACTGGAGTTAGACTGTTCTAGTTCCACGTGCCATGTTTTTAATGGATGTCAGTTATCAGTTATCTCCTGTTAATTCCCCTCTCCAAGTTTTCCACTGCCTTAACCGGGTATTGAACTCACACTGCTTGGGTCCTGTCACTGGATCTAACCGACGCCTTTATCCACTGTGCTATGCGTGTGGAGAATATGGCGACAATAGTCCGAATAATGTAAATAGTGTACATAATACCTCATCTCAGAAATATAGACAGATACACTCTCATTTTCTTCGTATTCCCTTGGTGATTTCCACTCGAGTAGCTTCTTCCCATGAAAACGAATGTTCAACAATAATCTTGGTGATATGAATCAGATGTTTCAGGCTCTGAGGTTTCAATGCCTTCCACATCATCTGACTCAATTTCATACGATTTCGGTGCTCCTGGGACTGGTGTCTCTTCATTATCGGGGGCAGGACGCAAAGCTGATGAAATGTTTGGATATTGCACTGTCCATTTCTTTTTCTTTGACAGTCCCTTAGTAATTGGAGGCACCATGCAGAAGTAGCAATCAACAATATGATCGATTGGCTCTCTCCAAATCGGCAAAAGGTATAGATTTTTTTCTTCCTCGTTAGCCATTGATTGAGAGTTGTTGATATGTGCGGTGACCACTTCTTGCCTTGATCTCCAATTTTGAATTCAGAATATAGTCGCTAATCTTTTTTCACAATAGGTGTTATATTTCGCTTTCGAGATGCAACTGTCACGTCACCACACGTACATCAGAAGTTATCGGTTTTCTTCAGACATTGAAGGGGTATTTTTTACAAGTCAGTTAAATGTATGAAAACCTCAGTGGAAAGGAGAATAATAAGGTTATCGGGAGAATAATAATTAATCTGACAAGGACAACAATTTTGATGAAATAGTCATATAACTCTAGTAATGTAAAGAGATGTGATGATAAGACCAATGTATACAACCGTTTTTTTTTTTTTTTTTCTTTTCTTTCTTTCTTTTTTGTATACTTTTCGTTTATAATGGGAGGCAAGGTCTCCTAACGCACACTTAAATTGGTACATTATGTATTAGTATATTTTCATTTAATGTAAACTGTTTGGTCCGAAACCAAACAAAGTCGATTAAGAAACGTAACCATCTTCCATTGTGTGTTACATTCAACAATAGCTGCATATTTAAGTCCGTGTATTGTATCCGTTCGAAACCATGCATCACGCACGCACATATATACTATTAAACAATAACTTGCACAAATGAAAAGTGCATATAAAAAAGAAAAATCGATAAGTATAAGCAGTCAATTGCTGATACCCCCTGACGAGTGGATGGACTAATTCCCGGAGGGTCCGTCTACGAAACTCTTGAGTCGGGACGCTGAAGATCATCGATCAGCTAAGTGACATACCTTTTACTAGCATCAATTACACACACACACACACACACACACACACACACATATATATATATATATATATATATATATATATATATATTATTTGGTTATCTCTGCGTGTAGTTGTAAATAAGTTTTAAAACCGTAATATTAAATAAATGTGGTTGCATGGTATTTAGCCGCAGGCTCGGACGAACGGAATATGACACAAGGACGATTTTAAAATATGAGCCCCACAGGTATATGGATTTGAAGACAAACTGTTCAACTTTCTCGGCACTTTCCCCCATTGGGACGTATCAAGTATTAGTGATTGTGCCTTAAGCACATTGGGAGAAGCATTGTCTGGAGAAACGGAGCCTGCAAGCTGAGCATTTTTTTTTTTAATTATTGATTGATTTCTTTGTTTAACAGCATATCAACTACTTATGGGTCATTTAATGCCGAAATTTAATTTTCTTGAGAGCTTTGAAGTAATGCAATATGTTATTCTGCTTTCACAACTGAATACATGGTAGATGATACTCAGCTTTTGTGCATATACATGTTTGCGTGGGCATAATTACTAGAGGCGGTGATGTGTGTGTTTTACGTTGTAGTTTTGTTGAAGTTATATTTTGGAATACAGTTTGATTTCTTTTCAAAATTGTAGGATATTATATGGATTAATGTCGAGTACTGACATGTTGGTTGTTTGACTGGTTGATTTTGTTTAGCGGCATAACCTCTATGGGTTATTTAATGCCGAATTCTAAATATTTTGAACACAATTTTATGACTCAACTAAATATATACTTGAACGTAATTGTATGCCTTCAACCACAGATAAAATTATATTGTTGGTAAATTTACTATAAATAGTTATTATTGGTAATTATTTTTATTTAAAAATGTATTGCCAGTAATTTTACTATAGAATGTATTTTTATACTTTCATAGTATTTTGTTTGGCGGGGTCACCATTTTCCCATAGTTGTGACTCTAACAGGTGATACCACCCCGGGTCAGGGTGAATCTGGAAATAACAGCAATTAAGAGGTGGTTTCACGCTCCTCAAAAAATCTCCACTCTCCCGATCAGAGACCTTGCTGCTGGATGCAGTTTATCGTCATACTCAAGACATCGGAATTAAATGCAAATCGGACAATCGGAGTCATTGTATTAAGAGTGGCCAGAAGGAAACTGTCAAACAATCCTTGACATAAAGGAAAGATAGGCTTAAGATTACATTTTACTGTCAACTTTAAGAGGAACTTTGTAACAGTACGAACACCTCACATCCGACTCTCAATGCAAATATAGCACAGGCGGCTGAAGCCAATCAATGAAAACTTAATTTGCAGTGTTACTTTTAATTTTTACATATAGAAAGGTTATTTAAGAGCTGCAATTTCTAAGGCGCATAATGAGGAAAATGGGCTTGGTAAGTTTGACATTGACAGGGCATATTGCCTTTTTCATTACTTTTGAAGAAAAGTTCGATTTGACACAGGGACTTACGGTTACAAAAATGTCATAACCCTAATATATATATATATATATATATATATATAATATATATATGTGTGTGTGAACATTGAAGTCAACACTCAGAGGCGATAGGCTATTTCATGCAGACCGCCTGACGATTGCATCTAGCACGAAACAGCCTGTCGCCTCTGAGTGTTGACTTCAAAGTTCACTTTTATATTTACACACGCTCTATCCCTGATATTGAGCACTTTATCCCATAAATATAGCACACCTTAAAACTACATTTCTTCATATATATATATATATATATATATATGTATATGTCCCACAAGTGAAAACTGTTTGCTACGAAGGGATTCGCTTGCTGGTATTCATTTCCTATACTCAGCAGTCATTTTGGCGCCATCTTGTTTGTGTATGTCTTCTTCTTTTTATTTGAATATTGAATGCACCAGATGAATTTAATTCCATTTAGTGGTACGTTGATTAGAGAAATAAAATGAATTGTATCTCACAAACATATCAGTGCAAGAAATCGGCCATAAGAACTGCTGATAGTCGTCACAGCACACTCACCTCCTTTAGATAACCATCCAAGCGTATATGTATATTTAAAAGTAAACATGAAAAATAGGTTTATGATTTTCTCTTTTCTTTTTTTTCCCTCTAAGGATTGCTCAGCCTATCACAATGTTTAAAAAAAAATTACGTCACAAAAAAACTGTTAGAACTGCTTAGTAACCTTGACATATTTGGACAGCATATTAGAATAACCACGAATCTATACTGGCTGTATACGGATAGGAAAATGGTCCTGTAGATACAGAAAAGACAAGAATGTGTCTTCTCACCAGACATATTCAACCTATACAGCGAGGCGATTCTGAGACAATAAGAAATCCTACCAGGATTCATTATTTGTGGTCACAATCTTAACAACATAGGATATGCAGATGGCACGGTGTTGATAGTAGACACGGAAAGTAAATTGCAAGAATTCTTACAAGAAGGTAAAGAAGAAAAGTGGAAAGAAAGGACTAAATATCGATTGCAAGAAGACTGAATGCATGGTTGTTAGCAAAAGGGACGGTCCAACATTCAAATTACAGATTGGAGACATCAAAGTCAAACTAGTGCAACAATTTAGATATCTTGGAAGCGTATTAACAGAAAACGGAAAGCTGTGCAAATATTAAGAAACGGAAAAGTATAATTAGAAACAAAGAAAAGAGGACCGAACTGCTATGTAGTATCCTATATAGCAGTGGATGCTATGGCACCTCGAGTCGGTGTAATGGTTAGCAATCTTGTTTCGCTAGAACAATTACGAGCAGTGAGTTCGATCCTCACTGGGTACTTGTATTCAGAGTTGTTCTCCAAGACTGGTTGCCCTATCAAGGCTATAGAATCCAGTCCTCTCTACTGTTTTATGAAAGTAGATAGATCCACGTCTTTCTCAATATTTCAATGTGTAACTAAATCATACAAACAGCCTGCATAAGAATAAGAAATCAGTTCAATAAAAAAAAAAAAGGAGATAAGACAAGGATGTGTCTTTTCACCAGATGTGTCAACCTATACATTGAGGCCATTCTGAGAGAATTAGAAGCTCTATAAGGATTAATGATTGGCCGTTATAATCTTAACAACATAGGATTTGCAGATGGCACGGTGTTGATAGTAGACACGGAAAGGAAATTGCAAGAATTCTTACAAGAAGGTAAAGAAGAAAAATGGAAAGAAAGGACTAAATATCAATTGCAAGAAGACTGAATGCATGGTTGTTAGCAAAAGGGACGGTCCAACATTCAAATTACAGATTGGAGACATCAAAGTCAAACTAGTGCAACAATTTAGATATCTTGGAAGTGTTTTGATAGAGAGCAGAAAGTGCAACACTGAAATCCAAAGGTGCACTGTGATATTGAAAGATCCCTTCTAAAAGCTAAGCTGGGTATTAATACAGAAAAATTTCGTTAGAAACAAAAAAAAAAAAAGAATGCCTGAACAGCTACGTAATATCATTCCACCTTTATATCAGGGAATGCTGGAGAATCTCGTCAAAGATGAAGAAAACACTTGAAGCAACAGAAATATGGTTCCACAGAAGGATGCTGAGTATACGATGCGCCAAACACGTGAACAACGAAGTTTTACAGAAAATTGAAACAAAAAGGAGACTTATACTTAACACCAGGAAGGGACAGCTGAAATTTCTAGGATACATACTAAGGAAAGAGAGCTTGGAAAATTCGATACTCACAGGACCTGATTGAAAGCAAGAGAACAGAGGAAAACAACGCTTAACCTACTTAGTGAGCTTGAGTAAATGGATGTGGAACAAGAATTAGGAGAAATAACAAAAAGACAAAATTTATTAAGAGCTACAAAGGTCAGGAAATTGTGGAGAGCCATGATCATCTACGTACTGAAGAGACACGGCACATACAAGAAGCTGCAAGGATCAGGCTCACTGTAAAAATCGGTACATGTGAAGATTTTTCTGACCACATACACATGACGTGGTATAATTGTTAGGAAGCTTGTCTCTCTAAATCAGTTACGATTGAATAGTGAGTTCGATACTCAATGAGTGCCTCATACGTTTGGCTTTGTGCTACATATCAGCTATGCTTAGAAAATCGCCATTGGGCACTTCGACATGATGTAATGGTTAGCAAGCTTGTCTCACTAGAAGAATTACGAATTCGATCCACACTCGGTGCTCCATACTTTCGGCCTTGTGCCACATCTAAGCTACGCTTAGAAAATCACACATATAAGATGATTTGGGCAGCAATTTTGTATTAATATAAATTTGATTAAAGACAAACGAAAGTTGATTGTTAAGAAATATTTTGTTTATATTTTCTGTCTTTCGAACTATTTTGTCGGTTTCCGGTGACAGTCTAATTGTCAAATACCTGAGAAGTTTCGGCTTTCGTAAGTCATGTTTTTTATGCTATGTAAAACTTATGTTTTTTTCTGGTTTTTGTTGTTGTGCTTTCTTTTTTGTTTTTTTATTAAGTATCGTGCCTTCACGAGTCGTATTTCTTTTCTTAAAATATTGCGTCGCCACGCGAGTTTTTGTTGCACTGCCTTTTTTTATTTGTGAAATATATTTAACGTGTTTGTCATGAGTTTCATTAATTTTTTTTATTCATGTTGCATAGTTTGTTTTCTTTTTGTTGTTTTTTTGCTCACTCTTGTAGTATTTTTTATTGATGGCGATATATATATATATATATATATATATATATATTGTTATGGTCCAATATCCTCGCACCACTGTTATGGTACAAGGTTAGGACCAAGGAAGAACAACACGAACACAAGAGTAGGAATAACAAATATATATTAAACACAATAATAATACAAGAAGTCGAAGGTGTTAGTATGACTGTCAGTCTGGTTTAGAGTGAACTACTACTGTCTCGACTCGTTCCCTCCGTCTCTCTTGAGAGGCGCAGTCTTTATAGTATTACAAAGAGTTCAATGTGTCGTCATAGGTAAGATCCCATAACACCCCCATCCCAAAGCTTTTACCTCGTAGGGGCCTTTAATATTTTTTCTCTTTGGATTTATCATCAAAGGCTCTGTA
>OZ038483.1:51683680-51726180 GCA_964036315.1 Acanthosepion esculentum
TGATGTTCCCAGCTATACGTTTTTGAAACAATGATGTTGCCAACTATACGTTTTTGATATATCTAGTAAATACTGGATCTGGCATTAAATAACCCATATTGGTTGATATGCCATAAACCCCAAACAAACAAAAAAATCTATATATATATTATATATATATTATATATATATATTATACGTTATATATATACTATATATATATTAAGCTATATATATATATACTATATATATATATATATATTACGCTATATATATATTATATATATATAATTTACACTATATATATATATATATATTACACTATATATATTATATATATATATTATACACTATATGTATATAATATATATATATAATTTTCTCTATATATATACAATGTATATATACTATACGCTATATATATACTATTGTTATGGTCCAAGTTCCTTGTACCACGGTGATGGTCCAAGAACCAATGAAGAGTAACTCGAACACTGGTATAGAATAGCATAGATATATTACAAACAGAAATATATACAAAGAAGTATCACTATTCCAATGTTCTTACAATAATCCTCTCTGCTCCCTCTTGAGGCGCAGCATTTATAATGTCCGGAATAGTCCATTATTATTATGGGTAACTTTCCATAACAACTATATATATATATTATACACTATATATACTATATATATATATATATATATTATACGATATATATATATACCATATATATATAATACGCTATATATATACTATATATATATACGCTATATATATACTATATATATTTTACGCTATATATATACTATATATATTTTACGCTATATATATACTATATATATTATACACTATACGCTATATATATATATATATATACACACACACACACACACATATATATATATATATATATATATATATATTATACGCTAGATATATATATACACTATAGTATAGTAAAAAAAAAGTACATATATATAATCCGGTGTTCTTATTGATGTTTTTATTTTTACAAATCACTGCTCAATGTCAATTTACAGAGCATAATTAATAATAGTAATATACATACTTATATCTGATATTTAATAATAATTTTTATATAATTTAAGTAATCCTATTACATTTACTTGTTTTAATATGAAATATAGTCTATTAGTAATTAAAAGTAAAAATATTGTAAAATTGTAGTTCAATACAACATATTCTAATCCAAACACACCTTTTGGAATGAATCTTTATGTATACAGTATAAATTTAGCAGATAAAAATGCCGAGAAACTTTTTGTCGTTTAAAAAAATAACTGACGACATTCGTTGAACGGGTGTCATAATTCGTTGAAAAATGCACCCCTACCCTACCTAGACATAAACTCTTTTCGAAAATAACTCAGATTTGACACAATAGTTGTTAATAAAAATGAACACTGTCTAAATGATGGGATTTATCTGTATCCTTGGAAACAAATTGTATGTGCTTTTAAAACTCAGTCAATTTCAAAATAAGTTATTCCCAAATTCGCTTGAAAATGAAACACGACTAGTGCTTTTAATTTAATTAAATAATAGAATTTGAAGTTGTTAGTTTCTGTTTTTGAAACGTGGTAATTCCAGTGTAGCGAAGGAACCCTGTTTTTAAATCAGTTATACATATATATATATATATATATATATATATATATATATATATATATATATATATATAAGTAACGGGACTGTGTGAGCTATGGGCGAAAGAGGGATAGACGGATTCAATCTAATATGATATCTTGGGAGTATGTAAGTGTAATCTTAGCTATCTGCAACCACTGCATTTTTTTTCACATACAAGAGTTGTGAAAGGACAAATCCTGTCTGCTTCCCCACGATAATGCACCTGTTCACAACGCTCTGATCATCCGGCAGTTCCTGGCCGAGAAGAACATCGCTGTACTGGAACAACTTTCCTATTTACCTGATCTTGCTCCATGTGACTTTTCTTTTCCAAAAGCTCAAGGTAGTCATCGAGGGGACCCGTTTTGAAGAGTTGGTAGCCATCAAGAGGGCCGTAACGTCGGAGCTGAGGGGCATCCAAGAAGAATGCCTCGAACAGTGCATAGAAGTGTGGCAGAGAAAGGTGGAAAAGTGCCTTAGACTCAAGGAGAGGGTGGGTACTTCGAAAAGGAAACCGTGTAGATGTTTGGAATTGAAATAAATAAGTCCCGTTACTTTTCAAACAGACCTCGTACATACACACTTCTTTCTATTAATAATCTGAGAGACCTCTTTTTGTCTCCCATCACCAGGGCTGATGCTAACCTCTAGGAGAGTGACTCGTTGCATCTTCTAAGGTTAACATTCTCGACTGACATGAAGTGGAAAGATTATATTGAATCCATTGCTAGGTCTACTGCTAAGACAATTTTTCTCTCCAGAATCTAGCTTACATATTTTTAAGTCTACCATTCGTCCATTCTTTAAATATTGCTATCACATATGGTCTGGTGCACCTGCTTTATATTTAGAGATTCTTGATAAAGTCTAAAGACAAATTGACAATGTTATTGGCCTTGACCTGCCATCACACCTTCTGTTACTTTCCCAATGCCGTAATGTAGCTTTGGTGTTCTTTTTCTGTATATACTTTCATGGAAATTATTCTAATGAACAACATCATAAAGGAAACGATCAGCAAAGAAGAAATTAAATTCTTCGATGCGAGATAAAAAGCCGATGATTAAATTTCATCGTTTGTTGATGGCTTTTCGTGGCTTAATCAGTAAGGCTTTGACCATGTTAGACGAACGTCGTATTTTTGTTACTCTGGAGAATCTGACTCGCACGGGAAAGAAATTAGGACAGACAACGGTGAATAAACCTTACGAAGATCTACAAAGAATAGGAAGTTGTGGAGAGCCATGATTGCCCATGCTCTGAAGTGACACGGCACATAAAAAAAGCAACATTTGACTCTTTACCATCCGTCTTTGTCTTTATTTAGCCGTTAACTAGTTTACTCGTTGTTCGCCTTTCTCTTGATTTCAATATGTCCTGTGAGTGTTAAATTCTCTATACCCTCTTTTTTCTTTGTGTCCTAGAAATTACAGCTGCCTCTTGATGTATATATGCCTGTAAGATATATCAAAGCAAGACAATCAGTTAGTGACCCACTTAACGAGTTTGTGAGAATAGATTACAGAATAAAGGTTAAAAAAGAGCAATAAAAAAAAGAGAAAGTTGTGGAGAGCCTTGATCGCCAACATCCTGGCTGAAAATGCTTCAGCTGATAAATTTGGGGGATTTAAGTTTTATTTCTTAGATAAGCGTCTTTATGAACAACAAAAGAAGTGAGTGCATTACTAAATGAAAACTTCTTTTTCACTCGGAGAAAACTTTATTATACTAATGTCCTGATAAGACGTATTAATTGTATTCAATAATCTATCGTCAGGAGGAACTGCTATCGGCATTGTCTTCTGGTGAAGCAGCCAAAAGAGAAGAGGTTTTGAAAATCTGCTTCTGATTAGATCGGTCGACCGTTTCTTACAGCTAATGGTTGCACAAATTTGCCCCAGTGTAGATTATTGCCTGCAAGTGTCACATCAAGCTAGGAGCCATTCTCGTTAGGGTAACCTAACGAGGAAGGAGGATGCCACAAGAAGAATGTCGGATTTTAAATAGAGTTGGCAACGAAAAACCAAGATTATTGTAGAAAATTGCGCAGCTAGGAATCCATGACAATAATAAAGTATTGATGTACTTATTCCATCAAGACGCACGGTTGTGTCTGCAGGCCAGTCATCAGAAAGATAACAAAAAGATGGAGAAAACATAATAAAATAATAATAGTGAAAATTGTTCACTAAAAGGCGACAATAATATGATGAAGCAAAATTAGTAATATAATCATAATAATGAAAATCCTTTGTCTAAAAGCCAATATTTTTCTATTAGAGGCTGGACCAGGATTAATCTCACACAAAGCGAGGTGGTTCCTACCTGACAGAGGATTTGACGCAAGGTTTTACAAGGCTGAATGCTCTTCCTAATGCTCAACTCAGACACTCACGGTATTCCAAGTACACCGACTGCTTTTATCGAGACACCATCTCTAGGAAGACCCTGTTCTAGCTTTTTGGGAACTTGTGTAAAGAGGCATTAGCCAAATGCTCCACAGTAGCATCCTAACCATACTAGGTATTGCCAACAGTTGGTTCTATTGGAGAACTCATCCTCCTGCCGAAGTGAGCAGTGCTGACCAAACAGTCTGATGCAGACATCTGCAATCTAGCAACGTGCTGCAACTGGCCTATCCATATCCCTGGCATGAGGTTGCTAACACTTGCCCAGCTTAACGGAGGAAAGGAGACTGTTTACTTCACCATTAGTGAGCTGCGATCAAAATATCGGCCCCATCCGCTACCCATTAAGTACTTCTACTGAAACGTCAGTTATTATCTATCTTTCTTATCCTCATAATATTCAGTTTCTCCGGCCTCCTTTTAAATTCATATGGTACACATTCAGCAACGCTCTATCTTGAGCGGCTCTTGACCCCGGAATAGGATGAAACTGATGGGATTAATTTGCACCTTATTAAAATTATCAGAATTCTGAATCTAAGATTTTTAAAAATGCTGAATGGATTGATTTGTTATTTTTTATGGCTTATCAACCTTTTGCTGGTTACTTAAAGCTAGAAATATTTTTGGAGTGTAAGAATTTTTTGAGATAATAATGATTTACTGAAGCAAGTCCTACTAATTAACCCGTAACTGGGGGCTGAAGAGGTGGATTCATACTTTTCTCGATGTTCTTTTTGTGTAAGTGAATATAACGAACCCGACTGAAATTGGAACTCGGTTTTCTGATTTCAGCACCAAAGCAGTACAATGGATGCATTAGCCAAATGCCCTGTAGTAGCATCCTAACTGTACTAGATATTGCCAACCATTGGTACTGCTGGAGAACTCATTCACTCGCAGAAGGCAGCATTGCTGACCAAACAGTATGATGCAAACGGTGCTCTGAAGCTGCAAATCTAACAGCCTACTGCCACTGATTTCCTCATATTCCTGGCATGGGGAGAAAGGGGTTGCTAAAATTTGCTCACGGTTTCACCTCAACTTAACGGAGGGAAAGAGTCAGTTTACCTCTCCATTGGTGAGCTGTAATCAAAAGATTGGTTTCACTCCTGCTACCTGAAGATGCAAGATGGGAACCTGGATAAAAATGAGTAATAAGATAGTGAAAATGCTTCCTCTGAAAAAAAAACAAAACAAAGAGAACAAGTTTTAGGGAAAACAAGTAATGGAATCTTGGCAATGACTATTCTTCATCTAAAAAGTTACAACGAGATCAAGAAAAGCTAGTGAATAATAATAGTGAAGATACCATTCGGGTCACATAACCATGTAGGATTTTTGAGCCACCACATGTAATGCAACCATAGTAGCTATGGTGTGCCTAGGGCAAGATAGCCTGATGAAGCCCAACCCTCTCTAAGCTGGTTTGAATTAAGGCCCAGTCTGTCTTGCTGTTTATCCATAGTTGCAGGAGGAGAAGTATATATATATATAAGTAAATGTATCAGACTCGACGGATATTATAACTTGGTTCCTCAATTTCTTATTCTGAGCTGATATCGCTTACACCGTCCGCACATTCAGTGAAGAATTTTCTCTAAAATGTGAAAATAACAAGATGGAGTAAAGCTCATCATAAAACAATAATAGTGAAAATGCTTTATCGAAAAGGCAACAAAAATAAGATGGAATAAAACTAGTATTAAATAGTGTTAGTGAAAATACTTCACCTAAAAAGTAACAATAATATATAGTAAGTAGTTAGTAATAAAATAATAATAGTAATAATAAAAAATAATATCAGAGAAAAGTGTTGTGACCTAGGGAAGGTTACTAAATAGAATAATCAAACAAAGGTTGGTAATGAACGATAATACTTATGTGTTATAAAAACACATAAGATTTGCCAGCGGCGTGTAGAAGTGGTTAACTGCTAGAAGTGAGTCAAGTGAATTCCACATTGAATCTCCAACTGCAGGATAACTGCCAAATGTCCCACATGTTTAGATGTGGCAAAAGGCTGAATTTAATGTGGGTTATCTGAGCCCATAGGACAAAAATTCCTCTGTATAAAACAGGGTCGGGTAGCTGTTTTCTGAGATGAGACTCTAGCATCATCTGGGGATCCTTTAGCATCATCTGGGGATCCTCTCTGCCCGGAGGCAGAGAGTTTGACCAGCACAGATGGAGATGAATCTCCAACTGCAGACCAACATACAGTATTTACTACTGTATTTATGTGAATGGGGGCGTACCCATTATCGTCCGTAGGTATGCTACTACAAAAAGTATTCCCTAAAAAATGGCAATAATATGAGATGGTTTTCTGAGCATAGTTTAGATGTGGCACACTGTGAGGATCAAACTCACTATTCAATGAGACAAGTTTGCAAACCATTACACCACGTTGTATCAGCATAGCTTAGATGTGACACAAGGCCGAAATTATGGGGCACCCAGTGAAGATCAAACTCACTATTCAGTCATAATTGATCTTGTGAAACAAGCTTGGTAACCATTAAACCATGTCAGAGTACCCAATAGTGATTTTCTAAGTGTATCTTAGATATGGTGCAAGGCCAAAATTATGAGGAACCAAGTGAGGATCGAATTCACTATTCAGTCATAATTAATCTAGCAAGACAAAGCTTAGTAACCATTACACCACATTGAAGTGTCCGTTATATGATAGAGCAAAACTAGTAATGAAATCAAAATAGTGAAAATTTTTCATGTAAAATGCTACAAAAAGACAGAGGAAACTTGTATTTTTTTAGATGAAGCATTTTCACTATCATTCTACAATAAGCTCAAGAAAAGCTAGGAATAAAATAGCACTTAAATTCATAAAATCTATATACCATAATGGTATAATAATAGTGAAGAATATTGATTATGGTATATATACCATAATGGTATAATAATAGTGACGAAATATTCATTATGGTATATATACCATTATGGTATAATAATAGTGACAAAATATTCATTATGGTATATATACCATTATGGTATAATAATAGTGACGAAATATTCATTATGGTATATATACCATAATGGTATAATAATAGTGAAGAATATTCATTATGGTATATATACCATAATGGTATAATAATAGTGAAGAATATTCATTGAAAAGTGAACATAATGAGATTGTCAGGAACTAATAATAGAATCTATCTTACTTATTTATAAGTCTACCTTTTGTCCATACTTTGGATACTGCTGCCGCATATGATCTGGTTCTCCTGCTATATATTTAGAGATTCTTGATAAAATCCAAAGAATAATTCGCTATGGAATTTAAATGGTTCCATATTTCTATGTATTTTATGTGTGTGCATGTTTATATGCAAATAATTAAGAAGCAGCATGCAAAAACTTGGGTTTCTGCTATGAACTGTAGCAGAACAAGTTTCTCAATGACTCTTGGGTACGTTCATTTTCTTTTTTCTATTTTTTTTTTTGGTTCAGAAGTAAGTTATGGTAGGTAAAGATAACAATGGTTAGAAGTGAGCTTTGAGTTAGAATGACCAAATTACTTATTTCATGAGTAGGGCTGCAAGACGCATATGAACGATGTTGTTGGAAAATGAAGAGAAAGATTCTGCCCTTTCTGGAAGTGGGATCATAAATTTGTGTAGATGACCAAAAATCTTTTCCGGTTCCTTTATTACTTGCATCATGGAAAAATGAATTTTTTTTATTATCATTTTATTTATGGGTATTATATAATTTTCCCACACTGCAATGTTATTGGTCCTGACCTGGCATCTCGGCTTCAGTCACTTTGATGTAATGTTGCTTCCTTGTGCCTTTTCTATAAATAATGCCATGGAATTTTTCTGATGACCTTTCCATTATGGTATATAGATTTTATGAATTTAAGTGCAGTACTAGATTGGCAATGAGGTCTCATCATTTTACAATGGAACTGGCTAAGATGCAACCATAAGTTCTATGCTAAAAATTTCTTCTCTCATGCTTCTTGTTCATGGAACATTCTTCTGGCTTCCCGCTTCCCAGCCAACTTTGATTTTCAAAAATTCAAATGCAATCTTAATAGTTATCTACTGTCTTAATTCCTCTTCTTTTATTGTTCTTGTCCCTTAATAATGTTTCTCTATTCTTATTCTTTCATACTCGGTAACCCTTTGTATCTTAGTGGCTTTATTGCCTTGCTTGAGTGAAATGATTAAAATAAAACATTAAGAGTGAAATTGCTTCATCTAAAAATCAACAATAATAAAATGGAACGAAACTAGTAATAAAATAATAATGATAATGCTTCATCTAAAAAGCAACAATAATAAATGGAGTGAAACTAGTAATAAAATAATAATGATAATGCTTCATCTAAAAAGCAACAATAATAAGATACAGTGAAACTAGTAATAAAATAATAATGATAATGCTTCATCTAAAAAGCAACAATAATAAATGGAGTGAAACTAGTAATAAAATGATAATGCTTCATCTAAAAAGCAACAATAATAAATGGAGTGAAACTAGTAATAAAATAATAATGATAATGCTTCATCTAAAAAGCAACAATAATAAATGGAGTGAAACTAGTAATAAAATAATAATGATAATGCTTCATCTAAAAAGCAACAATAATAAGATACAGTGAAACTAGTAATAAAATAATAATGATAATGCTTCATTTAAAAAGCAACAATAATAAATGGAGTGAAACTAGTAATAAAATAATAATGATAATGCTTCATTTAAAAAGCAACAATAATAAGATGGAGTGAAACTAGTAATAAAATAATAATGATAATGCTTCATCTAAAAAGCAACAATAATAAAAGGAGTGAAACTAGTAATAAAATAACAGTGAACATGCTTCATGTAAAAACCTACAGCTAAATATTAATTGAAAATGCTACTTATAGAGAATAACAGTAAGATGTGTTAAAGCTAGTGATAAGATAATAATAGTGAATATATTTAATTTTATAGTAATAATAAATAAGGAATAAGGTTCATCAAAAATCCTCTCCTTTTACTTATTGATGAAGTTAAAATAAGATAATAATAATAATAATAATAATAATAAGATGATAATAATAGTGAAAATGACTCAAAAGCCAAAATTAAAATATGGATTCAAAATAATAATTACATAATGAGAAATTTGAAAACTTCGACATTTATGCCCTAAAAAAAGGGATATCACAGTTTTCCTCTTGATGACACTATTTTAACTACCTTCACTCCTCAGTAATGTTTATTGTTTTAAAAAGCAATAAGAATTGGAATAAAACCTAAACATATGATGAAAGTGACCTTATACATTTTTGTTCTTGAGTATTAACAACAAAAATAAAAACACCTTTATATATTTTATTTACTCTATTCTATTGTTTATTGGAACGGTTAGCAGAACATTGGTTAATTACCGACTGATTTGAACTTCATAAAATAGTAAATAATAAGGATTTTCTTATAGTTGATTCATATGTTTTAATGATTTAGTTAATGTTTATAAATTAATGAATCAAAAAAATTGTTTTCATCCCACCAAGGCAAACCATCACAGCAGGAATATGCCATGCCACTTACATAGCAGGGAACCACCCACATTCCTTCCATATTCCATCAGGTGAGAAGTAAGTTTCACTCAAGCAGCTTCTTCCCATGTACCACTACCCTGTGGAACTGACTCCTAATAGAACTTTTCCCTAATCACTACAATCTTAATTTGATCAAGGCCAGGATTAACTGTTACCTTCCACTTCTATACACATAAATGACCCCCAAGCATAACCCTCTACCTCCAGTGGTCCCTGTGCTTTGTAAAGGGGGAACCTTGCTGTAAAATATATATATATATATATATATATATATATATATATATATATATATATATATATATATATATTTCTTTATAAATTGCTAAATGATAAGTATTGAATTGCATTAGTTTTAATTGTATTAGTTTTTAGAGTGTTGTAAATATAAAATTATTCTTGTAAATAAACAATCTAATAGTGTTTAATATTTTTGTTGTGAATTCTTGAAAAGAAAACACTTTCTTCATAGGTTTAGGTTTTACTACCATTACAACCATCACTTATTAAAACAACATTGCTGAGGAATGGATGTAGTTAAAATAATATCAGTGTCAATGGAAAAACTGTCCTTTTGTTGCTGGCATGAAGGTCCATGTTTGTCAAGATCTTTAAAATGCTAAAATTCTTTTATTTGCAAAACTAACTTGGCATAAAACTTAATAGTACACATGCTTTATCTAAAAAACAGAAATAAGATGGGATAAGACTTGAAACATTGAAACTGGAAATTCTTAATCTGTAAAGCTGCAACAAGATGGCGGGAACTTTTAATAAATTAATAATGAAAATGCTTCCTATAAAACCTGAGGCAGACATGTAGGTGATGTAATGGACATTAGGGAGCCGAATTCAAATTCCAGCCAGGTTTGTTGCATTCGCTTAACTTTCTCAACAGTACCTGCATGTAATAACCCATCTCCTCCCCCCACCTATGAGTTAAATAGTATGACTTATATCTGGAAAAATCATGTAAAAAAAAAAAAAGCATTGTTAAAACAATATTCACTCTCAAAAAATTATTCTTACAATGCAAAAAATAGGCTTCACCTTTTAAATAACCCAAACAATTAAATAAAACATGAAATAAGAGTAAAAATATGTTAATAGTGAAAATTATTCAAATAAAAAGTGATAACATGATCAAAGTTGTAATAAATAATAATAATAATAGTGAAAATACTTCATCTGAAGAGGAACAGTAAGATAGGAATAAAATATTGAATTGTTTTTTGCAGGTTATTTAAAACAAGAAAATGCTTTCATAGTGTAAGAATATTTTTGAGAGATAAAAATGATTTACTGATACAAGTTTTACTAATTAACCCATAGCTGGTGGGGAAGACATGGATTCATGCCTTTCACAAGAGTAGTTGCACATAAGTGAATATAACGAACCCAACTGGAATTAGTTGTCCGAATTCCAATTCCAAGCTTTTATTCATTACTTCACGCAGAGATTCAAGCTTACTAGTTCATGGCCAGATTATATTGAAACATTGGCTCCCATTTGATCACCAGAGTTAAGCAACATTGAATTTGGACATTACCTAGAAGGGTGACCACTCAGTAATACCAAGTGCTGTAAGCTTGGGTGGGCAAGTGGTGTAATGGATAATGGCTCAGAATAAGTTTCCAAATTGGGTTTGTTACATTCACTTACGTGCAAATAACTTTGGGAAAAGTATAAATCCACCTCTTCTCCTCCCAACTATGGCTTAAATAGTAAGACTTGTATGAGAAAATCATTATCTCTAAAAAAGAAAAATTCTCATAATCCCAAAATATGTTTCAGCTTTAAATAACCTTAAAAAGATTGTTTTGTTTTTTTCTATGGCTCATCAATCAGCCAAGCCGACAGCACTTGCTATTTCAAAGTGGTCACACATTTATGTAATGACCAGGATCGACAGTGATTAAATTTGGTTATCCTATGAGAACTAGTGCTTCACTAAAAAGCAATAATAAAAACATGGAATAAAACTAGTAATAAAATGGTGAAATACTTTTTCGAAAAAGTGCCCATAATAAGAAGGATTAAAACAGTTATAAAATAATAATAATAATAATGGTAAAAATACATGTCTAAAAAGCTACAATCAACTGTAGAAAAACTACTAATAAAAAAATAACCGGAAAAAAAGAGTCCTCTGAAAGTAACAATATTAAGGTATAGTAAAATTAATAAACTATTATTTGTGAAAATCTACAAAGCTAAAATAAAAGTGAATAAAGCAAGAAATAAAATAATTTTTTTTTAAAGTGTTTATTAACAAAGAACAAAAAAAAACAGAGTAAAACAAGCAATGAAATAATAATAATAATGAAAAATATTGATCTAAAAAGCAACAATAATAAGATAGAGTAAAACTAGTAATAAAATAATAATAAATGAAAATGTTCATATTAAACCAGATAGCAACAATAAGATAGAGTAAAACTAGTAATAAAATAATAATAAATGAAAATGTTCATATTAAACCAGATAGCAACAATAAGATAGAGTAAAACTAGTAATAAAATAATAATAAATGAAAATGTTCATATTAAACCAGATAGCAACAATAAGATAGAGTAAAACTAGTAATAAAATAATAATAAATGAAAATGTTCATATTAAACCAGATAGCAACAATAAGATGGAGTAAAACTAGTAATAAAATGATTATAGTTGAAATGATACATCATTTTATCAACAACAAAAGGATTGTGTAAAACTCATAATAAAACTGAAAATATTTATGCATCAATAATAATATGGAGAGTAGAGTTTCTAATAAAATTGTAATAGTGTAATAAGTTTATTGAAAATGCAACAATAAGATGGAATAAAGCCAGTAATAAAATAAAAATCACAAGATTTCAAAAATAGTCACATTTCTTCCATTAGCATAAATCTCACTATCAGAAAGCATATTCGATATCGACATATTTTATCTCATGGTGATACATTTCATATTTGCTTCCTACAAATGAAATCATTGCTAGAATCTAATTTACTGTATAAAAAAAAACCACCTCGGAAACTGAACAAAGTAATAATGAAACTAATTTACACTTCTGGTTCAGTTCAAACTGCATCAATGCTTTGGTGCTAAATATATTCCTGGCAATCAACCATTCTCTTTTACAGATTCTGCAGCTGATAAAACAAAGAATTACTGTAGATTCAGTCAATAAATTGTTAAGTTATTTATATGTGCCTAGTTTGGCATATGGACATGAATACTGGGTACCTTGGGAGAACCTAATTTGCTGATCAGTAGTGTTGGTCAAAATGACTGGCACATTAAGCATTATCCCTCTAACAAGGAGCTTGTGACAACTATGTAGCCAAATTTATTTCTGGGATATGCAAAATTCTTTTGTGAAGCTTTGTTTCACCTGTCTACAGATAACTATACTAAACCATCAGTTGAGAATCAAAGTAATTGGCAGTACGACAGACACCAACATGTATCCAAACGCACACACACATATACATACAAGATGCTCACATACATACATACATAAGCACACACGTACACACATATGTACTCAATCCCTGATATTGAGCATTTTACCCATAAATATAGCATAACTAAAAAATATTTTTTTTATCATATATTAGTTGTTTTATCTTTTGCAGGAGGCATGGTGGTGTAATGTATAGCTGCTTGGATTGAGGAATCGGAGAGCCGAGTTCAAATTCAAGTCGAATCCATTATATTCACTTACGTGCTGATACCCTTGAAAACTCTATTAAAATCCTCTTCATCTCCCCTCAGCTATGGGTAAATAGCAGGATAGACCAGGTTCTATAGCCTTGGATGGCAACTGGTCTACTGGAGAAAGAAATGGCAACCTACTGTGGGAAAAAAATTGCCTTGTCAGTTAGGTATCAAAAGATACATGATTGCCTAAGCATGTATCACGCATGGCACATAACTGACTGAAATTCGCTTACGTGATAATACCCTTGATTTCTCTTCTTCTTCCCCCATCTATGGGTAAATAGCAGGACAGACCGGGTTCTATAGCTTTGGATGGCAATTGGTCTACTGCAGAAAGAAACCATCAGTTGAGAATCGAAGTAGTTAGCAATACGACAGACACCAACAGGCATCCACACACACACACACACTCACACACACTCACTCACTCACTCACTCACTCACTCACACACATGTATCATGCATTCACATAACTGACTTTATCTTTTGAATTTAGTTTGCTCACCTAGACTAAACCTGAACAAATAACAGATGTACTGATCAATATTTAATAAAATCTGGAACAGATGTTTCCCATTGTTTTTAACATTATTTTTAATTATTTTATTTGTAAAGTAATTTTTACAAATGTCAAGTAGATAAATGTCATCTGTTTTGTATGCATTTCCAGAAGGACATTGCATCCAGAGAACATTTATTTTGAAGAGATGTTGCAGTGCAATTCTATAAGATGTAAGCTGCATCTGTAGTCACTTCATTGAGTGACTGCTTGACAAGATTTTAACTGTCTGATAGTGTGAAAAACATGAATATTACAGACATTCATTGTAGCTGGCAATAAAGGTACTGTGCTAATACAAGGATTAAGATTATTTCTTGGCCTTTTTTTTTTAGTTATATTAAAACATGACCTTTTGAAAATAGGAAGAATCCTAAAGTGCCACAAACATAGGCAGAAAAGATCCATTCTTGAGATCATTATTACTTTTATGTAATGTCTGATATTTTTCACAGAAGGGAAAACATGCTTTCTCACTTGGTTATTGGCATATGCATATGCAGGTAAGCTGTAGACACAAACGCACGCACACACACACACACACATACGTTTTTCCGGTTCATACTCCTCCCCAGTCCTTTGAACAGGAGTAGAAGTTTATCCCTTGCTTCCTGTTTAGTATCGGGTTTCCAGTTCTTTCTAAAGTCTTTTCCTCCTATTTCACTTGTGGTGACACCTTCCATCTTGGTGGCATTTTCACATTGTTTGGGGTGGTGCCTCTTACTCTGTACTCTACTTCAAGTTGCTCTTGGGCCTTGTACAGGGTGAACATCATTGTCAAATATATGCCGAGTGTAACAGAAAAATTGTTCATTTGTTAGACAAAGCTTAAGATCATTGTATCTTGGTAATGATTAAAGATATCTTACTGGAATTCGCCGAGGTTTTTATAACACTATTAGATTCTTCTTTGAGCAATAAAAATGTATAATTACTCTCCAAGCTTAACAGAAGAATCGTGATGAAATTGATCATAAGCGAAAAATGACATATTTATCATTAATTAATCATAGCTCAGGGAGGATGCTAGGTGGAGTAGTGGCTTGGATTGAGGAATCGGAGAGCCGGGTTCGAATTCCAGACAAATCCATTACATTCACTTATGTGCTAATACTCTTTCTAATCCTCTTCTTATCCTCTGGGTTCTATAGCCTTTGATGGCAACTGCTCTACCGCAGAAAGAAATGGCAACCTACTGCGGGAAAAAATCTGCCTCGTCAGTTATGTATCAAAAGATACATGATCGCCTAAGCATGGCACATAAGTGACTGAAGGGTCGTAAGCTCATGATGGAGTGAAATAAAGTTCAAATATATATATTATTCCAGAATCATTTTCCAAGATGATCTTCGCCCTCTCTAACCTTCTAACTCTCTGTCCTGGAGTAAAAAAGTGACTCACAGGTTTCACGAACGATTTCATTTTCAACTGCTCTTTGGACTATCATAACTGAAACGTCTTATGGGCTGAGTTGGATCTTTTCTAATTGATATCTTTAGCTCTAAGTTGAAGTGATAATACCTCTTTGTGTTGTGACCACCTGATCCAGTTCTCTTCTCTACGGTCTCCTCTTTTTTAAACTTATTCACTGTTTTCTTAATGGTTCTTGAATGAACTTTGTCGATGGAAGCCAGAGTATGAATTCATTGAGAACTGAAAGAGTTTTTCAGTGATTCTTACGCCGCAAATAGTATCAGTATAGCTAAACGTCTTATCTGAAAGCCTGGAATAAAGAAACTCAATTAGTTTAGTGGGGTTTTTCTTAGATATTAAACATTTTGTAGACTGGACAAATTTGCTGTAACCACATTTGTACAATTTTGCTGCTACACCCAGTATATGTATACATTACTGAGTGGCTAGATCAATAATAAATCTCCCCGCGGTAGAATTCTCAAGGATGCAAATTCTTGATAATATCCGTTTGGGGGAGACGATCCTCACATGTGGCACCATTGGAAATTGTCTGAAAACTATGCCACATTTTGATCCAAGCCTTTGAGTGAAATTGGCATGATGAAACTGTTTTGGAGCAAACAATGGTTTGTGCTAGAATTAAGTCAGGAGTCAACCTTATCAAGGGTACAAACGTACTGTCCTTGTTCAACTACTGGTCACATCGGATTATGCAATGCATTCTCGCCAAGAAACTGTAAGATCTGCTCGCACTATAAGCCACAAGTTGGCTCTGTGAGCAGGTAGCTTTTTTTTTCTTAATCAGTGAAATGAATAAAAATTGAACTAGATCGGGAAGTCCTACTAAAGAAATTTTTTTTCCTTGATTAGAAGGCACAATTCCTATAGCCAAAACATGCTGCTACCAATTTGACCGCAGGAGACAGTATTGATAAAACAAGGTTCAAACTACCTATTTAAGTAATGCACATCTAGCTTCAGTTTCATATATGAAACATAAACAACAGTAATTTTTTAATGATTTTTTTTATTTAATCGGATATTATTTCTTCTTACTATGAACGTTATATTTTAATAACAATACAAGCAGGTAGAGTAACGCAAATATATGTACACACTAAAACAACGTAAGAAAAATATATATGGTGGGTAAAATGAAAAAATATTCTGTGATCAAAAGGACGTCTTCAGACTAATGTTATTATTGCTGGAATCATACATATTTAAGAGGCGGGAAAGATATTAAAAAAAAAACGTTGGTTATAATAATACATCAAAAAGACTGGCGATGCAGGGACGCTGAAATTTTAATTTAAAATGTGTACCATCTAATGCGTCTGGACACAAATCATCTTTGCTTTGGCACCATTTTTATTCGGTCACTAGGACAATAGATATTGATTTTCCTGTTATATTTGAGTAGTCATTCCTGTTTTTCTTTTTAAATCACTTACTAATGAAACTAAATCAAAACATATATCCGTAAATGCTGAAATTTCCCGATACGCATGTACTCCAACATAATAATATATCTCGAACAAACTCGCACTGACACCACCAACTCCCGCAAGAGCAATTACAAATTCCATACACACACGCATTTACTATTCCTTCCCAATACCATTTTTAAAAATGATATTCACTCTTTACAAGTCCCGAGAGTGTTACTGAAGGAAATTGTTGTGTGAGCGGTAAGATTAAGGGGAAAGCGGGGCAGTTCATGAGGATACGTGGGAAAGATAACGGTTATCCCTAGATTTGGAGAAGTTAAGATTGCAGTCATAGGTAAAGCATCCTCCTGAGATTCTGTTCCACAAAGCAACAGTTCTTTGGGAGACGCTATCACTGATTATTGTAGTAATATTAGGATATCAGTTGTGGACCGAGCCAATCAAAATCCATACTGTTTGTCGTTCGAGAGGTTGTCCCAATTCCCACCATCTTGTTGCTTGTAGCTTCGAAAAGTTTGCTAATGATACTGAGGAGTCTGATGCGCCGATACTGAAGCAGGAATGAGCGCTCATCCGCATTCTTGAAAACGGGACGTCCATTTGACACCTTCTACAGTCTAGGGAAGGATTTCTCCTTCGAACAGCGATTAAATAGTTTTGCTAAGATCGGAGATAACTCAGGGTTAATATTCTTAAGGACAACAACCGGGACTTAATCAGGACCGGTAGCGTTCATAGGGTCATGGCTTTTGGTAAGTCTTGAGTTTTCCCAGGTTGTGATAAGAGTATTACTAAGTTTGTGCGCCGTGAGAGGTGAGAAGTCAGAAACAGAATGGCTTTGTCGTCTAACGTGGCGTTAAAAGCAAAGATCGTAGCGAAGAGTTTTGCCTTATCTGACAAGGATAAGATGACCACGGGGTCATTTATGATACAGTGTAACCCGGATATAAGAGAAACCGGATATAAGAGAGATTGCCTCTGGTCCCAAATTAGAGCCTGTGTTAATGTATATACAGTGTAACCCGGATATAAGAGAAACCCGTGTATAAGAGAGATTTTCTCTGGTCCCAAATTAGAGCCTGCGTTAATGTAAACAAAATAGACCAAACCCGGATATAAGAGAAACTCGGATATAAGAGACTTCTTATCCGGTCCCGCTAACTCTCTTATATCCGGGTTACACTGTATAATAGGCCAAACCCGGATATTAGAGAAACCCGGGTATAAGAGACTTCTTATCCGGTCCCGAAAACTTTCTTATATCCGGGTTACACTGTAGTAGCTACTGACGCTTTACCTCTATTGAGAATTTGATTGTAGATTTTCCAGAACTTCCGAGATTCAAGTTTGCTTTCGATCTTGCCTTAGATTGCATTTTTTTTTACACCTCTTGGAATGACAGCGAGCAGTTCTGAATGCAGTAAGTGTTCTACTAGACCGTTGCCTGTGACAGATATTGGCTTGGAATGTTTTATAGAGCGCGAAAGTGCCTACCTTGTGGGTGATTAATTATTTCCCACTCTACAACCACTCTCCCATAAACTAAACGCTGCAAGCCTCTCTCTACTTTATCACTAGTCTATATTCAGACAAACTGTATTCCTTAGTTCTACCAGTTCTAATATTCACCACTGAGACCCACCCTGCCACGCCCATTGTCATGGACCGCCCTTATTTCTTTCGCATTCCATTGTGGAGATGTAAGTTCCACTTGAACAGCTTTTTCCGACGAACCGCTACTTTGCCGATCACTGCAATCTTAACCTATTCAAGTCTCGAGTTAACCGTCGTCTTCATCATCATTCGACCGTAATCGGAATCATCGAGCCAGTGCAAGCGAGCCTTTCTCTGGCTGTATAGTATGCGCTACGCCAGGGCCTACATACAGAGTCACTTTATCCGAGACCGATTGCCACCCGAGGCTATGCGTCCTGGGTAAGACGATAAACTACGTCCAACAGCATGGCCTCTGATCAGAAGGTTTTGAGGAACGTGGAACCACCTCTTAATTGCTGGTGTTCCCAGGTCCACCCTGACCCGGGGTGGTAGCACCTGTTAGGGTCCCAGCTATGGGCAAATAGTTAACCCCCAAAACTAGGGTCAAAACACTATGAAAGTGTAAAAATAGGTCTTAATATCAGAAATACTTTGTAACAAACAAAAAAAGAAATATTACCAGCAATAATTTTTTTGAAAATACATTATTATCAGCAATACATTTTAGGCAAAAACAAAAATATTACCAGGCATAGATTTTTTTTAAGGTAAAATATTACTAGCTATACATGTTTTTAAAAAATATTACCAACAATAAAATTTTTTCGGCATTAAATAATCCGTTGAGGTTGATATGTCGTAAACCAAACCAAACCAAACGAGTCTATAGAACACAGTCTGTCCTGCTAGTTATCCATAGCTGTAATTAGCACGGAAGGGAATGTAATGGATCCGACCGGAATTTGAACTCGGCTCCTATGTTCTCAATCCGAGCTGCTATCCATTATTCCACCGGACCTTCTCTTCATAAACTGTGCCTTTTACTCCTTACACCATAACCCTTTATCTCGAGTGGCTATTGGGCCTTGTATAAGGTGAATATTATTGTGAAAAAAAAGAAGATATAGATTGAAAGTCAGTTGGTAGCATGAAAAGATATATAATCACAAAAAATAAACCTAAAATGTATGTTTCTCATAAGGTTTTAAAGGTTTGTCTGATATATATATATATAGCTTTCACAGTTAAATTTTCTATTTCTGATATGAACTCAGGCTACGCCGGAGTTGATAAGACAGACGACATCTTCGTCTGCAGAAAAAAAATAGATGTTCCTCATATGAGGTGATTTGGGATTTTATTGTTTATTAATCATTTGCCCTGTAATAATAAATACGTTGAGCTATTTTTGTGAATCAGCTTTAATATTTTATATTACGATGATCCACTTGGATTATATACCAACGGATTTGTTACATTTACCATATATATACACATACACACATCACTCTCTCTCTCTCTCTCTCTCATATATATATACGCACACACACTCAGTTGCATGGGTCGTAGTTTGTATCCCTGGGTTTCATACTTTTGCGATCATCAGACACTAGTTTATTTTTTTCAAAAGTGAATCTATTTATACTTATTTGTGATTATTTGTGTGTGGTGGAGGGGTAATTTTCTTTTGTGTATATTTGGGGTCTATCACGGACATTGAGCAATTTCCACTAAGTACCATATATATATATATATATATATATATATATATATATATATATATATATCGTATAAACAGAAAATATATTAAATGATTGTCGGACTTAATCCATTTCATAATATATGATGTCATTTGTTTATGTTAACATATGCTTCGGGCAGATATGAAAGTTTGAGAGAAATCCTGGAAAATTTGTAGTTTAAAAACAGTAATTTGACCTTTCTAACCAGACGCTTCCTCTGTAGCTAAATAGTGTAACACGTCAGGTTATATCACGATTCCGTGTTTGATATAGATTCGATCCCTGTGGAAGGGCACATATTTTCTATGAAATTTCTCTAATATTCAGGCCGGTAAATGTTGTTAATACTGTTTATTATAAACAGAGCATTCACTTAAATATTTGTATCTATAAAAATAACGTTTAAACAGAAAATACATTAAAATAATTGTCGGGATTAATCAATTTCATCATATATATATATATATATATATATATATATATATATATATATATATATATATTGTGTGTGTGTGTTCTACTTGCCTGACAATCCCAGTAACGTGAAACTTGAGTAGTTGTCGCTGGATAGATATGCTCTGGCTTGGACATTTAGGCATAGACCACTGTCTGTTACTATTGACATTTCTTTTGTTTTTTTCTCGGTTTACGTTTCCTTTTTCCATTTTTATCGGTTTTTCTCTTGTTTTTTCATACTTTGGTCCGTTGGGATATATATATATATATATATATATATATATATATATATATATATATATATATATATATATTAAAACGAAAGCTGGTCAATGTATGCTGCATATAATATGTAGATTTAATAGGCCGGTTAATAAAATTTGAGGAATAAAAAGACAACAAAATGATTGATGCTATTTATAATATATTAGTAGGCTTTTCAGACTGAACCGAAGCAGGAAGAAAAAGATTTTAAAGTTGGATTTTTCGGACACCTCTGTATCCTTTATCAACGCTTTTTATTCCTCGAACTGCATTAACCGGCCTATTAAATCTACACACACACACACACATTATTTACACTGTTGGGACTGTTGTCCTCATCTTTATTGTCATATATATATATATATATATATATATATATATATATATATATATATCCTAATTCTCACTTTCTGAACTCCCTTTCGGCTCCATGCTTTCCAGCCAACTTTAATCTGTAAGAATTTAAATACAATGTCAATCGCTATCTACTCTCTTCTTGATTACTCTTTCCTCTTCACCCTCATTATTAATATTTCTGATCCTAATTCTTCCACACCCTGTAACCCCTGATGTATTTGTGGTTTTACTGCCTTGCATGAGGTAATACCGATTAATATATATAAATATATATATATATATATATATATATATATATATATATAATGTGTGTGTGTGTGCATACATACACAGACACAACTTTATATGCAGAACTCATTCTTAAAATGTCAAATGTTACAGCAATACAAAACTTATATGAATTATTTATTTACCACCGACAGATAACCTGATTCTATCTACACAGTAGAGCTAAAAATAGCAATGCACGCTTACTTTGACACAGCGCATGCGCAAACATATACTATTGCTGGAGGCTTAGAGAAACCTTTTCAACGAACCTCACTGTTCTAAGTAGCTTCTACCTACTCTTATGTTGTCAGCCATTATCATTTTTCTCTCTTTTTTTTTCTTTTCTTTTCTTCTGCTCGTTCAGGCACGTGTATTCATGCAAAACGCAGGGATTTATTTTTCCAGGCATGTTTCTGCGGTTGCAATATTTAAATGCTGAAGACAACAGCGTCATAAGATTAAAAATGAGTTTTTGTTGCTGTTTTTTTATAAATAATTCCTATTCAATGTAAAGTCATTTGCAGGCAATTTTTATTGAAGAAAGCATCTTAAGATTTATTCAATTCCCCCTGCGAAACTATCATTTCCAATTTGTGTAGAATACTCCTGCTTGTTAAACAAACATGAATATTTACGTTCTCTCTAAATAGTGATTCCTCGTTTTTAGTGGTTGGGGAAAATGAAACCATGTTTTCTCGTTAACTGTCCAGAAAACCCTGAACAGAATATGTGAGCAACAAGAAAGTCTTAAGGAAAATAGAAACTACAATAAAACTACACTACTGTTCACTCAAGTTGTAGACGACCAGAGGGGAGTGAATATGAGGATGAAAATCTCTGGGCTAAGATTTGCTGCTGGCCGGTCCAGCTACATAGGAATGTTGGACTATAATGGAGTCCAAAGGAGATAAAGAAAACAAACAAGACCGATATACATGTACAAAACAATTATATATATTATTAACAAACATTAATATACAGAGACATGAAAAAGTTACAAAGGGTGTTTGTATGGAAAATTATGTGTGTGTGTTGAATGTCCATACGTATGTATATTTTGTTTTAGCGCGTTCCCAGAATATGGGAAACGCTGTTTGTATGAGAGTTCACATATTGGAAAGTAAAAGAGAAAGTTTTTTTTATACCTCGCCGCACGCGCGAGGTTGCGGACAGCGGCCTAAGTCGAGATAGCTGGCCGCACGTGTGCGTAAGCAGGAAAAGAGAAAGAGAGAAAGGTGAGCAAGTATTTATACTCGTGGGAGAGAGACCCCTGTTGAAGGGTTAGGAAATGAGGAGGAGATAACTCCGACAAAGTCACTAGAGTCACTCAGGATAGAGAGTGATTACTGATTTTGGTTGTTTTTATTGACGTAAGAATTATTAGGATATATATATATATATATATATATATATATATATATATATATATATATATATATATATATATAATGAAAATGTGGAAAAGACAAAGCAAAATCCGAATATGTGAGTTTACTGTTTTTTATTTTGTTTTTTTCTGTCAACGTCAGACGTTTCGGTCTAATAGACCATCTTCAGGACATGGTTATTGGAGACATATTTCTATTAAATTTAAGTTAAAATGAAGAGACGATAGATACAGAACTAGTCAGAAACAGAAAAACTGAAATAGACTGACTAGTCCTGTATCTATCGTCTCTTCATTTTAACTTAAATTTAATATAAATATGTCTCCAGTAACCATGTCCTGAAGATGGTCTATTAGACCGAAACGTCTGACGTTGACAGAAAAAAACAAAATAAAAAACAGTAAACTCACATATTCGGATTTTGCTTTGTCTTTTCCACATTTTCATCATACCGTCGGATCTACTTCCACATATTTGCTTATATATATATATATATATATATATATATATATATATATAACGGTCGACGCTAGATTTGAAGAGGTTAAGATTGTAACGATCGAAGAGAGCTTCCTCTTGAGAGCAGTGGCTCTTGGGTTGATGCTATCTGAATGTCCTTCTAAACAATGGAATAGGAAGGGAATGAGGATGATTCGCCTCTATGGCATGATGGGTCTTAGGCGTAAATGTCAAAACTGGTGGAACTAAGTAATGTAACTCGCCAGAACATTTTACAGGGAAATAGGGATAGACTAGTGATAGGCTTCTCCGTTGCGTCTTTTGGGAAACGGGTTGTAGGGTGGGAAATTATTCACCTCAATGAAGGCGGCGTAAACGCTTTTGAGTTCTGATGAGTCTTACATGAAGACAGAAACAATTGAAATTTCTGGAATGCATAATGAGAAAACAGGGCCTAGAGAATTAAACACTCACGCATTTCCGGATTAAATTCGTGTGGGGTCTGTAATATATGTTATTAAGGGGCCGCTAAATTAAAAAAAATTACGCATTGATAATAAATTACATACTATCGTAGTAATAGAGCTCGTAAATATATATATATCTTCAACTTCTTTCAATATACGGAACAAACCCTAAAAAAATAATAGACAAGTAATTCTAACGTGATATTTGAGTTGTTTTAATGGCTTCGATATAATTTTACCTGAAATAATGAATAATTAAAGATACAGTTCCCCTAGCATGCGACCATTAACATTTCTAGATTGTAAACAGGACGATTACAACAGGCAACTTGAAATTATTTAATGTGGGTCCTCGAAAATATGGCACCCGTAGCATTTTATTTTTATTTGATAAAATCTAAATAAGAATCAGTTATATTATTGGCCCTGACCTGGCGTCTCGGCTTTAGTCACTTTCCCACCGCCGTAAAGTATCTTCCCTGTGCCTTTTCTATATACAGTGTAACCCGGATATGAGAGACCGTGATTTAAGAGAAACCCGGATATAAGAGAGATTTTCTCTGGTCCAAAATTAGAGCCTGTGTTAATGTATATATAATAGACCAAACCCAGATATAAGAGACTTCTTCTCCGGTCTCGACAACTCTCTTATATTAGGGTTACACTGATACTTAAATGGTAATTGTTCGGATGATTTCTTTACTATGGTACCTAGACTTTATGAATTTACACGCAGTACTAGATTGGCAGCAAGGTCTCATCAATTTACAGTTGAATTGGCTAGATTTATCCGTAAGTTCTATGCTAACAGTTTCTTTTCTCACACTTCTCGCTTTTGGAACTACCCTCCGGTTCCATGCTTTCCAGCCAACTTTGATCTTCAAAAATTTAAATGCAATGTCATCATTATCTACTGTCTTCCTGATCACTCTTCTATTGTACTCGCTCCTTAATAATGTTTCTGCTTTCTAATTCTATCACACCCAGTAGTAATCCCTTGTGTCTTAGTGGCTTTACTTCCTTGCTTCGGGTGAATTCGGTTAAAAAATCATAAATTATTTAGTAGCGTAGTGACAGAGCTTATAAATGAAAGGTAAACATTTGACCTCTTACGACATAATAATCAAACCCAGAAAAATATGAAGCAAATAATTCTAAACGTGATATTTGACTTGGTTTAACGGCCTCGATATAATTTTACCTGAAATGATGAATAATTAAAGGTGCTGCTCGCCACGACATGTAAATATTAACATTGCCAGATCGTAAGATGACGACTTCCCCAGATTAATCGTGAGCCCTCGAATATGTGGGACCCGTAGCATTCGCTACCAGGTTAATCGGACATTGGTTGGAAATTTATTGTTTGTTGTTCCCAGTTGAATAGGCTTTCATTTAGTGATCTAAACGCATAGAGCTGAACGCATACATTTTTGCTCGCTTCATCCAGTTACAAAGAGCCAACTTCTCACAACTTGAAATCATTTTTTCGCTATTAACATTTAATCTAACAAGAACCTGATTAGCTGAATGCTAATATTAATAAGTGAGATGCACATTACTGCCAGTTGGTTCTATGGTGTAACAGATTAGCACGCTGGATTCTGAACCCAGCGATCCGCGGTTCTTCGGATCTTGCAACTTTTTTCGACATAATAAACAAACCCAGAAAAATATGAATCAAATAATTCTAACGAAATATTAGGGTTGGTTTAAGGGTTTCGATATAATTTTACCTGAAATGACGAATGATTACAGTTCCCCTAACATGCAAACGTTAACTTTTCCAGATTGTAAGATGCCGATTTCATTAGACAGCTTGAAAGTATTTAATGCAGGGACCTCAAAAATGTGGGGCCCGTAGTATTTGCCTCTTTATGTTTCTAGGTAAAAAACTGAGGGAAATAGCGAATAACCCACCTAACTAGAATTTGACTATATGTATGATAACTGAAAAAATTATGTTTTTTTTTGCAATGATACTCGCCTTGTACAAGGCTTAAGAGGCATCGCGCTAGGCAAGGTAATAATGCCACCAAGACGCAAGGGGCTACCGGCAGTGAAAGAGAGAAAGAAAATGCTTTACAAGGAACCGGAAACCCAATACTAGACAGGAAACAAGGGCTAAACTTCAACTCCTGTTCGAAAGACCGTGAAGGAGTGTGAACCGGACGATAGACGAACCTAATTACTCCTATTGAGGAAAGAAAAAAATAAATAGTAAATAAAATTTTAAAGATTTAGACGAAGACGTTAGAAGTATAGAGTTAAATCGAGCTTTAGAAAGGAACCGAAAAACCAAATCCCAAACATGAAAGAAGGGGTAAACCTTTACTCTTGTTCGAAAGACAGGAGAAGAGTTTCAATTGAACGATAGGCGAACATGCATCGCAAATAACCTTACTGTGGAAAATGAATTGCAAAAGATTCTACGGCAGAAATTCATTTGAAATCAGGACGAACAGGATTCTAAAGGATCAGGAATTAGAACAAACTTTACTGACAGAATAAAGAAAATATGGAATTCATTTGAAATCAGGACGAACAGGATTCTAAAGGATCAGGAATTAGAACAAACTTTACTGACAGAATAAAGAAAATATGGAATTCATTTGAAATCAGGACGAACAGGATTCTAAAGGATCAGGAATTAGAACAAACTTTACTGACAGAATAAAGAAAATATGGAATTCATTTGAAATCAGGACGAACAGGATTCTAAAGGATCAGGAATTAGAACAAACTTTACTGACAGAATAAAGAAAATATGGAATTCATTTGAAATCAGGACGAACAGGATTCTAAAGGATCAGGAATTAGAACAAACTTTACTGACAGAATAAAGAAAATATGAAATTCATTTGAAATCAGGACGAACAGGATTCTAAAGGATCAGGAATTAAAACAAACTTTACTGACAGAATAGAACTATCATACGTATTATTGTTTTCGTGCTTTAAATAAAAATATTAGTGTTCGTTTTCTGTGTCAGTTTAAGAATCCAACACTGCATTTGTATCTTTTTTTGCCTTTCCCCTAAAATCCGTCAGTATCAAAATACGTTTGTCCTAGAATGCGACAAGATTATGCTAATATCCAAGATTGCTTGCTTAGAAATCTTTTCAGCTCTATGTGAATGTTTATAGCCGTAATATTTTACTTTAGCGCCACCTACTGGTGCCAACGCTCTAGATACATGCAGTGACCGCTTAAAATCCTGCTCATCTTCTTTTGTAAGAGTTAGTGACGTCATTAATCCGGACGCGTCAGTAGGTGTTAGGATTAAGGAGCAAAAGACATCGATCGTATGAAATGGAAACTCGTTCGACAGAAATGAATCCTGAAATTATGTAGTGTGCACATTTGGATTTGGAGTTTGTCTTTGGATTCCATGTTCACATTTTTATTTTGCTTTAATTTAGAAATCCATCGATTACATATTTATGTCTAAGTGTCCAACTTATTTTCTAAGCGTAGATGCGACGCAAGTGAAAGCGTGGAGCACTCAGTGAAGGCGGAATTCACTGCTCTGCCGTAATTGATCACGCGAGACAAGCTTGTTAACCATCACACAACGTCGAAGTGTCCAAATGATTTTCTAAGCGCAGCTTAGATGCGGCGCAATTGAAAGCGTGGAGCACCCAGTGAGGACCGAATTCACTGCTCTGCCGTAATTGATCACGCGAGACAAGCTTGTTAGCCATCACACAACGTCGAAGTGTCCAAATGATTTTCTAAGCACAGCTTAGATGCGGCTCAATTGAAAGCGTGGAGCACCCAGTGAGGACCGAATTCACTGCTCTGCCGTAATTGATCACGCGAGACAAGCTTGTTAGCCATCACACAACGTCGAAGTGTCCAAATGATTTTCTAAGCGCAGCTTAGATGCGGCGCAGGTGACAGCGTGGAGCACCCAGTGAGGACCGAACTCGCTACTCAGTCGTAATTGATCACGCGGGACAATCCTGCTAACCATTACACCAACTGCCCAGACCAGGTCTCATAGTTTATGGTGACTCTCTAGGCGTGGCTTAGATGTGGCACCGGGCCAAAATTTTGTGTCACCCAGTGAAGATCGAACTCACTATTCAACGGTAATTGATCTAGCGAGACAAGCATGCTCACCATCATACCACGTCGTAGTCCTAGTTTATGCATTCAATAAAAGACAGCATTTGATGGGGTGCAACGGATATTGTCACAAAACGGAATCGGCGAACTGAGTTCGATTTCTGGTTGGGGTTTTTTTGTATTCACTTCGACCTAATTTCCTTGGAGAAAGCTCGAGTCTAATATTTCCTGTGCTCTATCTGCATTTCTTTCTTTTTTTTTCAATTATTACTGTTATCTGCTCTTTGATGGAATATGTCTTGTTGCCTCTCAATTCCGTAATCATATCAGAACAGTCTGCCATTGTCATAACCAAGAATGTGTCAACTGGTATCTTCAGTGCTAGGTAGTTAATTCCAATACTACAAACAAAAGAAAACTTAAGAATTTTATGTGCCTTGTCCCTGTAGGACGAGATCGATCAATGCTTTCCACAACTTCCTATCCTTTGTAGCTCTTAGCGAAGTTTATCATTCCACTATCCCTGCAATCTCTGTTCTTCAATCCATTTGCACAAGCTTGTTAGCTAGGTTATGCGCTATTTCCCTCTTGTCTTCGGTGTGCCCTGTGAGTGCCAAATTCTCCAAGCCCTCTTTTCTTATTGCCTACCAGATATTTCAACAGACTCTTTCTGACTCTAAGTATGTGTCTTTTTTGTTTTCATTTTTCTTAAAACTTCCTCGTTGCTCACATGCTCTGCCCATGTTATTTTCAGAATATTTCTGTAAAACTACATTTTTGTTACCTTAAGTCTCTTTTTTTTCATCTGTAAAGAAATTGTCCAACATTCATTGCCACGTAGAGGGGTTGAGATTACATGAAAATTCAGTACTTTTCTTTGTTTCTAACGAAAGTTTCGTGTTTCTTAATACTTTGCTTAGTTTTAACGAACACACTATCGTCTTGTAGTAATGTTAAATAATAGTTTAGCAGATTATTATTTTTTATGAGAAAGTGTAACTCAGCTACGATTTCCGGGGTTGCCCTTCGAGGTCAGATGTAAGACATAATAAGGAAGTCGGTTTTGATTGACTGAGCTAGCGTGGGAATGATAGATAGTTTTTCAGCGAGTCGAGTTTTAATCATCAGGCAATGTAGACGTGTTTTCTTTCGTATCTGAAACGGCTCCCCAGTGATGGGGAACGACCCCCACTGGATAGTACATGTCATTAATAAAATAGGCAAGTTAAAATTCTCTGTGTTTGATGTCATTCATTGCTGCCCAAAACAGCTAGCGATCACCGAGTGAGACAGAAGATGTAATATTTTATTGAATTGGCTCCGTTCACAAGGACCTCATGGCACGAGGGGGGTTATGCAACAGTAAGATTTCATAAACTTAGGGCTGTAAAAGATAAAATGGGGGAAAAAATATTATGTAACCCGTTTCGTCCTCTAAAAGTACTTCAGCGGACTAAATGTTATTAATGATGGAATAATATATATATATATATATATATATATATATATATATATATATATATATATATATATATATATATATAAGGCTCAAACACTAATATTCCAAGGTTATAATTTATTACATTTGAATCGTAATTACGATCCAATTCATCAGCCCTACAAATTCAAAAAGAAATTGGGAAATATAACTCCGGGTATAAAAATCAAAATTTTAGTGAGAGTGTATGTGTGGGAGTGGAAAATATATGTATGTATGTATAGCTTCATGTCTCGCACATCTCGCCTGTGGAACTCCCTTCCTTATTCCTGTTTCCCTGACAAATACAATCTCCAACTATTTAAGTGTAACGTCAATCGACATCTCCAGTTGCCTTGATCTATCCACTTTCCTTCTCCACATCCTTTCACCTTTCATTCCTATCTGCTCTCGCTCCAAATCTTCTGTAACCCCCTTGCCTTGATCGATCCACTATCTTTCTCCACATCCTCTCCTTTACCTCTCCTATCTGCTCTTCCTCCAAACCTTCTGTAACCCCTTGCGTGCTAGTGGCCTCCAGCCTTGCTTGGGGTGATAAGCTTAACAAAAAAAAAATATATATATATATATGTATGTATGTATGTATGTGTGTGTGTGTGAAGAAAAACAAAAACAGTTGATGGAATTAATGGACAACTTGCCAAAACCATAAATCTCTTATCCAGATAAAGTCTCGAATAAAAACAATACTGAAAAAAGAAAGAGAAATAAAAAGACCTAAAGGCAAACTTACCTACTCTTGTATATGTACTACTCTCTCACTCTCTCTCACTATATATATATATATATATATATATATATATATATATATATATATATATATAATGTGGAGGAAGGGGAGATGTAAACGTCAGTTATAATTATCTTTTAGGGGCCTGAAACGCATTACATAGAATTTATTCCACTTTATAATGTGTCCAAAAAATTCCAAATGTTTCTGGTTTTAAGTATAAGTGTCCTTTTAGTTACCCTTTCCATTAAACTTCCTCGTTGTTCGCGTGTTCAATCCATGGTATTCTCGGCATCCGTCTGTGAATACGATGTTCTGATATTCGTAAGTGGGTGGGTGAGAAGTTCAATTCCTATCTTGTATTTTTTGCATTGTTATTATTATTATTATTTTAAAAAGAGTTTTATGACTTGTTTTATTTCCGTTTCAGTTTTTAAACAGCCCTCTCTTCTTCTGTCATTGGTCTCTTTCACCTCACCCCACCCTCTCCTACCTTTTTATTTTTCCATCTCCTCCTCCTCATCTGCTTCATCTCTTCTTATTATTCTCTTATTCTTTTCTCCTTCTCCTCTTTGTCTTTTCCTTTACTTCTTCTCACACTCCTCTTATTTTTCACCATCATATCCTTTCTTGCTCTCTTATTTCCCTATTGTACTTTTCTTTCTCTTTCCATTCTCCTTTTCTTCATCATTCTCAACATCGTTTTTCTACCTTTTTTTTTCTCTGCTTCTGCCCTCTCTCTCCTCTTCCTTTCCTCTTCGCTATCATCTTTTCCACTCTTCTTATTCGTTTTTCCATCCTGTTCCTCCCCCTCTCTTCTTATTCTCCTCCTGTTCCTCTATTTATGAATATTACTATTAGAAGTAGTAATTACTCTTCCACACCTCTTATTTCTCCTTGTTTTTATGCGTTCTTCCGTTTTCCCTTCTAATCCTCGTATTCCCGTCATAGATGTTTACAATATCAATTCTTGGGGCTAAAAGTGCATTATTGAAATTGATACGTCTCCACAACATCTGTCTTAAGTACTTCACTCAGAATCTTTAATACCATTTTCTATTTTAGCTCAGCTGGTTTACTGTTTGTTTTTCGTTATATTTTTTACGTATTTCCCTTAATGTTTTTCTTCTGCACACACACACACACACACACGCACACACATATACTCAAGTATAATGAAAAACATCTCAACATTGAATGACCAAGCAGGGTTTGATATGTCGTAAAATCCGCCAACCCAATCAAAACCAACCCATATACAGTGTAACCCGGATATAAGAGAGTTGTCGGGACCGGAGAAGAAGTATCTTATATCCGGGTTTCTCTTATATCCGGATTTGGTCTATTATATATACATTAACACAGGCTCTAATTTGGGACCAAAGGAAATCTCTCTTATATCCGAGTTTATCTTATATCCGGGTTACACTGTATGTATATATATATATATATATATATATATATATATATATAAGGTACCTCAACTAATTCAGTATATACGTAAGGTTTAAAATGAAGTTTTAAAAATGAAATCTTTTTTTTCTTCAAGCTTGCATTTTATCTTTAATTGAAAGCAAAATACTCTGTGGTGTATTTCAAACAGAAATTGATCGGAATCGATTTTTCCATTAAAATCGATTAAAACGGATATCTCTGACACATTTGTAAACAAAAGTTAATTCTCGGTTTTAAAAGAATCATATATATTTATGTAACGTTATTTGAGGAAAATGAGCAAATTTAGAGTTAATCTGATTTGAAAAAATATTATTTACTTATAGTATAAAATGTTGTATACCGACATTTCTTAACTACGGCGTCTTGTTTTTCTGACGTGTTAATCGATTATTTACATCCGATTGACAGCCGAAAGTGTTCGTCGTTAAGTATGATGAAGAAAACGATTTTTTCTTTCGCCAAAAGGGAGGAAAAGCCTTAAAACACGTGACCTTTTAAATGCTAGATTTATCGGTTTGTACACGGTGGAGTAATGGATATTGGCTTGAGAAATCGGAGAGCCGAGTTCGAATTCCAGTCGAATCCATTACATTCATTTACGTGCTAATACCCTTGGGAAAGTTATGAATCCCAATCTTCTCCCACCAGCTATGGATAAATAGCAGGACAGACCAGGTTCTATATCCTTGGATGACAACTGGTCTACCGCAGAAAGAAATGGCAACCTACTGCGGGAAAAAAATCTGCCTCGTCAGTCGTGTATCGAAAGATACATGGTCGCTTAAGCGTGTATCACACACGGCACGTAACTGACTGACATCTATACTGAACGAAATCACACATACAAAAACAAATCGAAATTCATTTAAAAATATTCGGGTCTTCAGATTATAATAAACTTTACAATATAAGATTAGTAAATATAGTTTTACTTAATAACAATATTTCCTAAGAATTATCTCAATGAAAATGAATTTTAAAAGGTTTAAAAACTTTATAAATTATTTTAAATTGTAAAAAAAATGAAAACAAATCTTGTAAAAATTCATTTTTCGTCAATTTTTTTTCTTCAGACAATATTGTCTTTAATATATTATTCATAAAAGCAATTAAAAGCTTCTCTAATTAAATAATGTCTTAGTTGTATTGCGATTTTTATTTTTCAATTCAAAACAGATTTTCGTTAAGACCGGGTCCGACTTTGCAAAATTATTTCGGTGATTTAAATTCTTCAAAGAATTCTGCTTTTAACTAATATAGTCACTAAAAATTATTACATTAAATTTATCAAGTTTTTATAAAATTAAGAGGCTGAAACATGTAAAAAAAAATTAAATTAAATATTTTACCAAGATTTTCTAATAAAACATTTCAAAAATAATTTCATTCATTTGTGAATAAGTCCTGAAAATTTCATTAAAATCCGTCAATTATCTGATTTTTGCAAGAATTTCCAAATTAATATGTCTGTTACTGCAAAAAGAGGCCAAAATTGGCTGTGCTAAAAGTTAGTACAAACGCTGAAGAAGAACAACAAATTTTTTAATCAAAATTTCGAATCTTCTAAAAAAGAGTAAAAAAATATAATTTCATCCTTCCTCTTAATAACAACGATTTTGAAGGTAAAACTGTTTTCAATTTGGTATGCAGATTTTTTAGCGTTTTCGTGGGGGTACCTATATATATTCTAAATTCCCTACTTAATTTTAAGCACATGTTCTTTTACATCACTGACATCATCAGCATCTGTTTATCTATCAGTCAGTAAATCTTTTGCGTGCAGATGGTGATCTTCGTTACTGGGGTTTGCAGCTATGTGTGACAGTTCAAAGCCCAGCCTTTGATCAGAGGAATTCAACGGTGGACGAAAGAAAGTGTGATCCAATTTATCTGTATTTGGACTGATATCTGGGCGACTCGCTGAAGGCGCATCTGTTGATAGCAACACAGCCGTTAGTGGGACCTATTTTGCAAAACGGACATCGTCTAACTGCACGTGTTGAGGCTGTACACTGCGTCGCCAGTATTTGCGCTCCAGACAGGAAGTTGTCGTTCGAATATATTTTAGTTTCTTTACTTCATTGATAACAACTGTATTCTTCTTCTTCTTCTTCTTCTTCTTCTTCTTCTTCTTCTTCTTCTTCTTCTTCTTCTTCTTCTTCGTGACGCGTCCCATCGGGACATAGGCGATCATAGCTCCCCACAACTTTCTTTCTCGTATGGTTCTTAGCAGTTTTCTCCCTTTCCTAAGTCTCCGCTCCCCGTTCTGCCATTGATTCACAGAAGCTCGTCAGGTAAGTACCTCGCTGCCTTCCCCATATCACCCTTGCCTTCAATATGCCCTATGAGGTTTAAGTTTGCCAAGTACTCTTTCCTCATTATGTGTCCAATGAATTTTAGCTGTCTTTTCCTGAGTTTAAGTGTTCTTTCAGTTACCATTTTCTTTAAGGCTTCTTTGTTGCTTACTCGCTCCGTCCATGGAATTCTGAGTATCCTTCTGTAGAACCACATTTCTGATGTCTCCAGTTTTTGCTTCATTCGTGAGAAAATAGTCCAACTCTTCCGGCATGCGCCCACGCAAGCGCGCAGTTCCTTTCGCTCAGGACTTTTGTGCGCATTGTTTATTCAAGGCTCAAGACACCTGTATGTCCTGTTTATTCAGCTGAAAAGAGAGCAGGTTAAAAGTGTTTTGTGTCAGACCCACTGTTTTCCCAACTGAACAATGGTGAGAGGAAAAAGATCATTCAGACCTTCAGTAATGGTACCAACATTTATACTCTGGCTTCCATCTTCAAAGTCCATTCAAGAGCCATCAAGGTGAACGGCGAATAAGTTTTAAAAAAGAGGAAACAGTAGAAAGGAAAACTGGACCAGGAGGTCACAACAGGAAGAGGGATCATCATTTCAACTGTGAAAAAGACTTGAAAATAAAATCGTTCATGAAACCTATGGGACACCTTGTTACTCCAGGACAGAAAGGTAGAACGTTAGAGAGGACGAAGATCATCTTGAATAAGTTTGAAAATTATCCTGGAATAAAACACACACACACACACACACACACACACATATATATATATATATATATATATATATATATATATATATATATATATATATATATATATATGTGTGTGTGTGTGTGTGAACTTTATTTCAATACTTCATGAGGTTTCGATCCTTAGCTGTGATTAATTAATGATGAACATGTCATTTTCGTTTATGATCGATTTCATCACGATACATCTGTTAAGCTTAGAGATTAATTATACGTTCTTATTGCTCAAAGTAGAGTTCTATAGGGTTATAAAAACCTCGGAGAATTCCAGTGATATATCTTTAATCAATACAGCGATTCAGTGAGATATCTTTAATCATTACGGCGGTTCACAGCTTAATCTAACAATTGGGCAATTTTGGAGTTACACCCGTTGTAACACACACACACACACACACACACACACACATATATATATATATATATATATATATTAAGCTTTTCACCCCAAGCAAGGCTGGAAGCCACTAGCACGCAAGGGGTTACAGAAGATTTGGAGCGACAGCAGATAGGAGTGAAAGAGGAAAGGATGTGGAGAAGGATAGTGAATAGATCAAGGCAACTGGAGATGTCGATTGACGTTATATTTGAATAGTTGGAGATTATAGTTGTCAGGAAAACAGGAATAAGGAAGGGAGTTCCACAGGCGAGATGTGCGAGACATGAAGCTATTGGAGTAGAAGAGACATCTACATTTAACAGTTTCAACAGTGAAAGGGTGGGAGCGGGATACCAGCCTCGTAGGACGCTTGAATTCATGAAGCCTGGGAACCAGCGAAAGCAGCTCATCGGAGCAATTACCGTGAAAGTATCTGTAAAAAAGACAGAGCGAGGCGACGGCGCGTCTGTGAGAGAACGACTGCAGACGAGATGACAGATCAGGGCCAATTACGTTGGATACCCGTTTCTGGATCTTATCAAGAACCCCGAGGCAAACAGAAGGGGCTCCAGACCATATATGGCAGCAATACTCCATGCAAGGGCGACTGGTTGATTTGTAAATTTGAAGGATCGATTCCGATGGAGAAAATTTTCCTGGCCCGGCACAGGGAGCCAACTTTCCTTGCGGTGGATGAAGCAATTGACTCAATGTATTTGTTCCATCTCAGATCAGCGGACAGCGTGAGACCGAGCAGCCGCAGAGAGGAGCTCTCAAGATGTTGGGCTTCAGACATTCTAATAGGAAGCAGGGAAGGATCCCTGTGGTGATTAATAGAGAGCAGTTTTGTTTTTGAGGCGTTAAAGTTAACCAGCCAATTCCTGCCCCAGTTCATAACTGATTGGAGGTCCTTTACGAGACGAACTGCCAGGTTAAATTTGTCAGCGTCACTAGGTTTGCTTTTGAGGCAGGAGTAAATTGTGGTGTCATCCGCGTAGATGCCAACTTGGGAATCTATGTCGTCAGGGCGATCGTTTATGAATATAAGGAACAGAGTAGGGACTAGGATGGAGCCTTGAGGGACACCTGCGTTCGTGGGATAGGAGCTGGAGGAGAATCCGTTGAGAACGACCTTCAATTCACGGTTTGACAGGAATGATTGTATTAGGTCAAACAATCGACCTGTAATACCATAACCCTGAAGCTTGTGAAGAAGGCCGGCATGCCAAACCCTATCAAACGCTTTGGAGATGTCTAGGGCCACGGATATATATATATAATTATATATATAATTATATATATATATATATATAATTATATATATATATATATATTATATATATATATATATATTATTATAAAAATTATTAATCGGACATTTTTTTTTGTTATGCATTTCTAATTAAATAATGCCTTAGTTTTATTGCATTTTTATTTTAAGATTCACAGATTCGCAGATTTTTTGTAACTGGCGCCCACTGTTTGTCAAAAAATATGATTTAAATTCTCCTAGGACTTATCCTTATAGCTAATATAAACATTAAGCGCCACAGAAAATAATTTCTTGGAATTTCATAAATTTAAGTAAATCTGAAGTAGCAAGTGTAAAAAAAAATGTATTTTTACCTAAATTTTCTAAAAAAAGAAACGTTTTTTCATTTGTGAATAAGTCCTGAATGTTTCATTAAAACCCGACAATTATCTAATTTTTCAAAAAATTTTCCAATTTATTATTTTTTTTCAGCACGAATAGAAACCAAAATTTCCCATACTAATTTAGTCCCTTATTGGTGCTAGAAAAAGATTTTTAACCAAAATTTCGAACGTTCTAAAACGGATTAAAAATAATCTTTGCTTAAATATCCTTTGGCTTTTTCCTCTTAATAATAACACACAAAAAAAAATATGTATGATCATTTTCTAACGAATTTTTGTAGTAACCTATCGACCTACCTATATATATATATATATATATATATATATATATATATATATATATATATATATATATAATACGCAACTGTAAATGCTTTGCGGCTAGGGTGTTGTTGATATTATGTTACTTAGTTACATTTTACATGAGATTAATTCTAACACCTGCTATGAAAAATGAAATCAATTTCTTCAGGATAAAAATGTCTTAGAAACCGATTTATCGAGATAGATAGAGAGCAGCTAATATCAATTTTCATACCTGATTATATTCATATACCAGCTAAATAGATATATGAATAGACTGGCATAAATAAATAGCTAGATAATGAAAAGACCTAGATTGATTGATAGTTATGAACAGATAGATATGAAGAGATAGATAGGTATATATGAACAGAGATAGATAGGTAGGTAGAGATACACAGATAGATATGAACAGATTGAGATATACAGGGTGATTGTGAAAAACCAACAAGCTAAAGAAAAAACAATCTGTTCAAGTCTGTCAACAGAATGATTGAAAAGTAGCGCCCTATTTTATGTATGATGGACTCTCCCGTTTTGTAAAAATTATAGTTAGGCAAGATAGTCCATCATACATAAAATAGGGAGTTACTTTTCAATTAACAGAACAAAAAATGCGTAAATGCTGATTTATATCAGCCTATTTGTAATGATATAATTTCTATCATTCTCAAGTTTCCTTTCATTATAACTTTGTTCTTCATTTGTTTTATTACAAATTCGAGCGAAGGTCAACATTCTATTTTTTTCTTCTTTTTGTCTTCTCGTTTCCTCATTGATTACCGGATATATATATATATATATATATATATATATATATATATATATATATATATATATATATATATATATTGTTTGTGAGGGATTAAATAATCTAGACTTCGTCAGGTTTAGGAATATATTTTCCTATAAATGTAGCATTTTAAATGAACAAACATCGATTTGAAATTTAATCATCTTGCTGTCAGCAAAGCTACAGAGTAGCAAATTAGTAAATTATATAGCAGATGAAAACTTATATTTGTCGGAGTTGGCTCCTCCTCAGTTTCCTTAATCCTTCAACAGGGGTCTCTCTCCCCTGGCTATAAATACTGGCTTACCCTTCGCCTCTCGCTCTTTTTCGACTCAGGCCTTGGGCCGCTACCTCGCGCGGAGGTGAGGTAAAATCTCTCTTTTTTCCACTTAGGCCAATATGTGACCTCTCACAGATACAGCGTTTCCCAAATTCTGGGAACGCGCTAAGAACAATACACGTACGTACGAACACTTACAACACACACACACATACTTTCTCCATACAAACTCTATGTAACTGTTCATGTCTTTGTGTAACTTGTTATTAATATATATTTGTTTACCCATATATATCAGTCTTGTTTGTTTTCTCTGTCTTCTTTGGACTTAATTAAAGTCCGACATTCTCATGTAGCTGGACCCGCCAGCAGGAAAGTTTAACCTTCTGATATCTCTTCACATCTTCACCCCGCACGGTCCGCTACATATTACATTTTAAAAAATTGTTCAGCTTGCAACAGAAATGCACGTTAGGTTTAGGTTAATCTGGCACAAAGCCGCATTATTTGGTCATCAACTCCCCACACTCATCGTTTTAACTTTTTTTAAATTACTCGATATGCTTAGAGGGTAATTTATTAAACCAACATTTCAATTTAAGCACCATACCATTACACAACGAAGATTACGATTACCTTGTTTAAATTACACCCTTTGGAGCAAGCGAAGACTGTAGGTCTTAGTGAGAACCATCTTTCTTTGAACCTTGTAGACTGGAGGTACAACGAATCAAAGTGTACCAAATAACAGAGACCGCATCAATTGGGGACTTTCAACAACGGTAACAAATAAAATGAATAGCACGTGTAACTCGAAGAGAAAATAATGAAATAATCTAGATGTTGACATTCTACACTACTTCAAACAAAAGGTTAGGAAGTAAATTTCCATCAATACTGGATGAGAAATAACAGTTACTGGACTTGAGTCACCTATTTTCCTGAAAGATTGTTTTAATAAAAACATTTTAGTAAATTTCAACTAGCAGTAGTACTGACTGCTTGGTTAATAAATACCGAATGGTGCCTTATAAGGAAACAGCTGATATTACCATTTAGCAAGATGGGCGATAGTCAGCTCTTCAGAAATATCTTAACTATCAGCTGAATTTAACCGTTTTCTCAGATCAATAATTAAAAATGGCTTCCGGCGAATGCTGAATGTTTCCTTATAAGGAAACTATTATTATTACCATTTGTAAAATAACAATTTTGCATTGCAAGAATCAATATTCAAATATAATTACCTTCTACGTAATCGTCCTGGGTAAGACGATAAACTACGTCCAACAGCAAGGCCTCTGATAATACGTTTTTGAAAAAATGTTGCCAGCTGTACGTTCTTGGAAAAAAGATAATAATATTACCAGCTATATGTTTTTGAAAAAATAATATTACCAGCTATACGTTTTTGAAAAAATAATATTACCAGCTATACGTTTTTGAAAAAATAATATTACCGGCTATACGTTTTTGAAAAAATAATATTACCAGCTATACGTTTTTAAAAAGTTAATATTACCAGCTATACGTTTTTGAAAAAATAATATTACCGGCTATACGTTTTTGAAAAAATAATATTACCGGCTATACGTTTTTGAAAAAATAATATTACCAGCTGTACGTTTTTGAAAAAAATATTACCAGCTATACGTTTTTGAAAAATATAATATTACATTTTTGAGTAAAAGGATATTAACAGAAATAGATTTTTGACAAAACAAAAATATTACCAGGAAAAAAAAGTTGTCGGCATTAAATGACCCACTGAGGTTGATATGCCGTAAAACAAACGACCAAACCAAACCTTCTACGTAATTTTGTTCATTGTATGTTTATTTGCTATTGAATATGCTGCAGTGATACAAATATCACCTGTGTCCTCTTTTGTACAATGTTAGGGAAATCTAAGAAGTGTCTTTAACGTTAATTCATTCCTGTATTTCTTGTACATGCATTCAGCTGCATCACATCGTTCGCACGCCTTAGTCAAAGTTTAGCGGCCAGAAATAAAGATTGCACATGGACTTACGGTAATTTAGTTTCGCTTCCTGCACGAGACCGAAAAGAAATTTTTATATGCTGGCGACTAAAAGAAATAGGATTTATTACGAGAATCCAAAACGAAGAACATGATTGCTCGATATAAGGCAGCCTTCAACCACTCCAATATAATAATCTTTTGAGAGGGAAACGCAAGAAAATCTTTCTTCCGAATTGATGGGATCTGGTTAATTCCTTACTGAACAGTGCTACAAGGATCAGCTGAAAATTTCATAGGCTGACAAAGATACTCTCATTTTTCAACATAACCCTCCTTGCGGCTACCGCACTTCTTCAATCGGTGTTGCAACGCTCGTATCCCATTAGTGAAGAAGCTTTCATTCTGTTGGTCAAAGTCATCAGCATTAGATATGACGTCCTCATCACTGTGATACTGGTTTTCAGGCAAGTGTTTTTCATGTTGGGGAACAGATGATAGTCAGATGGGGGCAAATCAGAAGAATAGGGAGGGGGATCAAACATTTCAAGGTCGCAAAGGGGATCATTGTCCTAATGAAACTAGACCCCTTTCATCAGTTACCCTGGGTATATGATCTTGATAGCCCTTCGAAACTGCCTCTGCAATTTGACTTAGTACTCCCCATTGATGTTGTGGCCCTTTTGGATATAGACGATAAACACTATGCTCTTTAAATTCTAAAACAAAAACTGAGGACATCACCTTCCCTGCAGATGAAAAGACCTTGGCCTTCTTCGCAGCAGTGGAGGAGGGACGTGTTTTCCCTGCATGGATTGTCTTTTTGACTTTGGCTCAAAGTGATGAACCCAACACTCATCCTGTGTTCGGAATCGTCCAAGGAAACCAGCTGGCTCTGCCTCAGACGATTTCATTCTTCATCTTTGTTGCTGTTATCACACCATTTCTGTCGTTATACCCTCAGGTCTTCCGCAGATATCTTTCAATCTGAGTAATCTACAGGGAATTCTGAGCTGATCACTTTATTTATTCTCCGGAGTAGACTCTTCTCTTTTCACTGCTCATGTCTGGGGATATCGTTTAATTCTTATTTCTAATACCGCTCAGTTATAACTCGTTCGTTGCCACTGAGTGCATGTACATACTGCACGACCCAGTGATTGATAGTGGTTGTGAGTTCAATCCCTGAATCGGGCACTCAGTGAAAACCAGGCGAGTAATAATTGAACAGTCAGTCAGTTATGTGCCACGCGTGATACACGCTTGGGCGATTATGTATCTTTCGATACATGACTGACGAGACAGATTTTTTCCCGCAGTAGATTGCCATTTCTTTCTGCGGTAGACCAGTTGCCATCCAAGGCTATAGAACCCGATCTGTCCTGAAATTTACCCATATGGGGGAGGGGAGAAGAAAAGGATTCATGACTTTTCCAAGGGTATTAGCACGTATATGAATATAATGGATTCGACTAAAATTCGAACTCGACTCTTCGATTCCCCAATCCGAGCCGCTATCCATTACTCCACTATCCCTAAATAAAAATAAGAACTGGACGATATCCCTAGACGTGGGCAGTGGAACAAGATTAGTCTAGACCGAGATTAAATAAAGGGTTCAGTTTAGAATTTCCTGTAGGTTACCCAGATCGATATACACTCGATAAAGGCTGGGGGCGCATAACGACCAAAACGTTTTGACAGCAATAACAAAGATGAGGACAATAGTTCGAATATAAATAGAGTAAATAATATTGATGCCTGATTCTTGTTTTGTTTTTTCCTATTGGAAGATGAAGCTTTTTTGTTTTAATATTACTACATTACTCCACAGTTTGATGATGACAGAAAATATTACCTATTTTTAGTTGATCTTGTCGTGTAGAAATAGCAATTTCATTGCGTTCTCTAATGAAATGTGGTAATGTCATATACTGACGTCTGTAAGAGACTTTTTTTTTTTTAGATCAGCATAAAACAGTTAATTTTCAAAGTGAATATGCAAGCCATGTACAAACCTGAATTTAATTTCACAATGTCAAATTTTATTATACATGTCTGTTTTTATAACGGAATTTAAATTAACTAATTTAGCTCATCAAATATCCAAGATATGCATTTGAGCAAAAGATACCATATACATTCCAGCTTGTCTGTTTTTATTAGAAATATTTACATCGACTTGTTTAATGTCAGTAACGTCTAAGAATACGAAACTAAACTTTTCACACGTAATATAATTGTTTATTCACTTCTAAACTCCGTTAAATTAATTTCGGCCAAAGCGAGTGGTATGTGGTTTCCGGTTTTTCTTCACTTATTCGATCTTCATCTTGCGAAAATGCAAGTGATTCTGTTTTTCATCCTCGTAGTTATTTTTTTATTTTAGTTTTTTTTTTAACTTGTATGTCTTTATCCTAATTTAAGCTGCGTTCGTTTTCTATTTATTCCATGAATCTTTATATATATATATATATATATATATTCCATGAATCTTTATATATATATATATATATATATATATATATATTCCATGAATCTTTATATATATATATATATATATATATATATATATATATATTCCATGAATCTTTATATATATATATATATATATATATTCCATGAATCTTTATA
>OZ038483.1:51731180-51778680 GCA_964036315.1 Acanthosepion esculentum
CTTAATCCACTGATGTCCACCGGCCTATTTGAGGGATGGTCGGCCATTAATGGAGTATGAATAAAAACCTGTAATTAACAATCTGTAGCCGTCACGCCCAAAAGCACCCGCTGGAACAGGGCAGTCGTCTCACGTCGGCTTCAACTGCCAAAGCCTTCAAACGCACTCATTTTAAATGCCATGACGAAGCAACCGATTGGTTGAGTGGAAGAGTTTTACATATGCGTAGGCGTACTCCGCCTATTCTCCCTTCCTTCAACTGCTCTGCGACACCATACGCATGCAATGCGTGGGCGTTTTCGGGCATGATGTCACGTATCTTGCTCACGACAATCAGACTCCTCCCTGATCTGATGATCACACAAATGGCAGTGCGGTGCAGGTTGTTTTATCCTGCTACTTCGTCTCAGTGGAGCGGGCTCGGCTATTTCCTCAGTTGTACTTTCCTCTGCCGTATCGCTGAGTTGATCTCGTTCGAGGATGCCACTTGCATTTCCCGTTGAAGTTGTGTCTTCATGCATCTGCCCCTCATACACCATAGAGATTTCTTCATCTCAGGTGTTATCATGGCTGCTTGTAGTCTCCACCCCACGCACCGGGCGAACATCTTTTACATGCTGTGGTACTCCGTCTACAAGGACTGAATGAAGGCGTTTTCGGGCATGATATCGCGTACCTTGCTCACGACAATCACTCAATCTATTTTTATGAATCTATAATTAATGTGGGATTATTTTATTAAATTAAAATTGATAAACCGGATTTTTTAGAAGCTTATAATTAAGACCGGTCCTTTTTTTAAAAATATGTCGGCACGCATTGAGGGATCGGAGAGCCGAGTTCGAATTTCAGTCGACTCCATTACATTCACTTACGTGCTAATACTATTGGGAAAGGTATGAATGCTTTTCTTCTTCCCCCAGCTATGGGTAAATAGCAGGACAGACCAGGTTCTATAACCTTGGATGACAACTGGTCTACCGCAGAAAGAAATGGCAACATACTACGGGAAAAAAATTCTGCCTCGTCAGTCATGTATCGAAAGATACATGATCGCCTAAGCGTGTATCACGCATGGCACATAACTGACTGATCAGCCTATATTTAACACCGGATTTTATAAGCTGGAGTTTTAGAAGCCTATAATTAAAGTCATTTTTTTAAAAACCTGTGATTACAATGGGAATTTTATAAAACTATATTTAACACAGGGTTTTTTAGAGCTTATCAATAATGTCAGAGGTTTCAAAACTTGTAATTACAATGTGATTTTTATAAGTCTATACTTAACACTTAGTATTTTTTTAGAAGCTTATAATTAAGACCAGATCTTTTTTTTTATCTGTCGGCTCGCATTGAGGGATCGGAGAACCGAGTTCGAATTCCAGTTGACTCCATTACATTCACTTACGTGCTAATATTATTGGGAAAGGTATGAATCCTCTTCTTCTTCTTCTTCTTCCCCCAGCTATGGGTAAATAGCAGGACAGCTCGGTTTCTATAACCTTGGATGACAACTGGTCTACCGCAGAAAGAAATGGCAACTTACTGTGGGAAAAAAATTCTGCCTCGAAAGATACATGATCGCCTAAGCGTGTATCACGCATTGCACACAACTGACTGATCAGCCTATATTTAACACCGAATTTCAAAACTTGTAATTACAATGTGATTTTTATAATTCTATACTTAACACTGGGTATTTTTAGAAACTTATAATTAAGACCAGATCTTTTTTTTTTAATCTGTCGGTGCGGTAATAGGTACGGGCTCGGACTGAGGAATCGGACAGCCAAGTTTGAATTCCAATCGACTCCATTACATTCACTTACGCGCTAATACCCTTGAGCAAGGATGTTTTTAGAAGCCTATAATTAATCAGTAATTTTGACTGGATTTTTATAAACAAATATTTAACACTGCATTTATAAACCGGATTTTTTAGAAGCCAATAATTAAGGCCATATTTTTTAAAACCTGTAATTACAATATGATTTTTTATAAGCTTATATTTAACACAAGAATGAATAAACCGGGTTTTTTGGAAGGCTATAATTAAAACAAGATTTTTTAAAACACGTAATTACAATAGTATTTTTATAAGCTTATATTTCACACCGGGTATTTTTTTAAGCTTATAAATAATACCATATTTTTTAAAACCTGTAATTGCAATAGGATTTTTATAAGTTTATATTCAACAGCGGATTTTATAACTAGGATTTTTAGAAGCCTATAATTAATACCAATTTTTTAAAAAACCTGTAATTACAATAGGATTTTTAAAAGCCTATAATTAATACCATTTTTTAAAAAAACCTGTAATTACAATAGGATTTTTAAAAGCCTATACTTAGCACCAGTTTTTTATAGACTTAATTTTAAAAAAAATGATTTAAAAGATATATATACAACTCTCAATATATTATTGATATTTTCTTTTTCATGTTTGCTTTTCAGTCATTTGAGATCAAAAACTTTACTATCCTTGACTGAGTTCTAGTGAGTGAGAAGCGATAACCAGTTTGCTCATTGTTTTCTTATATTATTATTTTTATTATTTCCTTTGATTTCTGGCGTGTACACATTTCTTTCCGGGTCCCACCCAGAGACCAAAGGTTAGAAATGGCATCATGACACTTTCCACTGACAAAAAATTTTTTTTTACATAGATAAAGCCCTTCGTAAAGTGTGGGCTGTACTTGTGAGAACAATTCTTTGTATTTCTTTGAGGCATGGGCTTCCAGAAATCCCTTCAATTAGTCTACTGGAATCTTTTCCAACCAATCCTAGGGCTCCAACTACAACAGGGATTGTTGATGTTCCCATGTGCCACATTTTTGAGATTTCTATTTCAAGGTCCTTGTAATTTTACAGCTTTTTGAATATCTTCAAAGATACATTGCAGTCTGCAGGGACTGCCATATCAATAAGGAGGCACTTTTTTTGTTTGTGGTCTCTAATAACAATGTCTGGGCGGTTGTCTTTGATTGTTATATATTATTATTATTATTATTATTATTATTATTATTATTATTATTATTATTATCTTTCGTATTATTGTTTTCCCTTTTCTATCCCCCTTTTAATTATACCCTTTCTTTGTTGCTGTGATTCTATCAGCGCTTCAATTTATCCATGAATGGCTGGCAGGATAATTGGATTCATGCCTTTCATAAGTCTATTAGGACGAAGTGAAGGTAAATTATTCTAACTGAAATTTTAACTCGTTTCTCTGATTCTTGTTTTGAAAAAATGAACGTTTCGGGGGAAAATATTAAATAGAATATTTCAGATTAATTCTGTCTAGAGAAGCTTGTGGTCACCAGTCCTTTGCTCTGAAACTCGACAATGATTATCAAGTGTGAGAGACTGACATTGATAAACCTCCGAGCTTTCAGCTTGTCAACTTATATCTATTTTTAACAATATAACAAAGACCTCTCTCTTAAAAAATATTATTAAATGTCACAGAAGAAGAGATTGTTAAATCATTTACCATCGTTTTAATACTTGTCACTCTGGCAACGGTCTCGTTTTTTTTTGTTTTTTTTTTTTTCTCCCTCACATTGCCTCAACTTCTTGCTTAGTGCTTCCAGTCAGAAATGGATGACATTTTAAATCAGCCCACTCGGTCAGCAAAAAAAAAACCTTGATTTAATCAAGTAAACTTGCTTGAACACATCTGATGCATTCTAAAAGGTTGTTTTTAAGACTCATAAACACCAATTAATATTTGTTGATTTGAGTATCCTATGAAAAAGAACGCAAAAATATTGCCCTGTTGATTGAGCCTAAAATAGACGTTAGTACCCCGACTTCCTTCAGATCAACAGTCGGACTGTCTCTGCCAGTCAGAAAAATCAAATTAGTTGTCTTTTCAGCAGGCGAAATGTTTATTTTTCGTAGTGTTAAATAGCACAACGCAGATGGTCTGTATTGGCTATTTTTATTGTCCTCAGTAAGGAATTTTTGTCGACTGCTTGTCAGTAATGAAGTGAGAGAGAGAGATCTTTTCCGTTGCAGACCCACGTGTTCACTACGAGACGAAAATTGTCACTGAAAAAAAGATTTGGAGGGAGAACATTTTTAACAGAAAATCTCACTTCCTCTTTAATTGTTAATTTGTTGCTTCGCGAGCCAATGAAAAGGTTCTTAATCACGCCACAGCCTCCTCCTATTTTCTTTTCTTTTGCGATACTCAAATATATTGCATTTCAGAAATACGATATATCTCTAAGAACCTGTATGACTGTTTATTAGTTGAAAAATCGTTTTTCTTCCCTAATCTTTAAGCTTTACTTTTTCTCCTCTACTGTACACGCACAATATTATATTATATCGCATAATTTGGCTGCGTTGCACATGTCCGGTATACCCGTATCAGACTGGGTGTCATGAAGGGTATATTGGGGTTCGTCTATTTGTACTCCCACGGCACTTTGTCGGCACATTGCTCTCTCATAAAATAATAATCCTTTCTCGATAGTAAGTCTGTTCAGTTCGATAAGGTCAAATTGTCGGCTGATGTCAAAAACGACCTTCAGTCTGTTGTCAAGTGGGGCAAAGAAAGGCTTGTTAATTTTAGAGCCTTTAAAACATACCTGCTCTCTATTAATCATCTGAGCGACCCTTTTTATGCCTCTCATCAGCATGGCTGATGAGAACCTCCAACATTCTTCTAGGGCTAACATTCACGGCTGACATGAAGTGGAAAGACTATATTGAATCCATTACTAGGTCAGCTTCTAAAAAAGTTGGTCTACTGTGTCGTATTGAACAATTTTTTAATCCAAAATCTATATGGTCCTGAGCCGGTGTCTCGGCTTCAGTCACTTTCCCACCGCCACAACATCGCTTCTCTGTGCCTTTTCTATAAATGATTTCATGGTAATTGTTCGCTATGGTACCTAGACTTTATGAATCTAAATGCAGTACTAGACTGGCAAGAACTTATCAATTTACAGTTGAAATGGCTAGATGTAACCGTAAATTCTATGCTAACAGTTACACTTCTCGCACTTCTCGCTTGTGGAACTTTATTCCGGTTCCATGCTTTCCAGTCAACTTTGATCTTTAAAAATTTAGATGCAATGTCAATCGCTTTCTTCTGTCTTTCTGGATACACTTCTATTGTTCTCGCTCCTTAGTAATGTTTCTGTTTTATAATACTTCCACGCCCAGTCACCCTTTGTGTCTTAGTGGCTTTCCTGCCTTGCTTCGGATGAACTCGATTTAAAAAAAAATAGGTATGCCCTGATGCAATACCATGTATGGATCACCTAACATCTGATCCTAACTGACTGATTGTTTTACATGTTTTTTTTTGTTTGTTTTTTTAAATAAGATAAATTACAGTAAATATCCCATTCAGTTGAACAAATTTGCTTGATTTTTAACCAGTTGAGAATGTCTCTGATGCACTCTAAATCTCCGTTCATGAGCGGGAGTAAAAGATGAAAATCATGACCTGGTTTCAAGAAGGTTGTTTCTTACGTTTTAATGATGAAGCAGCCAAGACGACTTAGGAGTCAGATCAACTGGAGATGGTCTGTACGAACTGGGTTACCCTAACTGAAGGTATTTCTAACTGCAAGTTTATGCGCTGTTTTTATCAAAACCCCTCACCATCTCGCACGCATTTGGCTGTGACGCATGTGCTTCCTATTTCACGATCAAAAAGCTTGGGTGTGCGGGTGGTGTAATGGATGATGGATCAGAATTGCTAATCGGAGAGCCGAGTTCCGAAATTCCAGTCGGGTTCGTTATATTCACTTTACATGCAAATGCCCTTAGGAAAGGTATGAATCCACCTCTTCTCTACTCCCAGCTATGGATTAATTAGTAAGATTTGTATCACTAAATCATTATTATCCCTAGAAAAAATTCTTAAAATCTAAAATTATTTTCTGGTTTAAAATAACTCGCAAACGGTTGATAAGCCGCAAAAGGCAATAATTATCAGACTGATGTGTATATTTTCAGAGCCGGTGCTAACTATACCCAAACCTCCCGACTGGGTTTGGTTTGGTTTAGTTTGTTTTGTTTTACGGCATATCATCCTCAATGGGTTATTTAATGCCGACAAAATTTTTATTGTTGGTAATATTTTTTTTTATCAAATGTATTGCTGGTAAATTTTTTGCCCTTCAAAAATCTATTTCTGGTAATATTTTTTCTTCAAAAATACTTTTTTTTCAAATATCTATTTCTGGTAATATTTATTGTATGTATTGCTGGTAAAAAATTTTTTAAAAAAATGTATTGCTGGTAAAAAAATTTTCTTCAAAAACATATTGCTGGTAATAAATTTTTTTACAAAGTATTTCTGGTATTAAAACCTATTTTTACACTTTCATAGTGTTTTGATCCCAGTTTGGGGGTGAACTATTTGCCCATAGCAGGAACCCTAACAGGTGCTACCATCCCGAGTCAGCGTGAACCTGGGAACACCAGCAAGAGGTGGTTCTACGCTCCTCAAAGGGCCCTGATCAGAGGCCTTGCTGTTGGACGTAGTTTATCGTCTTACCCAGGACGCGGATGTAGTTTATCGTCATACCCAGGACGGCCTCCCGACTGGGGTGATTTGGCCTGATTGGATTCTTTGTGACCCTCACTATCTTATCAATATTTGCTTTTTTATCTATCTACATTTGTATACGTTACAAATTAAGCTAAACACAAGTGACTATTGAAGGATGAAATCTTTTCACAGTTTTTGACGTCATTTTGTGACATTTTTTCGTCCAAATCAGTGATTTTTTTTTGTTCATGCTAAGTTTAGAAAGAAAAAAAAACTACATAAAAGTCACTATATTTTATTCATATTGTTAAAGGAATTAAAATTTTTCAACATTTTAACAGGAAAAATCTGAAGTTGATGTTAAAAACTGCCGTAATACGTTGTTGATTTATTTAAGATGGAACGATCTATGATGACATATCTCTAATTTATATTTAGATACACTGTATTTATTTTCACATATTAGAAATATTACCAATAAAAAAGAAAAAGCGAACGCACAATAATATCAACTATGAACACGGCCACAACGTGCTGACTGTATTTGGAAAAAAAACATTCGTATCACTATAGATAGCAGTCAGTTATGTGCCATATGTGATACACACTTAGGCGATCAACTTTTTCCCGTAGTAGGTTGACATTTCTTTCTGCGGTAGACCATTTGTCATCCAAGGCTATAGAACCCGGTCTGTCATGCTATTTACCCATATCTGGTGGGAGAAGAAGAGGATTCATACCTTTCCTAATAGTATTAGCACGTAAGTGAATGTAATGGATTCGACTGGAATTCGAAATCGGCTCCCCAATAGCCGCTATCCATTATTCCACCATGACTCCTATATAGTGATTTTCCAAGCATAGCTTAGATGTGGCACAAGGCCGAAATTAGGGGGCACCCAGTGAGAATCGAACTCTCTACTCAGTCGTAATTGTTCTAGCGAGACAAGCTTCCTAACCATTACACAACCTCGAGATTCGCCCGTGCCTCCTATATATACATATATAAAAATCTACAAATTCAGTTAAAAAATAATTCTTTGATAATGGCTAATAGAATAGCCGAAAGCGCTCGGATATATGAAACAGTTTGGACAGAAAAACGAATACTTGTAAGAAGGCAAGATAAATTGAATAAAATGCTTAATCCCAGTATCTTTGTAACAAGAAAAGCCACAAGTTTATGTTAATAACTGCCGCAAAACATTATTGATTTATTAACGATGGAAGTATCTATTATGACATGTCTCTAATTTATATTTACATACATTCTATTTATTTTCAGTTTTTCTAGTCCAAACTTTTACCTATATTGCATATTATCCATTATTGTATGCAATCAGGTTACCATAAAATGTGTATATGCTTAGCTCTTCACAGTATAGGAATATGTGGAGAGTCATGAATGCAGGGATACTGTAGATAGAGAACTGATGACAACTCTTAAAACATTTGGCCTAACAAACTCAGACAAGAAGAAACGTGACTTTCTTTCCAATTTATGACATTCATGCGCTCTCTCGCTTACTTCCTCTCCCTCTCTCTATTGCAAGTACTGAAAAAATCTTCAGCAAACTAAAACTTATAAAAAATTATCTGTGATCTACAATAAGAGATGAAAGGTTATCCAGGTTAGCAATAATTTCCATTGAAAATGAACGTGCTTGGTCCCTCAACTGTGATGAAGTTGTGAATACATTTGCAATTGCTTACACTCGAAAAAGCACAATTTAAAATTCACTGTCTTTACCCATAGCAATGAATGTGTTAAAATTATTCTGCTTTGTAAGAAGAAAAATCCCAAGTTGATGTTAAAAATTGCCGTAAAATGTTGTTGATTTATTTAAGATGGAATGATCTATGATGACATGTCTCTAATTTGTTTTTAGATACATTCTATTTATTTTAAGTTTTTCTAGTTGAATTGTTCACCTATATTGCATATGGTGCATTATTGTACATAATTATTTCCTTATTTCAAAGTAGCTTCTTGATCGTATGGCCAGAGTTTGTCGAAAACAGATTAATTTGTACTATAAATTAATATTTTTTTTCTTTTTTTGTACATAATAATGTTTTCAGTAAAATTTTGTATTTTATATGAATACCTTGTGAAAATTGAGATGTAGTAGAGTTGGGAACCCCGTATCATTCGGAGGGAGGAGCATGAGACCCCTTGCACTGGTCCTGTATATTATTGTTCAACGTCAGTATTGTGCTTCTACTCGATGATGATGATGATGATAATTAGCAAGTCTAGAAGTATCACCATCACTATTAATTAATTAATATCCCAGTCTCTTTCCTTTTACTTTGTTAATATAATAACAATAAGAATGAACTGCAGTTTAAAATTCGCTTCTAACATCATGACTAAATGCATTCTTTTACTTTCCTTCTCTTTATTCGGCCCATAATTTAGAAGTCTGGCAATATTAACACGAGAGTCGGTTTTTCTTTTCCCGCTTTAAATAATAAGCGCAATAATTCTAAGTTATAAATAGCAAATCACGAGAGTAAACACTGAACTAATTAGCGCCCCACTACCTATTGTAACTCTCAAATAATGGAAAGCAGAAAAATGCGTCCATTTATACACAAAAGGCCCGTGATCACTTTGCTTCAGATCGCTTCGTTACAGAAAAATACAAAACATTTTAATGCAGAAAAATAAAGACATTCAATTACTTTTTTATTCCATTTCTATATGTTGATCCCTCCAAAAATCTTTAAACACAAATAATCTATTCTCTGCTTTTTCGCTGTATGTCCGAGCATCTATTGTGCGTTGTTTTTAAAGAGAGTGAAATAATATCTGTCTATATCGCTGAAATGAGGTATTATGAACATTTACATTAATTACATTTTCCGGGCTGTTATTCTCATCTTCATAGCCATATTCCCAACGTTTCGGCCGTTGTATTTCGTCCACCGGAGAGTTGAGTTAAAGGGAAATAACAGAGATATCCGGAAGAGGGATGGCACGTGAAACTAGAACAATCTACCCCGGTGAACGAAATAAAGGGTTCGATTTGAAATTCCAATCACCTGAAGAAAGCCGGGGTGTAGAACGGCCGAAACGTTTTGAATATGGCAATGAAGATGAGGATAACCGTCCGAATAATGCAAATAATGTAAATAGAGTGAAATATTAATGACGTAAATTGAGTCAGTATTTTCATGCAAAAATGGCTAAAACGAGACAAACAATAAATCACTTATTACAACACAGAATGACGATTTGAATGGCCTTTTGTCTCTGTTCATAAAGTGTTTCAAAAAATTTCATTTAGAAGAAAAGGAAATTGACCAACAAATAGACTGCGCCAACTGAACACCACAAATGTCTACAAAGCCAAAATATCAGTGTGAAAACTAAAGCCATGTTCTTAAATAGTCTTGTCACATCGAGACGTTCAAAGCCGTTCAGAAATATCTAAACTCTCAGCTGTATACAACCGCTTTTAACGATCAATGGTTAAAAAAAAAAAGCTGTAACCGATTGGAGTCTGAGGTTCTTGACAAAAACCTTCCTACTTTGTTGATCCACGTGAACTAACGCTACCGAATCACAAAGAATTGTACCAGATAACAGAAACCCCATTACTTGGGGACTATCAACAACTATTAAAATGGTAACTGGAAGAGAAAATAATGGCATAATCAACACGTTGACATTACACACTACTTCAAACCAAAGTTTAGAAAGGAAACCCTACCACTTATACTTGAAAGATCAATAACAGTTACTGGACTTGAGAAACCTATTTTCCTTTAAAATTATTTTAAAAGACAGATTTTATAAATTCCAGCCGAAAGTAGTATTGGCTAATCGGTCAATGAACGACAAATATTGGCTAATCTTAGTATATGTCTGATTGCCCAAAGCCGTAAGGGCGGTGGCCTCCCAGGATATATAGGACGCAAATTCTAGTAGCCTCAAAGACGACATGATTTACTCTGCTTACAGGAACGATCGTAAAATGTATCAGCCTAAAGCGCTGTGATAAAAAGCAAAAATAAAGATAAAAGAAAAATCAGTTTACAAATATTAGCAATGAAAAGACTCAATAGAAGAATTCTGATTGTCACTCCTCTCTCTGTGAACGTAATCGTTCGCCTGCAGTCATGACTGTGTACTGTAACTCCAAAAAATGGGACTATCTTCTCATCGTGAATAGTGATAACTTTATATCCAGCCGGTGGCACGCCCTCTAACGACTTTAATAGTCGAAGTTTTAAGGGTGATAACTCAGATGATTTGTGACAATTACTACTAATAATACTAGATGGTAAACAAGCAAACATGACTAATCGAATAAGGAAGGTATGGTTATATAGCTATAGATTTCGCTTCGATCAACCGTAAAATTTCCGTGATCGAATCGGTAAAAGAGACGTCCATGTCAGACGATTTACGTCTTGTACTCAATATTATTCAATATATATTAAAACAGAAGAAAGAGAAAAATAAACACGTATCGTTGTTAACGGAAAGGCTTTTGAATGCAATTCAACCAACGTCTCTATTCGTGTTCTATTCTGAGAACAATTATTCTATTCTATTGCTCTGCCAACACTGCGCCCGTCAAAGAAAAAACCCTGAAAAAACAAAATAAGTGAAAACGAAAAAAAAACAAAAGCGAAAAAAATAAAGTGAACGAAAACATAAAAAGTAAAAATAGAAACACATAAAGTGCTCAATGCCTCTAGAAACAAGACAGAATAGTAGCGTTGTTCTTGTCGTTTGATGAATGCATAGCGCGAAACTCCGGGTTGTGATTTTGATCGGAGGTCATGACTGCTGTTTGATTTGTTAATGTTCTAAGTATTATATAATCCTATCGTTCAACGCTGTATCGACAAAATTCGAGAACCATCTTATCGTCCCCGGCATTAGGATCATAACCACCACCCTGTGTTTCGGTTCGACTACTTATATATGCTGGTTAATGGGGCATCATGCGTAGCAAGGTCCATTGTATTATCCTAACGGTTTAAAGTCGGTCTATGCACCATTAACGAACATATATAAATAACAGGGCCAAAACACAGCACACGTAGCCTGAAGATTGCGTTCAAGTATGAAACAGACTGTCGTCGCTTGGTGTTGACCTCAGTACCCATATTTATATTTACATATGCTTTGTCCCTGACACTGAGCACTTTTACCTATATAGTATACCTTCAAACTATATTTTTACGATATATATATATATATATATATATATATATATATATATATATATATATATATATATATATATATATATATGTGTGTGTGTGTGTGTGTGTATCACCCCATACAAGGTAGTAAAGCCACTAAGGCACAAGGGGTTACAGTGTGTGGAATAATAAGGAAGAGAAATATTAATCATGAGCGGGAAGAAAGTGTAATCAGGAGGATAGTAGATAGCGATTGGCATTGCATTTAAATTTTTACAAATTAAAATTGGCTGGAAGGCATGGAGCCGGAAGGGAGTTCCACGAACAAGAGATGTGAGAAAAGAAATTCTTAGCATAGAACCCATGGCTACACTTAGCTCAGCCGTAAATTGATGAGATCTCGAGCCAGTCTAGTACTGCGCTTAAATGCAAACAGTTTCGGTGCCATAGCAAAGAGCCCATCCGAACAATTAGCATGAAAGCGTTTATAAAAAAGGCACAAAGAGGTAACCTTACGGCAGTGGGAAAGTGACCAGGTCAGGACCAATAATATTGCTAATTCTGCTTTGGATTTTATCAAGGAGCTCAAGGTAAATAGGGGCACCGGACCATATGTTGCAGCAATATTCTTAGCGTGAACGAATACATTTAATGGTCTTTGGGCACCTCGGTGTGGTGTAATGGTTAGCAAGCTTGTCTCGCTAGATCAGTTACGACAAAAGTGAGTTCGATCATCACTAGGTGCCCCATACTTTCGGCCTTGTGCCTTATCTAAGCTACGCTTAGAAAATACACATATCATTACACAGTCTTACACTTGAAACCCTTCCTCTACGACAATCTAAAAATGTGTGTGTGTGTGTGATATGTAACCAAATATATAAATCCAGTTCGGCGTACGTTCCGACTTACGAGGAAAATCGCGTTACGACGCATCGTAGGAATGGAACTCTGCTGTAAGTCGAGAACCCGCCGTATATGATAAAAACATAGTTTTAAGGCATTTTATATTTATGGGTTAATGTGCTCAATATCAGCGATAAATTGGACACTGAATTCAACATCGAGTGGCGACTGTCTGTTTCATGTTTGAATGCAATCTTCATGTCCCGAAGATTACGTTCAAGCATGGCACAGGCTTACATACACACATATATATATATATATATATATATATATAACGAAGTGCTTCATAAAAGTTAGGTAAACATGATCATGAAAAATAATGACGTCATAAGACCAAGTTTCCACCATATCCTTCGAAGTAGTCCCCTTGTCATATATGCTGCGTACTCACAAAGTTCACTGCTCTAAAATAGTAGCGGCAAAATTCCGTTTTACATTCGATTCTTAATCATTATTTTAAACACGCTAATCCATTCAAATTTTACGGATTCGCGTGTTTGAGTAGACATCTCTGTTTCTTTAACAGTGTCAGTTTACATCTACCGGTCTGTGCATTTGAGAGTCTTAATAAACGAATCTTACCTTCCGACAGACCTCGAACCTGCGTCCTCCTTTTAGGATAAAACGCAGTTAAGTTCGGCGTGCTTTTAGACTGCTCAGCCACTATAGATTTTCACCATCAAGCAAAGTTCACTTACCCTGCATAAGAAATGGATATCTTTTGTTGGAATCCCTCGGAGTCCACATCAGCTAACTTTTCTTTTTTTCTTTTTTTTTTTGCCATAGAACGAATTTCTGAAGAATTAATGGATTTTATTAATAATCCGGCTTCATTTCTTATTACTTTAAAAACGTTTTATTTATTGGATGCACGTGTTTGTGTAGACCTCCCGAGACATCTGTCTATATTTCTGGGATGAATGATTGCAACTATTTACACTATTTACATCGTTCGGATCGTTGTCCTCATCTTTATTGTCATATTTACGACATTCCCAAAGACACATGGTTGAGTGGATGAAAAGTTTTGGTTGAAGTAATCCAGTGACTTGACCCAAGAGAGATGCGAGTTCAATACCTGGCCACATCAGAGGTGAACAAAAAACTTGGGGAGTTGAATTACTAAAGGGTAAATAACTGAAACATACAAAAAAAAAGACATGGCTCGTGGAACTAGAACCATCTACCCCGATGGACGAAATAAAGAGTTCGGTTCGAACATCTAACGTATATCACCTGAAGAAGGCCGGGGTGTACAACAGCCGAAACAACGGGAATCTGACAATAAAGAAGAGGACAACAGTCTGAACAATGTAAATAGTTTAAATAGACCTCCCGAGAGTTACGTATATCTGCAGAGAATTTGCTATTTGCGTGTCTCGCGTCTCTGACGTATAAAACACCTAAAAGCTAACTCCCTATCTGAAAAATTGAGATGCGTCCAAATGACACACCTCAATGTCACCATGAAAAACGATATATGACACACAACCAACCCGTAACAGTCATGAGATAGTAAAAAGAATTTTGTTTGTTTAATACTCAGTAAACAAGGACATCAATCCAATGATACAACCACGTTTAATTTAAAATGTAATATATTCTTTCTGTAACCGGACGCGAATCATTTATTTGTCAAATGAACTATGATAGATATTAATGGTAATCAGTACTTAGATATTTTGTTTCTTTTTAACATATTTTGTAGTTTTGTTGTTAAATATTTTATAAAACGTATTTTTTAAGCGATGAGTCCAAACATTTTAATGAACAAAACGAAGACATATATATTTATGATTGTCTGTGATATTATATAATTAATTTTATAGTATTGTTTCGAGTTTTATTATATAATTAATTTTATAGTGTCGTTTCCTGTTGTCATGATGGTCAAGTAAGTGTAAATGTGTCAGCAAATCATTTGAAAACACTACAATTTATTAAGAAACTTTAGTTGGGATCCACTGAATTCAGCGAGAAATCACTCAATTTACCATATGTGGGTCCCGGGTATTCACTGCATCAAAAACTTATCCTTACTGTGTGTGTGTGTGTGTGTGTGTGTGTGTGTGTGTGTGTGTGTGTGTGTGTGTGTGTGTGTTAGACACGTATATACAGAAGTCAACATGACATGACATACATTCATGTTTAAATATTTACTTACCTTGTTTCAGCTTTCGACCCAAATACACTTATCTCAACCACTAAGGTAATCTATGCCGATATCGATTGCATTTATTTGTTTAATGTTTACCTTATTTGTTGTCAGTGTTTACCAGTTGTTTGGCGCTGGGTTCTAGTGATTTCGGTGAATAACTATTTATGCGCTGGGTGACAATCATGGCTCTCCACAACTTCCTGCCGCTGGTAGTGTGTTCAATAAATAACTACAGTCAGTACATTTGTTTTAGCATTCGTTTTTGTAATTATACCTGTTATTTCCATCTGAGAAATCACAGGCCATCCTCCATAGCTTCTTTTATTTGTCGTGTCTCTTCAGAACGATCATGGCTCTCCACAACTTCATTTGACTCATTACCATTCTTCACTGATCTCGCTCAACCATCCATTCAAACTCATTAGAGGGAATCACAGTTAAGTGTTCATGGTATTTTTATGTGTCGTGTCTCTTCAGGACATATACGATCATGACTCTCCACAACTTCCTGCCTCCTGTTGCGTATTCAATATATCTCTAGTGTCAGTACATTTGTTTTAGAATTCGTTTTTGTAATTATACCTGTGATTTCCATCTGAGAAATCACAAGCCATCCTCCATAGTTTCTTTTACTTGTCGTGTCTCTTCAGGACGATCATGGCTCTCCACAACTTCACTTTACTCGTTACTATCCTTCACTGATCTCGCTCCGCCGTCCATTCAAACTCGTTTGAGGGAATCCCAGTTAGCCGTTCATGGTATCTTCCTTTATGTGACGTGTCCCTTCAGGACATGGGCGATCATGGCTCTCCACAGCTCCTCGCCACCTTTAGGGCTAAGCAATATTTGAAACTTTACCATTCCTCCTAAGCAAGATTTCATATCTTCTTTTATGTGCCGTCCGTTCAGGACATAGACGAAGACGGTTCTCCACAACCTCTTGTCGTCGCTAGCCCCTAAGCAAAATTTGACTCTTTATCATACCTCTCTGTCTACTCTCCGTCATCAACTCAAACATACTCGTTAAGAGGGAATCATGGGGCAGCCTCCAATACATCTTTAATGCTCCATGTCCTTTCAGGGCGCAGGCGGTTATGGCTCTTCGCAACTTCCTGTCTCCTGTAGTTCTAACAAACGTCACCATCCCCCTCTCTCTCCGCGCTGCCACCCAATTACACAAACTCGTTAGGTAAGAAAGTATTCATTTTTTCGTGACCACGTGGTGCGGTCAATAGAGAAACTAGTGCACGAGGTTCTGTTGCTCGAAATTTGAAAATCTTGAAAAATTCTCAAATGACGCATAGTCAAGTTTGCTTATATTTTTGTATGTTTTTACACCCCCAGAGAATATCCCGTCGAGTCACCAGTTTGTTGCGAAAACAGAAGGGATTCATTTTTACACCCCCCCCCCCGGTGATTCCAGGTAAAATAAGACACAAAAGCATGGCATTTAAATAAACTATTAATGCATGTATTAACAAAAGAAAGAAAGTACAAGGTGGTCTGAAAGTTTTGTCACCCCCTACCAAAAAGTAATGAGACCAATAGAAGAACAAGTAATACAGTAATACAAAGTGCATGTACTTGATTCAGTTTATTCAGTTTCATTGACGCTGTCACACAGCGAGATGGTCTGTATGAACACCATTATTTTCGTGTCAGCCGTCTGAAATAGAAAATAATATTATATAGGGGTGACAAGACATTCGGACCATTCTGTACAATAATGTAGATACAGTTGAAAAGGAAAAACTAGATATTAAAAACTTAGTTATTTCAGTGTGTGTGTGTGTGTGTGTGTGTGTGTGTGTGTGTGTGTGTCTGTGTGTGAGAGAGAGAGAGAGGGAGAGAGTGATACAGTTCAGTTGTCAGTTGACTGGGAAAGAAACGTCTCCCAGCGGGGTCGCCTTCATCTACGTTCTACTACATTTTAGAACAAGAGAAAAAAAGAGGATATGTTTATATGGAACGTAAACGGCGCCACCTGACGAGCGTTTTGGCGAAGTCAAGTTGGGTAATCCACAAGACAAACACAGGTCAGCCTCTATATCATCATCTTGTGTGCCGCGCCACTTCAGTACGCGTGTGTGATCATGGCTCTCCTCTGTAACTGTAGGCAATGTCTGAAACTTAACCAGATCTGACAACTGAAGAACATGTCTCGATTTTTGGTTTGGTAGAATATTGTGGTGTCGGACAAAACTCCTCCCCCCAGCGATGTCTATTGTGTGTTCAGTTCCATTGACTTGTATACTAAATTGGTTATAACTGTTTCATAGGCACAGTTGCCTCTGTTAAGAATCTTGTTAGTATTTCTCTAGAACACACAGGAAACAAACTTTTGGTTGTCAATACTAACTTAGACCGTCGGTGCATAGCTAAAATTAATATCGCCGAGAATGCTAAGATCAGCTAGGCACAGACAGGTATGAGTCTCCCTACACTGTTTACGGTGATAAAGATGGAAGTAATCGCTACGGTGAGCTATAGCCGCAGCATATTCAAATATATAACACGGTCGACTGTTCGGATGTTTCTTATATTTCTTGAAAGAAATGAAACTCTCAGGACCAGAAAGCATTCACTGAAAAATGGTGTGGGTAGGAGTATTCTGGATGCTCTGGTTTTAAAAAAGTTCAAAATGGAGCTTCATCAATGAAAGACCCGAAGACCATTCAGCTTCGGAATATCGGAAAACTGCCCGATGAAACTCGAAGTCAGAGGATTCTTTTAGTTTGGTGTCGATCTTGATATGGGACAATAAATGCTCTAAAGAAACCAAAGGATTTGATACTACGGAGTCCAGGTGGTGTGAAAGAAGTCGAGAAGGGTTTCGTTATTGCTTACTATGTCGGGAACACAAATAGCCTCATCGATCTGGGTCAGCTCGTATGCGATGGAGAAACATATGCCTGCTTCAGCGGTTTTGTTTGAGTGGACTGACACTTCTTCATGATGAACATTGAAATCATTACACCTCAATACTATCTGAATGCAATTAAACAGAATAACACCGATCTTCTCATCGATTCAGTCATGCATCCTCCTGGAGACGATAGATAGTAAAGATGAATGACATATTATGAAAAATTGTGACACGAAAGCACATGAATGGGAAACCAGGGTTTTTTTTAACTGGGTCTCTGCTACATGGGAACTTGTTGTATCCGTAAAGAGGTTACAATCAGACAAAAGAGGTACTCGAGTGAAGGAACAGCAACACGCGTAGATGAAAAAAGAGAGGTTTATTGTAAAATAGAATATACTACTGAAAGACATGGAATCGGGTGGCAGGCTAATAATTCTCGAAGCAAGCCCCCAGGTATATCTTGTTCTCACTATATTTAGCTACTGATATAGTCAGTACATATAGTCGATAGGGAGTGTGGGACATTCCATTATAACACTTCCCCTGAGCTAATTTTCCCATGAAATTTTGCTCAATACCTCTTCTTTTTGGGGTCAGGATATAATTTGACTTTTTCCTTCTTCCTAGTATTTTTCCCTCTCACCAGCACAAAAGAACTCATCTTTGATAATGACTACAGACCCATGAGACATACTGATATAGAGGGTCTTGTTTTTGTTTTTTTGTTTTTTTGGGTGGGTGCTACATGAGAGTAGCCAGGAATTGTGAATTCTTGCAGTGAAATAAGTTGAATGAGATCAGTTTCAGGAAGTATGTGGAAAGTTGGTACGTAAACCTCTTATATTGGTGTAAGATATAGAAAGATGGCGACATAGATTTGCATTGGAACAACTGGGTTTGGTTTAACATAGTTGAGATAAAAGACGAAGACTCAAAGCCTGCAAACAAGAACCAATCTTATGCAGAAATAGCCTCGATTATCAGAAATAATAGCCGCAACTGCACACTTCCTTATGACATGAAGATGTATCAAGGGAAACTACTGCCTGGTCCAGGTTGCATTCATAAAATGGCTATACAGTATACATCTACTTTGAATTTACTCGGATCCCTGTACTGTCAGGCGAGCAATTTCTGCGCAGAAAAAAACGTTTACCACCAGTAACATTAATAAAGAAACAACGAATTCAGAAATGGAGCAAAATACAAGCTTACCCCTCAAATAGTCAACTTAGATACTAGGGTTGCCAATTCCTTTCGTATTCCATTGCTGTGATGTAGGTTCCACTCGAGAAGCTTCTTCCCACGAACCGCTGCTTTGTGAACCCGATCACTACAATCTTAACCTGTTAAAGTGTAGGATTAACCACTATCTTACCCTCATATCCCCATAAACTGTGCATCACACTCTGTAATCCTCTACCCCGAGTGGTTCTTGAGCCTTGTTCTGAGTAAACATTATTGTAAAAATCATAGTGCCTTAGCGGAGAGCTTATGCAAGTTCGTTCACATTTGAGAACTAAAGGACTCATTGGGAGAAGAGGTAGTTAAAAAGGTTAGTCGGAAACTAAAGATTATCTCTTAACATCAATGAATTCGGTGTGGATTTAAATTAGTCGGGTTTATGTTTGCGTATATATGTAGACATTGGTTGCGTTTCTGCTTAACTTTATAGGCAGACATTGATTGTGTTTCTGCTTAACTCTTTAGACAGACATTGGTTGCGTTTGTGCTTAACTCTATAGGCAGACATTGGTTGCGTTTCTGCTTAACTCTATAGACAGACATTGGTTGCGTTTCTGCTTAACTCTATAGACAGACATTGGTTGCGTTTGTGCTTAACTCTATAGGCAGACATTGGTTGCGTTTCTTCTTAACTCTATAGACAGACATTGGTTGCGTTTCTGCTTAACTCTATAGACAGACATTGGTTGCGTTTCTTCTTAACTCTATAGACAGACATTGGTTGCGTTTGTGCTTAACTCTATAGGCAGACATTGGTTGCGTTTCTTCTTAACTCTATAGACAGACATTGGTTGCGTTTCTTCTTAACTCTATAGACAGACATTGGTTGCGTTTCTTCTTAACTCTATAGGCAGACATTGGTTGCGTTTCTTCTTAACTCTATAGACAGACATTGGTTGCGTTTGTGCTTAACTCTATAGACAGACATTGGTTGCGTTTCTTCTTAACTCTATAGACAGACATTGGTTGCGTTTCTTCTTAACTCTATAGGCAGACATTGGTTGCGTTTCTTCTTAACTCTATAGACAGACATTGGTTGCGTTTGTGCTTAACTCTATAGACAGACATTGGTTGCGTTTCTTCTTAACTCTATAGGCAGACATTGGTTGCGTTTGTGCTTAACTCTATAGGCAGACATTGGTTGCGTTTCTTCTTAACTCTATAGGCAGACATTGGTTGCGTTTCTTCTTAACTCTATAGGCAGACATTGGTTGCGTTTCTTCTTAACTCTATAGGCAGACATTGGTTGCGTTTCTTCTTAACTCTATAGGCAGACATTGGTTGCGTTTCTTCTTAACTCTATAGGCAGACATTGGTTGCGTTTCTTCTTAACTCTATAGGCAGACATTGGTTGCGTTTCTTCTTAACTCTATAGGCAGACATTGGTTGCGTTTCTTCTTAACTCTATAGGCAGACATTGGTTGCGTTTCTTCTTAACTCTATAGGCAGACATTGGTTGCGTTTCTTCTTAACTCTATAGACAGACATTGGTTGCGTTTCTTCTTAACTCTATAGACAGACATTGGTTGCGTTTCTTCTTAACTCTATAGGCAGACATTGGTTGCGTTTCTTCTTAACTCTATAGACAGACATTGGTTGCGTTTGTGCTTAACTCTATAGACAGACATTGGTTGCGTTTCTTCTTAACTCTATAGACAGACATTGGTTGCGTTTCTTCTTAACTCTATAGGCAGACATTGGTTGCGTTTCTTCTTAACTCTATAGACAGACATTGGTTGCGTTTGTGCTTAACTCTATAGACAGACATTGGTTGCGTTTCTTCTTAACTCTATAGGCAGACATTGGTTGCGTTTGTGCTTAACTCTATAGGCAGACATTGGTTGCGTTTCTTCTTAACTCTATAGGCAGACATTGGTTGCGTTTCTTCTTAACTCTATAGGCAGACATTGGTTGCGTTTCTTCTTAACTCTATAGGCAGACATTGGTTGCGTTTCTTCTTAACTCTATAGGCAGACATTGGTTGCGTTTCTTCTTAACTCTATAGGCAGACATTGGTTGCGTTTCTTCTTAACTCTATAGGCAGACATTGGTTGCGTTTCTTCTTAACTCTATAGGCAGACATTGGTTGCGTTTCTTCTTAACTCTATAGGCAGACATTGGTTGCGTTTCTTCTTAACTCTATAGACAGACATTGGTTGCGTTTCTTCTTAACTCTATAGGCAGACATTGGTTGCGTTTCTTCTTAACTCTATAGGCAGACATTGGTTGCGTTTCTTCTTAACTCTATAGACAGACATTGGTTGCGTTTGTGCTTAACTCTATAGGCAGACATTGGTTGCGTTTGTGCTTAACTCTATAGGCAGACATTGGTTGCGTTTCTTCTTAACTCTATAGACAGACATTGGTTGCGTTTCTTCTTAACTCTATAGGCAGACATTGGTTGCGTTTCTTCTTAACTCTATAGACAGACATTGGTTGCGTTTGTGCTTAACTCTATAGGCAGACATTGGTTGCGTTTCTTCTTAACTCTATAGACAGACATTGGTTGCGTTTGTGCTTAACTCTATAGGCAGACATTGGTTGCGTTTGTGCTTAACTCTATAGGCAGACATTGGTTGCGTTTCTTCTTAACTCTATAGACAGACATTGGTTGCGTTTCTTCTTAACTCTATGTAAATATTGATTGGATTTATGCTTGAATCTATATGCAGGCACTGGTCGTTTTTAATCTCGAGTCTATATGCAAATTTTGGTCGGGTTTATGCTTGTACTTGCATACATTCATCCGGAAAGTGCCCTTCTTCTTTTGCTGCTGGTGGTCTTTTCCCTCTATAGAGGATATTGTCGGCGTATTTGGTTTTGTATTATTCGGTGATACAAAAGTAAGTGTACAATTAAAATTTAGATAATTTTTATTGTTTACTTCATGACGACCTATAACAAGTATTTGGTTGCTAGAGAAAATAATATAGCATTGGAAGAATGGTTATAAATCAATTTTCTTCTTTTCTTATCATGAGGTATATTTCATGATTTCGTCCTAACACAAGAATCGATTTATTTTTCTCCTGTCGCTCACTACGTCCGAAAGAGCGAAAACGGATTAGAGTCCATGACGTCGATACTGAGCTTTCTTTATTATTATTTCTTTCTTTCTTTAACAATAGCCAAAAAACGTTAAAATTAATCCACTTTGAAATTTGTTATTCTAGTACCATTCTCTAATTAAAAAATAAAAATAAGAATCTCTTCCATCGGAACAAGATAAAATACTGTATTATAGGAAATCGATTGTCATTCGTTTTTAATAAAAAAAATTAAAAAAAAAAAACAAATATTAGCATAGTCTAAAGTTATGTTTCTGAAGTAAACATTTAAATTTTATACGAAGTTATATATAAAAGGCTGTTGTAGCATACATACGGACGATAATGGGTATGTCGCTATTCACATAAATACAATAGTAAATACTGTATGTTGGTCTGCAGTTTCAGATTTGTCTCCAGCTGTGCTGGTCAAACACTCTGCCTCCGGGCAGAGAGGATCCCCAGACGAAGACTTATGTCGAAGGGCAGAGTCTCGTCTCAGGAAACAGCTACCCGACCCCGTTTTATACGGGGTCTACGGGGAAGTTTTAGCCGAGCCTACGGGCTCGGATTCCTCACGTTAAATTCGGTCTTGTGCCACATCTGACCGCGTGGGGCGGTTGGTAGATATCCTGCAGTTGGAGATTCATTGTGGAATTCCCTTGACTCACTTCTAGCAGTTGACTACTACTTCTACGCGCCGCTGGCGAATCTTATATGTGTTGTTCGTGTCCTGAGTATTATCGTTCATTACCAACCTTCGTGTGATTATTCTATTCAGAAAACTTCCCTAGGTTACAACAAAAGCAGTTTTTATTTTTCTTGCCACTGTTCGCCCAATACAACACCCTAGAACCATTCAAGGTAGAGAGTTACTGAATGAGGCTGTTGCATACACGTAAGAGGCGACGGGAAATAAATGCAAATTATGTGGATATGTAGAAAAGAGAACGGTTGACTTTAGACTTGAAGACTTTGAGGTTGTAGCGATCGGGGAAGCATTCTCTCGGGAGTCTGTTCCACAAAGAAGCTGCATGAATGGAACTTCCTTCTTACCAATCGGATCCAAAGGGAATGAGAATGATTCGTTCCAGTATACGCGTCATGGTAGGTTTTAGCTGGCAAGGTCTGAACTGGTGGAACTAATGAATGTAGCTCGTCAGATCCTTTTTCCGTGGAAATAGCGATAGACTAGCGAGAGGCTTGCGACGTTTCGTCTCTAGGAAAGGTGTTGTGGAGTCGAAAATTATTCATCACTCACAAGGCCGCATAGATGATTTTGAACTCTGTCAAGTCTAGAATAGGGGGGTTAGGCAGCTCCAGCCCAAATATGGCATCGGTAACCCCTTTTTGTTTTGATATGGCTCTTGTAAAGATAAAACATGGCAGAATGAATCAGGTACTTTATTGCGTGAAAGGAACCAACCATCATACCAGTATCAATTCAAAATTATTCTCTACACTTAAACATTTAAATCTGCTTAAACTAGCCTAGAAACCGCCCTTCGGTCGGACTTTAGGCTAGCTCCTATGGAGGGCTTTTGAGCATTCGGCCTTTTACCTTCAGCGTCCTATGTACGTAAAAGTTAAGATAATTTCATTATTTCTAAATTCTTATAACTTTATTGGACACCTTAATTCGGCATAATCTTTCTTCGTATACACAACCGATATTTATTTTGCGAGCAAATTTTCTTTTCTTTTAATCACTTTTTATGATCTTATTTCTTATTTTCTTTTCTTATGATCACTTCACATAAAGTAATTCTTAAAAGACATTAGGAAAACCGAACTATATAATATGTCAAATACATCACAGTACGCATGCTAGAAAAAGAAATAAAAAAAAACATATGACTAACGTACCGTGCACGCTTAAGTTTTAATTACGGTTTAATTAGACAATATCAATTGCGACGAAAAGCGAAAATAAAGTTAAACCTTTAATAAAGAATTGTTTTTTTTTAAACCTTTCACTCTGTTCGATATTTAAATTTAACTTTGAATGAGTTATTTATTTAATTTTCAATCGCGTGTAACTACAGTAGTTCTCGAGGACTATAGCATTAGATCTCTCAAAGACCTTCGACAAGGCGTGGCACAAAGGTTTACTACACAAGCTCTCCAGTTATGGAATCACTGGAAAGGTAAAAATTCCTTCCTAACATAGGTCCTTGACGGTGGTTATCAATAGCCAGTCATCCAGGGTTCTAGAGTTCAACGCAGGTGTCCCCCAGGGGTCATTCCTCGGACCAACCCTTCTTTTTGAATCTACATGAATTATCTGCCTAAGAATATACTCAGATCATTTGTAAACATCTATGCTGATGATACGACTATATACGGGCGCACCTCCAAAACTCACGATGATCAGATATTGGTGACTGATCTCTCTTGCATAAACTACCCCCTTGGGTAAAAACTGGCTGGATGACCAAGCTAGTTACATTCATCATGTGCTCGAACTACCACTAATCAAGATGAACAGAGGTCATCTTGGAGAAGCAGCGTGCCTCGAAGAACTGTTGGGCCTCAAACTTACACTCGACCTCAAGTGGAACTCGTACATACAATCCATTGCTAAATATGCAGGTGAGATGATCGGCTCCCTGTACCGCGCTAGTAAGTACCTGACGCCTCTTTCTGTCCTCTATCTTTACAAGAGACAGATCAGGCCAAAAATGGAGTAGTGTTGTCATATTTGGGCGGAAGCTGCCCAGACCTCAGTCTCCAACCTTGATAGAGTCCCAAAGCGTCTCCGAGCCCTTGTGGGTGACGTATTATTCTCCACCTTTCAACTTTTCTCTCTCAGACTTGGTATGGCAAGTCACATCACGCTGTTCTACCGCTGCTTCCACGGAAAGTGCTCGGACGAACTTCATTCCCTGGTCCCGTCTTCACGCCAAGAACACGGTATGCCACTTACATAATAGCAAACCACCGACACTCTCTCCGTAATCCATCGGTGAGAAGTAAGTTCCACTCGAGCAGCAGCTTCTCGCGAACAGTGGAACCGACTCCCAACACGATGTTTCCCCGATCACTACAATCTTAACCTGTTCACCGTTATCTTTTACTCTTGTATACACAAATCTTCTCCTAACGTAACCCTCTACCTCGAGTGGACACCGAGCCTTGTAAAGGGTGAACCTTACTGCGGAAAAAATACTACAGTAGTTACTACATGTTACTTCAGGTTATTTATGATTCGCCAAGGTCGAAAAACGGACGGACGGACACACTGCACTTTATTTACATAGATGTAACAAAATTCTATCGAAAGCCTTCTGCATTCAAAGCGTTATTGTGACTGAAATTCTGTAATATATTCAACAGCGTTATTTACCCTCTGTAATCAGGTCACATGATTTATGCATATATATGATCACGTGGCTGTAACTAGGAAACCGTATAAAAAGTGACCACCCAATTGCAGTAATCAGATGAATCAGACGCAGCAGTGTGAGAAAAATATTCCTGATATTCGGTGCGGTTAGAGGTATTTGGGTATAATGGGTTCCTTTGTTTTTTGGGTTTTTTTTTTTAATCATTTCACCCCAAGCAAGGCAATAAAGACACTAAGACACAAGGGATTACTGGGTGTGAAAGAATCAGAAAAAAGAAAAACATTAAGGAGCGAGATCAATAAAAGAGGAGGAATCAAGAAGACAAACATAATCAGACATCTGTAGATAACAGTTGAACAAATAAAGATTAATTTGGAACTCGTTACTGAAGTCACAGCTGGAATTAGTTTCGACTGTTTTTTGTTTGTTTTTTTGTTTTTTTTGTCTAGTTTTTCTTCAGTCTGAACTTAAGAAAATAAAAATTTATTCGAGCATATGAATTTGAAAAATAGTTAAAAGCTCGTATTCAAGTGCTTTCTGAGAATGCGCAAATATGAACGGGGACTCTTTTCCCCGGGCTGATATGACGGAGGTAAAAGTAACAGAAATTGCGTACTGAAAGTAATTATTATACTAGTCTGAACTTGATTTTAAAAAAAATTGTTTTCTTAATAATTTCACCCCAAGAAAGGCAATAAAACCACTGAGACGCAAGGGGGTTGCTCAGCGTTAGGGAATATGAGACAAAAACACTATCGAGGAGAAAGAATAATAAAAGAACAAGAATTAAGAAGACAAAAGATATTTTTTGAAGATCAAAGTTGACCGGGAATCAAGAAGCCGGAAGAAAGTCCTACAAGTGATAAGTGCGAGAAAAAAGTATTAATATAGAATTTATGCTGTAAAATGATGAGACCTTGCCGCCAATCTAGTACTGCGCTTAAATTCAATAAGTCTAGATACTGTAAAGTTCGTCAGAACAATTACTATGAAAGTATTTATGGGAAAAGCAATGGGAAAGGAACTGAAGCCAAGATGCCAGGTTCAGACCAATAAGCTGGAATTAATTTCAACTGTTTTTTGTCTAGTTTTTCTTCAGTCTAAACTTAAGAAAACAAATTTATATGAGCATATGAATTTGAAAAATAGTTAAAAGCTCGTATTCAAGTGTTTTCTGAGAATGCGCAAATATGAACGGGGACTCTTTTTCCCCGGGCTGATATGACGGAGGTAAATGTAACAGAAATTGCGTACTGAAAGTAATTATTGTACCAGTCTGAATTTGATTTTTTTTTTGTTTTCTTAATAATTTCACGCCAAGCAAGGCAATAAAACCACTAAGACGCAAGAAATTACTCAGTGTTAGAGAGTATGAGAAAAAATTATTAAGGGGCGAGAATAATAAAAGAACAAGAATTAAGAAGACAGAAGATATTTTTTTTTGAAGATCAAAGTTGACCGAGAAGCAAGAAGCCGGAAAAGAGTTCCACAGGCGAGAAGTGCAAGAAGAGAAACTGTTATCAAAGAACTTACGGCTACATCAAGTCAGTTCAACTGCAAAATGATGACACTTTCTTGTCAATCTTGCGCTTAAATTCCTGAAGTCCGGGTACCAAGAGAACAATTACCATGAAAGTGTTTATAGAAAAGGCAGAGGGCAGCTACATTACGACTTACTATTAAGACAGGGTAAATAGGGTGTCATCAACATAGACACCGAGTTGAAGGCTGAAGCCATTTGGAAGGTTATTGATGACAATTAGGAACAATGTAGGATGGACCCCTGGGGGACGCTTGTATTAATGCAAAAAGATCCAAAAGATTGGCCGTTTAGGATAACTTTCATTTCGCGATTTGATAAGCAAGTTCAAAAATTCGCCCAGTAATATAACCTTTCAATCTTTGAAGAAGACCCGTATGCCAAACCCTGTCAAATACCTTCAAAATGTCCAAAGCAATAATCTGAGCTTCACTATTCTTATCTAAAGCTTGATAGACTCTTTCAGTAATAATTATGAATACATCAGCAGTTGACCTAGAGAAACGGAGGCCATATTGTTTATCTGCGATGTGAGGCGATTAACTAGTTCAGAGATTATGACCTCTAGAAGTTTGCCCCCCAAAACGGTGGAAGGCTAATAGTTCTGAAAGACAGGAATTACAGAAGACGATGTCCAACAAGCAGGAAAGTATCAAGGCATTTATTGTAAAGTTTAGGGAGAGCAGAAGCCAGTTTGAAAAAGAAATTTAATTGCTAGTTCATATTTTCATTCCCTCTTTCCGGCCAACACTCAAAGTGCGTAAAACTTGTAGCGAATGATGTTACGATTTGTACTGGACGAGGATGCTGTTGATCACCTGTTTGTAAAGGGAAGAATTGTTGCTGATGTGAATGCAGACTTTCAGATTAAAATGAATTTAACATTTACAAGAGAAATGAATTTCAACACGTGAAAGGTTTTTTTTTTATATCTATCTTTTTATATAACGAACAACATAGCTTACCAAAAAAAAATGAAAAGTGAAAAATATTTACGTGTACACAAATAGTTTCAAAAGAAAGGGAAAATGATTTTTATCCCCTGGCGGTTGTTCTTAGTTACTACATTCTGGAGCAAATGAAGAAGTGTATTTATTGTCTCGCCCTTTTATACTCCTGAAACGGTGACACCTAGAGAGCGTCTTTGCAGATAGGTGGGGTAACCCCTACAAACTAAACATGTCTGTCGTGTATTTCGGCATTCTTATCACGAGACGGAGATGACTAACGGCCCAGGAAGAATAATTAGAATAATTATTATTAAAATGATGCTATAAACCCCATATTCTTCGGTGAATTAAACTATTTCTTCGTATCCTCGTTGTTGTTAGCGCGACTCTTCGGTCGAGCCATTCTTCGGACGTAATCTGTGAGGGGAAAAGAAGAGATAACTTTGTTTCTTCTAGAAAAATAAATTCAAAAATGGCGACGAAACAATATTCATTCATATACCAGTCTGATTAATCCATCTCAACAGCGCTAGGTATAACACGTGGCGTTCTATACTACAGGCTTACTCATGGTGAAACTGAGGGCATATTTCAAAATGTTTGAATTTCAGAAACTTGGAAAAAGTTAAAAAATAGTATTAAAAAAATTAGTATGAAATATTAGATTTGCTTCTATTTTATGTTTATTTTTTATGGTAAACTATACTAAAATTAACGTGCTTTTTGTAAAATACATTTTAGAACGAAAATATTTCATCAATATATTTGTAATGAGTAACATTATCGTAGAGAAGCATATTGACAGATCGCGACAGCTATTAGGGAGATGTGATTAAATATATTTTAATGTTTAGAAAATTATTCAGTATAAATTATTATTGTTTGCCTTATAACATAGCACAAATAGCTGTATTTTGGAAAAAGGAATTTTCGACAATGAAGGCATTTTTTTCGTATTTATGGTTATTTTTTAACTTTTATCAAAAACGACATTCTTGTACATGTAGTTATGGATAATATTATACATTAATTACTATTTTTTAAATTAATAACTGTGCTCAGTTGTTGATATTAATCTGCTGATGTGTTAAAATTTTGGAATAATGCAATAATAAAAATTTAAATTTCATCTCTGATAGATGTCGCGATCTGTGAATTAAGATCATGTGACAAATAAGGGCATTTTCAAATAAATTTCAGTGTAAAAACAGAATCAAGGAAAAAGTCTTGGTGAAAAAAAGCCTCTGCTAAAAATTAAACATAAAACATTATTAAAATCAACTTTTTTGAAAAAGTCTTTGTAATATTTGTAATAGAAAAATCGAGTGAATAAATTATTTCTTTAAATCAAGTGTCTTTACGTTTATCGGTTAAAACATTCTGCCTCGTCTAGATAATTTTTTTTTAATTTAATTTTGCAGTGTAAAAAGTTACATTACTATTGAGGGGTCTCCCTTTTTTACACAAATGGACTCACCCAAGGTATACATATACTACTACCAGTGAATACCCGGAGAAAGTCGGACGGTAGTAGTGGAGTCGAGTCGGTCGGTCGGTCGAATAACGTAGCGGCAAGAGTCACAGTAACAAGCACGTAGACTCAGTAAGAAGTCATACAGCGATACGTCGATATCAAAGACTGTATATATATATTTTGTTACTAACCCGTATTCCTGGAACTACTAACCTGTATTACCAGTTTGTATTATTACGCTAATACATTTATTTTCCTATATTCATTCTTGGCGTTTGTTATTATTTGATACCGGATTTCATCCCGGAATCCACAACAATTACTGTATCGGGACTGTAGTAAAAATTCAACATACCTGTTAGAAACAGAAATACAGATTATGCAAAAAATTGAATTTTATCATTAGTGTATTTGCTTTTATGAATTAAATAATTTCAAATGGAAGAATATTAAATAAACATAAAGTGAAAACATGTTAAATAAACTTCAAAGCAACAAGACTAAGATTAATAAATTACATTTTTAGTGAATTTAGCACAAAAAAGTTTTTTTCTTTTTGCAATAAACGTAAAATAATATAGCAAGTTCAAAGAAAGAAAGAAATTTTATACTTATTTAATTGAAGTAAGTTTAAGTTACTCTCGGAGTAAAAGAAAAATATTCTTTGAATTTCTTAAGCCACCTGCAGTAGCAAACTACTACAAGCCCAAAACGAAACTAAAATTAGAACGCGGAGCTTTTGAAATAGGCCTTCAGTTCTGGCCCTTAGTTGCACCGTGAACAGGCCTGTCATATAAAACACCATGATATAAGAAGTACATACTTGAGTCCTACTTATATCCGTGAGTGATTCCGAAAAAGCACTTTGCTAAAAAAAAAAAAAAAAAAAATTACATATGTGTTGAAATTCGTTCTAGCCTGATTTATGCGCTTGGTCGACAAGCCGATATCTGTCGCCGCCAGCAATTTCTTCACTCTCCAAAAACGTTCCCTGACCGTTATCCGGGAGCCATCCCAACGTTTATTCGTGTATTTATGACATTTTTTGTAACCATTTTCATTTCTTTTTTTTCTTTGTCCGGAAGAAAGAAGTTTCCTTTGCTGTCTCGAAATACACCTGACGAGGGCTGAAGAATGAATCGTTCGAAATTTACTGCTAACAACCGCCAGTATATGAGAACAGTCTAGGTGGTTAATTTAGCGATATAGCAACCCTTGTTGATATATTATTAACGTAACGACATATCAACAAATCACATAAAAGTATTCCTATGAAAATATATAAATATATTTAAAAATAGATTAATAAATCGAATTACAAAAGTCGTTAAATTTTACATTTAATGTTTCAGATTAATCCGCCTTGAAATATATGAATAAATTTGATATATTTCAGAATATATTCTTAAATGTAAAGTCGAAATTAAGAGTAGGCGGTTTATGCTTGAATCTAAACGCAGATACTTTTCAGATTTATGCTTCCGTCTATACACATTGATCAGGTTTATGCAGACAGACACTGGTTGTTTTAGGCTTGAGTTTACGCAGTCATTGGTGGGATTTATGCTTAAGTTTATACACAGATAATTGTTGTGTTTATTCTTGAGCCTACACATAGACATTGGTCGGATTTATACTTGAGCCTATACACAGCCACTGATTGGATCTATGCTTTAATTTATACACAGACACTGGTCGGGTTTATGCTTGAGTCTATAAGCTGACTGTTTTTGCTATTACATTTTCATTTATACAAAATATATACCTGAATATGGTTAGTGAAACGACTATCTATGTAAAGAAAAACCATCAAGAATTATTTAAATAGATTTAAATATAACACGTTGTATAGTGTTGAATATATATATAGTCAGCTTAATTTGCTAAATTAAATAAATTAATTTGATAAATTTGCTTAAAATTTGTTAATTTTCTTATAAATTAATTTGATTAATTATATAGATATAAAATGTTGTATAGTGTTGAATATGGTGCCCAGAAAATTCGGTAATTTTGACAAGGTAGAAAAGTTCAGCAGCTATGAAATATAAGTCAATTGAAAATTGATTTTAGGGCCGTTTTGGAATGAGGATTTAGGGGCTAATCCCCCTCTCCCTCTATATGTTTTAACTAGAAGTGAGGATATATAGTTGTTTCTTCTTTAAAAAGAAATAACTATCTAAAACTTAAATTCTTTACTTTTTTTATTAAAATAATTGTTGTGGATTCCGGGATGAAATCCGGTATCAAATAATAACAAACGCCAAGAATGAATATAGGAAATAAATGTATTAACGTAATAATACAAACAGGTAATACAGGTTAGTAGTTCCAGGAATGCGGGTTAGTAGCAATATATATATATATATATATATATATATATATATATATATATATATATATATATATATATATATATAGTCTTTGGTATCGATGTATCGCTGTATGACTTCTTACTGAGTCTAAGTGCTCGTTACTGTGACTCTTGTGCTACCCTCCTCTATTACTACTCGACCGACTCAACGTTCTATTACTACTGTCCGACTTGACTGTTCGTGTATTCACTGGCAGTAGTATATGTATACCCTGGGTGAGTCCATTTGTGTAAAAAGGGGAGATCCCTCAACAATACTAATTTGAAAAGAAGATACAAAAACTTAACTCTGAGTTAGATAAATCTATTTTATTTGCTTGAAATCAATACAGTATAGTAATTAAATAAATACTTATTTAAAAAATATTTATTTAAAATATTGGAGGGCGGGCTTAACCCCCTAATTCCCCCACCAGAAAATACGATCCTGGTATTGTTGCAGTTGGTTTTTATCTGGACTGGAACCCATGATTTTGTTACTTAATACTTATTTAAACGTATGGGGGTGGGGGTTAGCAATTTCCAGAAAGTACGGTCCTGGTATTGTTGTTGCGGTGTTTTATCTAGACCCCCACAGTTGATAATACTTTTTAAAAAAATATTGGGGAAGTTGGCCTAGCCCCCTTAGCCTCCCCTCTGCAAGTACGGTCCTGGTACTGTTGTAGTAGGGTTTTATCTGGGCCCCACGATTTTTCAGTTATTTAAAAATATAGGTGAGGGCGGCTTAGCCTCCAAATCCCTACTCCAGGACGGCCCTAAAATCAATTTTCAATCGACTTTTATTTCATAATTACTGAATTTTTCTACCTTGTCAAAATTATCAAATCTTCCTTTACCGAATTTTCATAATATATATATATATATATATATATATATATATATATATATATATATATATATATGAAGAAATATAGTCTTAAAATGTGCTATATATTATGGGATAATGTGCTATATTTATGGGATAAAGTGCTCAATATCAGAGATAGAGTGTGTGTAAATATAAAAGTGAACATAGAAGTCAACACTTAGAGGCGACAGTCTGTTTCATACAAGATGCAATCGTCAGGTCACTCGTAGCCTGACGATTGTATCTAGCATGAAACAGACTGAAATCGACTTTTATTTCATAATTACTGAATTTTTCTACCTTGTCAAAATTATCAAATCTTCCGTTACCGAATTTCCTTATATATATATATATATATATATATATATATATATAAATAAAAGAAATATAGTCTTAAAATGTGCTATATTTATGGGATAAAGTGCTCAATATCAGAGATAGAGCGTGTATATATATATATAGTCAACTTAATTTGCTAAATAGTATAAAGCCCTTTCGACGGGTGCTAGTGGCTCATTGATTCCATTGATTATTTTTACGGTTTAGCAACCTTTTGCAGGTTATTTAATGCCACAAATATTTTTAGGCTGCAAGATTTTTTTGGAGATAATAATGATTTACTGATAGAAGTCTTACTATTTAATCCATAGCTTGGAGAGAGTACTGACCCTAAGTGAATATAACGAACACGACTATAATTGAAACTCGGCTCTCCGAATTCCACTTTGCCAAGCTGTTATCCATTACACCACCCGCACATCCAAGCATGCAGCACCTCGTATATTCTTCCCAAGCGTTCACGCATCTAGGTATTGACCAGGCTCGACGTTGCTTAACTTCGTTGATCGTACGAGAACCGATGTTTCCACGAGATACAGCCGTACGCCTATTTGTTAGAAATAAGAAAAGTGTTAAAAGAAAGTGGAATCGTGTCGTAAAATTTACTTATAATATCTATCTCTAGTTTTGCGCTCTTTTAAACATGGTTGGTTAAGCATCAAACTCATAAATGTCCTAGTTTAAGTTATATATCTATCACTAACCGTGCAGGCTGAAGTTAGTATATTTGGGTACAAGGATAATTGCCCCGTTTCTGTACGACAACAGTCGTAAGCCTCCATCTGAACACGTGCGTCCTAATTAAGAACATCAAGAGCTCAGCTAGAAATATACACCTGAAGTAATTTTCCTTCAGAACAGAAATATAAGCCTTTTCTCCCAGCACTATCTCTCTCCGCTCTCTTTCACACACACTATCTATCTCGGTGTGTTCACATTGATCTATCTCGGTGTGTTCACATTGATCTATCTCGGTGTGTTCACATTGATCTATCTCGGTGTGTTCACGTTGATCTATCTCGGTGTGTTCACATTTATATCTACTTTAGATAGATATGAACAAACTGAGATAGTCTCTACTTATCTATCTCAGTTTGTTTGTATCCACTTATCTATCATTCTGTCATGTTCATATCTATGTCGGTTTGTTCTCTCCCTCTCACAATGTCTCCTCGTGTTACCCCCTCTCTCTCTCCCTCCCTCCTTGTCATTACCTCTTTTCTTCTTTGTCCCGCATAGTGTCTGTCTCTTCGTATCATTCCCGCTTTACTACTCTCTATCCTACTCTCTACTTCCTTGTGTCTTTCTCTTATCTTATCTTCCTCTTTCCATTACATACCACCCACCCCACCCGGCGATTTGTATGAATAATCTGGTGGGGTTGGTCAGAAATAAGGAAATATCCAGAGTGGAACTGTCCATGCGAAAGGTAAATTCTATACATGTTTAGCCTCGCTGTGGTTTATTTTATCTCTCTGGCAAGCAGAAAAGTGTGTTCGTATTTTCAGCTCACGATATGAATTCGCCATTTCTTACGGTCTTCCCAACTGGCCTGTAGAGAGATATAAAATGAAATTCTTCTCTTGACTAAATCTCCCGTCATGCAACAGAAATTAATTCAAATAGAGACTATTTCATTAGAACGCTTTTTCATGCTTATGTCCTTATGTTGACGTAATATTTCTGAACTCATACGCGTCGCCGTTTCCCAATAAGCAGGTCAAGATACAGCTGAAAGGTAAACAGATATATGTCCGCACGTAGACACGAAAATAAAAACTAAAGGCAACTACTGCCTACCTTCCAAGTCGATTAAACATCGGTGCAGCACCAAACCCTGCAAGCATATTGGGAAGATGCTATAAACTTGAGTAGATTGGTTTTAAAAAAAAAAAACTTGCCGTCCGTTTCTGGTTTCAAAAGACAGATTTCGACGGCACAAAGTCAGGTTCTTGCCCATGAAGAACAAGCTCAATACCAATGACAGCAGTGGTGGCTGGCCGCTCGTATCTGAGTATATCTGTCAACTGGGGAGGCTGGCCGATCCCTGTTAGAGACACCTGCTTAGGCGCATTTGTGTTTGTTCAAAACCCACAGAGCCCGCATGTGATTTATACTGCAACTATGCTGAGATTACCTTAGTTACAGTTTTTCTGGGAGAGCGCGTTATCTGGCGGGATCAACACTTTGAACAAAGGCCAGTACACTGAGAACCTCGGTCATGATGACATGTGTCTTCATGCTAGCAGAACCCTCGATGGCTCCCAATTAACTCTGTCTGTCCAATTTCACTCACAAGGTTTGGGTCAACCCGTGATATAGTTTTCAGGCGCTTTCAAAAGATCACATCCCTGACTGATAACTTCAAGAAGTCACCTTCCTGATAAATCGACCATGATGGGATTCGATCCCGGGTCTCATGGTCGGAAAGCGACTAGTAAGATAACCATCGTTATACAGCTGTCGTGATGGTGATTTTAGAAAGACTAGTAGCGTCATGATTAACTTGTTTGATTTCCTGAAGATAGACTGTCAGCACTCGGTGTTGACCTCAGTGTCCACATTTATATTTACGTATGTACTCTCCCTTATATTGGCTACTTTACCAATAAATATAGCATAGCTTAAAACTATATTTTCATCATGTACATATATATATATATAATCATATTTTCATCATGTATATATATATATATATATATATATATATATAATCATATTTTCATCATGTATATATATATATATATATATATATATATATATATATATATATAATCATATTTTCATCATGTATATATATATATATATATATATATATATATATATATATATAATCATATTTTCATCATGTATATATATATATATATATAATCATATTTTCATCATGTATATATATATATATATATATATATATAATCATATTTTCATCATGTATATATATATATATATATATATATATATAATCATATTTTCATCATGTATATATATATATATATATATATATATAATCATATTTTCATCATGTATATATATATATATATATATAATCATATTTTCATCATGTATATATATATATATATATATATAATCATATTTTCATCATGTATATATATATATATATATAATCATATTTCCATCATGTATGTATATATATATATATATATATATATGTATAATCATATTTTCATCATGTATATATATATATATATATATATATATATATATATATAATCATATTTTCATCATGTATATATATATATATATATAATCATATTTTCATCATGTATATATATATAGTCATATTTTCATCATGTATATATATATATATATATATATATATAATCATATTTTCATCATGTATATATATATATAATCATATTTTCATCATGTATATATGTATATAGTCATATTTCCATCATATATATATATACATATATATATAAAATCATATTTCCATTATATAATCATATTTTCATCCTATATATATATATATATATATATATAATCAATTTTTTCGATTATTGAGTAAAGTTACTAATAAATCGCAAACCGAATAGAGTATATAAAAATATACAAAATAAATAAATTTAAAATAAGCCAATAAGTAAGAAAAAACAAGTACAAATTAATCCAAAATAAACAAATTACAAATCGCTCCCGCTAAAATAATCGTTAGAACTAATAAAAATAAACAAAAATAAGACAAAAGAAGTAAAATAAGCGACCTAAGCAAATCCCCCACAATTTTTTTATCACGTTAATAAAACATAGAAAACCGGATAAATAAATAAATATATAAAATAAAAAATAAAAATAAAAAACAAGTAAAATAAATTAACCCAAATAAATAAATAATTGACGCATATATATAAATAGTCGAGGTAAAATTCAACACTCGCGGCCTGACGATTGCGTCTAGTATGAAACAGCCTGTCGCCTCTGAGTGCTAACTTAAATGTTCACTTTTACATATATATATATATATATATATATTTGAATTGGACAAAGTCCGACAATTTATTTAAAGACATTTATGAAAGTTTAAGTCACGTCACGCGAAATGGCGGTTCCGGATAGGATACAGGTTCGATTCCTGTCCGAGAACGAAAATTTTCTATGAAAATTTCTCGGACATTCAGGCCGGTAAATGTTATTTAATACTGTTTATTATGAAACAGAGCATTTGCTTAAATACTTGTATCTATAAAAAGAACGTTAAACATATCATATATATATATATATATATATATATATATATATATATATATATATATATATATATATAAAGCGAGAAAGAATTAGAATACAAATATACAATTTGTTACTTAGCTGATTGATGTTTTATACAGCACTTCTATTCCGGAGATATGGCAGCAATATTCAATCCACTGACGAATGGTAGATTTATAAATGTGCAAGATGGGTTCTGATGAGAAGAATTATCTGGCACGACAGAGCGAACCAGCTTTCCTAGCAGTAGACCTAGCAATTGATTCAGTATAATCACTCCATGTCAATGGAAGGCTTGAATCCAAGAAGAGGCAAAGTGTTGCTCTCTTGGAGTTTAGCATCAGCCATACTGAATGCAGATAGAAACGGTTATATATATATATATATATATATTTGACTGAAAAAACATAAAATGCTACGTAAGATGTTTTTATTTTATCTTTCTACAGTTCCAACCATTTTAAAGGTTTCCGGGGAGTATTGGGACTTTAATTTTTCAATATCTTACCAGTGATTTCAGCTTTCATGAGTCATTATCAGAATATTGTTTTTTTTTTATTTTATGAGTGTGTGTGTTGATAAGGTTGCGTCTTCACGTATCAGTTTGTGCCGTCAAGTCTTTTGTTTTGTGTTAATCCTTTTTTAAATTGTTTCAGTTCCTGAATAGACTCAGTTATAAAGCAGACCAACGTCTACCTATAGACTCAAGTATAAATCTAATCAATGTTTATTTGATTCTACCATATACAAAATACAAACCATCCAATCGATTTCAAAAATGCTAAAATTTATTCATCATAGATCAAGTGAAAAAACGATTGAATTTATTATGATAAATCAAAAAGTAGTTTTTTTTATAACTTGTCGCTTTTCTAGCTAAAGCAATACTTAAAGAAAATAATAGATAGGTCTCTTAAATATTTTAATTGAATTTTATATTTTCTTTAACGCCTAAATAATATATAATCATAAGTGATATTTTAATTATAAGAATTCACTATTTACTTTGGCTATACGTGCTTTAGTTTTCTCGTCATAAGTTTTTCATTCATTTTTATTCACCTGCGTCAAATTAACATATTTACATTCTAACATTTTTCCGAAATTCAAATCGCATTGATTTATCCACGGATTTATTTTAAAATTCTATGACTTCTAAAATATTTTGAATTGGACGCAAGGTTATCATGGTAACTAATTTTCTTTATATTTTTTTCATTTATGTTTTGATAATGCTCACGTAAATGGAGCGAAACGCCAGCAAGAAAATAAATTCATTATCCAATTGGTTTTAACATACGCGAATATATATGTAAGATGGATTAAATGTTTGCTGTTGTAATTTTTTAATGGATTTTTAAAATCCCATCCGACATTATTTCTTATTATAAACGCCATTTTTAACGGGTACCCATATTTGAGTTGATATCGGATATATTTCTAAACAAATCTACTTTCATGAAAGTTTCCATTTGTCAAAAAATTTTAAAACTTTGTCGGGATTATATATCGTAATTTTAAAACATACTTTCGACACGAAAAACGCATGGATAAAAAAAAATCTTTCTACCGATTCTAAAGGATTATATCTTTTGAGTCGAACTGAGAGTAAAGAAAATAAATGTTAATGATTTTTGTAAAAGTCATTCATTTTCTTCCTTTTTTAGTCACGAGAAACAACAGCTTGGAGAAAAATAATAAGATTTCATTATTTAAGCATACACACATTTCATTCTTTCACTTTCGCATCTGATAAGCCTTAAATGGCGAAATGCATTATCGGATATATTTATAATCAAATTTATTTTCATGAACGTTTCGAACTGTCTATATATATATATATAGCCGACGGCTTAGTGGTAGAATTTCCGACTGACACCAATTCAGTCGGGTTTCGATCCTAGCTAGAGGCAACCGGACGTTTAGCCACACTGATTAGCTGTGATACAGCGAAACAATCTGTTTGTGGATGAAAAAAAAAACAAATATTGGCTCCTGAAAAAATTAATTTTGGTTGAGCTCTTTGGTTTGAGGTGTGAGTTTGTAAACAGTGACTATTTAAGCTAATATTGCACGACTCTTCGGATGAATTGAGTCACTGTCAGTCACTGTGTGTTTATCTAAATCTAAAAAATAAACACGCTAAAATTCACCTTCATCCCTGCCGTGAGCCGACGGCTTAGTGGTGGAAGTTCCGACTGACGCCAATTCAGTCGGGTTTCGATCCTAGCTAGAGGCAACCGGACGTCTAGCCACACTGATGAGCTGTGAAACAGCGAAACAGTCTGTGGATGACAAATATATACATATATATATATATATATATATATATATAGAGAGAGAGAGAGAGAGAGAGAGAGAGAGAGAGAGAGAGTGTGTGTGTGTGTGTGTGTGTATTAATTGAGTGTCAAAGTATTAAGTTAGAATGTAATGGTAAACATTAGAAATATTTAAATATACTTTATAATCATTTGTTAGGCAATTGAAGTGGAACAATTCTGTGTAACGCGCTTCCTCCTCTAGAATGACTTCATCAGGCTAAAGTAATGTTTTTATTGATGGAATTATACAGAGTCCGCCTCAGAAATATATACACACACTTCAGGAAAAGAAAAAAACTTGCCATTCGTAGTTTTTAGACTTTTACCTGTGGGAGACCCTAATGGATGTTGTGTATCGCAGAAAACAGACTACATTGCCGGCCCTTAGGCAACAGATTTTAAATTCATGTGCAGCAATCCCATTGGACACTATGGCTAACGTTGCCCAAGCAGTAGCTCGCCGTACTAATAAATGTCTGGAAGCTAAAGGTCACCATTTTGAGCATCTCTTGGGATTATAGAGTCCAAAGGTAACTTGTATTAATCGCGTGATAACTGAATAAATTTCGTATTACAATATCTATACAAATGTGTAGGAAGGGGAGAGGAAGATATAAACGTAGATCTTGGCATCATAATGTGGAATATTTAAAAGTTTAAAAATAATAATTTAAAAAATGCGTATGAAAACCCTCCAAAGACGTTTGACAAAAAAAAAAAAAATTAGACTCCAGCGTTCACCCTCGGTACATAATTATAGCCGAAACTCACGTTTATATCTCTCCCTCAAACACACACACACACACACACACACACACACTCACATAACTATATGAATAAAAGCATTCCTTTAGTCCGATTAAGTTCTTCTCGAGGACGAAACACAATAAACGGAATTTTTCCACTTCTTTACTTAACTGCCCAGTCTCCACTTTCCACTCTCGATAGAGTCCAAAAGCGTCTCCGCGTCCTTGTGGGTAATGGATTATCTTTCACCCTACAACCCCTTTCCGCACAGGGTAAACGTTGCAAGCCTCTCGCTGCTCTATCGCTATTTCCCGGGAAAGTGTTCAGATAAACTACTCTCCTTAGTTCCACCAGTCCTAATCTTCACGGATAAGACCTGCCATGCTCTGTACATTGTAGAAAATCACTCTCATTCCTTTTCGTATTCCTTTGGTGAGATGTAAATTCTACTCAAGCAACTTCTTCCCACGAACCACTACCTTAAATCAATTACGACTGAGTACTGAGCTTGATCCTCATTTGGTGCTCCATACTTTTGGCCTTGTGCCACATCTACGCTACGCTTAGTAAATTTAGGCACTTCGATGTGGTGTAATGGTTAACAAGCTTGTCGCGCTAGATCAATTACGACTAAACAGTGAGATCGATCCTCACTAGATGCCCCATACTTTCAACCTTGTGCCACATCTAAGCTAAGCTTAGCCTGTTCAAGTCTAGGGCTAACCGTTATCTTCCATTCATATCCACATAAGCTATGCCTCTACCTAGAGTGACCCGCTGGCCTTGTACAGGTTGTACGTCAATGTAAAAAAATTGACGAACATTGTCCTGCTGTATAGAAATTTATATACAATTAGAAAAACCTGTGAACATTTTTATTGTATATTTTATGGCATTGCAATATTTTATTAAAGTTGTTAAGCTCAAATATTTAACGATGCGATAGCTGAATTAAATCATTTTATAATTGTGCTTGTAAATAATAATGCTGGTCAGTATTTACAGAAATGCGTACAAATGAAAATATTTAAAATTGACATTTTTTTTCCATTTTAAGGAAACAGTCCTTAAACACTTTTATCTTCCTTCCTTCTTTCTTTTTTCACTGCAGCCAAGTAGTCTCTTCCCCAATTTCCACGCGATCAAAACGGAATAGTCCATTATTTATTGGGTATTGGCAGGGCGTAACGGTCGTGCGAACTAACGAAGGTGGGCGGGACAATCACATTTATAATAGTATATTCCCCCATAATCGATCGTTAACACTTTCAATATGAGCCTCCCAAATGAGTTTCCATAACATCGCTCCATATTCAAGATGACCTTAAGTCCGACCACTTGAAAGTTTCATTCGTCAGCTGTTTCACTATATTTAGAACACAAACTTCAGGACAGAAGGAGACGGGGAATCGGTGAATGTCTTTGAAACACTAAGTACATAAACTGTAGCTGTGCAAATATTCGCTTGTTATTTTCCGACGCTAATATCTCCTCCTTATCAAGGTCAAACAGATGTTTTGCAATATTTTCTCTGATGAAGATAAACGTTTGACAACTTCAAAGAGCCGGAGACGCAGAATTATATAAACGCGTTCAAAACAGATGCGTCGGTTTTCTTCGTGTGGTCGCAGTCGAGGTCAACAGGTTTGGAAGCGTTCGGTGAGTGGAGGAAAAAGTAAATTTAAAAATAAAAAATATAAGGTGGACACAATAAAAATAGAAAACGATAGTAACAAAAAAAAAGAAAAAAAAAAAAGATTATCAACCGTAGGCAAAATATGAAAGAAAACATAAGTGTTCAAGTAGCAGCCTTTTATTTTATGTGCAGTGTTACTTCAGGACGTGGGCAATCGTGACTCTCCACAACTTCCTATCCTTTGTAGCTCTATGTTTGTCTCTTTACTATCTTTCCTAACTTCTGTTCTACTCTCCATGTACACAAGCTTGTTAGGTTATTCGCTGCTTTCTTCTATTCCCTCTTACCTTCAGTATATCTTGTGAATGTCAACTTCTCTAAGCCCTCTTTCCTCATTCTGCATCCCAGTAGTTAAGAGTTTCTCTTATTCTAAATCCTTTTTCTTCCCATTTTACTTGAAAATTCTTCCTCCGTGGTATTCTGAGCACCCTTCTGTAGATTTACATCTTGGTTGTTGCAAGCCCTGCTCTTCACCTGCAAATGCTCTCAAGGACAAATGGCCCAGTGGATAAAAGCGTTGGTTGGGTCCAATGACTTGAGCCGAAGAATTGTGAGTTCAGTACCTGGCTACTGCTGTGGTGAACAAAAACTTGGAGTACTGAGTTAAAGGGAGACATCCGTGGAACTAGAACAATCTACCCCAGTGTACGAAATTATGGGTTCAATTCGAAATTCCAAACACCTGAAGAAGCGTGAACAGCCGAAACGTAGTGAATGTAGCATTAAAGATAAGGACAACCCCAAGAACAATGTAAATAATTACAATACCTCATCTCTAAATATAGACAGACTCTCGGGAAAGGTATGAATCCATCTCCCACTCCAACCCAGCTATGGTAGTGGGACTTGTATCTGAAAAAATGATTATTCATTATTAATATTCACTCGCAAAAGTATTATTCTTACAATCCAAAATATGTTTTGGCTTTAAATAACCCCTAAGGGGTTGATAACTCGTAAAGAAGAAGAAACAATTATTCTTACAATTCAAAATATGTTTCCACTTTAAATAACCAAGAAAGGGTTGATAACCCGTAAAGAAGAAGAAATTATTCTTACAATTCAAAATATGTTTCCGCTTTAAATAACTTACAGAAGAAAAAAAAGTCAATCAATCAACCACTTAATCTGCAAGATTATCGAGCATTCGCTACCGTTATGGGGGTGGGGGTGATTTGCATAACATTTCAGTACTGTTTTCTTTGTTTCTAATGATATTTTCCTTATTAGAAACTGCCGGTGAGAGGAGAAGCATTTCCCACCTTTCCGGTGACCCTATGAAAAACGTTTTTGTTGTAGATTTTCTAGATGTTACCTTCAGCCCAAGAAAAGATACATATAAACCATACAGAAAACCCAATGATAAACCACTGTATATATACACAGATCTTCCGACCACCCGCCATCAATATTTAAGCAGTCAGCACAATCAATTAACCGCGGGCTTTCCGTCAATTCTTCCTATGAAACCATATTCAACGAAGGTAAGACAGACTATGAAGCACCCCTAAAAAATAGTAGATTTCCGGCAACACTTACGTACACACTACACAACTCAAAAAAAAGCCAACAGGAAACATAATATTGTACAACCCACCGTACAGTAAAAATGTAAAAATAAACGTAGGAAAAGTACTTATTAAGCTCATACACAAACACTTCCCCGCATCAAGCACTCTCCACAAGATATTCAACAAAAATACAATAAAAAATCAGCTACAGTTACACCGAGATCATGACACAAATAATAAGCAATACAGGAAAACGATCAACAAACCACCTGACCAAATTAAACACACATGTAACTGCAGAATAAAGAACGAATGTCCCTTAAACGGCAGTTGTATGCAGAACAATGTAATATACCAAGCCACTGTAAAATCAGCAGATAATGAAGATAAACTATATATAGGAGTAACAGAAGGACACTGGAAACAAAGAAACTACGCGCACAAAATATCCTTTACAAATAGTAAATATGCGAACAGCACAATGCTTTCTAAACATATCTGGGAGATTAAAAAAGCAAAAACAAATCAGACCAAAATATCATGGAAAATAAGGAAAAGAACATCAGCCTACAACAATCAATCCAAAAACCTATAAACTCTGCATGGAGAAAAAGTAGCCATAATTATCGTCCCAGACCAAAACAAACTACGAAATAAACGATCGGATCACATCTCAAAATACAGACACGAAAAAAAAATTTTACTACGCTACTTAAAAATCGAAAACTGAAAACGAACAAGAATAAATGAAAATAAACAAAAACAAGTAAAATAGATTAATCCAAACAGATAAGTAAACAATAAACAAACCACGCCCACGAAAATAACCGTTAAAATAATACAATAGACTAACCGCAATGCATTACTGACCTATATATATATATATAAAAAGTCGAGCAAAAACACAACGCAACAAGAGGATTAATACCTTTCCCCAGAGTATTAGCACGTAAGTAAATGTAATGGATTATGACTGGAATTCGAACTCGGCTCTTCGATTCCTCAATCCGACCCGCTATCCATTACTCCACCGTACCTCCATTACCTTATCATACATTTAAATATAAAGACATAAACAGTAGCACTTTCATACACACGTAAATTAACAGACTTACAGAAAATAGCGATAACTAAAGCAACAGATACTGTCAATGAAAGTCAAATGTTTTAAATATTATAATTCACTGAATACAGTGCCCGAGAGACACTCAAAACAGAAGGTCATTGCTGAAATTATAGAGCTGAATGTGGTGCGTGATATGAATGAAAGATGGGGGCACGGTGGAGTAATCGACAACTGCTCGGATTGAGGAATCGGAGAGCCTTGAATGGCAGCTGGTCTACCGCAGAAAGAAATGGCAACTTACTGCGGTGCTGAATATGGTGGTTGATATGAATGAAAGTGGAGTTACTAGGAAGCGAAGCTTATGAGGATAAGGAGGATAGGTAACGATTGGACCTTTACTTGAAAAGTTTAAGATTGTACCATTCAGGGCATCAACAACACGGGATTCTTTCCACAAAGTGGTAGTTCTTGACAAACAAAAGCTGTCCGAGTGGAAATTTCTTTTTGCATTTCGAACGCAGAGGAAATGATAGGTATTCGGCTCCGTGGTTGTCCTAAATGTAATGTAACGGTCTGAACTGGCAGAAGTAAAGAATGGATCGCTAATCTGAACATTCACCATGGAAATAGCGGTAGTGTAGCAATAGGCATACGACGTTGCGTCTGTGGGAAAGAGACTAGAGAGTGGAGAATAAGCCCCCACCTCCAAAACCGCTTAAACAAAGCCATGGCTTGTATAGTTTCATCTTCACATTTTCAAATCATACAGTTTCAGATTCGAGAGCTTTTGGTACCATCACCAAGTGTACCTACTATTATGGACACTATTGTAAAAATTCATATTCCATAAATTCCTCAGCTCTCGAGCAAAGTCCTGGATGATAAGCTAATTCTATAAACAACAGCCACCTGCGCTAATACCAAGCACTTCAGTAAAATGAATGGAGCACGTTGACTGATTGGCATTTGTTTACATTGGTAAAAACAATAGCTCAGTGGTAGAAGCTCTGACTGACATCAAATCGGTTGGGTTTCGATTCTGGCTTGAGGCATTCGGATGTCTAGTCGCATTGAGGAGCTGTGATACAGCGAAACGTATATGTTGGGCTGCGGCCTCTAGGAGTAAAGTTGAAAAAGTGTGACACACTGACATTCGCATGTATTATATAGATACGGACGAGATTAGTATATATGGCCAGAAGATAGCGTTTATGCTTGAAAATAGACTGTGGCCGCTGGTTCTTGACTTCAATGTCCAGTTATATATATATATATATATATATATACATATGCATACATACATATATATATATATATATATATATATATATATATATATATATACATACATACATATGCATACATACATATATATATATATATATACATATATATATATATACATACATATATATATATATATATACATACATATATATATATATATACATACATATATATATATATATACATACATATATATATATATACATACATATATATATATATATATATACATACACATATATATATATATATATATATATATATATATATATATATATATATATATATTATATATATATATATATATATATATATATAATCTTTCGCTCACTCGGTAATCCATCAGTAAAGCTACGTCCCATATCCCATAATTTTTTCTTTAACCCATCATTCACGATTATTAAAACAGGTCTTCTTGCTTCTTGAATGGAGCAGTCAGTCTGAGTTACGAAATCCGAAATTATTATTATTATTTGCTTCGGATGAATATGCAGACCTGGACAGAAAGATATGATAATCTCATGTTGCCTTTATCTCTTATTCATACGTGAATGCAAATACATTTGGCATGAAGCAAGCAATGGAAACTGACCTTAAACAGACTCTGACGCCACAGTAATGGCTTTTTTTCTACGCTACACTCATAATTTTCTCTCCGAATCCTAAAACGCCAGGATCGCCATTTCATACTTTGGCCCAGTAGCTCCTCTCCGATGTATGTCCTTTCTAAACACATGCTTTGCTATATGACAAGAAAAATACGCGGTTGTTTCAGAAAAGTCTCCGGTTTTGCTTTCACTTAAACACCGGGCTGGCATCCATGAAAGATTGAGCGTTGTTTGTTGCCGACTGAACAAAGAATGGGAACATCACTTTTGGGATCTCATTTCGTTTTCCGTCTCCATTTTGTAACTTATCGTCTGTTTTTCTCCTTTTCATTCAACTCACATTTTTTTAATCGCTCTATTCACTTTTAGGCAGGTCACTGCAACCTTGAAATGCATTAAAAGCTACCCGTGCAACTCTGAAAAATTTTCTTACCTTTTTTTTTTCATAGCTACAAATCAAATTCATTGATCTTTATTCTTCTTTGCATTTTTTTTTAATTCGTTCTTACCTTCTTAGCGCAGAATGTTGAAAAAACACGAATAAATGCAAGTTAAACTGTGTTATAAATGTTTGCATCTCTTTTCCTTTTTCATACAATCCGTGCAGAAGTGGAGTTTAATCTATCTTAAACAAAAGAACAAGTTTGAAATATTTTCATGAATTATTGATATCACGAAGATTTACATTTTGAGGAGAGAAAAAAATGAAGTCTTGCAGCATTTTTTTTTTTTTTTTTTTTTACTGTTTTTTGGTCGTTTCCAGTTAGATTGCAAGTCCCGAAAATTCCTTTTCCCGTTTAGTGAAAAGGAACCGAGAAAGAGAAGAGATTATGCCTCCTGAATGATACGAGATTGTTGCGATTAGATTAAGAGAAATCTGACTTACACTACGTCGACAAAAGGAACAGCCCAACATGCTAAATGCAAATTAGAGACGTCAGAATCAAGCAAGTACAAAAATGTAAATATCTAGGAAGTGTTTTAACAGAGGACGAAAAATGCGACACTGAAATCCGTAGGCGCATTGTGATATCGAAAGATGCCTTCCAAAAGATAATCAAAGTATTAAAAAACAAGAAAATTTTGATTGAAACAAAGGAAAAAAACTACTGAACTGTCATGTAATATAAATCCTTCTAGATGGGAGTTAAGGCTGGATAATCTCTTCACAGATTAAGAAGAGACTTGAGGCAAGTGTCCTTCTCCTGAAGGATGCTGAGAATACCATGGACCGAACATGTGAGCAATG
>OZ038483.1:51786180-51798680 GCA_964036315.1 Acanthosepion esculentum
TAGCAAAATGACAAAGCAACGTTAAAAAATATAAAAATACTTTTTATAGTAAAATTACCAACAATATATTTGATCTTGTACAAAATATATATTTAAAAACAATTTCTTCTCTGAAAGTACAAAATTATGTACAAAATATCTGTAGCTGAAAGCATAAAATTACTTACAAAATATTTTGATTCCTTATTAAGTAACCCGTAGATGTGTTCATGTTCCGCTAAACAAAATTAACCAGCCGAAACTTCGCCTCTCACGTACTCTCGACTTCATTCACCTAATACATTAGTATACTTCTAGAATCTTTGATACTCACATAGTATGAATATCTTTACGTTGACATGTAGATTACTGCGGACTGGGAAACGTTGACTGACAATCTATCTGTGTGGAGGAAAATGGAGTTGATCATGCAATCTTGAAACGGGCTTTCAGAAAACAGAACATGACCTCAATCCCAGATAATCTTCAACCTGAGCATACATGTAATATCTAAGGTAGGGTCTTGCAAGTCATCGAAGATCTTATGACAGTAAGTAATCCCAACCGTACTACGTTGACAGTAATCTAAATCGACCTAAAGGAAAATTATGTAGGTTTTGGATGTTCGGGTAGTGTAATGGATAACGACTCGGAATGAGAAATCGGTGAGCAGTGTTTGAATTGCAGTTTGTTAAATTCGCTTATGCACTTATTTTTCCTCCCACCTATGGTTTAATTAGCAGTTTTCAGACTGGGCTCTCTAGCTATGTCAGTCTAGAACAGTCATGGGTAAAGTGCGGCCCGCGGCTCATATGTGGCCCGCTTTCTGAATGGCATGCCGGATTCCGTGAGGAAAATAAGGCTTATTAAAATTTTGTTTATTTCGTTTCGTCCTCACTTGTTCACTCACATTTTCTCTTGCATAACTACATACATAAACAATCATTAAGCAAAACGTTTCTTGAATTTTGTAACTTTTCGTTGAAGGTAACGTTTTCATCATTTTAAACGATTAGTGGTTTTTAATAAGGATGAGCATGCGTGTAAAGATATAATTTGCTTTAGAAACAAGGCGTTCATAATAATTTCTTTTGTCTGGAGAAGAAATATATTTTCTGGAGAAAAAACTTTTTTTTTTTGTCTAGAGAAAAAAAATATATTTTTTAATTCAAAGATTATTTTTTGTATTTTCAAATGAATAAATAAGAAATAAATCACATGCAACAATGTGTGCTAACCATTGTCATCTGTGAAAAGTTGTACTGGGACTTCATTTTTTGAATTATGAAGAAATCTTTTCTCCCAAAACAATACACCCATCACCATTTATATGGCAGATACTGACGCGTATAGTCTGTGAGGAAAATGGCTGAGACAGCTTCAACGAAAAATTACCTTGAATCTTTTGGGTAGTTATTATTCTTGAGAAATTGGAGTTGTTTCCCGTTGCTTACTGCACGGGTTTGAATTCAGTGTTTTTCCTTCTCTTAGACTTGTTGCCAACCAAAACTAGAGAAGCTGGTCTGCTTTGTTGGTAAATCTATAACTGGTGATGGGGAGAGACAGATGGATTCATGTTTAGGTGCAAAAGAATTTGAACGTAACTCTCCGATTCCATTTAGTCTGGTCGTAACCACTAATCCAGCCGCACCGCCACACGTTAACTTTCAATAAATATTTTCAATTGATACATGTATAAACATTTTTGACTCTTTCTCTCTCCACACCAATAAACACGCACAAAACTTCATATAAATATTTCTTCTTCTGTCAAATCGACGCATTCTTTTCTCGTTGAACAGTATTCAAACGCATATCTGTGCGTATAAACAATACAAACGTACAGTTCTACATAGAACTATATGAGAACGCAAAACAAAAAACGCCTCAACATTCATTGTCTTTTTGCCCATGCGCAGGAACTTATAAATAACCGCTTTATTGAACATCAAAATCAGGGTCCAAATATAATGTAGCTGTATTCAATAAATTGCTTTTTAAGTCGAGCTATTTCAGTTAAAATATCAAATAAAGGCAAACGCCTGAAAATAGCGCGTTTATTATTCGGTAATCTAACATTAGAATAAGCATCCGCCACTTTGTCTGTCAAAAACAATATTCAATTTTGATTGAAAATCATGAACTCCAACTAGTGCCTATAAATGAATTCACGTGATGAATTTATTTACTTCTTCCAAAGAAGCAAATAAAAAATGCCGACAAAAGCTAATGTTTAAAACAAAACGCGTGACTGATTTTCTTTCTTCCTCAAATAAAGCAGAATTTTGTTTAAAAACAAAAATGAACGAAGTATAAAAGTCTACAAACAATGAATAATTGTTTAAAAAATAAATTTGACGAAAAATCAAATACTTCCACATACACATACATTATATATAAAGAGAGGTGGTAAAGTTATAGCCGTTGGCGTCGACTAAGACATCGAAGAAAGTGATTTCATTATTAATACTGAGTTTGTAAATAAACGTAGGGCGGAGTTATTCTCAAAGGTTTCTTTAAAGTCTTATTATGTCTAGGCGTTTTGCTAACATGAAGATATAGTCGATATTACGAGCGTGTATTGGGTGTAGCTTTGTAGAATCCTGGAAAACTTCGTTTGTCGATATGTTATGGAGAAATTAGACAGTCTGTCCAAGAGGCAAACTCATCGCTATGCCGTTACTTTGTAAACGTTGAGATAGTGGTCATAAAGATCTTTCATTTATACACGTTCGGTTAAAGACCAAGAAAGTAGTCCGAAATATAAAACAAATTAAACAAAAAATATCCTTAACAAACTTTTTCACCTCTCTCTCTCTCTCTCTCTCTCTCTCTCTCTCTCTCTCTCTCTCATAAATATATATATATATATATATATATATATATATATATATATATATATATATAAACTGAAGTGGCAAAAATGAAAGACTGGCCAGTTTTGCTTTCTGCTACAGAAATAGATTCAGTCGAATGAAGTATGTATGACGCCATAGTGGTGTAGCCGTGACACCGATGTGGACGCGGACATGTTTTAAGACCGCTTGATAACAACTGCTCTAGTTTTGCCTCGGATAACAATAGAAACATTATAACCATAATATGTAAATACCAGAGATGCATCAACGGTAATATTGGATCAAGTCATGGTGTTTTGTAGTTTTTTGACCAACAAGGATACTATTATTGACACCTGGGCTAGATAACATTGGTATTTGACCTTGAAAGCCTGACGCCACGTCACCTGGTCAGACGAGTCGTGTTTCCAATTTTTCGTTAGGGTTTATGTGTTAAAGAGAGTGCATCAGGCTATGGATTCTGTCTGTCAGTCGGGTGCTGTCCAAGCTAAATGCAATGTCAGAATGTGTGTTGTTTAACAGCATAAGCGATATTAATTTTAATAAATGCTATGTTTTACCATTTAAATAGTGTATAAATTTCGCAAAGGAAAAATATTTGATAAAGAAATATTGTCAATGCCCGTGATACTTTAGTAAGTTTAAAGGGATGACTGTGATCTTTCTGATAAGCCTTGTTCAAGAAGAATAACCACTGTGGATAATTTGAGGACATTTTTTAAAGTTGAGCCCTATCAGAGCAGTGCGAATCTAGCAACAAAACACAGTGCATTGTATCAAACGGTACAAAAACATCTCAAGCAAACTGTCAGTCTAAGTATGGGATTTAACTACCTCATTGTCTTTCAGTTAACAATCAAATCTAACGTTAAATAATTTCAAAATAGATTCTGGTCAAGAATGAAAACCTTACTGTTTCTCACTAGAAATTTTAGGACGCTTGTTTTAACTTTGCCTTGTCAGTGGAGCTTAGAAAACGTTGACTACATCTTCAGAGGGGTGAAATCAGCCCATAGGGGCCACATTCCTGGTGGATAGTTGGAGATGTGGGTATAAAACTATTGGATGTCTACCTTTTTTACTCCAGTGTAAACCGGACCTGTGGCTACCTGTTTGACCCTAGTGTAAACCGGAACTACGTCTACCTTTTTTTTTAGCCTAGTTTAAACCGGACCGATGTCTACTTTTTTTTTATTACTCTGAACAGGACCAACGTCTATCTTTTTGCGCTAGTGTAAATCGGATCTACGTCTACCTTTTTAACTCTAGTGTTAATCGGACCTATCATTACATTTTTTTACTCTTGTATAAGCCGGAAGTATATCTACTCGTCTTTTAATTTACTGTTTTTTGTCCTATAAGACTTTATTTGACATTAAATAAACCAACAAGTTTTGATATTTTAATTTTTCATTTTACGTTGATAGTTTTCAGATATTTTGCAGCAGAACTTTTTGCAATAATTTTTTTTTTTACATAAATAAGAAAGACTAATTCACCTATGGCAACAATATTTAATCAGGTCTGGCATAGACGATCATAAGACTGTTTTTCGATTTTCTTTTTTAAAAATAAAATGGACGACAAGGAAGTAAGAAAAGCGGTAAAAATCTTGTTTCGACCCCCCACCCCGCCTCCATAAAAGAAGGGTTCAGAAAATGACCTAACTACAGGAAAAGAAATGACTGAAGAAAAGAAGCCCAAAACAACAAAAATGAAAGCAAACAACGAACCTACAAAGGATATGTATATACCATCAGAAAAGAGAATGACAACTGGGGCTTCTCTTTCGACTTGGAATGCCCCTCTCTCGTGTTTAATCGATATAACGTAATTTGTGTGGCAGGTCAAACAGTACACCCAACTCGTAAAAAAGGCTGGGTCGCTGGTCGATCTGCCTGAATTAAGGACCATCGAAACACGAATTATCTTCTGTCTTCATGGTTGACAGAAAAACAAACAAGATTGTCAGCTCCGCGAAGGACCATGTGTTATAATCACTATCTAGTCGGGATGCAAAAATTCGACAGGCTGAAAACAGACTAGAAGTTTATTATTGCCCACAGAAATCGACTGCTCAGCCCTAACAAGGAAAGATTAAGAAACAAAGGGGGATGTATAAGACAATTTGAATATCAGGATCGGAGACTGTTATGGGTCCTTACCTATAACTACAGAATGAACTCTTCCTAACACTATGTATACTACGCCTCTCAAGAGAGAGAGACGAATCGAGTCGAGCCGATAGTAGTTCACTCCAAACCAGACTGACAGTCATACTAACACACCTTCCACGTCTTGAATTATTATTCCGTGTAATATATCTTCGTTATTTCTACGCTTGTGTTCGTGTTGTTCTTCCTTGGTCCCAACCTTGGACCATAACAGAGACTAATCATTGGGACGGTATATGAAGGTCGATAAATTCCGAAATGAACATCCGAAGCGGGTAAAATGATTCTGGACAGATAATGACAGCACATCATTTTGGTCCCTGCGTTAGTCACATGGGGTGTTCTGTTACACCTCCAGAGTACTCGTAATTTCTACTTGGCAACTTGTTTTTTGGTCCCTCCCACTACACCCTGACTCAGTGAGGGTGTGTAGCACGCGGTGTGATGCAGTTGTCGTGGGAGGCAGACATCACATTGTCTTCTTCTGGGTGTCCTATCACCCACCTGACTAACGAAGGTAAGTTTTCATTATATATATATATATATAATATATATATATATATATATATATATATATATATAAATGTAATGAGAACGAAAAGAATATAAATTCAAACGTTACCATGAGCAATAGTTATTTATTATAAGTTGTTACATACGAACAAACAAATAATCACTACAAAGATGCATATTTGTTTCGGTGCCTAATATAAACATCTCATCAGGTGGCGAACAAAGATGGTTACCTCTTTGTTTACCACCTGATGAGGTGCTTATATTAGGCATCGAAACAAATATGCATCTTTGTAGTGATTACTTCTTTTGTCGTATGTAACAACGGTGGATTATCAAGCGATTAAGGCATTTTTTAAACATTTTCGTCTCAGTGAATTGTCTTCTCTTTTAATTAGAGGAGCATTTCTATATCAAAATTGTGGTCAATCTCGTTACGGTTAGCAACTGCGTTTGATGCGTTGTTTTGTAAAAGATCCCTTTTGTGTTCATATAATCTTTTATTTAAACTTCTTGAGGTTTCTCCAATATATACTTTTTGACAATCATTACAAGCCATAGAGTAAACTCCTCCTTCAAGTTTTAGTTTATTGTTCGGGATGTAAGAGAGTACAAAAAATAATGTAGATCGATGCGCGACCGAATGGTTAAAGGCAGCATGTTGGATTGGTGAATTTTACGACATATCAAAACCGATACAATACCCAAATGTCGAAACCATCTGACATGAGATTTAAATTTTCTAAAAAGACACCATTGGGGCAGTCACGTAATGAATATATTTGGTTAGTCAAGTGTTACTGTCATCTAGTGATCTTGAGATCAATCTCTGGATCAGGTAGTGTAACAATATGCTCTGGTTTAGTCGGAACGAACAAGAACCGGACTTACATGGATACTAATAACACAAAGCGTCGTGTCTATAATTACATCAGTCACAGATGAGAAGAATAGTTCTTATAAGTCAATGTACCAGGTGTAACAGCAAAACTGTCCAAATCGTGTAACATCATGTGATAATTGTCCATCCCACAAAATGTTTAATATCTAAAAAAAAAAAGAAAACTACTAAACTAATTGAGTTTCTTTTCTCTAGGTTTTACAATAAGACATTTAGCCATCTTGACACCATTTGTCGTAAGAATCATTGAAAAGGCCTTTGAGTTATTCAGCTAGAAAGAGAACAGGTTAACACTGATTTGCGTCAGCCCCGCTGCCTTCCTAAATGAGCAATGGTGAAACGAAAAAGATCTTTCAGGCCTTCAGAAATGGTACAAACATTGTTAATCTGGCTTCCATCTTCAAAGTCCGTTCAAGAACCACCAAGAGAACGGTGAATAAGTTTAAAAAAGAGAGAAGAGTAGAGAGGACAACTGGATCACGAGGACACAATAGGAAGAGGGATCATCATTTCACCTTAGAGCTAAAGAGATCAATTAGATCCAAATCAATCCATAAGCCGTTTTGCATGTGAGAGAAGAGTTTCAGCTATGACCGTCTAAAGGGCAGTGAAAAAAGACTTGAAAATGAAATCGTACGTGAAACCTATGAGGTAGCTTGTTACTCCAGGACAGAAAGTTAGAAGGTTAGAGAAGGTGAAGATCATCTTGAATAAGTTGGAAAATGATCCTGGAATATATATATATTTCATTAAATAATATTGATAAGTTTGGTCTATATTATGTAAATTCTTTTCATATCGTCTGATAAGCTTAATAACATTATCATTAAAAGAAAGAGGAAAATCACAATATCGATACATATTTTTTAATCCTATCTAAGCTTTCGTCTTACATATGCCATTATCAATGACGACAATTACATTACAATATATTAAGCAATACACGGACAACACAATGATGATAGTCTGTTTCTGTTTACACGGAAGATTTCCAAGCAAAGACAAACTCGTGCATACAAGACGCTGGAAGCGAAAATCACACCGCAGCTCATGATGTCACACATGACCACACGTGTGTGAAAACGAGAAGTATTAAGTATGTGAAACCGTTGGTATAAACCAATGGCTTCTGTTATAAATTATAGGCATTTAAGGATATTTGTGGAGATTTCATAGTTTATTTTGTTCAGGTTGGGTCTCAACTGTTTTATGTATATAGCTTCAAGAATTTTTAGTTTTTGTTTATTGTTTTCATGTTAAAGTATAGTTGTGTTTTCGACGAGGATTTTCCGGATTTGTGTATGTATCCAGGCATTTTGTCTTAAATGCCTAAAAATGTTATGATTCAAATGTAGTGTCAAGCGTCGTGAAAGCGAGTTTGTGGTGTAACCAACATAAATATTATTTAATTCGTTGGAGATACAATCTTCCAAAGGGCACTTGAATTTGTAAACTATGTTGGTTTTTTGCAAATCGCTAACTGGGGGAGAAGAATCATTGCGAATAATTGAGTTGGATATACTAGATTTAGTGTAGTATATGATTAACTTAAATTTTTGTTAGGATCTGTTGTAGATATATTAGTATTTACTAATTTTTAGTATATTTTCATCTTGTTTATAATTAGTATGCATTTGATTATTATATAGGAGATTAATATGTTTGTGATTGGTGAGTATTATGTTCTATTTGCTTAGTATTGAGACTTCTAAGAAAGCATCTTATTTGTTCATCAACTATATAGTTTGGAAAGCTATTATTAATAAGTCTTTGTTTTATATTCTTTAGTTCACTGTAAAAAATCTGTTTTGTGGATGAATTAATTTCTGCACGATGTATTAGATTTTTTTTATAATTGCTATTTTGTAGTAATATGGGCATTCGCTCTTGTAGTTAAGTGTACATGAATTTATGCTAGTAGGTTTTTCGTATGGCGAAATAGTAAATTTGTTATGATTTGTGTTTATCAATATGTCAAGGAAGGGAATGTTATTATTAGTATTGAGTCCATATATATATATGAACTTAATGTAATTTTTGTTTATGATCGATTTCATCACGATTCTTCTGTTACGTTTGGAGAGTAATTATACATTCTTATTGCTCAAAGTAGAGTCCAATAGTGTTATAAAAAGCTCGGAGAATTCCACTAAGATATGTTTAATCATTTTTAAGATACAATGGTTCAAATCTTAATCTAACAAATGGACAATTTTGCTTTTACACGATTTGGGCAATTTTGCTGTTACAACCGGTGTATATTTGGTATTACCACGAACTGAATAAAAAAACGCATTTTAAATAATTTAAATATCTTCTTTGAAGTTAAATTTTACATTTTTCTTTGTTTTATTTGAAAAAATAATAGCCTGAAATTAATCAGTAAACAAACATAATTTTACGTATTTAAATAAGGTTTTTCGGCATTTTTTGAAACATTAGCACGGTCAGTCATCGAATTGCCATTTCAGATGAAAAGTAAAACAATAAGTTTATCGTAAAAACCAAATATTTACCCTAGAGATTTGTTACATAATAAATTAGTAAATTTAAGGATTAATTAGCTGTATTTTGCAAAAATAATACTTACTTTCTGCAAAAAATATATATATATAAAAGTAACATTTATTTAATGACACTAGACTGTGAGCTGTCATAAAGACCAAAGGTCAACATTAGTCTTCTACTTTCACGTTTATTTTTTTAAAATGCCCGTAACTGAATTTATTAGGACAAACAAAATGTATTCTAATCTAATTATTGTTAATATTTCAAATTATCTTTAACCGTATATAACAAGTAGTTTCTGAATAATTTTTACTGTATAAGATTTTATAAACATTAAGTGGAATGAATAATGTTTGTAAGAAAAAGAAATTAATTGAAACATATAGTTATATGATACTTTTGAATTTTACTCGTTGCATTTATTTTTCGATTACTTTTCCTGTTTTGATGTCATAACATTTTTAATTGTATCCGATAAGGATTCTTTTAACTATTTTGATTTTAAAATTGATTAAACTGAAGAAAGTTGTCGGTTCGATCTCGTATCCAAGAATTTAATTTCTTCTTTGCTGATCGCTACCTTTGTTATTATTGTTGATTAAATTCGCCGCTAACGTGCAGATTCAGTACTAGAAGCTACTAGTTTCACCAAAACCTGCTCTCGTCATCCATTCCCTATTGCTGTTCGCCTTTACAAGAGTTGGTTGAGGGTGAAAGAAAATCAGAGCGGAAGAAAGTGTCGATGGCGGGAATTTGTTTATGGTGGACCTCAACTTGACAGGAAGTGAACCACACACGTGATTTCATGACCTTCCTCTGCAGCACATATTGAATGAGACATGCAGAATTCAGTTATGAAATTTGCAACGGACTGTTATAATTTCGAGTGGCGCCTTTTGTAGCAAGTCCGTCGTGTCTAACCCGCTTCATTCGCTGGTTCAACTGTTGAGATCTGAAGAAAGTACTGCTGCAAAAAATGGGGGTAAATGAAGACATGTTGAATTGATACTGCTAATTGATTGCCTTCACAGAATAATTGAATTATTTCCTTTATTAACTTCCGTACAAAAATAATGTAACAGCTGTAAAAATTGAAAAAAAAAATTAATAAACATTTTTTAAAGAATGCTCGTATTTGAAAATAGTATTAAACTTTACAGTTATCGAGTCTTCAAACACATTTTTAACAAAAAAGAATTCTCTTGTTAGGAACAGCAACGGGATGCATTTTAGAATCACGCTGAAAAATGTAGATTTTTTCTGTCAAATTTCAAAGAAAATAATATTTCATTATGCAATCACAAACTCGTAACATAATTTTTTTTAAAATTTTATTATAATATTTTTAGTAAAAGTCGGGACAAATTTTCTGTACTAGAATTTTTTTCAACACGCGTCAGCGTGTTGAAATCATCACAGTATTTAGTCTTGTTGAAATTGTCACTAACATTTTCTGTCGAGATTTACAAACTCTACATTTCGTTCAATTTCGCAAACCAATCGATGAAATTTAAATTAGCTAATTTGTTTGGAAAATACTTTGACAAAAATCCTACTTCGCGGTTTAATTTCTTTAATTTAATTTCATTTCATAGGACTTCATGTAAACAATATTTTTTTAAGAAAAATTTTTTTTTTTCCTTTTTAACAGCGATGAATGTATTCTTAGGATTTCTTACTCTTGAGCATGCAACATACAACCAGCCATGTATAAATATTTCTTTCTGGTGCCAAATTCCAACTTTTTGAAGCTTTTGACCTCAGGTTTTGTTTATAGTTCTTGCAAAGGCAGGGCGAACTGGAACCTGGATTCTTGTATATAAGAACTTAAAGAAAAGATATGCAAAAAACAATACTGCATTTTTATTAAATAAGTATTTATTTTAATCATTTAATTGTTTTTAAAATAGTGGGAGTATTTTGTATGTTAAAGATAAACTTAATTTTTCCCAAAAAAATGAATGAAATTGTATTATACTAAGCTACGCACGCTAGTAAAACTAACTGTACATTGTACCCCCTTACCTGTTTGCACCAAAATTGGTTTCGTTTGGTTTATTTTGTTTTGTTTTACGGCATATCAACCTCAATGGGTTATTTGCTGCCTACAAGATTTTTAGTATAGGTTCGTATGAAGGGAATATATATTCTTTGTAAGAAATCAGTTTGTAGATCAGGTACTATTAACGTATTTTTGTAAAGCGTGTTTTATCGAGAATCAAATGTATTGATGATATATTTTTTTCAAAAAATATTGCTGGTAATATTTTTGCTTTAAAAATTTATTTTTATACTTTCATTATGTTTTGATACCAGTCTGGGGGGAGTAACTATTTTGCCCCTATATCCTAACAGTTGATACCCCTCCGGGTGAGTGGACTTGGGAACAACAGCAATTAAGAGGTGGTTTCACGCTCCTTATAACCTCCCGACGTTGCTGCCGGATGTAGTCCAAAATTTGGTTTCGATCGGTCATTTTAGAGGATGTGACGGACGGACAGAAGTCACATAATTTTTTATATTGATTGGTTGATAGATATAGATATTCATGGTTGATATTGTATCATTTCCTTTTTCTTTTTTTCTTTTTACTGAAATAACATCCTCAGGGATTTTAATTTATTTAACGGTAATAAATATTTGCGAATACTCACCAAATTTAAAAATGGTCGAAATATATCAAAAGAAGTGTTGGTGAAACTGACAAAATAGAAAATATTTCCACGAAGTTTTCTAAATTAATTGATTCTTCAACATGACATAGACTTTTTTTTTCTTTCGTCATCCTATTTTCGCGCGCATTTTGGTTATAACTCGTATGTATCAACCCTTGTCAGGTTATTTAAGGTTGACTTATTTTTATTTACATTATTCGGACTATTGTCTTCATCTTTGTTGCCATATTTATCACAACGTTTCGGCCGTTGTACGCTCCGGCCTTCTTCAAGTGGAATGTCGAATTGAGCCTTTTATTTTGCTCGCTGGGGTAGACTGTTCTAGTTCCACGTGCCATGTCTAATGGATGTCAGTTATCAGTTATCTCTTGTTAATTCACCTCTCCAAGTTCTCCACCGCTTTGAGGACACGTGGCACAGTGGGTAAAAGCGTTAGTTAGATCCAGTGACAGGACCCAAAGAGTGTGAGTTCAATACCTAGTAATACCTGGTTAAGGCGGTGGAGGACTTGGAGAGGTGAATTAACAGGAGATAGCTGATAACTGACATCTATTAGTGTTATGGTCCAAGTTCCTTGTACCACGGTGATGGTCCAAGGTTAGAACCAATGAAGAAATAACTCGAACACAGGTAGGGAATAACAAAGGTATATTACAAACAGAAATATAATACAAAGAAGTAGAAATATTAGTAATGACTATCAGATTTGGTTAGAGTGAACTATGTTGTCTCGACAAGTATCGCTATTCCAATGTTCTGACAATTATCTCTCCTCCCTCTTGAGAGGCGCAGTATTTATAATGTCCGGCATAGTTCATTATTATTATTATTATTATGGGTAAGTTCCCATAACAATTAGACATGGCACGTGGAGCGTACAACGGCCGAAACG
>OZ038483.1:51803680-51906180 GCA_964036315.1 Acanthosepion esculentum
ATATATATATATATATATATACATATATATATATATATATATATATATATACATATATATATATATATATATACATATATATATATATATATATACATATATATATATATATATATATATATATATATATATATATATATATATATATATATATATATAATTGGGAGTTACTGGTAAGTTACCTTATCCTGTGCCTCCTTTTCTTTCTGTTAAATTTTTAATCCCTAGCGCCTCCTGTTTTAAAGATTGAGTCGAGGGAGTTAGCATGAAAAGTGTAAAATAAAAAAATAACAACTAAAAGAAAAACAACTTTAAATTGTGAATGTAGAAAAAATGAAAATAGACCCCCAGCCGATAAATTACGCCTTTTTTTTTTCCTTTAAGATTTTGCCACAATGACTGATGGTGTTTCGTGTGCGTCATCGACAGTTTTTAGTCCTCGCATTGTAACTTCACACCAGGTTGAGTGAATATTATCAATGATAGTCCACGAAATCACAAAGATCACAGCTTCTGACTTATGACTAAGGTTGTGGGACAAACAACGAATTAAACTCAGGGCTATATCTCACGTGTGTGTGTGTGTGTGTGTGTGTGTGTGTGTGTGAGTGTTTGTGTGTATATATATATATATATATATATATATATATTTATATGGTGGACTCTCCTATGGTGAACGATAAATGAGGGTCAGCATTGTATGGCGCCTTTCGTTTTACACTTGTGCATGCTAGGGGCTGTTGTGGGGAAAATCAGGTAAGGGAACGATATATTTCAATTGTGCTTTCTTAAGTGTGATACTAGCCCAGCCTATATATATATATATATATATATATATATATATATATATATATATAATGGGCTTTTATTTATTAAACGGACAGATTTGTTATAGCTTCAGACGTTATTTTTAGTGGATACCCATATTTGAGAAGACGCCCGTTTATTTTAAGAAGTATATTTTTTTTACTACTGGGCTTAATATTCGAGAAATTTTTTTAACAAAAAATATACGCTCTCTGGCAGGATTTGAAACTGGCCCCCTTTTGTAGGAAAAACCGTCGTTGGATCCGACGTGCTTTAGACCGACTTGGCCACGAAGGACATCACCGATCAATCAAGGCTGAATAGTGTCTTTAGTCGAAATTCTTCTCGTTCCAGATTTTCGAAAGTTTTTAACTGCTCGGTTTCCTATCCTAATGTAAACAAAACAAATTCTAACGAAGTAATGGATTTAACGTTTTAAACGTCATTTTTAGTGATAAACTATATTTGAGTATTCACTCCGTTTATTTTAAACAGCATTAGATTTCTCGAACATTCAGGCTGTTTAAAACAAACGGAGCGCCTACTCAAATATGGGTATACACTAAAAATAACGTTTAAAATTATATATAATCACTGGATTTTGGACGGGTTTGTGTCTTATCATTCAATGAGTTCCGTTGTTGCTTTTCCATCACGCTGCACCGGTTTCCTTGTGACAGATAGTATTAACATTTATCTGAATTTCGCTAAACTCAGTCAGCGATTTGCCTCATGCATACTCATACACCCACACACCTACTATCATATATATATATATATATATATATAGTTCCTCAACGGCAGGTACCAAAATGTATATTTATTATTAGAATAAATTTTAACTGTTATTATACATCGAGAACTGTTTTATTAACGTCAGCATTGACTGTGCGCCCTCTCTCTCTTTCTATATATATATATATATATATATATATATATATATATATATATATATATATATATATATATATATACGCGTGTGTAGATGTATACACGGTGACACGGCAACTGTAAGTAAAGTAGGCATATAACTGAAAAATACAAATTTGTGGGTGTGGTGAATTATTTTTAAGCTAATTATAGATGGCAATCTAATTAACGAGCAACATAATTTTCTAATCATATGAATGTTTTCTTTTCTCCTAATATAAATGAAACGCCTTCCTACCTACTTTAGCATACCATATATATATATATATATATATAGTAGCTGGAGGAAGAAGATTCATACTTTTTCCCAAGGGTATCAGCACGTACTAATATATATATATATATATATATATATATATATATATATATATATATATATATATATATTATAATTGTTTTTTAAATATATAATCATCGCAACACCGAAATTCTCGTGTTTCAAAACTGAAACCTCAGTTTAAATTCAATCATGTAAATTAAATTTAAAATACAAAGTTCCGTTCCGTTTTCAAGCGATGCTAAGAATGAAAAAACAATTATCATGTTTTTTAAAAAAATTACAATATTATGCTCTACTGTTGTATGGAGCACTGTTTTTTGTTTGTTTGTTTGTAAATTAAAGTAAATGCTAAGAACTCTGAATTATAAATCATATATATATATATATATATATATATATATATGCAATTTTTTATATATGTTATTTATATATTATATATACGCGGTACTTATTGGAAAGCGCTCAATCTCAGTGATAGAGCTAACATATTTTAATGGATTGATGTGAGTTTGTGACCGTGGGTTTCACGCTATTTGCGACCGTCAGACAAACTGATTAATTTTTACGTTTTGGATTATATGGTTGCGTATATCGGTGTTTTTATGGAAGTTGGGTGGGAAAATTGTCCCCGGAACGTCATACTTACGCAAACAACAGCACAATGTACTACATCGGTGCCACTGAGGAACCATTCAAGAAAAGAAAAAACAACCACTGTAGTATCCACCATATTCCACTGATCTCTCAACCACTGAATATATATAGCTAGGAAGTCGAATGATGATTTCTGCAAAAAAGATGGTATTCAGTGGTTGAGAGATCAGTGGAATATGGCGGATATTGCAAAGACTCGTATCTCAACTCGGTTAGCGTCTGCTGTGTCATCCTGGCAACATGTGGTCGAGCATTGTCTTGAACCAGAATTGGACCTCGTCGATTAACCAGTGCCGGTCGCGTTTTACTTAATGTGCATTTAATCCTGATAGTAAGCTTCGACAGTGAAGCTCTGGTAGATTACAGATTAAGTTATGGATAACACCAACAGCGGATCACCAGTCACCATAACCTTCTGGGTTTTTTTTCACAAACGACACAAAAGTACCGTGTTTCTCGCAGAACTTTGTTTTTTTGTTTGTTTGTTTTTTGGGGGTTTTTTTTCACAAAGTCTGCAGGGTCTGGTTGAACGTTATTGCCTAAGTTAGTTATTATAAAATTGGCGTTTGAAGTCAGATTTCGTATTTGACCTCTGGCAGTCAACGTGTTAAACTCGGTATGGCGATACCATCTTCTGCACCGATAACCACAAAAATGCGTGCACCTCCAATTTAATATATAATACGTATATAAATGGCTGGCGGGGATAAATGTATCTTACCATCCCAAAACATCATTACTGTTATTTCTTTTTTGGAAAGTTTTTCGGTGCTTCGTTATGATCGAGTCATTGAGTCGATCGTTTTCGATTGTCACAAAGGATCCATTTCTCAACACAAGTCACTATTCCATCTATAAATGAACCATTCGGTGTTCGTAGATGCAGCATTGAACACACTTCAAAATGCTGAACTCTTTAACTTTCACTGTATTCATGTGGAACCCATTTATCCAATTTCTTCGATTTGCTATTTTTTTTATATTGTTCGATATAGTTGAAATGCTGGCACAATTATCTGAGAAGTTTCTCTGGCACTTTGGCATGGGTTTTGTTCGATTAGTGTTTTCAAATGTTCATTGTCAAATGCAGATGGACAACTTTGATCTTGAAGACTCGTATCCCCACTGCGGAACTTCAGAAACCGGCGCCGTACTGTTCGATCACGAGTGGATCCTCCACCTCGACGCTCTGTTAATATTGGCAGCAGATTGAGAAGCATTATGACCAAGCTTGAACTGATGAAAAAAATAATAAAACACATCTCTTTTTACAGATTCAAGATGAGAGGTATATAATATTTTAAATTCGGAAAGAAATTGATATAAAATTGACAAAGCGTACGCTTTATTCATTAGGAATGAATAATATATTATTTATCGTAATATATTAGAACCCAATTAGAAACTTTAATCTAAAACTGGACACTATTTCCCGAACAACCTAATATATGATGTAAAATCGCTCAACTAAGAGTTAAGATGAAACGAGAATTAATATTTGTTTTGCAAATATATAGATAATATACTGATTAATTCATTTTTATGGCTAATCAACCCTTTGCAAGTTATTTAAAGCCAGAAAATATTTTTAGATTTTAAGAATGTTTTTGAGGTGGGGGTAATAATGGTTTCATGAAACAATTACTAATTAACCAATAGCGGGGGGAAGGGGTGGATTCATACTTTTCTCAAGGGTATTTGCGCGCAAGTGAATATAGGAGACACAGTGATAACGAACCCAACTGGAATTGGAACTCGACACTCTGATGAGCAATTCCGAGCCATTATCCATTCGACTACCAGCCCATACAATTCCACAACACTTGATATTCTCAAGCAATCACCCATCGAGTCGCTGTCCAGTCTCGACGTTGCTTTAACTTCGGTGATCGTTCGGGAACTGATGTTTCATCGTGATTTGACCGAAAGACGTAGATACTGTAAGTAAACGTACAGGGGCACTTCGATGCGGTTTAACGGTTAACTAGCTTGCCTCGATAGATCAATTACGATTGAGTCACTTACGTGCTAATACCCTTGGGATAGATATGAATCCTATCCCCCCCCCCCATCTATGGGCAAATAAAAGGACAGAGCGGGTTCTATAGCCTTAGATGGCAACTGGTCTACCGCAGAAAGAAATGGCAACCTACTGCGGGGAAAAAAATCTGCCTCGTCTAAGCGTGTATGACGCATGGCACATACTGAGATCTTCATTGAGTGCTCCATATTTTCGGCCTTGTGCAACAGCCTAGCTACGCTTAGTAAATTACTGTAAGTAAACGGACAGGGAAATGAAGAGAGCAGAATGTATTTAAATCCGTGCAGGTTACCTAAGATTTATAAATTCGTAAGGTTCAAGTCGAATACTTTTCACCCAGAACTTCTTAGTACAAACTCTTTTAATCTTGTATTAAACCAATTAAGAGCCGGATGTTCTTTAAGCTTGCAAATTCTCACTTCACTGAATTTAATTATAAGAAATGAAAGAGTTTAACTAGATTCTTATCTGCTTATTTTATTCTAGTGTGTGTCTATTAAATATAGTATTTTTAAGCGCATTATGAACGTTTGGTTTGGTTGGGACGTTCGCTTTCTGACGAAAAGACCCTAGTTTTAATCTCACCATGATCGATTTGTCAGAAAAGGTGATTTCTTAATGTTATCGATCTGAGGAGGAGATCCCAGCATGCGGAACCTTTGAAAACCATGCCACAGGTTGACCCATGCCCTGTGAGTGAAATTGGGTAGATAGTATTGTGTAGTATTGTGATTTGCTGGGGACTGAAAGTCCTACGGGGGAGAAAAGAGACGTTTCTTGTCTCTTAAACATACACCGGTTGAAGAAAGAGAAAGTTTGTACCCTTTTATTTTATACTGCTTTTTGCAACGCCACCCAGTTGGCATGAAGAGAGAAGCTAGATTAATGCCATGCTTGTAAAATAGCATGCCGAGGTTCAGTTTTACTGGTAGTGTCCGGAAAAACTTCCACGATTTCCCATTTGAATTTTCTGACGAATTCATAATTCTTAATGTAATGAGTGTTTAATGAGATCCTTGCGAGTTCCACAACTTGAGACTTCCACGTGGAAATGCTCCTGTTGTATCGACAAATATTTGAGCTTAAAATCTTTAACAAAATATTGGACTAACAATTATAAATACGAATGCAGGTCATTAAGAAATAAGAGGGTACAAATGAAAAGAATCAGAATTGACGAGGTTTTCCATTTCACTGAAGCAGACATTGAACGTTATATGAGAACGTTATTGCTTCCTCTGAGTTTCCTTTCTTTCTTCTTCTCACTAAAGCCTAATTGTGTCTCTGATATATCTTTTACTTCTGCCTTTATTCGCGATCAAAGTGGATTAGTCCATTACTTATCCAAGGTAATAACGTAGCCGAGTGGTTAGAAGGTTCGCTTTCTGACCATGATACCCGGGGTCGAATCTCGCCAACGCGACTTCTTGATGTTATCGGTCTGGGAGGCGATCCCAGCGTGCGGTACCTTTGGAAAGTACCTGAAAACCATACCACGGGTTGACCCTAGCCTTGTGAGTGAAACTGGGTAGACGGAACTCTTTGGTTGTGCTAGCAGGAAGCCATCATTGAGAGCACTGACGTTGTTCAGACTGCTGATCACGCTAGGTAACACGCACTCTCCCAGAAACTGTAATGGGTGCAGTATAAACCACAGGTGGGCTCTGTGGGTGTTGCATGAACACAAAATGTGCTTAATCAGGCGTCTGGAACAGGGATTGGCTAGCTCGGGCGTCTTCGGATACAAGTGGCCAGCCATTTAATTTTCATGACAGGGCGTAACGCATATGCTAATAGAATTATAATATGATATTCCGAGTACTTCTGATCATCGTTGGTCATTTTCAAGAAAGGAGGGCAACAACCAGTGTAGTGTTTATATTCACAGTATCAAGCTTTAAATAAATGTCGGCTCACGGACTTTAAGAAACAAAATGTCAGCGCCACATGTCAAAAATGCTTTTACGGAGTCTAGGCCTTTTAAAGCTGTGTTGAAACAAATGTGATTGATAGTCGATTGCTTTCTTTTCCTTCAGAGGGCTTCCAATATTCGTAATTGTCTTTTACATTTGAGCGGCGGAGCCTGTCGACCAAATTCTCACGAAAATTAAAAAGGTTGCCGTGGATACACTAAAAAAAATAAGACAATGTGGGAAAGGTGGCGCTGGGTAAGGCTGCATCAAGACTGAGTATCATTACATTCAAGATATGACTCTGAATATCATTTTTCTTTTTCAACATTAATAAATCACAAATTAGTCAAGATGACAGCCGCATTACACTTTTTATTAAAGCTCTTGAGTTGCTTTTGCCTGAGACTACAAAATTAAGTTTCATATATATATATATATATATATATATATATATATATATATATATATATATATATATATATAATTTATTTATTTATTTATCTTATGCAGTGTTACATTAGAACATGCACATATCCACTACAAAATTGTACATTTTTGTTTCAATGTCAAAAGAAGGGAAAAGACGTCTCATTTTTTTTACGTCTCATTACCGTAATTACCCACCTGAAGAGACGTGTAAAAAAAGGTTTTCCCTTTTTTTGACGTTGAAACAAAAATGTACAATTTTGTAGTGGATATGTGCATGTTCTAATGTAACACTGCATAATATATATATATATATATATATATATATATATATATATATAGTTAAATTCCCAGATCAGTTCTGTGGGCAAGACAATCTGGGAATTTAACTATATTGTCGACACGGAAAGAAAAAAACTCTAAGTATAAAGAAAATTTACATTAACCAGAAAGAGGCTTATGCAGTAGCGTCTCTCTCTTCTTTAAATTTGAATTTTTTAATGTAACTATAACAACAAAAATATTTTGATTTCATTTTTGCCTTGAAAAAGTCGGAAGACGAAACGGGTCGGCAAAAACCTAAGATTTTTTTTCCAATTGTCATCTTATACCATATATATATATATATATATAAAGTGGACATTGAAGTCAAGACCCAGCAGCCATAGTCTTTTTTCAAGTTTAAACGCTATCTTCAGGCCATATATACTGATCTCGCCCGTATCTATATAATACATGCGAATGTCACTGTGTCACACTTTTTCAACTTTACTCCTAGAGGCAGTAGCCAAAAATATGCTATTTTGGAATCATGCCAAAATCAGCAAATTAAAAACATTCGAGGCCGGATCCAGATCTGCAATCCTGAAATTTTGGATTCCCAAGTTTTCATTATTGCGATTGTTTTCGGCAATTTTTACGTGTTTTTTTTTTGTTGTTGTTGTTTTGTTTTGTTTTTTTTGTTTTTGTTTTTGCGACGAATTTTTTGTACGGTAAAAATTTTTATAACTTAAAAATAAATTTGGGAATAATTGAAATTTTGGGAAATCCAGCGAAAATCACCCATGAAATAAAAAATAATTGTTTGTACGGAAAGTAAGGACTTACGTATATCAAATTGTCCTAAAATTAAATGCCGGCAGAAAAATTATCGTTGAACCTTTAAAGGGTAAGCTTAAATATTAATATTTTTGAATTGGACAAAGTCCGACAATTTATTTAAAGACATTTATGATATGTTTAACGTTCTTTTTTTTTTTTTTTTTTTTTTGCTTAAATATTTGTATCTATAAAAAGAACGTTAAACATAATATAAATGTTTTTAAATAAATTGTCGGACTTTGTCCAATTCAAAAATATATGATGTCATTTGTTTACATTTGATACGCTAGAGCAGATATGAATAGAAGAGATTCATGGAAGATTTAAGTTTAAAGATAGTAAAATCGACCTTGCTAACCAGACGCTTCTCTGTGTTAAGGCACGTCACGCGAAATGACGGTTCCGTATAGGATACAGGTTCGATTCCTGTCGGAGAACGAAAATTTTCTATGAAAATTTCTCGGACATTCAGGCCGGTAAATGTTATTTAATACTGTTTATTATAAAACAGAGCATTTGCTTAAATACTTGTATCTATAAAAAGAACGTTAAACATATCATAAATGTCTTTAATTAAATATTAATGTAATACTTAAATGCAACGATCAATTTTGAGTTCTGTAATTTATTGTTGCTTATCGCATCTACCCCTCCCTACCTATTGTGATGAAAGCCCAATCAAGATCCCTCCACAGGAGCTAGGTTAAATGCCGCCAGATAGGGTGGCTTTTAAGCTAGTATATAATATATAAGATGAGTAGCAAACATTTTTTTTACATGTTTCATTGAATGTGACAGAAAAGGGAAATCTTTTTATTAAGTTTTTCTAATATCCTTACACTTTTCGTTTTGTGGATGTTTAAAAGAGTAAAAAAAAAACTATCCGTAAAGGTTATTGTCCCAAGTGCTTTCGGCCAATCCATTAGCTGTTTTCAACAGATTTGTTTTCAATGTTTTTGTTCTAGGCTCTATTTTGTGGAAGTAGTAGTAATTCTAGGAAAGAAATATGGTCGTGATTCCAATCTAAGATTTCTTTTAAATGACCAACAACACGTTGCTGCCGTTGTTAAATAAGGTATGGTTGAGGCTTGGCTTAAAATGCTTTATATAAATTAGACTTATTTAGAATGAAACTGTTATCAACAAGAATTTTTTCTAACAGAGACAGGCAGCTGTTTGTGGGTGTCTATGTGTTCTTTTTTTTTAGCATTGAGATCATTTAAGTGGTTTGTCATCCTTCTACTGACAATTAATGGATTTATTTTAGCCGACATTTTTATCACTTCAAACGTTATTATAATGGATACTCGTATTTGAAATAGACGTTCTATTTTTTATTCTAAACCGTGTTTATCAATTATATCAAACGATATATATATATTACAATGAATCGTTCATACGAGAAGTAAATTAGTAAAGTTAATGATATAAAATGGAGAAATCCCTTCGCTAACAATTTTTTTAAAGATGCATTAACCTACTAATCACTCGATGAATGTTATGATCCTTGTTTTTTTTAATTATAAGCTGTAAAAGGTCTTTCTTAAATACACAAGTACATTCGACTGTACATTCAGTCATCTTCAGGCATGGAAATTGAATATATATATATATATATATATATATATATATATATATATATATATATATATATATATATATATATATAACAGAGACTCTGGGAACCACACACACACGTATATTTTTTTATTTGAAATTGGAGTAGATCTGAGTAGCGAAATTAGATCAGAGCATTTTGTTTACAGATGGGAAATTTGTTCTAGGGAAGAGGTTGCACCCAATGGGATTTGGGTAATTAGAAGACAATGGAAATGGTCGAAATAATTTTTATCGGTTAAAACTTGGAATAGAGCTGAGTAAGCAAGAATGACCTTTAGAATTCACCTGATTTTGGTTGAAGCAGCCAGAACCTCGTGATGATCACGTGCGAGGTGGTGGGACCGAGGGTCGGTTATGATCAGCCGGGTTTTTCTATATAAACGCGTAGTTATGCTGGAAAAGTGGCAGACGGAAGAGAGAGACGGGAGAGGCCGCCATCGGTTGGCGCGTCGTCGTTGCATGCGTGCTGTCACGCGCATGGGCACCCGCGTCGACCGTTACGGGTCGCGGCGCTACATGAGAGACGGGAGAAAATTCTTGGCGAGACTGGACAAGAGAATTAGCCCGGGCAGAGTTGGGCTAGAAACAATGGAGAGTCGAGTTGGAGACTTGAGGAAGAGAGGAAGTGATGTCAGAGATACAAACTTTAAGCCCTCTATCGCAAGAGTCGTATATCGTTCTGAGACGATTTAACAACAAGTTAATCACAACTCTCTCTCTCTCTCTCTCAGTGTTTGAGTTTTTACGTCAAACACTTTTCCTTTCTGTAACCCGTTTCTTTTCTGCTATATAAAAGACATTAAAAATTCAACCATTAAATAGCTGTTTGTCCTGCATTCTAAATTTCTTAGCGCAGACTCTCCAGCCGTGAACGGATGAACATCACTTCTGCTTTCTGGATCAAACAAATCACAACGTGTGCAGGAAGCAGGATTAAACCAGCGAACCGGTCGAATAATCTACGGATGCCTAGGGGACCGATGGCCACTCCCTTAAGTTCGGTTAGGACCGAGTAGACACCTCAACCCAGAGAGTAAGACGTCGGAGGTTGAGGGGCTGGGGCAAAAGTGTTAGATATGTGTGTGTGTGTGTGTGTGTGTCCGTCCCAAACTTGTTTAAAGATTTTAATTGTGGTCAGTTATCACCTAAAATTGTACACATTTCTGTCCACGTGTGGGGCTTCATACTCTGTGCCCTATCCTATCTTTGTGGAAAGATGACTTAAATAACTAATAAATAAACACAGCCAAGAACCGATCGCCCGGTGTAATGTAACTGTTGGTGTTGCCAGATCTGTGTTTCTGAAACTATTTCAGCATCTTTGATTCACCTGCGACTAAATTGCTTTACGTTTTTAATCATTTTCGTTTGATTCTCTCCTGTCTGTACATTTATAAATACCTGCCTTGAATATTCGAGAAATCTTATTAGAAAAAATGACTACATATGATTTCTCAAATTATATGAACTATTTTTTATATTAATATTATAAATATTTTATATATCAAGAAGAATTTTACGGAAATCTGTAACAAAGAGGGGGAAAAATTCGTGCGACGCGTTTTGTTCTTTAGAACTTCATCCGACTAAAGTGCTGTTTCCGTTGACGTGATTACACCTGCGCATGAATAAGATGGGAAATTTTAAATTAATTTTCATTTATAAATATGCTTTTGATATATACACCCCGAACCACGCTAATAGCTTGGTTGTGAAATTTAGGATTTCTCGCTTTTCTTTGAATTGATTTTGATAAAACTTACCCCCAGCTGGTTTGCACAATATGGCAACACCGATGTTAGGTTTTCATTATTCTGTGTAACATCCTTCATTTTTTTTATTTCAGATTCGACGGTTTTGGGGTGAACCACGCCAATAGCTTTTGAATGATATTTTCTGGAGAAAATGAAGTGTGACGATACATATTAAGTATACCTTGAGGATATATTTAACAGAAAACCATAATAATATTACATGATTTATTGACATTATGAATTGTTTGGTCACATGAGCACCATTTCGACGGATAACTTCAAAAACCCTAATAGTTATAAAATCTGTCAAATATTTATCGTAGCAGGTTTGACAACCACTGCTGCAGCTTTGATGGTCGCCCTTGATATATCTTTCGACGTAAATTGGCATCCATCGGCATTGTTTAATGATGGGCCAAAGATTTTCGACAGGATTGAGACCAGGTGGCCACACCACCAACCTTTCACCTTGTATGCCGTAAGAGCCTAGGAATGCTTGGGTGACCCTGGTATAGTGGAGGAGGGCGTTATCATGCATGAATACTAGAATCCTTACAAGTGACAGAGGTATGTGATCTAGCTATGGATCCAAGATCCCCTTTACGAGATTGCAGTAGGCGGCTAAGAATTTAGGTACCATGAATGGGACAAGTCTGTCTCCAATGATACCAGCCCGCAACATGACCCCTGCACCTTGTTGTTGACGTTGTAAACGTCGGTGACAATCATCCCTGAAACAGACCCAACCATTTTCCCAACCGTCGTCACCCTGGTCTCGTCAGTGAACAGAACACAACTCATGTCCCACGTCATGTACTTCCGTGCCCATTGAATCGTCAAATTCCTGTAACGGGCATTAAAGGAGACAGTTTCAAGGGAGCTCACGCGGAAGCCATAGTCCCGAGGATGCGATTTCTGGTGATTTTCAGTACACGAGGAAGTCCATCAGCGGTGAAAATGGCTTTGCTTGTTTCTCCCAGTTTCCTAGGTGTCTTTCGGGTAATGTTCTTTAAATCCATGACTTTCTTGGCGGTCCCACAATCGGAACGTTTCTTCCTTGGCGAAGGATCCCACAGGAATAGTCTCACCTTTTACACATAATGACCTAACTTCTCTGCAATGACTTGAAGAGCCGTAGGCACTTTCCTTGTTGATGACAGACTTTTCTTCATCCTTGAGGCCTTTGCCCCGTCCCATTTTTCTTAGGAGAGACGCTGTTAGCGTGCTTCACCAAAAAACTGTCGAATCTGAAATAAAAAATAAAGGACGTTACACAGAACAATGAAAACCTGACAATGATGTTGCCTTATTGTGTAAACCAGCTGGTGGAAGTTTTATCAAAATCAATTCACAGAAAAGCGAGAAATCCTGAATTTCACTACCAAGCTATTCGCTTGATTCGAGGTCGAGTCAAGCCAATTTAATTTAGTTTCTTTTTGTTTTAGTTTAAACAAAAAAATTTTTTTTAAATATGTAAAACCAGGAGTGGCCAAATTGTGACTCGCGAGCCACATGCGGCTCTTTAAACTTTAATATGCGGTTCGTGGGAATATGTTGGCTGAGCTTCTTTTTCTTCACAGTTAATATAAAGGGTAAATAAGAAAAAATTCAACCTTTATAATTATTTACTAGGCATGAATTGAGATCCCATTGGATTAAAACGTAAGTTTAATGTTCATGGTTAGTAAAAATATTTAAGAATTTAAATTCTAATTTTAATGCTTGATCTGAGCTGAGGAAAGGAATGGTGAGAAGTAGAGGGATTAAAGAAATTTCCTTCCAACAAGGGTTACAGTGGAATGTCCGAAGACTAAGGTCATGGGTAAGGGGATTAAGGGGACTACACTCACGTCAGGTACATATATAATTTATGTTACTGAAATGCAAATTCGCTCATTTTTCTTAAAAGTTCCCGTAGTTCATTACCGTATTAAATACGCTCAATATAGTTAAAATCATCAGTCAAGATTTTGAAAACATTTGATATATATATATATATATATATATATATATATATATATATATATATATATAAAGTGAACATAGAAGTCAACACTTAGAGGCGACAGGCTGCTGTTTCATGCTAGACGCTATCGTCAGGTCCTGACGATTGCGTCGAGCATGAAACAGCCTGTCGCCTCTAGGTATTGACTTCTATGTTCACTTTTATATTTACACACGCTCTGTCTCTGATATTGAGCACTTTATCCCATAAATATAGCACACTTTAAGACTATATTTCTTTATATATATATATGTATGTATATATATATAAATATGTGTGTGTGTGTACTTTGTGTTTACAGAAACTAATACAAATTAACAGTTAGAAAAACTGCATATATGAATAAATATTATTGCATACATGCATTTCTTAATATTTATATAAAACGTTTTGTAACAAAAACGTATGTGTAAATTTTGTTCATGTCTTGTGACTCTCAAACATCTGGACTTTATTGTATGCGGGTCTTACATTAAGCAAGTTTGGCCACGCCTGGGCTAGACAATATACCCAAAACACATTATTTTTTTAATTTATTTAAAATTTCAGCCTCTCATCTCATTTAGACGCATGTCTAGTCACATCAACGTAAACATTACTTGGAATCCTAATGGACGAAACGCGTTACACGAAAAAAAGTTTCCACTTTGTCATAGATTTTCCTAATATATATATATATATATATATATATATATATATTATTTGTAGTCATTCGCTACTTGTAGTAGCAATTGTAGCAACGAGAATGTTCCACCTGGGTAAGCGAGTATAGAAACTATTATATTATAGAGTATAAGGTTGTTTTTATAACACCGAAATCAGGCAAAGCGTAACTAACATGTTCAAATTCCACAATAGATTAGTAATATTTTAGTAATATAAAGACGATAAATTCTTTTTTTAATGTCATCTACTTTCATTACGTAGGGGATCATGGCTCTCCACAGATTTCTTTTCTTTTTTTCTCTGTGAATTTCCATGACTTCTCTGGAAATAGTTGTTTCTCATTGCAGTCTCCATTTTGAATTCAGCGTTTCCTTCTCTTAGCCTTTGGTGGCAACCAGTCTATTTAACCTTAGTGACATGCAGGTTAAACTGCATAGGGCCTCGCAGTCGATATATATTACTGCAATAACTGACTCCTGCAATCTCCAACATTTATAGGCCAGTTATGGGTTGGAGGCACGGTGAAGTAATGGATAGCGGCTTGGATTAAAGAATCAAAGACCCGAGTTCGAATTACTTGCTAACACCTTTGGAAATCCTCTTCTTCTCCGCACTCCCATCTATGGGTAAATAGCAGAACAAACTGAGTTCTATAACCTAGGGTGTCAAACAGGCTAAGAAACTGAATTCAAAACTGGCCTAGAGAGTGTTGGGCTCTATCAGGCTATCTTGGTTGTGCCCCTTTGATGGACCTCCTGATGGACCCAGACCTCATTTTCCAGTCTTGATAGAGTTCAAAAGCATCTCCGAATCCTTGTTGGAGAAGAAATATTCTCCACCTTCCAACCTATCTCTCACGGGCAGGATGCGGCGAGGTTCTCTCTGCTCCATCGCTACTACTATGGAAAGTGCTCGGACGAACTGCATCTCCTGGTTCCACCAGGTTTGACTTTCACGGCAAGGACCCGTCATACCACTTACATAGTAGCAAACCACCCACATTCTCTCCGTATTCCATCGACGAACAACTTCTTCCCACGAACCACTACTTTATGGAACAGATTCTCAAGAGGGTGTTTCCCCGATCACTATAATCTCAACCTGTTCAAGTCCAGAGTTAACGGTTTATCTTCCTCTTCTCTGTGCTATCACCACTTGTTGAAATGTGTGGTCGGCCGCGTTTTAGTAAAAAAAAAAAGGGTCCGCAAACGTTCAAAAGATTCTAAGTTGACAACAAACTGACTACATAACAACAAGGCAATAGTATTTGATTAAGACTAAACCAAAATACATGCAAAATATATTTATACGAAAAAGGATGAATGATTTTTAAGGATGTGCTGAAAAGAAATATCATATTATGCTTATTATGGTTCGTTCTACAACAGAATTGGTGTTTTGCTTTGTTATAGAAAATTAATTAGATAATTAAAAACTCTCTTTTTTCTGTTAGCAAAGGTTCTGACGTGTAACTGGAAAAAGGGTCCATCAAGATTTTATGTTTCTAACAAGTATCACTTTGAGAACTTGAGGATTTCATCAGTTTTAACTAGTTTCTCTAGACACTGGAGCTAATCCAACGATAGACATATTGGTGGGTGCGTCACCATATAAACTGCCCCTTATCGTAACCCCCGGGACTTATACAAAGTGAACCTTACTGTAAAAAAATAATAAAAATAACTAATAACTTGTATTTTTTTAATAAATTCACCACAAGCAAGGCGATAATGCCACTAATACGCAAGGGGGGTCAACTGAGAGTGAAAGAGAATGAGAATACTTTAGAAGGAAGAGGAAGCCTAATCCTAAACAGGACACAAGGGATAAACATCTACTCCACTCCTCTTTAAAATAATAGGGAGGAGTGTGAACCGGACCATATTTATTTATAAACAGTTACAGATTATTGTGGAAATTTAGCATGTACTTTTTTTTTAGCCAGTGTAGTTTTTTATCCGGTCATCGGAGACGCGAATGGTTTATTACTAAATTCTCGAGAAAAAATAATGAGGATAGTGAAAATTTCTCAAATCGACCAAGGAACACTTTTAAAATAAATAAATAAAAATAAAAAGTAAATTCTAATCAGATTAGCCACATCTGGTCAGATTTTGTAACGTGATTTGGGCCGGAAACTTTCCAGCAACCCTTCGTATATATATGTTGCCATCTCGTCATGTTGTAATGGTTAACAAGCTGTCGGTCGTCGATTTCAGCTGAAATCATAGTCCACACCTCCACGATACAGTGAACTCCATAATCACTTTCATGGTTGTTTCGTATGCGCGTCGCAATGGCTACATGTAGTTTTGAAGTGTTGCTTTTCTCTTAGACTGGTTACCATCCACAGCTAGAGAGCCTCGTTTACTCATAGCTGGCAGGAGGAAATAGGAACTCATACCATTCCCAACGGCATTTGTGAAGAAGTGAATATAACAACCTCGACCGCAATTTGAACTCGGTTGGCCGATTTCTTGTTACGAATTGCGAACATCCTAATTTAGTCTAACAGATCTTTACTGAGTAAAGTCCGATCTTGCCCAAGAACACCATGCTGGTGACCTTGTGCCAAGACTAAGCTAAGTTCAGTAAATTTGTTAAATCTATGATAACATTATTAAGAGTTTTTTTCCTGTATTTTACAATAATGTTCACCCTGTACAAGGCCCAAGAGCCACTCGAGATAGAGGGTTACAGAGTAATGAGGATATGTGAGGAACATAAGGGTTAATCATAGACTCGAACAGGTTAAAATTGTAGTGATCGGGGAAACATCCCCTTGGGAGTCTGTTCCACAAAGTAACGGTTCGTAAACCGTATATTAATTCATTTTCATTCATTTTAATATACACTAGGTACTCAACATCGGCGGGTCGACACCTGTGTTTTTTCATTTATCCGCGGTCGAAAAATCAGCCAAACTTATTAAACTAGAAATAATTTGAAAATTATGTTTCAAAAGGGTAGATAAAAATAAAGATACGCTTCGTGAGTATTTAACAGTAGCAGAAAGTAAGTATGTAAAAGTACATTGAAATTACAAAATTTAAATGTTCCCAGTCTTAGTCATCTTCTTTTTATGTGCCATGTCCTTTCAGAACCTAGGCGATTATGGCCCTCCACTTCCCCATATCTCTTGTGGCTCTCAACAGGTTTTGTGTTTCTGCCAACTCCCGCAGACCACGCTCCGCCATCCACCTGCCCAAGCCGGCCACATATGTCATGCGCTGCTCTCCCCTGTCTCTTTTTTCCCTCTATTCGACCCGTGAGTATCAGATTCTCCAGGCCCTCCTTTCTTATCACGTGTCCCAGAAATTTCATCTGCCGCTTCCTTATGTTAAGCATAAGCTTTCTCTTGTTTGTATCCTCTCCAAGACCTCATCGTTGCTCACATGATCGGTCCATGATATCCTCAGCATCCTTCTGTAGAACCACATATCCGTCGCCTCGAGTCTCTTCTTCATCTTTGAGGAGACCGCCCAACATTCGCTGCCGTATAGGAGTTCAGATGTCGCGTTGCAGCTCAGTACTCTTTTCTTTGTCACCTGTTTCGCAATTCTCTGCCCAGCTTCTGGAATGCATCCCAATCCGTCTTCGGATCTCAGCGTCGCACCCACCGTCCTATTGTTGGTAGAAGACTTGAACAGAAAATGGAATTGACGGTAAACGGATTACAACACAAAGTATGACAACAACACCCTATTTTTAAAAAAAAATACGCTTTTTAAAATATTTTAAAATGTTGATTTCTCTGTGATATATTTTTCATTCTAATTTAAATATATTTTACTTTTTAATTTTTTTCTTTTAATCATTTCACCCCAACCAAGGCGGTAAAGCCACTAAGACGCAAGGGGGTTACAGTGAAAATGAAAGAGAAGACTGAGAATAGAGAGGATTGAAGAAAGAACAGAAAATGAACAGTGTTCAAGAAGACAAAAGATGGCGATTGATGTTGCATTTAAATTTATGAAGATTGTAGTTATCAGGGAAGCAAGGAAACAGAAGGGAGTACCACAAATGGGAAGTGTGAGAAAAGAAACTATTGGGGTAGAAGTGGCGATTGCATTTAGTTATTTCAATAGTAAACGAGTGAGACCTAAATGCCAATCTAGTAACAAGCTTAAACGCAATTTACAGGTTGGTGACACTAAAATCAAGCAGGTACAGAAATTTAAATATCTGGGAAGAGGACGGAAAGTGCGACACTGTAATCCGAAGACGTATTGAGATAGCCAAAGACGCATTCCAAAATCTAAACAGAGTATTACGAGACAGTAAAGTTTCGTTGGAGACAAAGAAAACAGTACTGAACTGCTACGTGATATCCGTCCTTCCGTATGGCAACGAATGCTGGACAATCTCCGCAAAGATTAAGAGAGTCGAAGTAACAAAACCGTGGTTCTAAAAAAGGATGCTAATTATACCATAAGGCGAACATGTGAGCAACGACGAGGTTTTGGAGAGAATGAGAAAAAAAAGAGGAAACGTAAACGTAAAATCAAGAAGAGGCGGCTGAACTTTCTGGGACACGTAATGAGAAAGGTGGGCATGGAAAATCACAAGACGAATAGGGGAAAAGAGGGACAGGGGAAAGCAACGCGTGACATAATGGGCTAGACCAAGTGAATGGTGGAACAGGGTCTGAAAGAAATAACGAAAAGACAAAACTTATTAAGAGCTATAAGGGACAGGAGGAGGTGGAGGGCCATGATCGCCTACGTTCTGAAGAGACACGACACATAAAAGAAGGAAGACGGTGGTAATTGAACCATTGACATTCAGAGGATAATAAGGTCACAAAACATTTAACGGGTAACTCAGGTGGCAGCGCCAAAACTGTATTTGTCTCCAGGTGCTGAGAACCCTTGCTATGCGACTGCCATCAATTGGTGACACTTAAAAGAATCTGAAACCAAGTTAGGCAACCATAACAAGCAGCCTCCGTAAACCAGTCATCTCCTCACTACAATAGCCAGCATTGGCCAGTGACAAGAGAAGTGCAAAGAGTTGAGAAAGGGTTTACACAACACAGCACAGCGTAAACCTAAATAAATCTACAAGATTTTTTTAATATTTTGTTGGATGCTTGTTGATACAACTACAAACAAATAACTTTCCAAGTGAGTTCCCAAACTCTGAACTAGAGATATAGCATTGAAAAAGAACCTAATTGGATGACATGAATTTCAAAAAGATATGCAAATTATGAAAATATACTAATTCAATTCATCCCAGTTCTACAGTTATCAGATTAGGACTTTATTATTGGCCTGGGTAAAGTAGTAATCCATTTTTTTTTATTGTCATTCAAAGGGAAATAAATGCACAAAACATTTCAGGGTTAACTGGCGGCAGCAAAGCTGTATTTGATCCCAGGTGCTGGTAACTCTTGCTTCACATCTCAGCCAATCAAACTCGTCTAAAGCTGCAATTTTGAATTACAGTTTTGCGTTCTTGAACTCATATCCATTGAGACCACTGCATTTTGCAACTGTTGAATAAAACCTATTTTCTTTTGTCAAGATGAACATTTTGTCTGTTTTCAGTGCTTCTCCTCCTCATCTTCCTCCTCCTCCCAATACTTAAATAGGTTACCCTATATCTATATTTTATCCAAAATTTGGGCGAATACCGAGCGAAATGGTCGAGAAAATCCAACCGCCCCTATAGTACAATTGAAGGGAAGATCTACTTCTACAAAGAAAACAATTTAAAATTTCACACTAAATTAAAATGTAATTTTAAATATAAAACAATGATTAATAAAAATTTTTAAAAAGTAATTGATTTTTCTTTCTTTTTTTCTTAAAACACGTTTCAAATTTCTTTAAAATAGAGTTAATGAAAATAAAATAAAAATACACTTACATTTATGTTGATGTCAAATTTGCTTTGGTCTTTCTGTTTTTAGTCTGAAAGAAGTTGACTCTACGAGAATGAAAATGTAACTGTTTCAATAATAACCAAGAATCTTTTTAAGTAGTCTTTGATTTTATGGCAATCTATCTCCACACCCACCTTTTATATCTTTTGAACTTTCACCAATTCACAGATATGAAAACTCAAAGTGAAAGAATTGACGCACAAGTCTTGGACTTCTCACAGGTGGGAAAAAACTTTGAATTCAAGTAGGTACTCACAAAACACTGAGTAACTTAATGAGCAACCCAAATTCATCATCGTGTGCAAGTTGGATCCATACTCACCACCAGACAGCGCTTTTTGGTGACATTTTTTTTTAAACAAGCTGGCGTCATTTGATCCCTATCTAAAATTTTCTTCACGGGTTTGGCTGAATTATCAGCACAACCAGCAGCCATTTGCAATATAGACATTTTAAAACTAAAATTAAAAACTATTTCATTTATTTTTACTATCTAATGTTAGGTTTATTTACTAAATAAACCTACACAATGTTATGTTTCTTCTTCCTTATCGCTGCCTTTGTTGCAACAAAAAAAATAATATACTCCATCCGAAGTACCGCTCGAGGCCACGCCCCATCGCCCCCACCTCTTTGCACGCCACTGATCGTAAAATAAAAAAATTAAATTTATGACATTATTTAATTAGAGAAGTTTGTAATTGTTTTTTATAGATAAGATATATTAAGGACAATATTGTCTTAAGAAACTTTTTTTTTTGGATGAATAATGAATTTTTACAAAAATTGTTTTAATTTTACTTAGAATAATCTATTAAGTTTTAAATCTTTTAAAAAATCGGTATTACTTTCACCCTTTTAGATGATATTATTATTAAGGAAAACTATATTTACTAATCATAAACTGAAAAGCTTATTACAAACCATTAAACACAAATATTTTTTAAACAATTTTGAATTATTTTGTATGTGTATAAAAGTGCCGGTTTTTGGTCATACGGTCGCCCATGCACAATATTATCAGAAAATAAGAGAGATATCTATATTAATTTTAAAGCCAGAAAACATCTAAAATTCAATGAAACATTGCGAAGAATATTTTCTTCAATTTTTAAGATTACTGAGTACTTAACATTTATATATACGTTATATTCAATTATTTTTTACGACTAAAGCATCCATAGAGCAATATGAGATAAACAATAAGCTGCCAAATATGTCAACACTTAAACAACTTTTAGGGACATTATTATTATTATTATTATTATTATTATTAAATAAAAATATAAAATAATAATAATAATGAATGTCATAAATAAAAGAAAATAAAACGAATAACATTAAAACTTTGTTTAAAATAAATTAAATAAATCTAAAAAGAAAAAGAAAAGTTCTCCCAGAATGCAACAGAAATATTTCCTGTCGAGAAACGGACTTCGCGCCAAAACACTGAATTCATTCTCTTCACCACCGACCGTTGGAAAGTGAAAACACCCATCTCTTCTCCTCGGCACATTGCTTTTTATAATACAAAGTGTCTTTCTTCCTTTATCACGTGCAACCTTAAAGCATTTGTAACTAAAACACACACCAATGCACATAAATAAATTATATGATTTAAATTTACAATTTAACATACTTTTTGTGTCTTTTTTTATTCTGCTTAGCTTATATGACGAGAGTGACCTCACAATCTACGTAGCTTTTTAAAAAAAAATGCATTTCTGCGATATATTAAGTTTAAAGTAAATAATATTTGTTTCAAATAAGATTAATTATACTTTAAATCAGTTAATATTCCTCAAATACAGTTTCAGGAAAGTATATTTTAGTTTTGGAAGATTTTTAATCAAGAGAATTACATTACGATGAAAGACACACGAAAAATGAGCTCTAATCAGCTATTTCAGCAGCAACAACAACAACAAACTCCTTCCAGCCAATTCAAATTAGTTTTTTGAAATACTGCCAAGTAGTTTTCTTTTTGGAAATATTAAATTTAATCTACGGGCTTGTAATTAAAACTAAAAAGCTTCAATAAAGATTTTTCATTTTAAAAAATTAATTTTAAACCTTAGGTATCGCGTTTTCTGTGGTGGTACCCAATTTAAAGGATACTTCAAGTGGGCTCTAAATTTGTATTCATCCCAGTGTCCCGGGAACCCTTGCTACACCACTGTATACTAGCAGATATGAGGAATACACACCTATTGACAACACACAGGTATCAAATGAAGAGTATTAAATTTAATTTATTAATTTGAATTTAAAACTAAAATAAGAGCTTCAAGAAATGGCTATAATTAAAAAAATTCATTTTAAACCTTAAGTAGCGATTTACGGCAAACTTTGACCTTCGCTCCCGCAAAAAATCGATTTTTTTTGCATTCCACTTTTTATATTATCTATTGGAATGGTATTGAAAACAATCCGAATAAGGTAAATAATGTATAAAATTATTCTTGTAAATAAACAATAGTGTTTAATATTTTTCTTGTAAATTCTCAAGAACAAAAAATGTATAAATTTACTTTAATCTTATGTTTAGTCTTTATTAAAATTCTAATCATTTTTTTAAGCAATAAACACTGCCGATGAGTGAAGGTAGTTAAAATAATAGCAGTTCTAGTATGGATTTGAAGTAATCCATATTTAGCTCGTTTTGGCACCAGCCATCTTTCTTTCGGACAACACCTTCTTTCACTGAAATAATGCGTAAATTAAAATTTCATTTAGTGAGATTTATTTAGTTTTGGAACAAGGCCAAAAGTACGTGGCACCGGTGAGAGACCAACTTGCTACTCCTGTAAATCACTTAGATTAGCTCGTTAACCATTACACAGTGGTCCGTCGCTCAGTGAGAAGTTAGAAGGCTACGAAGCAGTGATAATCTGCTAGACCCGTGTTAAGGAATAAGTCGCGTTACGGATCGGTGGTCGCCACACAGTTGGCAAGTCGATGTCAAAAAGCTCTTAACTGCTTCAATGACCGTAAAAATGTGCCAACTCTTCCAATCTCTATATCATTTCGAGGAAAGTTGACACGTGATAGGGCAAACATGACAGTTGACGACTGTTAAGGTCGAAGCGGGGGTAAAAGCGGTGAGAAGAGATCTCTCGTGCCGAAAAATTAACATGTCATTCCCCTTACCCAATGGAAGAAGACACCGATGACACGACGAGGGCGCCATCCAAGATAAATAAATTGACCATGTGACCCAGACACCAGTTTCAAATAGTACTGGTCTGTTTCACTTTTAGTACTACAGGTTGAGAATCTTTTATGCGAAAGTCTTGGAACCGGAATGTGTTCGGTTTTCAGATTTGTCTATATTTCTGAGTTAGATCCAGTGACAGGACCCAAAGAGTGTGAGTTCAATACCCGGTTAAGGCAATGGAGAACTTGGAGAGGGAAATTAACAGGAGATATCTGACAACTGACATCCATTAAACATGGCACCTGGAACTAGAACAGTCTACCCCAGTGAGCGAAATAAAGGGTTCAGTTCGACATTCCAACCACCTGAAGAAAACCTGAGCGTACAACGGCCTAAACGTTGTAATAAATATGGCGACAAAGATGAGGACAATAGCCCTAATAATGTAAATAGTTTTCAGATTTGTTTCGGATTTTGGTATACAGGCTATTTAATTTGTAATCTTTAATTTTAATTTGTAATATGTGCAATTTGTTTTAATCTTTTATGTGCCGTGTCCCTTCAGTCCGTAAGCGATCATGGCTCTCCACATTTTCCTGTCCCTTTTAACACTTAATAAGTTTTGCCTTTTTGTTATTTCTCCCAAACCCTGTTCTACCATCCATTTACTCAAGCTCATCAAGTATGTTACGCACTGCTTTCCTCTGTCTCTCTTTCCCTCAATCTACCCTGTGAGTATCAGATTTTCCAAGCCCTCCTTCCTTATTACGTGCGCCCCCTCCCCAATTCAACTGCCTCTTACTGGTGTATCAGTATACGCTTTCTTTTTGTTGCCATTTTCTCAAAAACCATGTCGTTGCTCACATGTTCGGTCCATGGTATCCTCAGCATCTTTGTGTAAAACCACATCATCTATAAAAATGGAGCCGCTTGAAAATGGAACCTAAGCATAAACACGATAGCTCTTAATATTTAACAACACAGTTTATGCATACACCTTGAAGGTAGATTTATATAAATAGCATATATCCTGAAAGTAGTTTTATATCAAATTTAATAAATTTTGAACACATACAGATACGGGTAATGACGCTAGTCGTGTAATGCTGACGTGGATTTCTAAAAGATGAAAATAAGATTTCACGTAAAAATGATGTTTTGTTCTTTCTATACGTGTACAAAAAATTATGTTCACTGTTTACAATTTATTATACTATTACAACAAAACATAATCCTTGAAAATGGCTAAGAATTTAGCCGAAAGCGCCCTGAATCAACAACACTTTCGACAGTTTTTACACTCATTCGTCCCAGAAAAGAAAACACTTGTATGCATACAAGAAATACGTAATAACAAAAGAAAAAAAATTGTCACTCTTTTTTAACGAAATAGGTATTAAAGAGGGACTGTTGCTCAAATAGACATCTATTAAAATTTACGTTCCTCCACATCATTTGTGAGGACATGGTTTTCTTCAATAAAATTTTGATCAAGTGCGCCACGCCCGAATGATCTTTTCTAAGTCATTTAAATTATTTTTGAAATAACGAAGAACGACAACACGTTACACGAAAGAATTGTTATTTTAGTTTGTTATGATTCGAATTAATTTTTAGACTTGCAGACTTTGGCATTGTACCCTCACTTTATTTAATAGATTTAAGCTTTTAACTCTGTCTCTATGACCTTGTGTCACATCCAGCCTTTTAAATATATATATATATATATATATATATATATATATATATATATATAAAGATGAGCAGGGGATTATCATATAAATATATAATAGAGAGAGAGAGAGAGAAAGTTTATGTATATATAGAGACAGACAGGCGGTCAGAGAGAGTTTATTATACAGTGTAACCCGGATATAAGAGAGTTGTCGGGACCGGAGAAGAAGTCTCTTATATCCGGGTTTGGTCTATTTTGTTTAGGTAAGTATTGCTCTAATTTGGGGCCAGATAAAATTTCTCTTATATCCGGGTTACACTGTATATATAAATGTAGAGAGCGAGATAAAGTTTAGAGTGAGAGGGAGCAGGGTATTATATATAGAGAGAGAGAGAAAGAGAGAGAGAGAAGAAAATAGAGTTTATGATATATATATATATATATATATACATATATATATATATATACATACATGCATATACATATATATATATTTATATATATATTTATATACATATATATATATATATATATATATATATATATATATATATATATATATATATATATATATATATATATGTAAGAAGCAAATATGTGAATGTAGATCCGACGGTATGATGAAAAATATCGAAAAGACAAAACAAAATCCGAATATGCAAGTTTACTGTGTCTTTTTTTTGTTTTGTCTTTTCCAAATTTTTCATCATATATATATATATATATATATATATATATATATATATATATGTATGTATGTATGTATATTTGAGCAGGTCAGTTTCCTATGTATATATTAGATTTATCTTTTAACGGTCAGATTGACATGAAGGGAATTGAAATTTGGCAAAAAAAAAAGCATGAAAAATATAATACGCATCCTTTTTTTAGCTATTCAGAATCAAAACATAAAGATACTGATGTCACATTTGTTTGCAGGTCACTGTTTCAGATGTCAGGCATATCTTAAGTGGTCAGTTAGGATTGGCTGGAGCCAAGATCAAGTGTCAAACATCTTCGGTCAGACTTGTGGACGCTCTCTGCCTTTCAATTTGCCACGCTTGTCGAGACGGTTGGTGTCAGTTTATCTCATTCGTCACCGCTTCACGCCGGCCGTTCAACCTTAGATCGACGTTTCTATTTTGTGATACCGCTAAGAATATCAGATCGCCTTTTTAAGCCTTATCGCCGTGGGCATTAAATAGATTCGTGTTTCTTTTGTTGCTGTCAACTATAACTCATAATAAATATGACCACGACTTTATTACCACTGCTTACGTACGTAAATAAAAACAAGTCAACGTTTTAAGAACATTCCACCTTATCTGCATTTATATTTTGCCTGAATTTCTGGGATGAAGAGCTGTCATTATTTACACTCGGACTATTGTCCTCATCATTGTTATTACTACTACAGTGTAACCCGGATATAGAAGAAACCCGGATATAAGAGAGATTTTCTCTGGTCCCAAATTAGAGCCTGTGTTAATGCATATATAATAGACCAAACCCAGATATAAGAGAAACCCAGATATAAGAGACTTCTTCTCTGGTCCCGACAACTCTCTTATATCCGGGTTACACTGTATCACATTCACAACGTTTTGGCCGTTGTGCCCTCCGACCTTCAGGTGCTTATCAATCAAAGTAACCTTCAGGGAATTTCGAAATTAGCCCTTTATTCAGGGCCGGTGCATCCTACCCTCAGATTTCCAAACCTGTGCCAAGCCTGATTGGAGGCCCCAGCCAGTGATTTATGACCTTCGCTATCTTATCAACATTTGTTTTTTTGTTTTGTTTTTTTATCTTAAAATTTATATACAGTGTAACCCGGATATAAGAGAATCGTCGGGACCGAATACGGGGTCTCTTATATCCGGGTTTCTCTTATATCCGGGTTTGGTCTATTATATATACATTAACACAGGCTCTAATTTGGGAACATATAACATCGCTCTTATATCCGGGTTTCTCTTATATCCGGGTCTCTTATATCCGGGTTACACTGTCCTTTGTAAGTTAAACTAAACACAACTAACTATTTAAGGGATGAAAGATTTTCACGTAATTCTGGGGTCTTTTTTTCGTCCAAATGCATGAATTTCTTTTGCTCACGATGTCTTGAAAAAACTATTATATCAGATTCACTATTTTTTTTAATGTTGAATGTGTTAAATTGCCGCAAAACATTTTTGATTTATATGGAATAATCTATTATGACCTGTCTCTAATTTGTATTTAGATACATTGTATTTATTTTTAATTTTTCTAGTTGAATTGTTCACCAACATTGTATATATTCCATTATTGTACATAATTAGTATACAATAAAATTTGTATTTTATAGGTACCTACAATAATTCGCTAACAAATCAGTATAGCATAATGATAAAAGGCCACAAACTTAATAAAAACAAAGGTTTATCGTTAAAATGTTTGTTATTATTAAGAGGAAAGAACAAAGTATTTTTTTATTATTTTAAAAAAAAAAATGTTCTTCTTTCTAACACGCTCTAAATTTGCATTAAAAAATCTCGTTTTTTTTGTTTTGTTTTGTTTTTTTTGTTTTGTTTTGTTTTTTTTTGTTTCTTTGTTTTTTTGGGGGGGTGTACTTCTTGTGGTAATGGCCATTTTAGTGTAGTAGTGTAATTTGGAAATTTTTGCAAAAATCAAATAATTGTCTGATTTTAATGAAACTTTCAGGACTTATTCAAAAATGAATGAATGTATTTTTGAAATTTTTATTTTTAGAAAATCTTAGTAAAAATTTTTTTTTTTTTTTACATCTGTTACCGCCCCCCTCCATAACTTAATTTTATGAAATTTTCTAGAATTTCAAACAGTTTTGTTTTACATCACTTATAAGCAAGACTCCTTGGAGAAATTAAATCATCAATTTTTTTTTTTTTCACAATTACTGCCAACTTTTTAAAAATCTGCTCCAAATCGTAAAATAAAAACTGCAATAAAACTATCTAATTTGATGATTAGATAGGCTTTCATTTGCTTTTATAAGTAAATTTCTCTAAAAAAGTTTTTTAAAAAATGGCCGTTTCGATTTGTTTTTCTGAAGAATCGACTAAAAATCGTTCAAATTTCTATTTGAAATACTCCACGGTATTTTTTTCTGGAATTAGAAAATTCAATCTTTTAGCTTTCAATTGAAGTGGTTGGAAAGCTTCGAAAAGGGTTTTTTTCTTTTAAGAAAAATATATTTAAACCTTAGGTATACGAATTTTTGGAGGCACCTAATTTTATATAAATTCTACCTTATGAAAATTGAGATAAACTTTTGATCTAGTGAACTGCTTTCACTTCAGCTAAATTTTAATATCTTATCGCTAGATTATATTAAATAATATTAACAATTCGTTGGAATTAAATAACTACTCATTAAAATACTCATATTAACAATTACAATTAACGACAGGGTACGATGGATAAATTATCGTGTAAAGTGCGCAAAAATGAAATAATACTGACATCTCATTTTAACACATATATTACACAAAAATATCTTGGAATACTAAAGAGTAGATTTATTAAATAAAATCGCCATTGACTTCAACCATGGTCTCCAGACGAATTCGGAATCTCCTGCAACTCTTCTGGGCGGTCTCCTCGTTTAAGTTGATGAATGCTGCCATAATCTTTGCCTTCAGTTCATCTTTGGTACTACAAGGAGTTTGTTGGTCTCTCGCTCAAACGCGCGCCCCACACATAATAATCAAGTGGGGTGCAGTCTGGGAAGTTTGGTTGCCAGATGTAAGTGGTGGTGATGTCATAGAAATTGTCTGGCATCCATGACTAGGTTCTCCTGCTTGTGTGATATCGTGCAGAGTCCTGTTGCCAGACATAGTGTCTTCCAGCAGACCATCTCTTGGCCCAGGGCAGCACTACTTCCTCAAGTCACTTGATGTAGGCCTTCGTGTTGCGCCTGAGGTACTGTGGGAAGATGAATGAAAGTGATAACTCCAAACACCTTCGTAATCACCATTAGATTCATCGAAATCCTCTGCACTATCCTCAGATCGACACCCATTCACTCTGAAATGTTCGTATCGAGGTGTCCGGTGCGAATGCCAAGCAGTACAGCATGCTGTTTCCAAATTTCTAGCGGAGTGTATTGCGTCATGGTACTTTTTCCTCACGGACGGTGTCCAACTGACCCAACTATACTGTGCAGTCAACAAAATCAAAAACAAAGAATGCGCATGCGCTAAATTAAAAATATAAAATGTGGACAATTTACGCATCGCACTCTGTATATCACATATAATATATACGTTGCATGGTAACTATTCATATTAAAATATTAAAAATATTAAATATCCGTTGATATTTTGAATCGTTGAACGATATTAAATACTCATGGCGCCAAAATATGACGGTATATTTTAAGTCCCTATTATTATGAGATCTTCCCATGTGAGTTTTTAAATATATGACATAGTATATAGTATCCGTTAAAAATGATCGGATTACTACAGAATGTATCATCACATCTGCCTGGGATCAGTGTAATATTTGCACGGTCTATCTAACTAAATATTTTGCGAATTAATTTTCAGAAGCTGCTCAAGCAGAAGAACGCTAATGTAGTGAATATGTCACTGGGATGGCTATCATAGAGCAGCGTTCGCTCTTTAACTTATATATATATATATATATATATATATATATATATATATATATATATATATATATATATATATATATATATAAGTAATTGATTTGTATTTAATAATCCAACGGAATATATTACTTAAGCGTTATCTTTAGTGGATACCCATATTTGAGTAGACGCTCCGTTTATTTATTAAACAGTATAGTTATTTATTTTCATCTAGCGGCTTGAATGTTCGAGAAATCTTATTAAAGTTAAAATATGCGCTCTCCGGCAGGATTCGAACCTGCGTCCCACATGGGAAGGGGAAACTGTTGTTAGATCCTATGTGATTTAGACTATTACGGTCACGAAGTGCGATGATGATCAAGCAAGGCTGAATAGTGCTTTATAAACGCAAATCTCTCTCAGATTCTCGAAATATACATAACTACTCAATTTCGTATCCTAACGTAAACAAAGCAATTTCTAAAGACGTGATGGATTTTTTTTTATTAATCCGACAGATTTTATTACTGAAACCTTATTTTTACTGACTTCCCATATTTGAGTAGACGCTCCGTTTATTTATTAAACAGTATATTTAGGATTCGAATATGGTCTAAAGTACGTAGGATCTAACGACGGTTTCCCCTGCCCAGGAGGACGCAGGTTTAAATCCTACCGGAGAGTGCATATTTTTATTTGATATCTTTAATATTCAGGCCAGTAGAAAATAAATAAATATACTGCTTAATAAATAAACGGAATGTCTACACAAACATATATTGTTAAATATAACAGACAACGAATGTCTATTATGTTTGATCATGAGCCTTTCCAAGCGTTGTATAATGGCTTTAGTTTCAAGAGAAAATAAAGACAAAAACTGTCCAACATTTGGCTATTTCTTTATTATATTGGTCGTCGATCTAAGATTTCGGCTCATATGAGCCATCATCAGAGTGGTTATATGAACATTACAACAGAGATGCTCGCCGTCAAAGGTGACATCGTGTTTTGTTTACATAGAAGTTTGCAATGCGACGATAACGGTGGCGGAATAGCAGACGCAGGCCGTAAATTCGTCATGCGGTTATATGACGTCATACATGACCACGTGAGAGAAAGAAATGTTATCAACTGAGCCGTTATCGTCACATAGCAAACTTCTATGTAAACAAAACAGGATGCCATCTTTGACGGTGAACATCTCTGTTGTAATGACCATATAACTGTTGCTAAGAACTATAAAGGATAGGAAGTAGTGGAGAGCCATGATCAACCTACCTAACTAGCTTCTCTAAATGGATGGCAGAACAGGGAATGGGAGGCATAGTAAAAAGATAAATGTTGCAAAGAACTACAAAGGATAGGAAGTAGTGGAGAGCCATGATCAACTTACCTAACTAGCTTCTCTAAATGGATGGCAGAACAGGGAATGGGAGGCATAGTAAAAAGATAAATGCTGCTAAGAACTACAAAGGATAGGAAGTAGTGGAGAGCCACGATCAACCTACTTAACGAGCTTATGTAAATGGTTGGTAGAAGAGGGAATAGAAGGGATCGTAAAAAGATAAATGTTACAAAGGATAGGAAGTTGTGGAGAGCCATGATTGTCCACGTCCAGAAGGGTCAAGACTCATAGAAAACGTTTTTCCTAAATAAAACTCTGCGCAAGACGTGAAGAAAGGGCAGAATCTGTTATTGGGAATTAGTCGATTAATTAATCTAATCAATTTCAATCACTGCTGACTATGTATCCACCCGGGAACTTATTCACGCATGCGCTGTAAGTTTGGCTCTGATTGGTTGCTAAGTGCATCAAGGACGTGCAACCGGTTTTCGCGATATTCAAAATGGATATCGGCTTTTCAAGACAAATTGCGTATTAACCAATTTAATAATTTATATATATATATATATATATATATATATATATATATATATATATATATATATATATATATATATATCCACAAACCATTTTTTTTATTTTGTTTTAATCCTTTGTATTAATATTTGGATTGTTTAAGCCAGTTTTCAACCTGATAATATTAGCAAATATAAATATTTTTCACTATGTTTTTTCTTTTGTTTTTCTGTCTATAACTTTCGAAAAAAAACATGATGTTGATTAATTCAATTTGCCTACTGTCAGAATTATCTTTCATTTTGTTCAATCCATTCTTAAAAAAAAAATTATTAAATGGTTTTATAGTTATATACATATTTATAAATCGGATAATCTATTGTAATCCGAGGACATTAGTATATTTATTTATTGAACAGCAAGTACATCCGATGATATCTGGATTAAAATTCCTTTTAAGATCAGCATCAATCCTTTCAGATTAATTTTCTTTAATCCTCTTTTAACATAGCTGAAAATTAAACGAGGGGCCGAATATGGAATTAAGAGGTGAACTGCTTGTTCAACTTGGTCATTTAATTTTAAAGCGTCAAAATATATTAATATTTAACGTGAGATTTTTATATTTTTCTAGTTCACACCAACCGTCAAAAGTGACTATATAAATTTAAAATTGTAATTATTCATCCAGAATATTAAACTAATCCCCCAACATTCGATGTACAATTGAATAATTGGTTTCTACATCACAAGAATAGTCCAATATACAGAGTATACAAGATAGGCAAGTTGTCCATCTCTGTATTAGTTCAGTTTTCTAATGACGTTGATTTGTCAAGGCGGTGACTTGATAATATCGGTCAAGCGAAGTGTTTCTCAACCTTTTGTTTTAAATTTGGGCCCATTCTTTTTTTATCAGCTCACCCCAAACAGAGCAATAAAGCCACTAAGACGCTAGGTGGTGGTTACTGAGTGTTACAGAATATGGGCAAAAAACATTGTTACGGTGAGAGAACAATAAAAGAATAAGAATTAAGAAGACAGAAGATAACGATTGACTTTGCATATAAATTTTTGGAGAACATAGTCGACTAGAAAGCAAGAAGCCAAAAGAGAGTCCCACAAGCGAGAAGTGCGATAGAAGAAACTGTTACGGTTACATCTAGCCATTTCAACTGTAAAATGATGGGAGCTTACCGCCAATCTAGTTTTGCGCTTAAATTCATAGTCTAAGTGTTATGGTCCAAGTTCTTTGTACCACGGTGATGGTCCAAGGGAGAACCAATGAAGAATAACTCGAACACGGGCATGGAATAACAAAGATATATTACAAACAGAAATATATACAAAGAAGTAGAAGTATTAGTAATGACTATCAGATTTGGTTAGAGTGAACTATGTTGTCTCGACAAGTATCACTATTCCAATGTCTTACAGTAATCGTCTGACGCGACTCTGTCTCTAACTCTTACTCTGCTGCTCTCTCTTGAGGCGCAGTATTTATGATGTACGGAATAGTCCATTATTATTATGGGTAAGTTCCCATAACACTAAGTACAATAGAGGAAAGATCTTCAGAACAATTACCATGAAATTATTTATACAAAAGGCAGAGGGAAGCTATGTTACGATTGTGGGCAAAGTCACTTTCCCACAAACAGTAATTTATGTATTATTTTTATATTAAAAAAAGCTGGCGACACACATGTAATGTCTTAAAAATAAGTACTCATTTCAGAAATTATTTTTATTTATTTTTTCCTCTTTTATGAATAATTTTTCTTAATTAATAATTAACATTTGACCTAGACTTTTAGTTATCTAACAATCTGTAATTTTATTGACACTGATCTGGCATCTCACCCACAGTAATACATAAATTACTCTTCTATTAACCTAGGACGCACCTGGTTACCTTTCAGGGTGCATCGGTTAAGAAACGCTGGTCTGAGGAGACGATGACAATGTGCAGCACTGTTGGGATCGTTTAAAAATACCCGAAAACCATACCCCAAGAGTATCCAAACCTTGTGAGTGAAATTGGGTAGACGAAACTTTCAGAACATTTGGCTTTGTTCAACGATTAATCATGCCCGAAGCTGTATTTAAGGTCGATTCAGCATATTTGTAGTATAAAATACGGGCTGGTTCTGTGGTTGTTGAAAAAAAAACACAAATATGCCTGAGCAGGTTTTCTGCAGCAGGTATGAGCTAACCAGCCCATTAGACACCATATGACTGACGGATGCATATATATATATATATATATATATAGAGAGAGAGAGAGAGAGAGAGAGAGAGACTATTTCATGCTTGAACGCAGTCGTCATGACGACTGCGTTCAAGAATGAAACAGACCATTCAACGTCAAACCATTCAGCGTCAAATCATTCAGCTTTGACGCTGAATGGTCTGTTTCATTCTTGAACACAGTCGTCATGACATTGCGTTCAAGCATGAAATAGTCTGTCGCCCCTCGGTGTTGACCTCAGTGGCCACTTTTATATTTACACACGTCCCATCCCTGATATTGAGCACTTTTAGCCATAAACATAGTCAGTCAGTCAGTCAGTCAGTCATTTAAGTACCAAACAATTTTACACACTTAGGCGATCATGTACCTTTCGATACATGACTGACGAGGCAGATTTTTCCTACAGTAAGTTGCCATTTCTTTCTGCGGTAGACCAGTTACCATTCAATGCTATAGCTGGGGGGGGATTCATACCTTTCCTAAGTGAATGTAATGGATTCGATTGGAATTCGAACTCTGCTCTCCTATTCCTCAGTCCGAACCGCTATCCATTACTCCATCTGCTATAAATATAGCATACTTTAAAACTATATTTTATCATATTTACACAATGTATGTATGTATGTGTGTGTGTGTGTGTGTGTGTGTGTGTGTGTGTGTGTGTGTGTGTATTGGGCAAAATTTCCTCTCTAATACAACATTCATCTTTAATCAAACACACACATATATATGTATATATATATGTATATGTGTGTGTGTGTGTGTGTGTGTGTGTTGATAGTGTAAATTTTATTGTCACAAAAAATGGACTCAGCGAGCCGAGTCCCGACCTTGTCTGTTGCATTCACTTTCGCACTAATACCTTTGGGAAATCTACCAGACATGGTTTAAATAGCTGACCAGGATGATAGCCAGTCTATTGAAAGGACTTATCTTAGCTCAAAGCCGTGAGGTAGAGAACCGGAACCGGAAATCACTCCATTAACTTTCGAAAGATATGGCAATTTACAAATAACGAAGAAAACTCACAAGTGATATGAAGTTATAGCAACAACAACAACAACAAATATGGATGTAACTTTTGTCATGGCCTTTTTCCCCATGTCTGCCAAAGGATGGAATTTACGTTCTCGCTGTGGGTGAATACAAAAAGAGAACTCATACAAAGTAATTATTACATAACACTTTCATTTCGTTTCACTATCTGGAAACAGTTTTAACAGATGACCGAAAATGTGATGCCGAAATTCAAAGGCGCATTGGAATAACAAAAGATGCCTTACAAAAGTTAAACACAGTATTAAGAAACAGGAAAGCTTCATTAGAATCAAACAAATCAGTGTTGGAGTGTTGTACAGGGTGAGGCAAATGCCGAGCACCATAGGGATAATTTATTAAAAGTATAATTGCACATGAACATTTTATTTACTAATTATTTAATTGTTATATGTGCTGTTCAAAATGTTCTCCATCTTTTTCGAAACATGTCTCAGTTCTATGCCTGCATGATTCATTAACACGTCGGAGTGTTCCTTCTGTCGTTTCACTGCGTTCAAATTTAATCCTTTCTTTAAGTTCCTCAATATTTGCAGGGCGCGTGTGATAAAACAGCTGATTTCAAATGGCCACACTGAAATAAATCCAAGAGTAATCTCGGTGGCCACTCAACAGGACCTTTTCGAGCTATCCATTAACCCTGATGGTGCGCGTCTTTTGCATCGCCATGTATAATACCAATCTTCTGAAACGGCAATGAATGCTGGACAACGTTCTCACAGATGAAAAGGATACTTGAGGCAAAAGAGATGTGGCTGTAAAGAACGGTGCCCAGAATGCCACGGACATAGCATGTGAGCAATCAGGAAGTTTTAAGGGGGAATGGAAACAGGAAAGAAAAATTGAACTTACAGCAGAACGAGTTGAAAGTTCCGAAACATATAATGCATATAATAAAGAAAGAAGCCTTGGAGAATTTGAAACTCACGAGGCATATTGAAAGTAAGTGTGACAAAGTGAAACAACGAGTAACCTACCTGACGAGCTTGCGTAAATAGATGGCGGAGCAGCGATTGGGAGGGCTAGTAAAAAAAAAAAATAGAAATATTTCTCAGAACGACAAAGGATAGGAATTTGTGGCGAGCCATAATCGCTTACGTCCCGAAGAGACATGACACACAGAAGAATTCGAGAGAAACTTCTTTTCGAAGACTGAGCTTACCAAATGAACTAATAAAAAAGGCTATTTTAAATCGAATCTCAGTGACTCTACCTGTAAAATATTTTGAAGATATGAGGCTTTTTTTTTTCATTTTTACAAAATATACATTTTTATATAACATAAGCCGATAACAAAAACATATAATCAATAATAATCAAGCTGTTAATAAAAAACTTGGAATGTTTAGTCAAATACGTATACCGACTAAACTATAAGGTTTATATTAAGTTGGTGCAAAAATAATGTCGTTTTATATATATAAGTTGAACGTCAAAAAATGACATTATTTTTGCACCAACCTAATAATAATATAATCAAGCTATTAACTTTCCATGCTGCCAAAACAAAATAAATAAATAAACTAGAGAGAAACTCCCTTCAATATTAGAAAGAGCTATAACATTTAGTAGACTTGAGAAGTTTTATTCACTGAAAAAATGTTTTTTATATAAAGAGTGAGTGATCATGTTGAAAATGAGACAGAACATTATATCCCCGCCTCTCTCTCTCTCTCTCTCTCTCTCTCTCTCTCCATATATATATATATATATATATATATATATATATATATATATATACACAGCCGGCGCATACTACCCCCGACTGGAGTGGGCAAATCTGATTGAGTGGGGGCGGTCATAGTTTTGTGACCCTAGCTATCTTATCATCATTTGCATTTTTTCTGTCTACATTTATTTACGTTACAAATTAAACTAAACTCAACTTATTCTATTGAAGGATGTAAAATGTTCGTGGATTTTGACGCCATTCTGTGGGGAGGGGTCATTTTTTTCATCCAAATTCGTGCATTTGTTTTGCTAATGCTAAGTCTTGGGAAAAAGAAACGCTATATAAGATTCATTATTTTTTATCCATGATGTCGAATGTGTTAAAATTATTGAACATTTTAACAAGAAAAAATTTCAAGGTGATGTTAAGATTTGCCGCAAACCATTGTTGATTTATTTAAGATGGAATGATCTCTATTATGACAGGTCTCTAATTATTTAAGATGGAATGATCTCTATTATGACAGGTCTCTAATTATTTAAGATGGAATGATCTCTATTATGACAGGTCTCTAATTATTTAAGATGGAATGATCTCTATTATGACAGGTCTCTAATTATTTAAGATGGAATTATCTATTATGACAGGTCTCTAATCTGTATCTAGATGCATTGGATTTATTTTCAATTTTTCTCATTAAATTCTTCACCTTTATCACATATGATCCATTATTGTACAAAACTATGCAGTCAGTTATGTGCCATGCGTGATACCCGCTTTGGCGATCATGTATCTTTCGATACATAATTGACAAAGCAGATATTTCCCCGCAGTAGGTTGCCATTTCTTTCTGTTGTAGACCAGTTGCCATCTGTCCCGCTATTTAGCGATAGCTGTGGGGAGAAGAAGAGGATTCATACTTTTCCCATGGGTATTAATACGACTGGAATTCGAACTCGGCTCTCCGATTCCTCGATCCGAGCCGCTATCCATTACTCCAGGCAATAAAACTTGTATTTTATATGAATACTACCTTATGAAAATTGAGATATCCCCGTATCATAGATTACGGAGGGGGGGGGTCAAAAGAAATTCAATGCATGACGAATATTTCTTTTCCGTATGGAAACGGTTATTTTTACCATTTCCATATAGGAATGGGCGAACACAAAACATCAGCCAAGATATTTAAAAAAAAAAAGACTAAGACAGCAAAATACATTTGAAGGCTGAAGTTCACACATATGCCGACGATGCAAGCTGACTCCAGTTAATGCAACAGTAAACAATAATATCTTATACTCACTGTGCATCGCTCTTAAAGATTAATGTTCAGTAAACTTACCATTTACAAGCAGCGTTTACTTGTCAGGATATATATAGAGCAATAACTTTGTGTTTATTCAATAAACCGTCATATGTGTCGTTAAACTGTCATTATATCTCAATTCCGTCATAAAACCGGGCAGCTGATAGCCACATTTTACCATATATACCTGCTTGCCTGGGTTTAGTAATGTTCTAATTGATGATAATATACCGCTGTATGAACCAAAATGTGATGAAGTATTCATTTAATTTTTATTATTTCAATCCAAAGATTACATTCACTTTCGCGCTAATACCTTTGCGAAAGGTATGAATCCTCTTCTCCCCCCCCCCCCCAGCTATGGTTACGTAGCGGGATAGACGGTGTTCTATAGCCTTGGATGGCAACTGGTCTAGCGCAGAAAGAAATGGCAGCCTACTGCGGGGAAAAAAAATCGGCCTCGTCAGTCATGTATCGAAAAGTTACATGATCGCCTAAGCGCGTATCACGCATGGCACATAACTGACTGAAGACGCAAAGGGGTTACTGAGTGTGAAAGAATATAAAAAAAAAAGGAAAAACATTGTCATGGAGCGAGAACAATAAAAGAACAAGAATTAAGAAGCCTGGAGATAACGATGGGCATCACATTTAAATTTCTGAAGATCAAACTTGACTGGAAAGCCAGAAGCCGAAGCCTGTGATTCTCGTCAATACGGACCATGAAGCACACGGCCTCCATATACTATCGTCCAGACTTACGCCCTGGAAACGACACTCACCACAAAAGGACTGAATTTTGACCAAACAAGGCGATATCTTTATCTCGAGAGATACCAGCTAACTATTTAACATAACTGGAGGGAGAAGATAGATCAATACCATTACCAAGGGTATTTGAGCGTGTTGTATCCTTAAAGAGGTTACAAACAGACAAAGGTGGTACTCAAGTGAAGGAACAGCAACACGCGCGAAGATGAAAGAAGATAGTTTTATTGTAAAAGAGAATACACTACTGAAAGACAGGGAATCAGGTGGCAGGCTAGTAATTCCCGAAGCAAGCCCCTCCCCCACCGATATATATCCTGTGCTCACTATATATTGCTACTGATATAGTCAGTCCACATAGGCGATAGGGGGTGTGGGACATTCCATTACAACAGAACGTAACGAACCCGTCTGGAATTCGAACTCGGCTCTCCGATTTCTTATTCCGAGCTGCTGTCCATTAAACCATCGGACATAGCTAGAGGGAAAGAAATTTATACCGTTCCCAAGCCGAAAGTGAACGCAACAGACTAATACCAAATTTGAACCCGGGCCGCTGGTTCCACTTTCGGCGTCGATATCCGTTACACTCCCCGCGCAATCGTAATGCTTCGGTTATGTAATTATGTGTGCATCTGTAGCAAAGTGATTTGGTTTCAATGCACTGAACATCTGTATTCGAGATCCACGACAGCCGGGACTGTTTGGTTTATTTCTTTCTTTTAGTAAATAATTTGTTGATCAATAAATATCAAGAGCCATAAAATATTGATACGTGTAGCTACCCACGCTCACTGGACATCCTGGCATATTTCTATGAATTTAGTTATCTTAGGTATATGTAATACGCCAATAGCACATGAATAATTAAATTTGCATCCATAATTTAAGCCTACAAGTGCTTCTGGTATGGATTTTTCTGAACAACCTATATATTATTAACAAATTAAAAAGAATGTTCAAATTCTTCCCCGGTCTTTCGAACACGAGTAAAGATTTATCCCTTGTTTTCGGTTCCTTCTAAAACCTACCTCAACTCTACACTTCTAACGTTTCCGCCTAAACTCTGAAATTTTATTTACTATTTATTTTTTTTTCTTCAATGGGAATAGATAGGTTTACCTGTCGTCCGGTTCATACACCTCCCCGGTCTTTTGAACAAAGGTAGAGGTTTAACTCTTGTTTCCTGTTTAGGATTGGGTTTCCGGTCTCATCTAAAGTCTTTTCATTCTCTTTCACACCAAGTAGTCTCTTGCGTTTATCGCCTTATCTTAAGGTCGTCAACTGATTAAAGCAAAGTATGTTACAACGCTTTAAAAACAAGCAGAACAAAAACGTATAGAAACCGGTTGTGTGTGTGTGTGTTTGTGTGTGCGCGCGCGTGTGTGTGTGTGTGTGTGTGTGTTAGTTATTCGAACCTATACGATTTAAATTCTACTGACCTTAGGTTTGGCAATGTTACGAAATTCTGCTCTCGGAGCGATGTTTCAGCTTCGTAACCATCTCTTAGTCCAATTATTTTAAAACGCTTTTGCTAGGAGCCGAACTGGAGGCGTTCCTCAGTGTGCGACAAACGCATAAAGACACTTACGTACGAGGTCTGATCAAAATGTATCGGGACTTTTGCTATTGTAACGGAGCTGAAGTACGCAGAGTGAAGCCGCTTGATAGAGTTTGACCTTAAACTCTGTTGCGCATACACAAGTTCCATTGTTTATAGCAGTGCTTCGAAGGAAAGTGTAGAGTGCGGTCGTCTCACCACACCACAGAGGTTCTATGTGACTATGATATGTGCGACAGTTTTTGGCCAAGCACAACATTCCCCACGGTTCGTCAGCCACTATATTCCAGTAATCTCGCTCCTTGTGATTTTTTTCCCCTCTGCAAACTTAAATCCCACTTGAAAGGAACAAGATTTCAAGACGTCGAGGCAATCCAAGAGAATGTAACGAGGCAATCCAAGAGAATGTAACGAGGCAGCTGCTCGCTATCCCCCAAAAAGGAGTTCCAGGAATGGTTCCATTAATGGAAACGACGCTGGATATAGTGTGTGGCTTCAGAAGGGAACTACTTCGAAGGAGATTAAATGCCGTATTGATGTATTGTAGTTTTCTTTTTAAAGAACCAGACATTTTTTTTATCAGACCTCATATATTAAATATGGGTGTACGAGTGGTGTAACGAATATAGGAGCGGAAAGTAGAATCGACATGTTGAGTTCAAAATCCGGGCTCGCCTACTAAGTTCACTTTGGCATAATTGACCTTGGGAAAGGCATGAACCCTTTTCTTCTTACTCTAGCTATGGATTAAATAGGATAGCAGGATAAATTGGGCTGTCTAACCTTGGGTAGCAACCAGTCTAAGAGAATGAAGACTCTGAATAACCAAACCATGGAGAAGGTAAAGAGAAAGCACTCCACTCAAGGAGGGTGTCACAAAATGAAAAAAGTTGGGGGAGTCTACTCATTTGTTGAAATTGGTGGTTAGTATTCTGACTTAGATATTAGGTTTCGACGATTTCCGATTCTATTTTTTTTTATCTGATCTAATCGTAAAATTAATATTTATTGTATCCTTAAAAGGTTACAAACAAAGGTGGTACTCGAGTGAAAGAACAGCAGCAGGCGCGTAGATGAAAGAAGAGTAGTTTATTGTAAAAGAGAATACGCTACTGAAAGACAGGGAATCGGGTGGCAGGCTAGTAATTCCCGAAGCAAGAATATCTACCAACCTCCCCACGCGGTCAGATGTGGCACAAAACCGAACTTAACGTGGGGTATCCGAGTCCGTTAGCTCGGCCAAAATTTCCCCGTATAAAACAGAATCGGATAGCTGTCTACCACCCCAGACGAGACTCTGCCCTTCAGCATAGCCTCGTCTGGAGACGAATCTCCAACTAATTGCCGAAGCACGTTTCAGGTACATCCTATATATAACGACTAATATAGTCAGTCCACAATAGGTAATAGTGGAACATTCCATTACAACATTATTTTAGATCTATTATCCTACTACAAACATTATTTTTTGTTTTAATTTTAAGTACACATTTTTTTAGCTTTTCGTTTGCACCTATTTTCTAGGATGCGACCTATAGACTTTTCCCTCGTGTAAGACATATATAAATGTTTTAGAAGCTAATGTTTCACGAGAGAGACAAAAAAATGAAAATATAGTTTTCTAATGTATTTTGAAAATTAATAGCAATAATATTTTGTGATGTCAACGAACACTCGTTGCCACTTTTGTAACATCAACGAATATTCGTTGTCACTTTCGTAATGCTCGTTGTAGTAGAGACTTTGTAATCGCAGGTATAACTATAGTACGCCGTTGAACAAAACTAATGTCAGACGCCTTCGAATATCACTCGCACTAATAGTATTTGCTCGATTATACTCGCTCGAATAGTAACCATAGTAATCGGAATAGTGATCAGTATAGAGAAAGAAATGCGATCCGTAAATAATAATAGAGGATAGAATAGAAAAAGGGATCAAGTAGACGCCACGCTAATTTCCATGTATACATCTCATTTGCCATCTCGTGATCTACTTATTCGAAATGGGATCGCCTGTGTTTGCTCTCTGGTGATCTGTGTTCAAACTCCAGTGTCGGCAGCGACACTTTATTCCTATATAACATAATGATTTCAGACAAATGATAGAGCTTAACTCGGTGGTTCCCAAACTTTGTTTTTTATGCTCTGCATTTTCGGAATTAAAATTTGCTCGCTCCCAGCAAATTTCATGTGATAAAAAGTACCTTTCAAAATAAAAATAGAGAGAGGGTTCAAGGGGGATAATCGAGGATTAGAAGTCAGAACATTATCGTTGATAACTATCTTCTCCAATTTGCGGACACTAGTTACTATATTCTTAATTCTTGATATAATGCAATAATATCACAATGATAAAATTGGTTGGTAATTATTTATAACTATTTATACTGGAACTCATGCATGCAATTACAAGTAATCCATAATAATATTTTAACTTTTGAAATCATATTTTTAGCATATGAATTTTTTGAAACTCTTTCTAAATCTTTGATTTTCTTTCAGTCATTCCACCTTACCTGCTATCCTCTTCCACTGCACCTATGAGGCGCGCTGCACCGTTTGGGAACCACTTGCTTCAATCAATAGCATTGTCATAGTATTAAGACAAATTTTTTCATCTCAGTTTCAGCAAAAGGCTAGGTGGGTTGAAGCTCCTCCGATAGAGCTGTGAATGATATATGGCTTGTTCGTTCTTGCTAATCATTGCTCATGTGTAACATTTGCTTTTAAGTACCGCGTCTCTTCAAGGCGTAGTTGATCCTGGCTCACCACAGGTTCCTTTTCTTTATTATTTGAATAGCTATGCATTCTTACGGCGAGGAAAGTGGATTGGTTTCACGTTGCCTTCTCTGTTGTTTACAATTTAGAGTTTTCCTTATCTCATGTTGACTGTCACTCATGACTAAAGAAAACATTCTATACTGGTATGTGGAGGATTCTTTGCTTTTTATGCACCATATCCTTTCAGGATGTAAGTGATCATGGCTCTCTACCTCCCTCTATCCCTTGCAGCTCTCAACAAGTTCCTTCCCTCTGCTACGTCCTTCAGACCACGTTCTGTCATCCACTTGGTTAATCCCGCTAGGTATGTCATGTTTTCCCTTGTCTCTCTTTCCCTCTATTCAACCCGTAAGTATCAGATTCTCCGGGCCCTCCTTCCTCATTATGTGCCCCAGAAACTTCAGCTGCCTCTTCCTGATGTTAAGTATAAGCAAACAATTGTGCGGAAATGACAGAAACAGACGAGAACGGGATTTGAACTCGGTTTACCGAATCTACTTTCCGCTCCCAAATCAATTGCATTGCGTCCACACCCATATGCGGCGGAAGTACTTCCCTCACATAACCCCCAGAAATTCATCCTACATAATGGTATAGCATTAGTGGCAATGGTGTCTTTATCTAGCTGTCTTAACATTATGTGGGAAGTATTTATACCGCACCCTGTACAATATGCCGAAGCATATTTATTTACTCAACACACAGTGAAAAATGTCTGAATTCAGGCTCCTTACAAAAGCGTTTTAAAATAATTGAAATCAGTCTTGGTTATGAGGTTGCGCTATTGTTACCATAGCAGGATCTGAAAACATCTCCAAACACAAAGTGAGTTGAATTCTAATCGTATAGTTTCGAATATGACTATATGACTATCGCGAACAAATACAAGCGGTTTCTATACATTTCTATACATTTTTTTCTTTCCTTTTAGCTTAGTAATACATTTTCGTCTTTAATTTGTTTAATTCCTACGCAGCAGCAATGAAACAAAATCATTCTGAACGATAACTGTATTAGCGCGTCGGTTGTTTTTCTTGAAATACATATCAGAAATTTGATATGTTTATTCTAATCTTTCCTTGCAGACTCTTAAAAAGAAACGATTACTTCCACAGTGAATTGTAATTTATTTATTTATTTTTAATTAACCGACCAGATAATAATATCGGGGCGTTGGTCAATTAAAACGATTTGAATTGGAAATATGAGCTGTCTTTCAAAATTAGACGTGATTTGCGATTCTATATAGCGCCATCAAATGTTTAAAACATTCGTCTTCTGTTACGAGATAGCGAAACGGAGATGACGTGCAGAGAATCAGAAGAGTGGCAGAGAGACGGACTTTCGAGGTGAAGGACGTGCATTCGATTTGCCGTCAAAAACTAATTCTTTACTTTATCAATGCGTTTTTGCGTTTACAGCCGAAGAATACTTCGGTTGTAAAAGCAAAAACGCATTACAGACACAGATAGTGATATATATATGAAAAGAAAATAGGCATATAAAGTATAATGTGTAAAAATACACTAATATACCTATTTCATTGCGCTACTGTTTCAAGAATTAGCTACGCACAAAAACGCCCTAAGATAAGCACAAAACACCCACTCCAATTAAAGCACACACATATCCATACTAACGCCACAGGAAAAGAAAAAAAGAAGAAACCTGTGACATTTACCCGACCAATGAAAACACAGAAATCAAAATATCGAAATATCTCTGCGCTACACCATTCTCCAAAACATTCTGATGAACCTAAAATAAATAGTGAAACATGTCAAATTTATAAAGACTTTCCTATTTGTTTTTACAATGAAGTTATTTGGTAATCTGTATGGATAATTCCAAGGAGGATGTAATCCAGAGAGCTCAATGTAAAAAGTAAAAGTTTTTGCGAAACAATCATTGTTACGATAGGGTATTTTCTTTTCTTATTCTTAAAATGCGATATACATATATATATATATATATATAATATTATATATATTAAATATATATATATATATAATAATACAATAATATTATATATATAGGAATAAGAAAAGAATATATATATAATATTATTATATATATAATATATATTATATAATATATTATATTATATATACTAATATTATATATGATAATATACTAATAATATATATATTATATATATAATATATATTATATATATAATATTATATATACTAATATTATATATGGTAATATACTAATAATATATATATAATATTATTATTATATATATAATATTATATATATAATATAATATTATGTATACTAATATTATATATATATAATATAATATTATATATACTAATATTATATATATAATACATATATATATATTATATATAATATATATACTAATATATATATAATATAATATTATATATACTAATATTATATATAATATTATATATATATTATATATAATATATATACTAATATTATATATATATTATATATAATATATGTACTAATATTATTTATATAATAATATCATAATTGTATATAAATAATATTATACTGTATATACTAATATTATATATATTATTATATATATAATACAAGGTAACCAAAAAAGTTCTGTCCGTTTTTTCATTGGATGAAGTTGAAATATATACGAAATGCGTGTAGCAATTGTTTTCAAATTCGGACAGCCGTAAGTAGGAACATCAGACGTTATAAAAAACACACGCACTGTGCACGGCCATCAGTTATAAGCCGGACAGCTGTGAGAAGGATGGAAGTGTCTAGAAATCTCGTTCGGGGCTGTTTGCTTTGCGACTTCAAAGTGGGCTTATCAGCAGCTGCATCTAGTCGCCGCATATGTCAAGCGTTTTGGGATAGTCCTGTGAATGAACGTACTGCAATGCGTTGGTTTCGAAAATTCAAGTAGGGAGATTTGTCTCTCCATGATGAGCCTCGCAGTGGACGATCACAGGTCTTGAATGACGGAGTCCTGAAGGCGGCCATTGAAGAGGGCATTAGTCTAACGTGTGGTGAACTTGCAAGACAGTTCAACTTTTCTCATGAAACAGTTAGACTTCACCTGCACCGCCTAGGTAAGACGTACAAACTGAGCAAGTGGGTTCCGCAAACGCTGTTGGAGGTCTACAAGGGACAATGAGTGGCAGCCTGCGTATCGCTGCTTTCTCGCCACCGTACCGCATCCTTATTCAATCGAGTGCTTACCAGTGATGAAAAGTGGGTTCTGTACGAAACTCTCAAGCGTTCCAGACATTGGTTGTCTCCTCAGGGTGCTGTCCCTCACACCGCAAGACTGCCTATGCACCCACGCCCGATTATGCTTTGTGTCTGGTGGACAGTTCGTCAAGTGGTTCATTATGAACTGTTACCAACGGGCCAAACGGTCACTGGAGACCTATACTCGCAGCAATTGAAACGTGTGCAACAGGCATTGCGCCAGAAGGATCTAACACTGGTGAATCGCAAAAGTGTGCTTTTCCTCCATGACAACGCCAGGCCGCATGTCGCGCGAGTGGTCAGGGATACCATACAGCAACTTGGGTGGGAGACTTTGTGCCATCCACCTTATTCACCTGACCTTGCGCCATCCTTCCACACCCTGGATAATCATCTTCGTGGGAAATCCTTCACCAATGAAGCAGACTTGCGCAAAGCCCTCACGGACTTCTTTGCGTCAAAACCACCCCGAGTTCTACCGCAGGGGCATTGAACAGCTGGAGACACGTTGGCAGAAGGTGCTGGATGCCGATGGCGATTACTTCGAAGACTAAATATAAGTTACACATACTGTGAAGCGTTTTCTTTTTTCCTTTAAAAACTGACAGAACTTTATATATTATTATATATATATAATATATATTATTATATATATAATATATATTATATATATATATATAACATATATATATATATAATATATATTATTATATATATAATATATATTATATATATATATATAACATATATATATATATAATATTAGGAATAAAAAAAGAATATATATATATATATATATAAATAAATAAAAATAAAATATTATGATTAAAAAAATCGATTTCCAAAGGTATTTGCGCGTAAGTGAAAGTAACTAACCCGACAGGAATTCGAACTCGGTTCTCCGATTTCTCACTCCGAACCCTTATCCATTGCACCACACTATACACCCAGTGCCACTCGAGTTGTACGCTTAAATTCATGCTGTCGAAGCACTAAGAAGGAAAGGAATATTTATTTTGAGTAAGTAAAAAAATGTGGCACAAGCCCAAAAGGAGAAAAAGAGGAAAACTTGTCTTCAATCTGCCTTATCTTCAACTTAACTCGCTACGATCACTGACCAAAACATACCACAGTATTCCTTATACCAAAACAGCAAATTCTTATTTACCATTCTTACTACAGTCACCATAAGACCGCAAAGTCTCTATGTAGTCCTATCTAGCTCCCATATCTACAAGAAGGAAAGCTCATCAGAACAATTGCCATGAAAATATTTTTAGAAAAGACAGAGAGAAGCCACGTCAAGGCGATGGTAAAGTGACTAAAGTCGAGATGCCAGGACAGGACTGATTATATTACAGACCCTTCTTTGTCGAGAATCTCAAAATAGATCGCAACATCACCAGATCAGACATGGCAGCAAAGTATAGACGGATAGTAGACATGCTTGATTTATTCAGTGTTAATCCAAATCCATTGAAGTACTGACCTGTACTTGGCTTCCAAACTAAAGACTGTCCAGTCGACGTATTGTTAGAATTGGTAACAATTTGAAAAATGCAGTCGATATTTTATTTATTTATTTATTTGAAACATCAAGAAAAGAATGAAAAGATTTTAACTGTTGAACAAAAGATAACATTTCATTCTTAAGTAGCCAGTCTCCTGCAATACTTATTATAACCAGTTAAATTCTGTAACTCTTCGTGATCCATGATTTTATTTTAGTATCCAGACTGATCTCATTATCACGTGACAGACATTAGGTGTTCGGGCGAATGGGCGAGATTTAAAAATGGCTCTGCGCTAGATTTTTATTATTGGAAAAATTTCACTTTCTTTTTACTTTTTCTTTTTTTTTTTGCGTCGTACAGTTTTACTGTAAGCTGGTTATAAATCGCAAACCTCCATTTCTAAACTTGATTCGTCAGCAGACTTTGATAAATTGATTGATGCAGTGGAAGCAATCGTTGTAAGACAGATACGGTGTGTTTTTTTCTTTTTTTTCTTTTTTTTGAAGTCAAATTTCACGATGATAAATTATGTGCATTTTCTCATTAGCTTAAAAACGTACTTATTCCTACATTAAAGATAAATGATGATATATAATGTTTGATATTTTTATTATATTTTCCTATTATCGAATCTATTAAGATCGATAAACTATCCGAAGTTTATGTGTGTCGTGTTGCTTTTGTTTAAGTATTTTCGACCCTCTCAGTCATTTTCAAGAACTATGTGACGTCCGTGCGGCAGGCAAAATTCTGTTGGCGACATTGTGATAGTCTTTAGAAAGCTGGAAGTTTAAAATAGTCTACTGTGACATCATGTGTAATGTTTAAGGAGACTGCATCAGGAAGAATGCATCAAAACGTGATGCGTTTTTCTTTGTTTCTTTTTTGTTTTTAATACACATATTAAATATTTAATACACACTTCAAGATATCGTCTGCTGTGGTGAAATATATTTTTTATTTAATATATACGTGTATGAATTTATGTAAAGGGTGCAATAGATACATTGTTGCCATTTTATATTTTTAATTTCGCAATTTTATTGAATAAAATTTACTCTTTAGTATTTCAAAATTTTTTGTGTAATTTTGATGAATAAATCTGTACGCCTCCGTGTTGAGTCTGAGACATTCACCAACAAATTCTGGACTTCATTTCCGAGTTGCCGCGCCTTCATAATTACCATTAGACTCATCCATCTCTTTCCGAATGCACTACACTCTCCTCAGATTAACACACAAAAACTCTAAAATGTTCGTATTGGAGCTTCCGGCACGAATGCTAAGCAGTACAGCATGCCATTTCCAAATTTTCTCACAGACGGTGCTCAACCGTCCCTACTATACTGTGCAATCGACAAGAACAAAAAAAAAACAACGCGCATGCGCGAAATTAAAAATATAAAATGGCGACCATTTACCTATCACACCCTGTATAATATATATTTGGGCAGCAACTTTTCTTTCAAACGTGTTTCGTTGAATATGACAGATAAGGAAAATTTAATGAATTTTTCTAGTATTCTTAAATTTTCCGTTTGGTATGGGTAAGATAATTTTTACTCTCCCTTACACCCACTAAAAAGGAACATTTAAGAAAACTAGAAAAACAATAAAAAAATTCATCAAATTTTCCTTGTCTATCATATTCAACAAAACATATATACTTCTATATACGAAGCTGCGTGCTCTTTTATGCGGAGAATGTACCAACAAATATAAGCCACGTATACTAAGATGGACAAACAAATATAGTTGATTAGTAAGCTTAGTTTTATTAGTGTGATAAAAACGTATATTAAAAGACAAATCATAAAAAAGGGGGATAATAAAAAATATATTACTCTAAAACGTTAATGCATAAATATAACAACAAATAACGAAAAAGAGGGCTAAGCCGTTTAATCGGTCCAGTCTCATCAGGACTAAGATTGAGGACAGAAATGTGCACAGTGACTAAAAATATATATATAAGACCCCAGATAAATGTTATATGCAAAAAAAATATAATGCTTAAAGGCTAATTACATTTAAACCAGCCAACCACACTATTTACAGAAAGATGGCTGGTAAGACTTAATATACAATGATTCCAAAGCTTTCAAGGGGTACTTGGAAATGACCCTGTTCACTACTGAGAACATGTATGGGCTATAAGACCGAGCACACTGCTGGTTATTTACCAAATGTTCAATTATCTGTGAATATGTTGCATTTACGCACCTATATAAATTATCCACCGTTCCCTTGCGAATATTGGCTAGTACTTGTTCGTTGATTTGTGCCTCTAACCTTTGACCTGTTCTGCCTACCTTGGTCAGTATCGCACTGACATTTAAATAGGCCGAAGAGCTTAATTTAATTTTGTGTGATACTTCCGATGATTGAATTCATTACATTGAGAGCAGTATTTCCCAACCAGGAAGGATTAATTGTATTTTCAGTGTGGAATTGGTACCATAGATTGACAGACTCAAACAGCTGGAATATTGATCTTTTTACAAACTACGAGGGTCAGTCAAAAGGTACCGTATATCCTGTATGCTAAGATTTATTTATTATTTATGCACTTATTTTAACAGAAGAATGCCCTCAAAACTTAGCACTGCGACTTAGCAGTGAAAGGTGAATTTGTATAGAGGAGTTCGCCAACCCTCACGAAGCCCACTCACGAGATAGAAGCAATCACGGACCCCAGCCTACAATTATTTTTCATATGTAATAAATACAATATAGGCCGTTAGTATCATACCATATATATTGTTGTTTTTTTTTCGAGTAGACAGTACTGTAAGTATTTCGTTCATCTGAGCATACTATACGGTATCTCCACAAACCCCAATGTCAGCCACGTAATACAGGCTGACAACTACGTTTTATATGTACACCAAGAATACCAGACTTACTACTGCAATGTATGTACTATTGATACAAACCACTTAGCTCAATAGGCCTACCGTTAATTTCAAATGAACTGTTAATTTCCAGTACCTATTATCCGCCATGTTTGTTTATGGTGATGGTGTCTCACTGATGCCATCTGCAGACAGACAAGCCAACTAACGTCATCGAAGCAGACGACGACACCAATCTTGTCAGCAATCTTTTCTTGTGCTAAACTATTGAAAATTTAATTAATAATAACCACATATATTTAATAATAGATCTAGAATGTGATAATCTGTTGCGACAAAGGAAAATGACACCGTAGAGTCGGTGACTTGGACATGCTAGTACGGTAAGCTATTAAATCCTCAAATATTTTTTTTTTCCAAAATAAAAGATACCTACCTAATTTCAGGCTGCGTCTTACCACACGGGAAATATGGTAATTTAATTATCAATCGTAGAAACACACTGAGCCTACCAAAATGAACACAAAAAGCCACAGGATTTAAAATCAAATCCTTAACGATTTCTATTTCTTTCTCAATCGTAGTATTCCACCTTTTAATGAGGCCATGTATACCCGCCTGGTAGAAGCTTCTTCCTTACTTTCTTAGCCGTTATTAAGTTGTCTTTTTTTTATCTAATCCTCACTGGAGAACTGCTGTCATGTGTGTTCCGTTCTCACATTCATAGATAAAAGTCCGGAGTCAGTGCCGAAGAGTGAAATCTGTCAGCATTGCTGGAACGTTGCAGACATTCGTGCAGCCTCGATTGTGTATTGAACTGCAGGCAATATCACTGCTCACCCGAAGACTTTATTTCTGCTAGCGATAATTAGAGTATCAACCTGCTTGGTCTTATTCTTATTCGTAGCAGCAGCTGGCCTACCATTACGGAGCCTAATTTTCTCTAGGATTAATCCATCTCCTTGCTGTACCTGTTTAAATTGCATCCTTTCATTCAACATTAGCTAACCTCCTGTGAATATTCCTTCTTCCAAAAATAGAAATTCTATTACCTCCCTTTGCTTTCTACATGTGTCGATAAAGGTAGCCATTTTGAAATAGAATATAACTCCACATATGTTACCCATGTGTTTCTCAGCACTATAAAGCAAGCTATAAATTCTGTTGCATCCTTAAAGAAGCTACAAACAAATGTTGTAGTCGAGTGAAGGAACACCATTACGCGCGTAGATGAAAGAAGAGAGGTTTATTGTAAAAGAGAATACACTACTGAAAGACAGGGAATCAGGTAGCAGGCTCGTAATTCCCGAAGCAAAAGCCCCAGGTATATCCTGTGCTCACTATATATATCTACTGATATAGTCAGTTTACATGGGCGATAGGGAGTGAAGGACATTCCATTACAACAAATTCCGACTAATACTTTTAAAATTAGAATAGGCATTACTCTTGACCGACTGTCGTACAATTTTGCAAAGTAATTTTTAAGTGGTTCATTCTTTAGTTGGAAGGAATGACATTCTCAAATATGTTAAAAAGGATGCTTGGGCAAAAACTTTAAACTATTGATTTACAGAATTAATCTGCGTTCCTTGGTTAGTAAGCATCGCACCACGGCCGGCGCCTGAGATAAATTGATATACATTAGGTAGATAAAAAAATACTCCAGCATTGTTTTAACAAAATATTTTATTTGTCTAAGTGGCTTTATTGCCTTGTTTGTGGGTAAAACTGTTTTAAAACAATTCAGATTAATTCATAAGCATTTAAATTATTTTCCCTTGCGTTGTATGACAATAATTGTATTTTTCTCATAAAAGATCGATCCCCACCCTTGTCATTAATTAATCCTTCGACATTTTGAAAATATTGGAAGTGCTCACCAGAAAAGGCAGTGTTCCGTGACGGAAATCAAGTGATAGTCGGAAAATGTCAGGTGTGTAGATTTAAACTGGAAGTGGAAGAACTTCCCATACCATCTACGTGATCGTTTTCTTTTCTTTTCTTTTTTTGCGTCGCATTTGCAACATTTGGACAAGCGTTGTTACTCAGTGAAATCATCGGTCTACTTTGTTGCCCTCCTCCCCCATTAACCAATGGTCTTTTCTATTCTAAGGTGTCTTTCCAACAAGCCACTTGCTCATTGTATCGTTGGGGAAAAATAGTTGAAAAAAATAGAATTTCAAAGCCCACCTATTTTCCTCGGGCCAACTCCAGTCCCATTTAAAATAATTATCAGGCCCACGTTGAGAATCACTGGTCTACTGCATCTAGGTAGTAGATATTTTAACTTAGCATATAAGGTGGTCCAGGAGATATTTTATGGGCCTTTTTTAGAAGGGTTTTTATATGCCATTGTAGGAATCCTTCTATTCGGTTTTTCGTTGAATGTTAAAATTCGTAGTGTTGGGATTCGATACAATAACAAAATATTGTTGCGGGGTCGCTCGTAATTTGGTCGTCTTGAATAAAAACACGATTTTCATTGAAAGAATAAAATTCAGTAGAAAAGACAACGTAGTTTTAACAAATAAACATTAATTTAATATAACGACAGGAATACAAGCAGTTGGTGATAGATTGGAAAGTAATATCTTTTTGTTTGGGTTGATAAAGTTCTGAAATAAAGTATAAATTTTCTTTGTGTACGTATGTGAGAAACAATGAAATGTTGTTATATGTGTGTTTGTATGAAAAAGTCAACATGTGTGTGCCTGGTTCATAGTAAAGAGGATACAAGAGATAGAAATTGTTTCTTGCTGTGGACAGTGTTGCCATAGTCTGAAGCGGCCTCTTTGCAGTTTGTCAACGCTGCCGCTTTTTAGCATGAGGCCGGGAAGATCATAAGCGAGAGTGACGTGGAACTTGGTGACAGCTGTGCGTATCCATTTTTGGGACCGGATTTCGTGTGTTTTATACACTTTTTCGTAACAAAATTGGCTCCAGAATTAAATTATTTACTTCTTCCTAACTGGCCCTAAAACGATATTTTGGCGGTATCTACCTAAATCATGATGACTAATACAACACACTTTCTGATTTGTATTCTATGATTTTATTGGTGTGTTTTAAGATGTAAGTATTTTCTTGGGTGTGAATGGTTTATAAATACTGTATTTGATATTTTAGTGGACACGACACCATCATACGGCAGGCAGACTGTAGCTAAATATTATGGTCTTTCTCTCTCTTTCTTTGTTAATTGTTGATGGCGGTTGACGTTTTTCAATCAGCAATGCCATTAGTATCAGTTTCCTCATTTCACGACAAATCATCTGAACATAATTTCTTAATTACGTTCAACCACATCACACTGCACAGCATTTTAACTTAGATCACAAGTCTTAATATATTTTATTTAAAACCACTTTCCTCTTTCACAGCTTTATTACACTAACAGCAAACTATAAAGTGGCACATTTTAAGAAGAAAAAATGAAGTAAAACTGCTTATAGTACGTTGAATACACCTTTTTTTCCCGTCGGATCAGCAACGTCATGCCTGGTTAGTATTTATCAGGTCATCCCATAAGTTCTGTCCGAATTTTGAATAAAGAAAACAAGTGACTAAATGTTACATTTAATTACAGATTCAATCATCAATGTATTTTCCCTGATTATCTATGATTCCTTTCATCTATTAACAAGCTTACTAATTCCATTACTGTAAAATTCTTTTGGCTTTGATTCGAAGAACTCACAAATGTCAGTTTTAACCTCTTCCTGTGTTACAAAAGCTGTTTCTTCCAAATGATTCTGTAAGCTACAAAACAAATGGTAGTCTGAAGGAGCAAGGTCGGGAGAATAAGGTGGATGAGGAATCTTCTCCCAACCAAGGTCTTCGATCTTTTGTGACGTGATTCTTGCTGTGTGTGGTCGCGCATTGTCCTGATGAAACATCACCCGTTTTCGATTCACTAGAGCAGGTCTTTTTTCCTCAAAGCTTGGTTCAAACGCTCTAATTGCTGACAGTATATTTGAGCATTAATTGTTGCATTAGGTGGTAAGAATTCAAAGTGGATTATTCCTTGGCAATCCCACCAGATTGAAAGAAGAACCTTTTGCCCATGAAGTTCCCTTCTCGGCTGTGGCTGGGGTCCTTCTCCTTTACCAAGCCACTGTCTACGAGGCTTAACATTTCGATAAAAGATCCATTTTTCGACGCCAGTCAAAAGTCTATCCAAAAAAGGTGAAACAAGTTGGCGAGAATGGAGAGAAGAGCAGATGTCAGCTCGGGATTTGAGGTTGTTTTCAGACAATTCATGAGGCACCCATTTTCCAAGTTTAGGAACTTTTCCAAGTTGTTGAAGATGACGATGAACAGTTGTATGGTTTGAACTGAGAACCACTGCCAATTCCTCAACTGATAAAGCAGGATTTTCTTCAAGGGCTGCTTCAAGAAGCTTTTCATCAAACTCAACTGGACGTCCGGTTCGATCTTCATCTTCATGGGTGAAATCTCCACCTCTGAATTTTGCAAACCATCTTCTGCAAGTTCTTTCATTCACACATTCCTCTCCATAAACTGAGTGAATGTTTCTAGCCGCTTCGGCTGCTGAGTTTCCTTTCTTGAACTCATAAAGCATTATGTGCCTCAAATGATTCTTGGGTACTTCCATGTTAGCAAGGTTTTAATCAAACAAAATTTAATTTTATTGTTCTCTGAAATAAAATTTGATCAGTTTAAATGCATCTAAACATAAAAATAATGTTCAGCTCCATTAGACATTATAAAATACTCTTTAAATTTCGTTCATTTTAACAAAAAGTTAAAATTCGGACAGAACTTATGAGATAACCTAATAGAAGGGTTACCGCTTTGAAATGCCAGATGCTGTAAGCTTAACATCCTGCTGGTTGTGCGGGTAGCGCAACGGCAATTGGCATGGAAAGTAACATCGGCGAGTTGCGCTCTCTTTCGCAAAAATAACCTTAGGAGAGTCGTGAAACTTTTTTCATTCTAATTATGAGTTAAATAATCGCCAGTATGAAAGAAGGAACATTCTGAATTGCAAAACCGCGGAGAAGAGGACGGTAACTACTCCATTATCTTTCCCCAAAAGTATAGCAATTCATAAATAATAAACAAAGGGAATCTCTAGAGAGCAATGATAGCCGACGTCCTAAAAGAACGCACCAGTCAAAAAAAAATCAACAAAGACAAATGAAAATATATATAGTCATCCACAGACAGTTTCGCAGCCCATCAGTGTGGCTAGACGTCCAGTTGCCGCTATCTAGGATCGAAACCCGGCTGAATTGGCGCCAGTCGGAGAATCTACCCCTAAGCCGTTGGCGCACGGCATGGATGAACGTGAATTTATATATATTTATTTTTAGATAAATACGCCAGTGACTGAGAGAACTCAATTCGTTTTATCAAAGAGTATTGCATTAATAGCAGTAATAGTCACTGTTTATATATATATATATATATATATATATATATATATATATATATATATGTATATATATATATATATATATATATATATATATATATATATATATATATGTATATATATATATATATATATATATATATATATATATATATATGTATGTATATATATATATATATATGCGCAGTACTTAGTGGATAGTTCTCAATATCTGTGATAGAGCTAACATATTCAGTTGCATGGAAGTAGTTTGTGACCACGGGTTTCTCGCTTTTGCGATCATTGATGCAACTGAATATATATATATATATATATATATATATATATATATATATATATATATATATATATATATATATATATATCACAGGGGGTGGCAGAAGTACATTTAGCTAGATGAAGACTTCATTGCTAATAATGACTTAACATTATGTCGGAGGTATTTCTGAGAAGTATTTCTGTCGCATCTTATATATATATATATATATATATATATATATATATATATATGGTATTGTCAACAAGTGTTTTCCTGTATTATGAAGGTGAAGAGGAATATAATTATAACACCAGTAAACCGCGCTGCGAAAATAATAAACACAAACTTCAAATTATCGGGGCTCTCTATATTAAAATCAACCAAACAACAATCAACAAAATTTATTACGAATATAGCAACAACATATTAAAGTGCATATAACATTTATATACTTAGGCCATTTTACATTTCTACCTATTTCCGGTCAGTTGCCTTATATTAAAACGCTTGTTTTGTAAAAAAAAAAAAAAATCTTAACTACAAGTGATAAAATTTTAAAATTCTAAAATATCTATAACAGAGCGCGTTCACACGTATTTTTAAAAATCGCCATGACAACGGAATGCAGATTTTATCGCAGTTACAATAGCATGGCTGTCTTTGTAATTTAACCTAGAAGGTGATCTTAGAAAAAAATTGAAATTACTTGAGTTAAAAAAACAAAACAAAAAAAACAAACTACGACGCCTTCCGTGATGAATTTAATCTCAACATTAAGAAATTGATTAGACCAATGGAAAGGATCAGTATAAAAATAACGCAATATGTCTGTATCATATGTATTCGAATGAATATATATATATATATATATATACATATATATATATATACATATATATATATATATATATATATATATATATACATATATATATATATATACATATATATATATATATATATATATATATATATATATATATATATATATACATATATATATATATACATATATATATATATACATATATATATATATACATATATATATATATATATATATATATATATATATATATATATATATATATGGACGAAAAAAAGACATCAAAATTCACGAAAATATTTCATGCTTTAATAGTGAGTTGTGTTCAGTTTAATTTGTTACGGATATAAATGTAGTTATAAATAAAGCAAATGTTGATAAGATAGCTAGGGTCACAAAGCACTGCCTGGGACCCGCAATCAGACTTGGGCACCCACCCTCTGGTCGGGGGTAGTACGCTCCGGACCTGGTGTTTGCCAAGAGATTCCTTTGGTTCACTATTTATCGGAATTAGTGAATTCTAATGAGATTTCAAAACATTCTTGGTCAGTGTTAATTCGTTGTCAGATAACACCCGGACACATATTTAAATTGATTTAAAGCTTCGAAACAAACAAAACAAAGCTAACTCTAATTAATCAAATCCATTTTTGGGTCATTCAGATTATCTTAAGCAGATTAAGTACACAAATCAAACCTAATAAATGATTTGTATTTGTATAGCTCTCAAATCTGATTGCAAACTGTTTGCGAACACAAAAGAAGGATAAGTCGATATTTAGGTATTTATATATATATATATATGTTTGTGGGGAAAATGATTTCTAACAAGATTATTTGTATCAAAAAGAGAAAAAAATAGATCAGAGACTAAGGCGATGAATATATATTGGTGTAAATCTGTCCGGTTTAAATATACTCCTGAACACCCCGACCATGGTGGGTGGTGGGGACAAGCCTGATTTGAGGCCCCGTGCAGTGCATTGCCACCCTCGCCATCTTATCAACATTTGTTTCTTTCTACCTACATTTACATGCGTTACAAATTAAATTAAGCACAACTCTGACTGTTAAAGGATGAACAATTTTCGTGTATTTTGATGGCGTTCTGGGGGGGGGGGGTCGTCCAAATCCGTGAATTTGTTTTGCTTTAAAAAAACACATTATATAAAATTCACTATGTTTTATTCATAACCATGAATGTTTTAAAATTATTCAACTTTTTCACAAAGAAAATCTCAAATTGATGTTAAAAATTGCTGCAAAACATTGTTGATTTATTTAAGATGGAATGATCTATTATGACATGTCTCTAATTTGTATTTAGATACATTGTATTTTAATTTTATTGTATACATTGTATTTATTTTCAATTTTTCTAGTTGAATTGTTCACAGACATTGCATATGATCTATTATTGTACATAATTAGGTTAAAATAAAATTTGTATTTTATATGAATACTATCTTATGAAAGTTAAGATGTAGTAAAGTCGGGGGGGGGGGGGTCTGGTATCATAGATTCAATGGGTCTGTATCATGGATTCGTCGGGGGCACAGGACCCTTGAACCGACGCTGCCTGTCTGCACTTAATGTAATAACATTTCGGAAAAAAATCTTAGCGTAATTTTCGTGAAGAAAGCAATATTTCATTTTGGAATATGTAAGAGATTTATGATAAATCTCTGACCAAATGTAGATCCTATGAGCCTTGCCTTATCAAAGCCAAGCTAATTAAAAATTTTGAGCCGATTCTTCCCTTTTATCTTTCAAAGCGGAAAAGTCCAATTCCAGGAAAGGGGACGTCCAGATTGTATTTTCGCTATTGTATTTAAATACGGAGCAGCTTACGGCCACATCACGTTGAAACACCGGCTTCCGTACGCTCACCAAAGTCAAGCAGCGTCGAGCCTAGTTGGAACCTAGATAGGTTTTATGACTGATTGATTCGTTTTCTACGGCTTATCAAATCTTTGCAGGTTATTTAAAGCCAGAAAATATTGTTATATTGTAAGAATTTTGGTGGGAGAGAATGATGATTCAGTGATACAAATCTTACTAATTAACCCATATCTGGGGAAGATTTTGTGGATTCATACATTTCCTAATGGTATTTGCGCGTAAGTGAATATAACGAACCCAACTGAAACTGGAACCCGGCTCTCCGATTAACAATTCCGAGCCATTATCCATTACACCACCCGCACATCCAAGTTACAGCACCGGGTATTCCCAAGCAGTCTCTCATCTAGGTACTGACCAGGCTCGACATTGCTTAACTTCGTTGATCGTACGGGAACCGGTTTTTCAACGCTATATGGCCGTAAGTCTCATAGATGGGTGAGTGTTTGAGAATAACAGGTGCTGTAAACTTTGGATGTGCGGGTGGTGTAATGGATAATGGCTCAGAATTAATCAGTTAATCGGTGAGTTCCAATTCTCGTTTGTTTCGTTATATTCCTTGACGCGCAAATACCCTTGAGAAAGGTATTAATCCACCTCTTCTCCCCGAAGTTATGGGTTAATTAGTAAAACTTGTATCACTAAATCATTATTATCGCTAAAAAAAAAAAACATTCTTACAATGTAAAAATATTTTCTGGCTTTAAATAAGCTGAAAGGGGTCTATAAGCCGTAGAAAATTAGTCTATCATTCTATTTATAGCAGTGACTTGGATTATCTTCCTTTGTTATTGTGTTTGTTTATCTTGTTATCTCTGCTCTTTCGTTAATCTTCCGTTAGATACGTGAGGAAACAACATCAGCATCACGGAATTTTCAAAACACCCTATTGAAAGTATTATACCCTATATATTCGTATATAGTGCGAGTTTTTGTAATGAGCTTTTTATGCAAAAATAGGGGGTCGCACTATACACAGGTAATATTTTTGAAGAAATTAAAAATCATGCATTTTCGGTGACCGTTTCCACTATATATACAGGTTCAATGACCCTAAACTGCTTGGTGAGCCTATATTCTCACGGCACCTTTGGTCAACGTTAAAAGTACAGTAAGTTCCTTTAGCCTGCCTCCCGTTGCCTAGAGATTTTCTGTTGCTACATGAATAGCAGAACATCATTCGCCATATCTGCCGCTTAAAATCTACAAATATATAAATGAAGAATTAAAAATGATTTTTTTTTTTTTACCTTTCTCCAATTTGTGTTCGTTTTCGTTCGTGCGTGTTTACATCGCCGAGGTATTGCTTTTCCAACGACACCCCTTTTTTTGTATCTGTACCGTATATGTTTCAGTTGTGTCCCTTATTCTAAACTAGTCAGGCATGAACGAAAACAAAAGTACGGTATCTAAATCTTCGTATCAAATATCTTACGGCAAGTGGTTTTTCTCACTCTTTGGGGGTAGCTTTGTACAACAAAAAAAAAGAAAAAAAAAAGAATGAAACCTATTTACTTGCTATTAAATATATCAATGATGATGCCCAGTAATACAATATTTGACTACGGTAGGCCTACTAGTATTGCTCAGATTGAATTATACACGTGCTATATGAAAAAAAAATCAGATGTTTTACAAAAAGAAACCAGGAGTTGCATTATACATATTATAACTTATTATATATGTTAATATTATTAACTCATATAATTAGTGGATATAATATTTAGTCCTTGTTAGCCGAGTGACTAGAACGTTCGCATTCTGACCATGAGACCCGGGTTCAAATCTCACTCATGGTCGATTTGTCACGAAAGCGCCTGAAAACCATATCGTGGGTAGACAGAACGCGTAGGGGTCGTCGATAGCTGTGCTAGCACGAAGTCACAAGTCATTGTGGCCGAGGGCTTGAGCGTGCTGGCTTTGCTCAAAGTGTTGATCATGCTCTTTCCCAGAAACTGTAATTGGTTGGCTCTGAGCGAGCGTTTGCAATACGGATTGGCTAGACGGGTATCCTTGAATACGAGTGACCAGCTATATCTTACATATTTTGTTGAATGTTATTTCCGGGTTTTTATATGATAAATAAAAATAAAAAAAAATTTGAAAAATCAAATAAAAAAGGCCAATATTCAAAAATCAACTTGTAAGTTTTAAAAATTAAAATATGCAAAAATAAGTTTCATTTTATTTTCAGTGTAAGCTTTTAAAACAATTTATGATCAATCTGACTTCTCCTTAACTGTTTTTTTTTTTTTCGCATTCCAAGCCATTAACAAAAATGTCACCGTGATCTGTGCACACATTTCTACAACTATTACTTCAGACAGTCTTTACGGTTAAGTGCTTGTAATTCATTCAGATATTGACTAAAACAAAAAAGTCCTTCCAGTCACTTGACAGATGTATTTAGAAAGCTACTTGACTAATCACGAAAATTTGACTTGCCACTTGCTAAATATTATATTTGTGAGGAGTTCAACCAGACCACGACATTAATAGGGGTGGATGTCAATTCTAAGTGATTAATTTGATTCTGTTATTTTCGTTATTCTACGAAGACTGGAGTTTATTGTTGATTTCAACCTGAAAATCTGTGATGCTATCAGTGTGTGGATAGCGTAACGGTTATTGGCACTGAAAATGGAATCAGTGAGCCGGGTTCAAACTCCAACCTAGACTATTGTCTGTTTGTTTTTTTTCTTTCGGAAATACATGAATCAATATTTTCTCCTCCTGGCTATAGGTTAAAAAAAAAGTAGACTGTTTACTCTAGCTTTTGGTTGGCACAAGTCTAAGAGAAAGTTCCGTATTCAAGACGGCAATGCCAACTGGAATCTAATTGACTGTCTTTGTCAAAAAGATATGGAGAACAAAAAGAAAAAATAGGGAATCTGTGAAAAGTTATGACCATGGGCCATGACATAAAAAAATCTCTCTGATTTATTAGAACCTGTTTTCATTTTGAGACCCATTTGTTTCTATCGGTTTTAAACTGAAATTATATATTAAAACAAAGTCTTGAATTCATTTTTAATAAATTGCAATGTTATCGATCTTGACTTGAAATCTTAGCTTTCTTCACTTTCCTACCGCCGTAACGTAACTTCCCTGTTCCTATTATATAAATACTTTCATGGTAATTGTTCTGACGAACTTTCTCTTTAGTACCTCGACTTCAGGAATTTAAGCATAATGCTACGGAATGATCCGAAAGTCTTGTCACCCGCTACCAGAAACTAAGAAAAACAACAGAACAAGTAATTCAGTTTATTGATGCTGTCACACATCGAGAAGGTCTGTATGGACACCACCATTTTCGCGGCACAAAATGATGTGGCGTCAATGTCCTGTGTGCTATTTCACGAAGCTGTGCTTTGGTGATTGTTGCAAAGACTCTCCGAATGGCGCCCTTCAACTGATGGGTATTCTGCTATTGTTCATGTGAAACTCTCTCCTCGATAGTATCCCACAGAGCGTTGTCGCAAGACATGAGGTCTGGACTTATGAGAGGCCAATCGACAGGCGCGGGAATTTGCACCCCATCCATTTATCCCGGAAAACTTCATATAGCGGGTGACAAGACTTTCGAACCACCCTGTAGATTAGCAGCTGAAATTCATCATTTTACCGTTGAAATGAGTAACTTCTCGCTTGTGGAGCTCTCTTCCAGCTTCTTGCTTTCCTGCAAATTACTATCTTGAAAAATTTAAATGCAATGTCGTCCTCTGTCTTTTTGAATCCCGTTCTTTTATTGTCCTTTCCCTCTTCGGCATTCTCTCTCACTCAGTAACCCTTTGCGTCTTAGCGGCTTTATCGCCTTGCTTGTGGGTGAAAGGATTAACTCATAAATATTTCAAACTCCCAGTCTCTTTGTTTCACTATTAAAAACCTTTGTTTGTTTGTTTTTTTAACTCTAGTGTTTCCCAACGTGGGCTCTGTTATCTTAAAAGGGGGCACTGGGAGTTTTTATTTCATTTGTCGGGTAGTGAACATACTCAGTATTAATGGGTATTTATCTATTTTTTTTTTAATTTTATAAATTATTTAATAATGGCTAAAAAAGGAAATTTCTGAAAGTTATTTAAAGCTGTGGGAAGCTATCAATCTTTTCTTCATTGCTTTTCCAATTTCTTATATGGCTGAAAACGGTTTCATCACAGTTACATAGCTTTTTACTAAACAAAGAAACCGCCTATAAACAACAAAACGAAATCTACGATTGCTTCTAAGCAGTATGGAACCTAGAGTAAGAGACTTATCCAGTAATCACCAAAGTCAGACATCACATTGAAAACATTGAGATAAGCTATCAAATAAAAGTTGAATTTTTACCATTTTAAACATTGGCATTTAAAGAAAGGAAAACAATATTAAAAAACATTTTTGCACTAATACAGTGATAACTTGCCGTGAAAGAATGAATTCAGCATAATATTCGAAATTATTGACAAAAAGCTTCGCGGCGCAGGCTGAAGAAAGGTTTAGAATTACTGTTCTCGACATAAGATGCGAGGTGAAAAAAAGACAAACTTGTAAATGACGCTGAGACACACGCGACGCAACACGTCTAATAGCTTTACGAATTGTCCAAAGTTAGACTTCAGAAATGGCAATAAATGAATTACAACTTTTATAACTTTTATGCCTCAACAATCGATCATTTCTAAAGGACTTGTTGTCACAATATGGCTGCTTCGGAGAAACGCGATACTCAAAGTATTAATAATTGTAGGATTATTTGTTCACGTCAACCTGATGCTTTCTCATTACTTGTATATTATTCAACGATAGTAAATATAGAATTTTGAAGAAACGAAGATTCGACATACTCTATTATTCGTTTCTCCTGCTTTCATTTCCACTTGACCTCAGCATGGCTGATGCTAGACTCCTGGAGAGCAACACTCTTCGCCTTCTTGGCCTCATGTTTTTCACTGCTACGGAGTAGAGCTACTATATCGAATCAACTGCTACGTCTACTGCCAGGAAAGTTGATTTACTGTGTCGTACCAGATAATTTCTCTCCTCGGAATCCATCTTGAACATTTATAGATCTACCGTTCGTGCATGCATCGAATACTGCCGCCATATCTGGTCCGGTGCTCCTGCAGTACATCTTGAGATTCTCGACAGAATTCAACGAAGAGTCTGTAATGTAATCGTTCTTGACGTGGCATCTTGATTTCAGTCACCTTTTCACCGACGTGACGTGACTTGCCTCTATCTTTTCTTCAAATATTTTCATGACAGCTATTCTGGTGAGCTTTTATTTCGCTAGTGCCACGACTATATGAATTTAAGCGTGCTGCTAGATTGGCAGTTTGGTCTCACCGTTTTAATATTGTGCTAGCTATATACTACAGACAAATCTGACAATTTCTTTCTCGGTACATTATCACCTGTGGAACTCCCTTCCGATTTCTTTCTTCCGTGCTACCTGCAATCTTCAAAAATTTAAATGCAACGTCAATCGTCATCTTTTGTCTTCCTGAATCCTATTCTTTTATTGTCCTTTTCCTCACTTCTCCTCAAAAAAGGCTTTTCATTCACTTTCACTTTCTGTAATCTACTGCATCTTAGTGGCATTATCGCCTTGTTTGGGGTGAAATGATTAAAAAAAATTACAAATTTGTTATTAGAACTATGACTATCTTTACCCTGTTTTTCTCTGTCACCCCCCTCTCTCTCTCTCTGTCACCCCTCTCTCTCTTTCTCTCTCTCTCTCTCTCTCACACACTCTTTCTCTTAATCTCTTTCGCTATATATTTAACACTCTCTATATATTTAATCTCCTCTCTCTATATTTCACACACTTTCTCACACACACTCCCCCTATTTTGCCCTTTTTCTCTCTCTATTTTACTCTCTTTCACTCTTTAGCTTCCCTTCTCTCTCCCTCGTTCACCCTCTCTCTTTTACACTCTTTCTCTCTCACTTTTTTATCCTTTTCTCTCTCAATCTTTCACCCATTCTCCCACTCTCTCACATATTTTCACTCGGTCAATGCTCCCACCTTCTTCAGATGTAATTCTAGTCCGAGTTCAACTTTATTGTTGGTCCCTTTGCTGCGGTATTTACTTTCCAACCCGCGAGGGAAAAAACGTGACACGGGGACATTTTGCGGGCGCGCACGCGAGTGGGGGGGGGGTAACCTGATAATCACCTGTACAGCACGCGAATCAGTGTTGCAATTTATGGCAGTTCGTCCAAAAAATGCCCGGTTCACTCGGCTAGCTACAGACGTCAAGTTGTCTTTTTTTTTTTCCCCTACCCTGCTTAGAACAAAGCCTAAAGGGTGGATCCTCCGGGGATTATAGTTTATGCGTATAAGTGAAGTCCCGCCCGGGCCGAAAACCGGGTTTGATCCATGTGCTTCATTGTCTTTTAGAAAGCCATTAATGGGCCGAGCAGGATTTTTTTTTCTTTTCAGATTGATTTCTTATTTACGAGTTCTAATCTTCTTTTTTTTTTTCTTTAACGATTATTGTCAGTTCTAATATGGTACTGAGGAGCCGAGTTCGAATTCCAGTCGAATCATTTACATTCACTTACGTGCTAATACCCTTGCGAAAGGCATGAATCCCCTTCTTCTCCCCCAGCTATGGGCAAACAGCAGGACAGATCGGGTTCTATAGCATTGGATAGCAACTGGTCTACTGCAGAATGAAATGGCAACCTAATGCGGGAAAAAATCTGCCTCGTCAGTCATATATCGAAAGATAAATGATCGCCTAAGCGTGTATCAGTCATGGCACGTAACTGACTGACTGAATAATTATTTCCTTAAACTATTAAAGCAGACAGAATATACATGCGGTCGGGTGGTTAGAACGTTCGCTTTCCAACCATGAGACCAGGGTTCGAATCTTACCATTTTGAATTTCGCTACTTGAGATTCTGCGAACTATTAAAATAAACTTAGCCTACCTGAGCTACTAATACGAAAGTCAGTTCAAAATTTAGTAGCATTGGGTTTTCAAAAGTCTCCTATTTTGCTATAACCTGATCAGGTATGCATTTCGATTTGTCGGGAATGTTATCGGCACCGGCGTGCAGCACCTTTGGAAAGTGCCTGGAAACTATACAAGTTAAACTTAAGTCTTGTGAGTGAAATTGGGTAGACGGAACGAATTGGGAGCCGTCTAAGGTTGTACTAGCGCGAAATCACTAGTCACGGTGACCGAGGTTTTGAGCGTACTGGATTTGTTCAGACTTCTGATCACGCCAGATAAGGCGTTCTCTCCCAGAAACTGTAACTAGGGCCCACTCAGCACAACTGGAGTATAAACTACAGGTGGGCTCTGTGAGTGATGAGCAAACACACATTTGTCTGGGCAGGCGTCTGCAACAGGGATTGGCTAGCCACTCTAGTAGACAGGCATACTCAGATACGAGCGGCCAGCCATTAACAGCTGGGAAATTTTGCGCAAACATGCACGCTAAACAAGTAAAAAGCGAGAAAATGTATTTTCAATGGTTAGTTTTTATGTTTATTTTCTTTTTAATTACATATAAAAAAAAAAGTTTTAAAATAATATTTTAGCTCACTTAGATTTAAAAAAAAAACAACAAAAAAGGTATTAAAACAAACATTATGTTCCTTAATATCTTCTCACAGTATGATACTCCTTGAAGCAATCCATGCACAATGGAATTCAAAGGCATCAATGTGTCGCCATTTTTCGTCTCATTTTCTCTTCAAAAAGTCTGCATTCAGACATAGCACAGTCTTTGGCTTTTTCTTCCAACTTTATTTGCAGGCAAACGCACCAGGAAATGACGGAACCTCATGGATTCTGGAGTTGCTAGTAATTTAAACTGTAATCCTAAATGAATGGTGTCCATATCGTTGGCAAAACTTTAAATCCTCAATTGATGATATCGCTGGTCTCCAATGAAATGTCAGTTGATGATGCCATCTATTTAAGTGTTGACACTCTCAGACAGGGTTGCCTAGCGAAAGAGGCGACTTCTGAAAACCGAATGCTACTAAATTTTACATTGACTTTCTTATTAGTAGCACAAGTAAGCCGAGTTTATTTTAATAGTTCGAAAAGTCGCAATCAGCGAAATACAAAATCTAGTAGCGTTGGGCTTTCAATATTAGTCCAATCTGGCAACACTGATCTCAAACCAAAATGCAAGTGGCGTAAGTATTTGATTAAAAAATACCGAGGGCATATGAAGTATTTATTTAGCAATATCTCCATTCCCATTGTACTCCATAGTAAGGAGAAGGTTCCAATGAGACAGCTTCTTCCCAAGACCTATAACTTCGTGGAACAGACACCCGAGAGGCTGCTTCTCCGATCACTAAGATACATCTTTATGTCAAACATTATCTATTTTCCATATCCCCATAATTTGCAAATCTTACCTTCTTCATTTGCACACTTACAAGTTTATGGAATAGCTCTCTACCTTGAGGGGCTCTTAACTCCTTCAAGTCTAAGGTCTACGGTTATCTATCCTGCATATCCTCTTTTTGTAAATGAATTCTGTTACCAGATTGAAAACCTGGCCCAAATCAAATACCTCAACGGACAGAAACAAGGTTAGACTTGTTGCCGAGCGTTCCATGATAACATTGCCAAAAGGCATCGAATACTCCTAATAAAGATAATGATCAATTCGATTAATTTTTATGTCGTTTATAAACGATGCTTCCTGTATACAATGTGCATTTGCTCACGTACGCGCATCATGCGACGCAAGCGTAATAAAACTGTGCATAAAATATTATGAGATATTTCGTCATAATTAATTGTATTTTTAACTCAGCGGCACGTTGGTCATTTATGTAAGGTCATATCCTCGCCTATTATTTTATTAGTGCGCCGTGAAAGGTAGCCAGATACGCCCAAGGTTAACAGAAGAGTAAATTATGAATTACTTTTATATTGAAAAAAAATGTTATTTTTAAAAAGCTAGAGACACCAAGCACATGGCTTCCGTGTTTATTAATTGACGTTTCAACTAATGACGTCGGTTTATCGTTAGCAGAAGAAGAACTGTTTACTATATCTGCTGACCGTGGCTGACATATCAAGTATGAAGAGGTATCCATTGATCAGTCTGGGATTTCCATTGAATAAGAATATCCTTTAATAGCTCGTAAAGCATTGAATATTGTATTGCAATTTTCCATATCATACCGCTGTGAATTACGATTTTCTGCTCTTACCAACAATAACGCAAAAATAGATCAAATATTAAATGCATTGGTGAGGAAATGAGAGTATGTTTATCACATATACGGCCTAACATTAAACAAATTGCTAATGCACACGTTTCACACAAGCGTACTTAAATATACAATGTTTTGCAAATAAATGCCTATTTCAGGAGACTTCTTTATTATTTTCCTATTTTCAAATTTCATGACTAATTTTTCCTTATTAAAATTTAAAGTACGCCCCAGAGTTTTAGTTATTCTTCAAAAGCGCCCTGAAGAAAAAATGCTTGAGAAACACTGCCTTAGTCAATGAACCTGGAATCAAAGATGTCATCGTGCGTTCCCCTCTCGAAATTAAATTATCTTATGACTTAGTAGATCCTCGCGGTGTTATACTGGGTCCTTTATGACACCCCTAGGATCAATGAAAGTGAATTAATATGCAACAGCTTGTATTGGCTAATATGGTACCAGTAGCAGGGAGTAATCCCTGATCTGACTTGCTCGGAGAGATAGATTTATGACTTTCCCAAAGGCATTAATGCCAAGTGAATATGTAAACAGCCTCAAACGGACCTTGGACTCAGCTTACCGATTCCTGTTTCCGCCGATCCCACCTCTACTTTAACATTAACTAAAATACCACTTCTCTATGGCAGAAAATTCTAGACAATTTTGTGAGGCAATAAGGTTTTCCGCTGACATGAAGGGGAATGATTATATTGAATCAATTGCTAGATCTACTGCTAGGAAAAGTTGGTTCACTGTGCTTTGCCAGGTTGACACGCCGTTAAAAAAAAATCTAACCAAACCAAACCATCGCTGTGCCATGCAAGACAATTTGGGAAAGTGACTGAAGTCGAGATGCCAGGAAAGGACTGATGAAATTGCAGATTCTACTTTGAATTTATCTAGAATCTCTAAATACATAACATACTGACCAATCGTGGCAATAATATTCAATGCATAGACGAATTTTTTAGGTGCCATGTCTCTTCAAGACATGGGCGATCATGGCTCTCCACAATTTCCTACCTTTTTGTACCCATTAGTAAAGTTTGCTTTTCTGCTATCTCTCCTAATCCCTGTTCTATCAACCATTTACACAAGTTCGTTAGGTAGGTTATGCGCTGCTTTCCTGTGCCCTTCTTGTCTTTAATATGCCCCGTGAGTATCGGATTTTCTAAGGCCTCTTTCCTCATTATGTGCCCTAGAAATTTCAACTGTTAAGTATAAGTGTCCTTTTTTGCTTCCATTTTCTCTAAAACTTCGTCATTGTTCACATATTCAGCTTCATGGTATTCTCAACATCCTTCTGTAGAACATTTCTGTTGTCTCAGATCACTTTTTCATCTGTGAGGAGATTGTCTATTATTAATTGCCATATAGGGGGACCGATATTATATAAAGGTTAGGTATATTTTCCTTTGTTTCAAACGATATTTTCCTGTTTCTTAATGCTTTGCTTAAATTGTGAAAGGCATCTTTCGCTATCCCAATACGCCTTCGGATTTCGCTGTCGCACTTTCTCTTATAAAGGTGCAAGATAGATAGATTTTGCAACGGCATTGTACTTATATAATATAAAATAATTGATTGCTCCGCATTTTCTAGTTTATGCACAATGTTTCCTGAATATGAAGCTATGGTGATTATCATCACCATCACACACATACATACATGCAGATCATACGACATGCATTCATTGGTTAATCTCCTCAAAACTAGCTCGCTGATTGGTCAATTCCGACCAATCAGATCACCTGCACGCGAGGAATGATATTTTTCGCGCACTAAGCTGGAGCCTGTCAAGTGATACACCACCCTTATATAGACAAAACACGAGTAAGCCTTCTCTCTCCATTCTCTCTCCGTTTTTCTCTTTCGTCTCATTCCTTGCTGCCAAAATGTGACCTTCAAGAACTCCCGTCTTGACCCAGCGGTCAGACGTTAAAGAACATTACCAACATTCACGCAAGTACGAACTCTTAACTCTTCTGAACTCTTACCAACTTTTCCTATTCAGATTTCCTAACATGCAACAGGAACTTTATTTTTCTAAAACTACAGTTTAATAATTAATTCAACTTCGTGAGCTCCGGTAAAAAAAATTTCCCAAATCTAAGAGACGTAACTCTATCAAACCTTTAGCTTATATGCATGTACATCAAAACAAATAAAATCAAATGTTATGTTTTGAACCATTACGTTCTGTCTTGTATTTTTGCTATGTGCTTTTTTGCGTAAAATATAAATTGCATGTGACCGCCACATTTGATGGTGACCTCCAGCGTCTTTGCTTGTCCTTTTCCACGTCTTTCCTAATCAAAGTTAAATAATTGTGGTGGTGTCCGCTGCATCTGATTGATAATCCTTCACATTTTGATCGCTGACCCGTCATTCGTTTCGGATCCCGCTACAAAGCTAACATTAAGTATAGCTAAAAGATTTGCTGCGTCACTTTGTCATTATGTGGTAATTAAAACAACTATAATAAAAAAAATATATTTCTAATATATATTTAAACATAACTTACATTGAAAGTTTAATATTTACGGAGCCAAGCGCAATACCATAAGGCCTTTAACTCAAGATTTCTGGTATAAACATGTTATAGCGTTAAAAAATGATTGCACTCTATTTTCAAAATAAAAATTAATTTTAAGATAAATTATCAGAAAATGTTTATTCCGTCCAGTGCGAATTCATTATTTATCAAATACGGCATTAAAATATTCTATTTCTGCATCACATAGATATGAAGGAATTGCTCATCTCTCTGTAGTGGACTCATGTAGAAAAATACCCCCCCACACACACACAGACACAGCCTCTAAAACAAAACTACTCTCTATTAAACCTGATGCTAACATCCAAGAGAGCAACTCATTACGGCTTATCGGTCTCACGTTTGCCATTGACCTGACGTGAAACGGTTGAATCAATTGCTAAATCTTCTGCTAAGAAAGCCGGTTCGCTATGTCGTGATATTAAACAATTTTTCATGTCAGAATCTATCTTGCACATTTATAAGTCTCCCATTCGTCCGTGCATCAAATATTTCTGCCACATCTGGTCTGATGCTTATGTCATATACCTATCAGTCCTGATCTGTCATCTTGTCATCAGTCAGTGTTTCCCTGTGACTTTTCTGTAAAAAAATTCTTGGTGATTGTTGTAATGAGCTTTCCTTCTTGGCACCTCACGAGCATAAACGCAATACTAGATTGGCTGCTTGGTCTCAATTTCACAGTTGAAATTGCCAGTTGTAACTGTAAGCCTTATTATAATAGTTTATTCTTTCTTACTTCTCGCTTGTAGAACTCTCTTCCGGCTTCTTGCTTTCTTGTCAACTCTCATACATATATGTGTATGTGTGTGTGTGTGTGTAAAAGTGAACATTAAAGTCAACACTCAGAGGCGACAGTCTGTTTCATGCTAAATGCAAACGTCAGGCCATATACGTTGTTTTTGTTTTTTTATTTGTTTTTTTTTTTTTAAGTCGAGCAAAAACACAACGCATATTGCCTGACGATTGTGTTTAGCATGAAACAGACTGTCGCCTCTGAGTGTTGACTTCAATGTCCACTCTCATACATATATATATATGTGTGTGTGTGTGTGTGTGTGTGTGTGTGTGTGTGTGTGTGTGTGTGCACGCGCGCGCGTTTTAATAAGTACAAGTAAAATCTATCAGAGACCAACACATCAATTTCTCACTCGCTGGACGTTTCAACCAACCAGGCCATAATGTCGATAACTTTGGACGCATTCTTTTAGAGTCTCCATTGATATTCAAGCACACGCGATGAATACAATTTCCATAAAAAGTCATTTTCAAGGCCCCACAATCTTAATCGTTGCAAACGATTAGCCTTAAAATTACTAGATTTAATTAGTAAAATAAATCACTCACCCACAAACGAAACGCTATCACACACGCATTCAGACACATTAATGAATACGAAAACCATATCCACACTAGAGACACTTATTAAAGGAATGTTTGGGTCAACTGTCCTCTTATGGTCAAGAGCCCTTAAAAAATCTAGATATGCGCAACACAACCCCTTTTTTTTCAAAACGTAGTTCAACTTCATCTTATTTTTCATTAAAAAAAAAAACAACTGGCCTGTCCGGAAGTTCGGATTTTCGACATTTTTCTCATCATGCTTCTATTTTATCTAATGACTTAATAATATACAATTAATATTATTTTTTTACGTTTTCTTTCATCGCCCTACTATACTCCATCATACACATATATACAGGGTGCGATGGGTAAATTGTCGCCATTTTATATTTTTAATTTCGCGCATGCACGTTGTTTGTTTTTTATTTTGTTGCCTGCACAGTATAGTAGGGTCAGTTGGACACCGTCTATGAGAAAAAGAGCACCAAGATGCAATTCACTCCACCGGAAACTTGGAAACGGCATGCTATACTGCTTGGCATTCACGCTGGAAGCTCCAATACGAACATGTCAGTGTTTGACAGTCAATCGGAGGACTGTGCAGAGGATGAGTTGGATGAGTCTAATGGTGGTTAAGAAGGTACGGCAGCTCGCAAAACTCATTCTGATCATTCTGAACTCCCAAATTTGTTGACTCAACACGATGGCCTTCATCAAATGCCTCGAGGAGGTAGTGCTGCCCTGGATCAAGAGGCTGGCTGGTGTAAGGCCCTATGTCTGGAAGTAGGATTTTGTATCATGCTACACAAGCAGGAGCACCCAGTTATGGGTGTCTAACAATTTCTGCGGCTATATCACGTCTTACATGTGGACACCTAACTCCCCAGACTGCAACCCCCTTGATTATTATGTGTGGGGCGCAGTTGAGCGAGAGACTAACAAAACTCCTTGCAGCACCAAGGATGAACTGAAGGCAATAATTATGGCAGCATTCACTAACTTAAACAAGGAGACCGTCCAGAAGAGATGTAGGAGATCTCGAAGTCATCTGGAGGCTGTGGTTGAAGCCAATGGTGATTTTATTGAATAAATTTACTCTTTGGTATTTCAAGATATTTTTGTGTAATTTTGGTAAATATATCTGTTTAAATGAGATTTCAGTGTTATTTTCATTTTTGCGTAATTTAGACGACAATTTATCCATCGCAACCTGTATCTATATGTAATTCCCTATTACTTTTTCTACATGATAATTTATATATATATATATATATATATATATATATATATATATATATTTAACATAGTTTGGCGCAAGACCAGTCATGGAGTAATTTCCATAAGTAACTAAAACATGTGATACGCAGAACAACTATTCTTGCTGTAGTTTTAACTCATGTGTATAAAGATATCTTCATTTATGTGTCATGTCCCTTCAGGACGTGAACGATCATGACTTTCCACAATTTCATTCGTCGCTATAATCCATATTTGCCTCATTACTTTACCACCTAAACCCTGTTTGTAATTCATTTACACAAGCTTGTCGGGTCGGTTGCTTGATGTTTCCCTCTGTCTTCAGTATGTCATTAGAGTGTCAAATTCGCCAACCCCTGTTTCCTCATTATGTGTCCCAGAAATTTATTCTTTCTGATTTTAAATGCAAGTGTCTTTTTTGTTCCTATTTTTCTTTAAACCTCCTCAAGTTCTGACCTTCGTATTCTCAGCATCCTTCTGTAGAAACATTTTTCTGTTGTCGCAAGTCTCTTCTTCATCTGTGAGGAAATTCTTTTTTTTTAATCATTTCATCCCAAGCAAAGCAGGGAATGAAAGACAAAAAGAAGTCTTTAGTGAGAAGAATTGGCGAGAGGACGATAAAGGAACAGGGTTCAGGAAGACAAAATGAAGTCTTTAGTGAGAAGAATTGGCGAGAGGACGATAAAGGAACAGGGTTCAGGAAGACAAAATGAAGTCTTTAGTGAGAAGAATTGGCGAGAGGACGATAAAGGAACAGGGTTCAGGAAGACAAAATGAAGTCTTTAGTGAGAAGAATTGGCGAGAGGACGATAAAGGAACAGGGTTCAGGAAGACAAAAAGAAGTCTTTAATGAGAAGAATTGGCGAGAGGACGATAAAGGAACAGGGTTCAGGAAGACAAAAAGAAGTCTTTAGTGAGAAGAATTGGCGAGAGGACGATAAAGGAACAGGGTTCAGGAAGACAAAATGAAGTCTTTAGTGAGAAGAATTGGCGAGAGGACAATAAAGGAACAGGGTTCAGGAAGACAAAATGAAGTCTTTAGTGAGAAGAATTGGCGAGAGGACGATAAAGGAACAGGGTTCAGGAAGACAAAAAGAAGTCTTTAATGAGAAGAATTGGTGAGAGGACGATAAAGGAACAGGGTTCAGGAAGACAAAAAGAAGTCTTTAGTGAGAAGAATTGGCGAGAGGACGATAAAGGAACAGGGTTCAGGAAGACAAAATGAAGTCTTTAGTGAGAAGAATTGGCGAGAGGACGATAAAGGAACAGGGTTCAGGAAGACAAAATGAAGTCTTAAGTGAGAAGAATTGGCGAGAGGACGATAATGGAACAGGGTTCAGGAAGACAAAATGAAGTCTTTAGTGAGAAGAATTGGCGAGAGGACGATAAAGGAACAGGGTTCAGGAAGACAAAATGAAGTCTTTAGTGAGAAGAATTGGCGAGAGGACGATAAAGGAACAGGGTTCAGGAAGACAAAAAGAAGTCTTTAGTGAGAAGAATTGGCAAGAGGACGATAAAGGAACAGGGTTCAGGAAGACAAAATGAAGTCTTTAGTGAGAAGAATTGGCGAGAGGACGATAAAGGAACAGGGTTCAGGAAGACAAAAAGAAGTCTTTAGTGAGAAGAATTGGCGAGAGGACGATAAAGGAACAGGGTTCAGGAAGACAAAAAGAAGTCTTTAGTGAGAAGAATTGGCGAGAGGACGATAAAGGAACAGGGTTCAGGAAGACAAAATGAAGTCTTTAGTGAGAAGAATTGGCGAGAGGACGATAAAGGAACCGGGTTCAGGAAGACAAAATGAAGTCTTTAGTGAGAAGAATTGGCGAGAGGACGATAAAGGAACAGGGTTCAGGAAGACAAAAAGAAGTCTTTAGTGAGAAGAATTGGCGAGAGGACGATAAAGGAACAGGGTTCAGGAAGACAAAATGAAGTCTTTAGTGAGAAGAATTGGCGAGAGGACGATAAAGGAACAGGGTTCAGGAAGACTCAATTAAGTCTTTAGTGAGAAGAATTGGCGAGAGGACGATAAAGGAACAGGGTTCAGGAAGACAAAATGAAGTCTTTAGTGAGAAGAATTGGCGAGAGGACGATAAAGGAACAGGGTTCAGGAAGACAAAATGAAGTCTTTAGTGAGAAGAATTGGCGAGAGGACGATAAAGGAACAGGGTTCAGGAAGACAAAATGAAGTCTTTAGTGAGAAGAATTGGCGAGAGGACGAGAAAGGAACAGGGTTCAGGAAGACAAAAAGAAGTCTTTAATGAGAAGAATTGGCGAGAGGACGATAAAGGAACAGGGTTCAGGAAGACAAAAAGAAGTCTTTAGTGAGAAGAATTGGCGAGAGGACGATAAAGGAACAGGGTTCAAGAAGACAAAATGAAGTCTTTAGTGAGAAGAATTGGCGAGAGGACGATAAAGGAACAGGGTTCAGGAAGACAAAATGAAGTCTTTAGTGAGAAGAATTGGCGAGAGGACGATAAAGGAACAGGGTTCAGGAAGACAAAATGAAGTCTTTAGTGAGAAGAATTGGCGAGAGGACGATAAAGGAACAGGGTTCAGGAAGACAAAATGAAGTCTTTAGTGAGAAGAATTGGCGAGAGGACGATAAAGGAACAGGGTTCAGGAAGACAAAAAGAAGTCTTTAGTGAGAAGAATTGGCAAGAGGACGATAAAGGAACAGGGTTCAGGAAGACAAAATGAAGTCTTTAGTGAGAAGAATTGGCGAGAGGACGATAAAGGAACAGGGTTCTGGAAGACAAAAAGAACTCTTTAGTGAGAAGAATTGGCGAGAGGACGATAAAGGAACAGGGTTCAGGAAGACAAAAAGAAGTCTTTAGTGAGAAGAATTGGCGAGAGGACGATAAAGGAACAGGGTTCAGGAAGACAAAATGAAGTCTTTAGTGAGAAGAATTGGCGAGAGGACGATAAAGGAACCGGGTTCAGGAAGACAAAATGAAGTCTTTAGTGAGAAGAATTGGCGAGAGGACGATAAAGGAACAGGGTTCAGGAAGACAAAAAGAAGTCTTTAGTGAGAAGAATTGGCGAGAGGACGATAAAGGAACAGGGTTCAGGAAGACAAAATGAAGTCTTTAGTGAGAAGAATTGGCGAGAGGACGATAAAGGAACAGGGTTCAGGAAGACAAAATTAAGTCTTTAGTGAGAAGAATTGGCGAGAGGACGATAAAGGAACAGGGTTCAGGAAGACAAAATGAAGTCTTTAGTGAGAAGAATTGGCGAGAGGACGATAAAGGAACAGGGTTCAGGAAGACAAAATGAAGTCTTTAGTGAGAAGAATTGGCGAGAGGACGATAAAGGAACAGGGTTCAGGAAGACAAAATGAAGTCTTTAGTGAGAAGAATTGGCGAGAGGACGATAAAGGAACAGGGTTCAGGAAGACAAAATGAAGTCTTTAGTGAGAAGAATTGGCGAGAGGACGATAAAGGAACAGGGTTCAGGAAGACAAAAAGAAGTCTTTAGTGAGAAGAATTGGCGAGAGGACGATAAAGGAACAGGGTTCAGGAAGACAAAAAGAAATCTTTAGTGAGAAGAATTGGCGAGAGGACGATAAAGGAACAGGGTTCAGGAAGACAAAATGAAGTCTTTAGTGAGAAGAATTGGCGAGAGGACGATAAAGGAACAGGGTTCAGGAAGACAAAAAGAAGTCTTTAGTGAGAAGAATTGGCGAGAGGACGATAAAGGAACAGGGTTCAGGAAGACAAAAAGAAGTCTTTAGTGAGAAGAATTGGCGAGAGGACGATAAAGGAACAGTGTTCAGGAAGACAAAAAGAAGTCTTTAGTGAGAAGAATTGGCGAGAGGACGATAAAGGAACAGGGTTCAGGAAGACAAAAAGAAGTCTTTAGTGAGAAGAATTGGCGAGAGGACGATAAAGGAACAGGGTTCAGGAAGACAAAAAGAAATCTTTAGTGAGAAGAATTGGCGAGAGGACGATAAAGGAACAGGGTTCAGGAAGACAAAATGAAGTCTTTAGTGAGAAGAATTGGCGAGAGGACGATAAAGGAACAGGGTTCAGGAAGACAAAATGAAGTCTTTAGTGAGAAGAATTGGCGAGAGGACGATAAAGGAACAGAGTTCAGGAAGACAAAAAGAAGTCTTTAATGAGAAGAATTGGCGAGAGGACGATAAAGGAACAGGGTTCAGGAAGACAAAAAGAAATCTTTAGTGAGAAGAATTGGCGAGAGGACGATAAAGGAACAGGGTTCAGGAAGACAAAATGAAGTCTTTAGTGAGAAGAATTGGCGAGAGGACGATAAAGGAACAGGGTTCAGGAAGTCAAAAAGAAGTCTTTAATGAGAAGAATTGGCGAGAGGACGATAAAGGAACAGGGTTCAGGAAGACAAAAAGAAGTCTTTAGTGAGAAGAATTGGCGAGAGGACGATAAAGCAACAGGGTTCAGGAAGACAGATGATGATTGGCGTTGCATTTAACTTTTTGAATAGTGTAGGTGGCAATGAAGCGAGAAGTCGGTATGGAGTTCCACAGGCAAGAAAAGAAACTGTTAGAATAAAACACACGGATGCATCTAGCTAGTTCAACAGTAAAGCGGTGAAACCTAATTGCCAATCTAGTAGCACGCTTACATTCATACAGTCGAGACACGAGGAAAAAAACTCATCAGACCAGTTGCCATGAAAATACTTGTAAAAAATACAGAAGGAAGCCACGTCACATTGGTGAAAAAGTGACCCTTCTTTGACGATAAATGAACAGGGAGAAGATGGTCATTGCGTTGCATTTAAATCTTTGAAGATTGTAGTTGGCAGGGAAGGAAGAAATCGGAAGGAAATAAACTATTAGAAGAGAAGAGACGATTACATATAGCTAGTTCAACAGCAAACCGGTGGGACTTTGTTGCCAATCTAATATTTGTCCAACATTCAAGCCATATCGGAGGGTTGATAGTATATAGCAATTCAGCACTCTTTTCTTTCGTTGTCTATCTCTTAATACGTTTTGCAAGTCATATTTGGCTATTCCAATCGGCCTTCAGATATTTGTGTTATTGTGTTGTTATTTGATTCTAAGTAAAAATGTTGTTTTTGTTCCCATTTTCCTCAAAACTTCCTCATTGCTTACATGTTTCATCCACGATATTCTTTGCCGTGGCAATGATCTTTACTTGAATCTGCCAACACTTTAGTGCGGCTATTTCACTAATTGTCTCTATTGACTCGAATATATTTTGAATTAGGAAGACGGTAAAGACAAGTGGCACTTACCATTCGACAGTGCCAATATTTAGGAAGTAAAAGACAGTGTTCCTTGCTGGCAGTTATTAATATTTTGATCGTAAGTTTCGGTTTCTAAGTGCTCTTTTGGTTTGGCAGGAAAAAGCTTCTTGTCCTAATTATAAAAGACCTTTTCTGTTCTTTTTTTTTTTCGTCTTCTTCCTTGGCGATCAGTTTTGGTAAACAATATTGCATATTTTCGTTTGTGGGTCAACTTGTCTGCTAAGATGAATTATACTTGTGAACAGAATGATTTAAAATGTAATAAATTCATACTGCTTTCGTGTGTCAAATAAAAGTACCTGCATAATAATATAATTAAATAAATTTCCTTTTTTAACACAAAATGTTTATCTTTTAAAAATTCGCGTAAATTTTGTGTGTATAACGGTTGAGCCCTCGGGTTTGAGGTGTGAATTTATAAACAGTGACTATTTAAGCTAATACTGCACGACTCTTCGACAGAATTGAGTCACTCTGAGTCACTGTGTGTTTATCTGAATCTAAAAATAAACACGCTAAAATTCACCTTCATCCCGTACCGTACGCTGACGGCTTAGTGGGAGAAGTTCCGACTGACGCAAATTCAGTCGGGTTTCGATCCTAGCTAGAGGCAACCGGACGTCTAGCCACACTGATGAGCTGTGAAACAGCGAAACAGTCTGTCTGTGGATGACAAATATGTATATATATATATATATATATATATATATATATATATATATATATATATATATATATATATATATCCTTGCATTCTGTTGAGGATTCTTCTAGACTCGATGAATTACTCTGAATGATTATTCAAATCCTCAAAATGTTCTATCATTTATATATCCTTTGCTTGATCCAGCTTCTAATGCTCTGGAGGGAGCGGCTTGTTGAAAGAAGACGTTGCTCTAGGGGCCCTATCCGTTGGGTTACATGTGCTTGGATGAGTATCACCACCGGAATTTAGTGAGTAGCTGCGCTATATTGAGTCTAGTTCATTTCTTCTTTGTCAACGAGGTCCGTGCGTCTAGTAGTGTGTCGCTTGCGCTGTATCGTAACGGACCGGGTTCAATTCTCGGCAGTGGATACACACTGCTAAGGAGTCCCAAAAAAGGACGAATCGCTCGTCCAGTGCTTTCTCCAGACTTGATGAATTATTATGGGAGATTATCAAATCCACCACCCCCGCAATTTTAATCATATATTAATTTAATGAAACATATATATATATATGTGTGTGTGTGTGTGTGTGTGTGTGTGTGTGTGTGTGTGTGTGTGTGTTTCATTAAAGACGACTGAAAGGTTACTGTGATTAAGCTTTTTATTTAATTTTTCTTGTGTACGGACAAGTAATGCGTTCTTGATCAAACCAAACTCATCGGTTACACTAATACATACCTATCCAGACAACTTACGTTAGACCTACCCGACCATAGCTCCATTAGGACTCATTTAAACGCACACAAAGCCCTACCAGACTCCATCCGAAACATACTAGTAGAAAATACAAGCTTAATAACCTCATCTACATGTAAAAAAAAAGATTAAAAATAAGGAAACCCCTAATAATAAAAAAAGCAAAATTCAACACTCAATAACAACAACTATGAACACAGCCACAATATACTGACCGTGTTTGGAAAATAAAACATTCCTATAACTCTAGATACATACAAAACGCAACCCATACATTCTGTTAAAAGTTAAAAAAATAAAATCTTCCCTATAAAAGTATAACCAAAAGCGATCGGACATGCAGAAGTTTTGGGCAGTTTTTACATCTTTGTATCCAGAAAAGAAAGCGTATATACACAAGAAAAATTAAATAAAAAGCTTAATTGCAGTACCTTGACAGTCGTCTTTAATAAAAACATCTATAAAAGAGGGATTGCTGTATATATAGGGTGACCCAAAAAAAACGGGAATTTTTTAAATGCGTATTGCCAGACATAGCAAGTGGTAACCCTGCGAGCAAGTCAACATTTCGCCATTTTAGTAACGAGAATGAAATTCACAGTATCCCAGCTGAGATGTTGCAGCAGTCAATGAGGAATCTCAACAGCAGATTTCAAGAATGCATTCGTACAGGAGGACGCCATCTACAGGACGTAATTTAAAAAAAATGAAAATTCCATTATTGTTTCTTAAATGGCATGTTTTAAGGTTTCAATTACTATGAATTAAATATTTTTCTTCCATCACTCTTGGTTCTATTGGATTGTTAAAAAGTTCCCGTTTTTTGGGGTCACCATATATATATATATATATATATATATATATATATATATATATATATATATAGCAAGGACCAAGCGTAATTTCTAATTACAAGACATATTGGTGTAAATTTAATAATAAATTTAATAAAACTAAAAACAACCGGTTTCGTCCCAGCTTATGAAGTTTTATTCTTGGAATTAAAAAGACAAACGTGTAAATTAATTTATAGGGGGACCAATTTGAGGGAAGAAAAATATTCAAGGAAAACTAGAGACCAATAATATTCAGACCTAGCAAGCAATCCCTATGTTTACAGAGAGAAGGCTTGCGGGATCTGATATACCGGGTCTCTAGTACCTTGAGATGATTTTATGAGAGTGACCGAGACAAAATAGAAAACCGGTCAACACTAAAGTCTGTAACACAGCTCCTGCTATTAATATGTTGAGCAATAGATGACCAGGATGTATTGACCAGTTGACTATTTCTAGAGGTCAAATTCAAAATTCTGTGAGGTAAATGCCGTTTTATTCTAAAATCCAAACGCTGAGAAGTCCTCCCTATTTAATCGAGTTCACAGCTACATTCATATTTATAGAACACTGAATTAACATGATGGGAGGGAAGGACATCCTTCCGAATGAAAGAAAGAATAGGTCGAGTAACAAATATTACTCGAACAGAAAAATAACAACTGCTGATTGCAAGTGAAATTCGCCTAGCCAAAGACTCACCCTCTGAACCAATAAAGGGATACGCAAATAAACTACATTTCTTAACTATTTGCGGCTTATCCTTATGAAAATTATTGATAACATCAAGAATAACACCATCCAAAACATCTAAAGGATATCCATTTTTGGAAAGTGTCATCTTAAAATCGTTTTAAGAAGAAAGCCTTCGGAATAAACCATAAGATTCCTAACGGTAAGGGTCTTAATTACATTAATCTTGCGTTTTCGGGGACAAATAGAGTTGCAGCGTGTATAAAGTCCTGAAAAAGTAACTTTCCTAAAATCAGAAGTCAAAACTTGTCAGAAGTCCTATGGACAAGGACATCCAAAAAGGAAAGCCAGCAAATAGACTCTTTTCCACTGTAAACCTAAGCGAAGATTGAACAGAGTTTAATGAAGTGAGAAATAAGTCGGCTTCAGCTTCATTATTAAAGAGGCAAAAAGTATCATCCACATAAGAGGACGATCGATACGAGAAAATAAAGACGTCATGAAAACCGACAAAAATATTAGCTAGAGCCAGACCCAAAGGAGAACCCATCGCTACACCATCAACCTGCCGATAAATAATGTTATGGGTGGCGAACTTCATACGATCAACAAACACAATCTCAGGAAAATCCGGGGGAGACAAAGAGCAAATCACAACAAATCTCAATTGTCTCAAAGGGGACACCAGTAAACAAGGAGCAAATACCAAAAGAATACATGAACCCACCAGTAGAAGAGGAACTACGTATAGTTTCCGCAAAGGAGAAGAAAGCCTTAATACAAAACGTACTAATGTGCAACAATACTGGTTGTAGCACTGAAGAGAGCCAATCAGCGGCTGGGCAGACCCAATCATAGACAAGATGGGTCGTAATGGGACCCCGTCCTTATGGATTTTAGGTGACCCATAAAGACGAGGATGAATAGACCCAGTAGATGTAATTAATTCAAAGATTTCTGGAAAGAGTAATCCACCTTGACCCACTTCAACAATTGTCTCTGAAACTCAGCTTCAATTGAAGCAGTACAATCATGAGGCTCCACTGGACCTAATCTCAGAAATTTTTATGAGTTTTCAAGAATGACAGACATCTTCGAGACATAATCAGAATAGTCCAGTAAAACCACTCCAGCACCTTCATCCGGTCTAGTCATAACCAAGTTATAGTTATTTTTTAAACTTTTAATAACACGGCGGTGCTGTTCTCACCATTTGGATACGGATAAGGAAACAGAAGAACCAGCAAAAGAATGAGCATAACTATTAAGTTTAGCTTTAAGGTCGCCAAGAGACTCGGCAGAATGAGGTCCAAATCTGTAAATAGAACCTGAAACTCTGAAAAGATTTTCTCACGGTCAGGCATTAAGAAAGGAATACAAAAATCCAGGCCGTGAGCCAAAATACAAGATTCTAACTGAGAAGGCTCACATGAGGAAAAATTGAAAATAATTCCATCTCCAGCAGATTCATCAATGCATCCAAAACGTTTACGACCCAGATAATTTAATTTAGTCTGTATAGATACAGACAATTTTTTAACCCCAATTTCATGCGCAAAACCAACCAACCAGGAAAAGCGAACCTGGTTAAAAAAAAAAAGGAAAGTGCCAGCATACACTTTCTCTATAAGTTCTTATAAATACAAGTGAGAAGAAGGATTCTTTTAGAAAAGGATTTTATAGAATCCTCCATAAAAATCTTCACAATTTGTAAGCCAGAATTAAGTTCAGCCTTCTTAATCCTAAAACGAATGGAGGGACTCACATTTTTTTTTTTCGTTTTTTTTTTTAACACGCACTCAAAAAAACTCACAATTAGATTTTAGTCTTATACGTGCCTTAGTAAATAATTTATCCAAACTACGGATAAATTCTGGTTTGTACCTACGCTTCAAATATTTAAATATATTTCTTGTCGTACAAAACTTTATAAAAGCAAGGACCAAGCGTAATTTCTAATTTAAATTTAAATTACAAGGCATATTGGTGTAAATTTAATAATAAATTTAATAAAACTAAAAACAACCGGTTTCGTCCCAGCTTATGAAGTTTTATTCTGGAAATTAAAAAGACAAACATGTAAATTAATTTATAGGATGACTAATGTGGGGAAAGAAATGAAGACCCAGCAAGCAATCCCTCTGTTTACAGAGAGAAAGTCAGTATATATATATATATATATATATATATATATGTATATATATGTATATATATGTATATATATATATATATATATATATATATATATATATATATATATATTGGCGTTTTAATCGCCTTAAGGTCGCGAGATCGTGAAACTTCAGCAATGACTCTAGGTGCCCTTTAAGTGCTGATTTTGTGAAACATTTTTTATCCATTGTGAGAAGTCTGGATATGGAGCACTTTACTGTGTAGGTAGGAGTTTGCTTTTTGGTCTTTATTTTCTCTTTCCTTATTATTCGGTATTTTTATTGACTAAGGTATTCACTCGTCTGGCAATATCGTTGGTTTATCTTTCGTATATATATAATCCCACATTTTTATTTTCTGAATATGATCATACATTTTTATTATTTAAAACTGTCAAAGTGGATATCCGTGTTTGAAATAGATGGCCATTAATTCTTTAGACTATATATAAGTACTTAGCTGTTACAAGTATTTCCAAGGCTATAAATCTTCCTGGATCCAAGCCACTAGCTTAAACATGCTCTGTTTACTAACAGCGGTGGAAGCCTTTCTGCTCTTGACTAGTATGTCGTTGCCATACAAACAAAATCGGATGAGTGATTAATGTAAACAATACGTGTCACCAGTATGTCAGGGATGCATGGTGAATGTGTTGTTGTATGAGAATGAATTTTATTTTTTTTAGAAATTTCTATCCGATATTAGGGTGCGTCTTCCAAGCCGCAGTGTCTTGTAAGCCCCAAAATGCGATAAATGTTGTTGTTGATTTTTAATAACTTTAAACGTTATTTTGACTGGATACACGTATTTGAGTAGATGTTCCGTTAATTTTTTAAACAGTATATTTATTTTCGTCTGTCGGCCTGGATATTAGAGAAATCTGATTAAAGACAAATGCGCTCTTCGGGCAGGATTCGAAACTGCATCCTCTTTTGCAAGAGAAACCGTCGTCAGATCCAACTCGACCAAAATAAGCCCCAAGTTGTATAGCGTTCTCCCCCCGCAAAGGGAGGCGCGGGTTCGAATCCTGTCGGAAGGCGCATCTTTTTATTTAATAAGATTGTTCGAATATTCAGGCAGATCGATGAAAATAAATATACCGTTTAAAAAAATAAACGGATGGATCGTCTACTTATATATATATATATATATATATATATATATATATATATATAAGACAACCCTGAATTCAAAACCTGCGAGGCTCGTGTAGGGACCTTGTGGCACGTTGTGCACCAAGTCTCTGTATTCGGCACTTCAAAAATTGTGGTTTCTTCTGCAAAAAGCCTTCACCACTATAATCAAATTTCATGTGCTGGTGTCGGGCTGTCGGCTCCTAGAAACTGATCTGCTTGACCTTCATACGTTGAACTCGACGGGTAGGGTCGAGTATAAATATATATATATATAATAGAAATTGTTAACAGTTATTTTTAGCACTAGTCTGCTTACCACCGGTGTATATATATATATATATATATATATATATATATATATATATATATATATATAATCCCTCACCGGTAGCAAGACTCGGAGTTTCATGCACAACTCAATCTTCAGGTGCTGGATAATATATATATATATTCATATATACTTAATAGCTCTGTTATATTACATCGAGCGCTATTTTACTATCAGCACTCTATGTTCGATATATTATATTCATATTCAAATATATATATATATATATATATATATATATATATATATATATATACACATACACACAAATATATATATATATATATATATACACATACAAATATATATATATATATACACACAAATATATATATATATATATATATATATTCTCTGTCTAGATTATAGTTGTAGTCCGTCGTCTGCCTATCATAACTATCTCCTCTTAAACTATTAATTTCCTCTCTTAGATATTTTTATAATAATAAACAATTCTCCTCTGGCACTTAAGATCTAATCACAAGCCTCGTTGTTATTTATCTGTTTCACATCGTGTGTAATAGGATAAAAAAATAAGAATAACATCTGATATTTTGACCAAGACTCTTTCGTAGCAGTTACAAGTAAATTGCATACATGGAGATTTTATTTAAACTGCAATATTTCTATTATGCAACTCATTTCAACCTATTACTTAAAATAGAATATAAAACAGTCCAATCAAACAGCCTGTTCTTCTGTTATAGGATTCAGTATTCTGCTTCGTGGTCCTATAATATTGATTATTGCCATTGCCAGCACAACAGAAAATCAGCAAATATTAGGACGGAGAAAGAAAGAAAGAAATATAGAACGCAATGCGAAAACATTTGAATTATCTTTAGACGCCAGTGGAAAATTCTCTGAGCTTCTTCTTATAACTCGTGACTCTTCATAAAATTATTTTCAGTGCTTCTTTTAATAACTTAAAATTATTTTCGGTTACTCCTTTAATCATTTTCACTCAGCATAATCTATCAAATAACTGGCTGTGGTTTGTAGGGTTGCTGACCAACTGAAAATCTGACCAGTTCCCTCCACATGTTTTGGTTGAGTACCAGTGTCTGAGTCTCCGTGTCAATCCATTTCCCCTCTGTTCCTCCTTTTGCCTTAGGTGATACCTTGTAGAATGGCAGAGGGAACATCGTTAGCATTTGTAACGTAGCCATACCGTTTTAACTTAACGGTTTTGTTTCTTGTCTAATGGTGTCTCGTACTGCATCGTTTGTGATGCGGTCTTCATAGAAGATTGCTGGGGTGTTTCTGTAACATCTTATTTCTAATACTTGGATTATTCGCTGTAATTAATTCTGATGTTAATGCCCGAGATTCGCAGGGGTACTGAAAGATTGAAAGGGTCCATGCACGCAACAGTCTGATGTTTGATTTCCGGCAGATGGTCTCTTCTTCGTAGATGGTTTTGCAACATCTGATATTGCGTGGATTTTTTTTTTAATTTTCTATTCTAGAACCCTCTTCACTGATAATCGCGCCAAGATATTTGAATTTGCTGACTACTTTAAATTTTTGACCACCGACATTTCTCTTGCTTGAAAGCTCTTTCTCATTGTTCGTCATGTGTTTGTTATTTGTGGCATTGATCACCATGACATATCTGGAGAATGTTTCATTCAAATTGTTCACTAGGCTGACGAGTTCCTTCTGTTTGCCAGCTCGATCATCTATGTCTTCTGCAAAGCGAAGGTTTCATTTTTTTTTTCGTTAAATTTTATCAGTAATTCTGATGCAATACTAAATGAAATCCGGTAAATTTTTAGAGTGGCTTTTGGAGGTATAGAAAACGAATAGTAGAAAATTATCAACAAGCAAGAGTGACTGCCCATTTCTATGACATTGAATCCGATCTCCATAAAGAGTCATTTCAGAAAACATTTTCCGATTTGATCCTAAAACACTCAACGATAACGTACCAAAATGTTGCAAATATTTTTAAATAAACAAAACAAAATAAAACAGTATCTGTCTATATTTCTGAGATGAGATATTATGTAAATTATTTACAATATTCGGACTATTGTCCTCATCTTTGTCGCCATATTTATTACAACGTTTCGGCAGTTGTACGTTCCGGCCTTCTTCAGATGGTTGGAATGTCGAACTGAACCCTTTATTTCGCTCACTGGGGTAGACTGTTCTAGTTCCACGTGCCATGTTTAACAGATGTCAATTATCAGTTATCTCCTGTTAATTCCCCTCTGGAACTAGAACAGTCTACCCCAGTGAGCGAAATAAAGGGTTCAGTTCGACATTCCAACCACCTGAAGAAGGCCGGAGCGAAAAACGGCCGAAACGTTGTAATAAATATGGCGACAAAGATGAGGACAATAGTCCGAATAATGTAAATAGTGAAAAAAAAACACTTTTTATGTCTGAATTTCTGGGATAAGGAGCTATCATTATTTACAGTCGAACAAATTTCCTTATTTTATTATTGTTATCACAACGCTTCGACTGTTGTGTTCTCCAGCCTTCCTCAAGTATTTGCCTATCTAGGTAACCACAGGACAATAGCCTGCCGATGGTTCTTGAATTTGGTGGTATAGTAACCCTGAGTTCAATCCCTGGGCCAGGTAGTCCAGACTCAGGTTTAATGGAAACAAGGTCAGCAATAACTAAACAATATTTTAAGAAAGGAAAAAAAAACGAGATACATGTACGGCGGAACGAGAACGATCTACTCGCATAGATTAAATTCAGTTCGAAAATCCAAGGTTACATGCATCGAAAAACGCTTGAAGAAGACCGGAGAGTACAACGACCGAAATGTTATGATAATAGCAACACAAAGGAGGAAATTAGTTCGAGTGTATTTACACTAAACCTAGTGTCTTAATAAATAATGATAACGTTCCAGGAATCAAAATTATAACTCCCTCTTATAAGTTGTGCTGAAAAATTCTCGGCTCTACCAACTTCTTAAAATCTGATCAAATGACCAAACATGAGACTTTTTAAATACTTTATTGGTCGACCAGAGAATTTTTCGCTGCTCCCTCACATTTTCGTGGCTTGGCTTCACAGTGAAATTGGAAATATTTTCTGTAGGTACCGCTACTAATTCGCTGGGAAAAGAGCATGCCATGATAAAAAATAAAAAACAATGAGCCAAACTTGATAAAAAGAAAGTGTTATTGTTAAAATATTTGTTATTGTTAAGCGGAAAGACCAAAGTATTTTTTTTATTATTCAATAAATTTTTTTAATCCTTTCTAGCACGTTCGAAATTTTAGTTTTCTCACTTCAGAAAGGATGGGGACCATAAATTAGTATAGGAAACTTTAGCGTCTTTTTTGCGTTAAAATCGTTTGGAAAATTTTTGCAAAAAAAAAAAAAAAAAAAAATTAAAATTAAAAAAAAAAATAATTGTCCGATTTTAATGAAACTTTCAGGTCTTATTTACAAATGAATTAAATTATTTTAGAATTTTTTTCTACTTACTTAATTTTTTTAAATTTCGAGAAATTAAATTTTCACATCCTTAATATTTATATTAGTTAAAATCAGAACATTTTTTTCGATGAATAATGAATTTTTACAAAAATTGTTTTCATTTTTTTTTTCAATTTTAATTATAATAATTTACTAAGGTTTAATTTTTTTTCAATTCTGTATTATTTTCACTCTTTTAGATGATATTAAACTATATTTTACTAATCATGAATTGAAAAGCTTAGTACAATTCCTCAAACACCAATATATTTTTTAAAGAATTTTGAATTTGTTTTCTATGTGCATAAAAGTGCCTATTTTTGTAAATACAGTATGTCCATACATGAAAATTATAGCAAATTTAAAGCTGAAGTATCTAAAATTCAATAAAGCATTAGATTACGGAGAATATTTTTCTAAATTTTTAAGATTACTGATTACTTTAAAATGATATATAAAAGACGCTCACGTTATTTTCTTCAATTATTTTATGCTGATACATCCTCCTCCCCGTAGAACAACATTAAATAAGCATCTATCTGTCATCAACCTGTCAACACATTGACAGCTTAAATAAGCAGATACTGCTTTTTTAAAAAACACATTCCTGCGATAATTTATAGTAAATAATGTTTTTCAAATCAGATTAATTATATTTTAAATCATCTAATATTCCTCAAATAAAGTTTCAGAAAAGTAGTTTTTGAAGATTTTTTTAATAAAGAGAATTATATTGCGACAAACGCGGGCTAAAATGGAGCTGAATTCAGATTTTTTTAGCAAAAAGAATGCTTTCAGTGAATTTAAATTAGTTTTGAAATGCAGCGAAGTATTTTGCTAACTGGAAATACTAAAGTTAATCTATTAACTTGAAATTAAAACTAAAATAAAACATTTTTCATTTTTAAAAATTCATTTTAAACTTTAGGTATCGCGAATCTGTGGAGGTACCTAACTCTCTACTGCAGACACTTGGGTGGTTAAAGTGGCCTATAGAGGAATGGCATGATTTTTCCACATCGACGCTATGGTAGCAGACATAGGAGTCGATAAATTCGCCTATATCCGGTTCACACTCTTCTCCAGTTTCTTGAACAGGAATAGAGGTTTATCCCTTGTTTCCGGTTTAGAATTGGGTTTCCGATACCTTTTAAAGTCTACTTCAATTTTATACTCCTATTTATTCACTAATTAAATCTTGACCTTTTCAAGTCTAGAGTTAGCTGTTATCTTTCCTGCATAGTCCCAAGAATGTCACTTCTTGTTCTTTCTTACGCTAATACAACACCACACAATAATTCTCTACCTTGAGTGGATCTTGGGCCTTTTAATGGGTGAATATTAGTAAAAAAAATTTTTTTAAAAGAGGCTCTGACCTTGAGGAGCTCTTTTTTTTTTAGTCTTGATTCAGTGATTGAGGTTGCCTTATAGACCCAATACAACCACACTTTGAAGCGTACAAAAGACAAGAAAAACAACGAAAAAGAGCGGGAAATTGTGTGTGAAGGGAACGTTAGGTGATAAAGAGTTGAAATGAGAGGTTAAGTGGATTTTTTTTTTTTATATATAGAGTCGGGGGGAAAGTATTTTTGACACGCGTGTTTGTAATTTGAAGAGCTGAGCCTACTTGACCGAATAAATACTTCTAGAACCGTATTTCAATGCACTTTGATGTTATTTCCACATTCATTCAGAATTCTCTACATTTACTATCACCAGGTTCTTTGTATTTAATAACCTTAGCGTAGTCTGACACAAATACCAGATAGGAGGAAATTAAGACTCTGTTCCACCAATCTTCTAAGTGTAAGAGTTTTTATTTTTCTTAAAAGTATCAGTATTCAAAACACAGTCCTTTTTTTTTTAGGTTAAACAACTATCACTGAAGAAAAATATGTTATTTTCTCAATAAGAGTAGCGGCTCGGATTGAGGAATAGGAGATCCGAGTTCGAATTCCCGTCGAATCCATTACATTCACTTAAGCGTTAACACCCTTGGCAAAGGTATGAATCTTCTTCTAAATCCCCCCACCTTCAGCTATGGGTAAATAGCAAGACAGACCAGATTCTATAGCATTGGATGGCAACTGGTCTACCGCAGAAAGAAATGACAACCTACAGCAGGAAAAAAAAATCTGCCTCGTCAGTCATGTATCGAAAGATACATGATCGCTAAGCGTGTATCACGCATGGCGCATAACTGAAGATTAAACTTTTTTTTTTTTCGTAATTTAATTGACATCAAGCAAACTAAAATAATTTAAGTATTTTCACAGACTTTTTTAAATATAGATAAAAAAAATTAGAGAAGAGAATATCAAATCTCTTATCGTTCTCTTCGTAAGTACTTATAGAGGTGCTTGTGAAAAAGGCAAAACTGAAAGTAAAATTTGCGAAGTCACAAACATTTATTAATGCAGCAAAATATTTTTGTCCAATAAATACCCCGTTGTATTTTGAAGATATTTTATATATCTTACATCTATCATTCGTCCTTGCTTTGAATATTGTTACCAAATCTGGTCTGGAGCTCCTGCTATACATTTAGATGTCCTTGATAAAATCCAAAGAATCTGCAATGTTATTGGTCCTGACCTGGCATCACAGCCCCAGTCACTTTTCCACCGCCGTAAATACTTTAATACATGGTAATTGTTCTGATGAACTTTCCTTTATAATATCTAGATTTTATGAATTTAAACGCAGTACTAGATTGGCGGCAAGGTCTCATCATTTTACAGTGGAAATGGCTGTATGTAAGCGTATGTTCTATGCTAACATTTTCTTTTATCGCACTACTCGCTTGTGGAACTCTCTTTCGGCATCTTGCTTCCCAGTCAACTTTGATCTATCAAAATTTAAATGCAATGTCAATCGCTATCTTCTGTCGTCTTCATTTTTGTCCCTTTATTGTCCTTCCTCCTTAAGAGTATTTTTTTTCATATACTCAGTAACCCCTTGCGTCTTAATGGCTCTTGTAGCGGATCGAGGGTTTACGTGTTGTTAAATTAGGAACACGTGCGTTTATTTCTGCTAGAAGAAGGTTCAGCTACAAGAACATTGCGGACTCGGAGATTGAATCCACCGTAAAGAAGTGTAAAGAAAACCAACAAGACCGATATACATATATATCAACAAATATATGTATTAAACAACACAATTTACAATGCACATAAACATTAACATTTGTGTTTGTATGTGAACGTAAAGAGTTTGTATTTTGATGAATGTTCGTACGTACGTGTATGTGTGTATAATGTTCATGGCGTCTCCCACAAATGGGAAGACGCAATCTTCGGCAAGAGCTTACATTGTAGATGTGTTCGCTGAAAACGCAGAAATGAAAAAAGAGTATTTACCTCGCCTCCACGCGAGGTAGGAAGCTGCACGAAGCCTGAAGAAAAGAGAACGAGGCAAGAAGTCACCCAGTATTTATAGTGTAGGGAGAGCTCCCCCTAGTGAACAATTTGGACAATTAAGGAGTAGTTAACTACGACACTCTATTGCTTCATAAAAAATGTATTTATGTAAAACGATAATAAAAAAAGCAATGCACAAATTGTGCAAAATATTATATAAGCCTTGCACAAAATTTCCCTTGTGTACCTCAAATATCAAGGCAGATTAAAAGTTATTTAAAATATAAATGAGTTTTCTTTTACAAAACAACAGCTCATGAAAAACAATTTTTTTCTTAACAACAAAGGAATTTTAACTACCGTCTTTCAGAAAAACAGTTCATGTAAATCAATTTTTTAGCAACAAAAGAAATTTACTTCCTTTATCCTTCTGTAGCGAAAGTAGTAGTAATAGCAGCAGCAGATTTTTATCATCCCAGGTCACACCTTTCTCGCCCCAGATCACAGCCTTTCTACACAAGTGAGACGTTCAATCCTTTCTGCTTTCGACGAAAAAATTTCCCCATTACACAGCAAACAAGAATCTCCAACCGGATCAAAAATCAAAGCCTTAATGGGTGGGGCGGGGGCGTATACTTTTATTCCCATTGGTTAAAAACTCGAAGGTCTTTCTCCAATCAAACCGCGCCCGTTTTTAATTTAAATTTGGCGAGGTTTTAATAAAAATCAAAGCTGAGTCTTTCTTTTATAAAACTAGAATTTCGTTTTGCAACTAGCTGATGCGTGTTGAAATCCTCGCAGTATTTAGTATTGTTGAAGTTTTCGCTAACATTTTTGTCGAGGTTTACAAACTCTACGTTTCGTTCAATAAAAAAAAAAACTTTTAATTTTTCCAAAAACATGAATAAAAAATTATTGTACTAAGCTACGCATCCTAGTCAAACCCACGGTACTTTGTACCCCTCCCCACTTGCCTGTTTCCACTTCACCCAAAATTTTATTTCGATCGGTCAATGTATGGGTATTTTAGAAGATATGACAGGCGGACGGACGGCAGTCACAGAATTTTATATATAGATAGACACATTTTGCTACAGAATATTTAAATCATCTGGCTTCATTTAGGTAGTTTTTATAACATCACATTTGAGTCCATCTATTTTTATTCTTGTTTATATATATATATATATATATATATGTATATATATATATATAGGTGGCCTATATATCTAGTATGAAACAGACTGTCGCCTCTAAGTGTTGATATTCTATGTTCACTTTTATATTTACACACGCTCTATCTCTGATATTGAGCACTTTATCCCATAAATATAGCACATTTTAAGACTATATTTCTACACACACACACACACACACACACACACACATATATATATATATATATATATATATATATATATATATATATATATATATATATAAACCGCCTTGCTTCATTTTGGTAGTTTCTTTTACAAAGAAACGGTGTTAGTAACATTATATTTTTTTTTAATTAGTTCTTCGTACAATTTAATATTCTGTTTCTTTAAAAAATAATTTTTATATTAATTTTTACACATTATTTTCTTATTTTTTCATACATCTTTAATATTATCTCTTATATTATATTTTTACATAATACCAATATTTTAATTATTTATTTCTCATACAATTTGAATATTACCTTTTTATTAAAAATAATTTTTATACTAATACAACATTTCCTTAATTCAGAATATGATCGTTCAAACTGACTCGAAATTTGCAACTATCCGTCAAGAATAGGTAATCATCCAAAATGGTTAATAAGCAGCGAAAGGCGAAATGATGAGGTCCTCGCTTAACGAAGTCTCTATACATACGCAGATCATCCCTTCTGGTTAATAAAAAATGTTTGTTTTTTTTTTTTTTTTTAAGCTTATCACCCCAAGCAAGGCTGGGAGCCACTAGCACGCAAGGGGTTACAGAAGGTTTGGAGGAAGAGCAGATAGGAGTGGTAAAGGAGAGGATGTGGAGAAAGATAGTGGATCGATCGAGGCAAGGGGGTTACAGAAGATTTGGAGCGAGAGCAGATAGGAATGAAAGGTGAAAGGATGTGGAGAAGGCAAGTGGATAGATCAAGGCAACTGGAGATGTCGATTGACGTTACACTTAAATAGTTGGAGATTATATTTGTCAGGGAAACAGGAATAAGGAAGGGAGTTCCACAGGCGAGATGTGCGAGACATGAAGCTATTGGAGTAGAAGAGACGTCTACATCTAACAGTTTCAACGGTGAAGGGGTGGGAACGGGATGCCAGCCTCGTAGGACGTTTAAATTTATGAGGCCTAGGGACCAGCGAAAGCAGCTCATCGGAGCAATTACTGTGAAAGTATTTGAAAAAAGACAGAGCGAGGCAACGGCGCGTCTGTGAGAGAGTGACTGCAGACGAGATGACAGATCAGGGCTAATTACATTGCATATCCGTCTCTGGATCTTATCAAGAACCCTGAAGCAAACAGCAGGGGCTCCAGACCATATATGGCAGCAATACTCCATGCAAGGGCGAATGGTTGATTTAGAGATTTGGAGGATCGATTCCGGGGAGAAAAATTTCCTGGCTCGGCACAGGGAGCCAACTTTCCTTGCGGTGGATGAAGCAATTGACTCGATGTATTTGTTCCATCTCAGATCAGCGGACAGCGTGAGACCGAGCAGCCGCAGAGAGGAACTCTCGGGAAGTTGGGCTTCAGACATTCTAATGGGATGCAGGGATGGATCCCTGTGGTGGTTAATAGAGAGCAGTTTTGTTTTAGAGGCGTTAAAGTTAACCAACCATTTCTTGCCCCAGTTCACAACCGATTGTAGGTCCTTTTCGAGTCGAACTGCCAGGTTAACTTTGTCAGCATCACTAGATTTGTGTTTGAGGCAGGAGTAAATTGTGGTGACATCCGCATTATTAAAATTACAATAATTATTGATGGTTTCTTTTATTCGTCGATTATTAAAACATCATTTTTAATTAAGAAGAATATTTTATGATCGATCAAGAATCCTGAACAGTTGATTTTTTTTTTTAATTTCGTTAAAATATTTTAGAATCTTTATTAGAAATTTTTTCCTGAATTCGTTTTTACTTTTTATATTCCGCAATTCAGCAATATAATTTAATAAATGACAATAAAAAATTGCCATACAAAACAATATTTTGTTATATTTGGTAACTACTATTTTTACGATTTTAGGCCATAATTATCTCACCCTATTACCGCCACACAGCCATACTCATCGTCATTGTTAAACTGATTTTTTTAAACTTCTTCATCTTTTAAAAGGTAAAATGATTACTCAGGATCAAATGGATTTTATTAAATTGGAGTAAATTGGGTTATACTAAAAAAAATATATATAATAAACTCGTTATTTTTTTTTTTTTTTTACAACGAAATCTTTTAATCCTGCATTTAGTCACATTGGGTATTTTGTTACTCAAACATTTTTGTAAGTACTCGCAATTCGTAGTTGGCAACTCTGGATTCTTTTGCTCCTTCCCACTAGTCTACTGACTCAGTGATCGTGTGTAGTACGTGGTGTGGCTCAGTGTAGCTCAGCTGTCCTGGGAAGCAGATGTCGCTTTGCCATCTTAGGTGTCTTCTTAGATTTTGTTGAAATACCAATCTTTTTTTTCTGATGACGATGGTCTATGGGTGAAACAAGCCCATGTGAAAGTTTTCCAAACTATCATATATATATATATATATATATATATATATATATATATATATATATATATATATATATATATATAATAAAACAATATTGGAGAAAATGTATGACAAAGTGTAAAATTTTACCACACTGATAATAAAAGATCTGCCAAGATTGATGACATTTTGTAAGAGTCAGGGCGCAAATTTACTGTAGATGACCTTGCGATCAATTGTTTTTTTTCCTTTGATCAGAGTAGCATTTTGTATATCAAAAGTCTTGTTATGGTGGACAACCAACGCATTGGACGTATTGTTTTGTAAAATGTCCCGTTTTTGTTTATATAATATTTTATTTAGATTCTTTGAGGTTTCTCTCATGTATTTTTGTAACAATTATTACAATTAGTTGTAGAATATACTTTTCTAATTCATTGGGTTTGTCAGTTTTGGGTGGGGGATATTTTATGGGTCTTTTGTTTCGCATTGAATATGAAGTAATTAGGTTACTGGAGAAGTTTGAAAGTGTTTTCAATGTATTTCTCCACTTTGTGTAAATAATGCGGGCTGCATATTCTGAGTGCTCTTAAGTAGAATCCGATGATTATACCGGAATGAATGAAAAATATATATTATCCTACCAACTAACTGTATCACATCTACAATCGAAAAGAATCTATTTAAACTCAACATAAAATTATTTCTACTACATCCAAAACACTAAAAGACTTAATCAATACGAAACAAAACAATAAGCTAAAACCTGAAAGAAGGATTTACTCCATCACCTGTATTATCACAAAAAGTAGATAGGAGAGATCTGAAGGATTCTAAATAACATATTATATGAAGACAAAGGGGACATTTTACAAAACAATATGTCAAATACATTAGTTTCCCACCGTAACGAGACTGACCACAATTATGGCATAAAAATGCGACTCTGATCAAGGAAGAAAACAATTCACTACGACGTAAATGCCTAGAAAGTGCCTTAATTGTAATGTCATCCACGGTAAATTTTCACCCACGTACTTACAATATTTGACCATTGCTGACAGATCTTGTATTATTACAATGTGGGATACCTATTAACAAAAGTGATGGAAAGAAAAAGAAAAAGTCTCTAATTGAATTCAGCTAGATATATATAAAAAGAATATGAAATTATAATTATAATTATAGAATGTGCAGTCGTAACAACAACAAATTTAGTCCGATGAAGTCCTGAAGGATAAAACATGTCACAAGTAAACTTTTTCCACTTTGTCATATATTTTCCCCAATATATATATATATATATATATATATATATATATATATATATATAGTCAAACCTAATGAGCCAGGTTTGCTCTACGTTTGTATCGAGCTCTTTAGTTAGTTGTTTACTCGTATCGGGGTTTTTTCTTTGGGCCTTGAACCTGTATCTGTGCAATTATTTTCGACAGACTTTCATGTTCCTAGCTCTTTCTTTTTTAAAACCTTTTTTTCCCTTCGTGATTGATTTGGCTATTGTTAAATCAAGAATTCGAAGGTTTTTCGACACGAGTATAGTTACCTATATATATATATATATATATATATATATATATATATATATATATATAATTAACAAATCGGAGATTTCAGAAAGCCTTGGTAATATTTACTTGCTCTGTTTATTACATTGAGCTCTCGAGATTTATATCCTCCCTGGAATTATCCATACGGACTACCAATTAACTTAATATATATATATATATATATATATATATATATATGTGTGTGTGTGTGTGTGTGTGTGTGTGTGTGTGTGTGTGTGCAGCAATCCCTTTTTTATACAAGTTTCATTAAAGACCACAGACTAGGTACTGCTAGTAAACTTTTCATTCAGTCGTTTTAATGAAACTTATACATACGCTTTCTGTCCTATAATTATGAGTTTAGCTAATGTAATAACTTTCTACATAGTAGCTATTTTTATGAATAAACCTTTTTCTCTATTACTATATTGGATGTTTCGCCTACAAATTACAACGTGTGTTTATGCAGCAAATTTATTATGATTTTCATTTCAATAAATAATTATATCTTCAGTCCAAGTTTTGATTTAATGTATTTTGTAACGGAAATTGCTTGTTATGTTATTTTTTTTTCACCAGTACGACAATATTTTACATAATTGTAACACTATAAGCATTTTTGCATTGGGGTGTGTAAACACCCTGGAGACTAACGCAGGACTAATAGTGACGCAAGAAACACGGAAAATGTTATCAGATCTATTTCTATCGCTAATTTATAGTTGTATTGCTTAAAAACTAAAAAAAAAAAAACATTTTAAAGACAGTTACACCCTTTTCTATATGGAACGAAAATATTTTTACACTAGAATATTCTTCAATTCTTTTTAATGTTATAAAATTTTTGGAAATTCATTTAACTTTTAGAAGCTATTTAGAAGCCTGTGAGAACACATAGTAGATAGGTTCGCCTATCGTCCGGTTCACACTCTTCCCCAGTTTTTTGAACAGGAGTAGAGGTTGATCCCCCTTTTCCTGTTTAGAATTGTTTTTTTTGGATCCCTTTAAAGCCTTCTCATTCTCATTCACTCCCAATAGCCCTTTGCGTCTTAGTGACGTTATCACTTAGCCTGGGGTGAATTTATTAAAAACAAACACACACAAGAAATTACCACTATTGTATTTTATCACTGACTGCAGTTGAACGAAAGATGTATAGGCAGAACTTCTTCCTTTTTTACTTCACTCAACTGCCCCGTTGACTTTACCTGTCATTTAGGAATAAAGTGTCGCTGCCGACACTTGAGTTACTTCTATTCTATCCTCTATTGCTATACGGACCACTATACACTATACTATTTCTCTATTCAGATCACTATACGAATTACTGTTCGAGCGAGTATTATTTAGCAAGTACTATTAGTGCGAGTGTTATTTGAAGGCGTCTGACACCAGTATTGTTCAACGGCGCTACTATTGTTGTATCTGCGATTACAAAGTCTCTACTACAACAAGTATTACGAAAGTGACAACGAGTATTCGTTGACATCACAAAAGTGGCCACAAGTGTTCGTTTGAGTCACAAAATTAACCTTACTCCCAACACTTTCTGTTTTGCTTTAGTCATTTTTTCACTACAACATTAAATATTTGGGCAATTAAAAAAAATGTATGATTAAACACTAAAATTCGAATTTTTTTTTATTTCAAATTAATTTTAGTTAGAGTCGACACCAACTCGGAGCTGTGTGTTGAACGTAAGACAGAAAAAAGTTGTTACTAGTTAGGAATTAAGATTATCTACTATGTATGCGTTTAAAAGAATAAGAGATTTAAAGCCTCTGCCCCGTCCTGGGTATGACGATAAACTACATCCGCGTCCTGGGTAAGACGATAAACTACATCCGCGTCCTGGGTAAGACGATAAACTACGTCCAACAGCAAGGCCTCTGATCAGGAGGTTTTGAGGAGCGTGGAACCACCTCTTAATTGCTGGTGTTCCCAGGTACACCCTGACCCGGGGTGGTAGTACCTTTTAGGGTCCTAGCTATGGGCGAATAGTTAACATTCAAACTTGTGTAAAAATAGGTTTTAATACCAGAAATATTTTGTAAGAAAAAAAAATTATTACCAGCAATAATTTTTTAAGGAAAAATTATTATCAGCAATACTTTTAAAAAAATACCAGCAATACAAACAACCAAGGATTTCTTCAATGAAAAATATTCCCAGAAATAGATTTTTGAAGAAAAACATTACCAGCTATAAAAATTTTGTCGGCATTAAATGACCCATTGAAATTGATATGCCGTAAAACAAACGAAACCAAACCAAACCTCTGTCAAACTATATCAAATGCTTCGTGTATCTACTATTAACCTCTATTTTGTCAACTCGCCTCGTAGTTGGTCACACAGGTGTCTCATTATTATGGCATGAAATAATTTAAGATCACCTCATCTGAGGATAGTCTTGTAGACGATAGACATTCTCAACTATTGTCCACATATTTAGCCTTCCACCAGACTAGTTTCCTAAGCTTAATACATATTTTAAGTTCGCTTCACCTTAGGATAAGAATTGTCGTCATAGTAAAACAGACAATTATTTTAGTGACTTTGATCCTCAAAAAATACCAACACTTTTAGCCTTATACCAGACTTTGTATGCTAAGCTTAGTAAATATTTTAACCCCGCCTCGCGTAACACAAGGATTGTCATAGTGAAGTAGACGATTATTCCGGTGTGAGTTTGATACCGAAAAAATACCACTTTTAACCTTATACCTGACTAAGCTTAATAAATATTTTAAGGTCGCCTAACCGTATGATAATGGTTACCAATATAGTCACACAGACCATTATTCCAGTGTGACTTCTATCCTCAAAAAATACCAACACGTTTAACCTTTTACCAGACTATTCATGCTAAGCTCAGTAAATATTTTTTCACCTAAACGTATGGTAAGGGTTACCAATACTGAGCCAGTATGACTTCCTTATTCCGAATTACCCATATTCTTATCCTTGTGCCAGACTAAATTAAGTTTTGTAAATACTAATAAAACCACGCATATTTTGCTCGCAGAATGTTGGTCGCTAGAGGAAAAGTTAATATCTTCGTTTTTTTATTAGCTTTATATATCTTCTGATTTTTCTTTTTTACTATTTCTATAAATTCTAACCATACACGTTGAAAAAAAAAGTTAGCAATTCATTGTTCCAAAGCAATTGAAATTCAGAAGCAAGTAGATTATCCCGGGAATTTGAATCGATGATTCGAATTATACAAAAATAAAAATGCAAAGTAAACGACAATTTCCTTTTTTTATTTTTATCTTATTGATTTTTGAAAGCTGTCAATTCTAATTTCAACCATAAAAAACATTGTTAATTCAGAAGCACCTGAGCAACTGTCACAGTCTTAGATATTTTGTTTCTTGTTTTTTATTTTCTTCTTTGTCCGACGCGTTCATTGGTTTCATTTCTTTGGCTAATATTAATTAGTCTAAATATAATACAAATAAATGATAATAAACATATAAATACAGAATTAAAACGAGATCTTCTCGCGAAACATATCCTTTTGAGCTTCTCCTCACAAGAGATTTTTATCACTGGCTAAGTCTGCTGTTAGGAAAATCAGTTCATTATGTCTTTCGAGACAATTTCTTTTTCAACAGAATCTATCTAGAACATTTTAAGTTTACCATCCTCCCCCGCATCGAATATTACTGCCACGTCTGGTCTGTGTCTTTTGATTTCTAGAGATTCTTGACAAAATTTAAAGAAGAATTTGTAACGCTATCGGACCTGACCTGACCTGGCATACGGCATTTTCTATGAATATTTTAACGGTAATTGTTCTGATGAGCTTTCACTCTCTGGTGCCTCAACTTTACGAATTTAAGCCCAGTACCAGATCTTACAGCTGAAATGGCTAGATTTAACCGTAAGTTCTGTGCTAACAGTTTCTTCTCTAGCACTTCTCGCCTGTGAAACTCTCTTCTTTTTAGTCAACTTTGATCTTCAAAAATTTAAATGCAATGTCAATCGTTATCTTATGTATTCTTAATTTCTATTCTTTTATTGGTCTCTGTCCATAATAATGCTTCTTCTTTTTCTCATATTCTTTCATAGTAACTCCGTAACGTATAGAAGTGGGTGGGGCAGAGTGTGCGACGGCCCCGGGCATCCATATTGGGAGGGCACCCAATCAAAGAGTGAAATAAAAATTTAGTTTATATTTAATTTGAATAAAGCGTTTATTTCATGTTTCCTCTGTTTTTACATATTTAAAATATATTCGTTTCTCACATTTCTCAGTAGATGGCCCTATAGCGCCCCCTATACTTAGAAGTAGATAATGAAGGAGTTGGCACCGGGCATCACCAAACCTTTGCACATCACTGCAGTAATTCTTTGCGTCTTAGTGGCTTTATTGCCTTTCTTGGAATGAAGTGATTAAAAAAAGAGTAGTAATGGCCTGTTAGACATGCTTGTTAATTATTATGCCACCAAAATAGCCGTGGTTAATTACACATTTTTTTTTTTTTTTAAATAATCAACTTCAGATTTCGGGTTGCTTAACTAGTGCACAAGAAATTGTACGCAAATGTCTTAAATGGTTGCTTAAGTTATGTATTGGATGATGGCTCGGAATGAGAAATGGTACGCTTGAGTTCAAATTCCAGATTCACGTGCGCGCAAATACCCTTGGGAAATGTATAAATCCACCCGCCTCCTCAGCTATCTGTTAAATGGTTAAAAAAAAGGTTTTAATGCAATATTCACTCTCAAAAAATAGAATTATTCTTACAATCTAAATAAACCGCAGAGGGTTGATAAGTCGTAAAAAAACAGTCAAAAATAGAAAAAGAAGGACATTTAAATGTAACTGTTATGGTAATTTACCCACGCGCACACGGACTGTCCCAGCTATAAACAGGAGCATGTACTGCCTTTTGGAGAGGGAAGTTTCCAGCAGTCAGCTCTGACAGTCGGACCGAACATTCTTGCTGTAACACTCTCGTTTGTATATGTTAGTATAACTGTTTCTGTTAATATATTTAACTGAATTCCTCTTTTTGTGTCTTTATTTCTGGCCTTAACAAGGCCACAACAGTAACTAACCTAGTAGAATTTTTAATATAGTATGAAATTACCTTTTAGTAATTGTCTTTATCTAATTTTACTTATTTATTTTTTATTTTATTTATTTATTTAGTTGTTTAAGCCACTCTGACGTCAACGGCGAAGTTGGTTAGTTATTAAAATTAGTTATAAGGTGTTTATTTTAAAAATCGTGTAAACACTTTTAAGATTTCCCTAATTTTGTACAGAAGACAGCGCTGCTAACTTTTGCATCAGCCCCAATTACAAAAAAAAAACATCGCATTTTTTGTTGTTTTTCTCTTGCATAAACGTGTTTACTTATAAAATCACTGACCGAATTAATGATATCCTTGAATGCGCTTTGTTAAATGTAGGTCATTAGCCTCATTTCCGATTCAGACGAAGAAAAATGACATGAGACTGAGCAAAGGCTTTAGAATGCAACACTTTTTGTCA
>OZ038483.1:51911180-52141180 GCA_964036315.1 Acanthosepion esculentum
TTTATAAAAGCTACAATACAATATTTATCATTTATTATATTATATGGAAATAACCATGAAATTTTTTTTATTAAAATTTAAAAAATACCTTTTTAAATTAATAAAAAATGCTGAAGGAGTATACGTTTATAGGGCCGATGCAAGGGTCTCGGGAAAAAAGAATTTATGATACAGCCCCCACCCATTCTATTACATCTTAATTTTCTTAATGTAGCATTCATATAAAATACAAATTTTATTCTAAACTAATTATGTACAATAATGGGTCATTTATCTATCTATATCTATAATTCTCAAAATGTGTGTGTGTATGTATGTGTGTGATCGGATATTGTTTATGCGTTTCCACATTTTTCATGTGATTTCGATGAAATTTTTTTTGTTTGATAGATAATTTTTCAAAGCTGGTTTTGAGTCCAAATTGGCTGGAAAAAAATACCAACCTTGAAGGTGAAAAATCTAAAAAAAATATGATTTTTTACACGTTGAAATCTAACGCAAGAGATTATTAGAATTATAAAAAAAAACTATATTATATATAAAAATTATCGTATATTATTATTATGACGGTCCATGGAAGAGGTTCCTTCCTTGCAAGATAGCGAACGCAAAACGGTCTTTTTCAGGGTCACCATTCAAATTGATAACCCCCCCCCCCATTTGGGGATCTGCCTCAGTTGCACCCAATTGTTGTAACTAATATTGATTTTCGGGTGGTCTGACTTTAAACTTAAACTACTCCAATTGAACGGCAAAAATTCCCAGTAATGAAACACCCGGTCGAAGACGGCTTATACTGCTAGTATGCAATATAGATGAACAATTCCACTAGAAAAATTGCAAATAAATATAATGTATCTAAATAAAAATTAGAGACATGTCATAATAGATCAGTCCATCTTAAATAAATCAATGTTTTGTAGAAAATCTTAATATCAACTTTAATATTAATAATGCACAATGCTAAAGGATAAACAACACAAGAAAAAAAAGAAAAACGTAAAATTAATCGGTCAATGATTTTATAAGTAAATACATTTATGCAAGAGAAAAACAACAAAAATGCAATATATTTTGTTTAACTGAATTTGATGCAAAACTCCGCAACGAAAATGAGGAAATTTTACAAGCGTTTACAGGATTTTTTAAATAATCAACTCGCTCATAAGCAACTGTATTTTAGGGAAATTTATGACAAAGTGGAAAAGATTTTCTCATGGCACGTTTCGTTTTCCCAAAAGCAACTGTATTCAGATTTGTTTAATTCTGACGCAACTCCACTGTTGACCTCAGCATAGCTGAAGCAACTTAAGACCAAAAAAAAAAAAGTAAAATTTAACATTTATCACTCTATATGTGACTTCATTTGCTATACAAAAAGTTTATCCTGCCACTGAAGGTGACTTTGATCCTTGAATTTGAATTTATTTGAATTTCATAGTTGTGTTGTCATATCCTGCTATGGCAACAAAAAACACCTTTGAATGGCATTAACAATAAGGTTACCGCAATTGGGAGACCTTGAAAAAGAATCCAGTGGAAAGGGTAGTAGTATTAATAATGCAGTGTGCTAAAGGTTAACAAAGACAATTACTTAATACGTTATTATATACTGTATTCAAGAATTCTACCAGTTCTAAAAGTTTACTTATACTGAAATGTCTTTCTAATTATTTTTATTATACTCAAGCATAAAAATTTAAACAACTTAAGTACTAGTCAATTTAAATATTTAAGAAATGTTTTAGTAGGGGACGAAACATTCGTCACCGAAAGTCGACGGCGGATTAGAATAGTGAAAGATGCCTTCCAAAAGCTAAGCAAAGTATTAAGAAACATGAAAATTTCGTTAGATGCAAAGGAAAGAGTACTCTATTGTTATGTAATATTGGTCCTCCTAGATGGCAGTGAATGCTGGACAATCTTCTCACAGATGAAGGAGACTTGAATCAACAGAAATGTGGTTCTATATAAGGGCGCTGAGAAACCATGGACTGAATATAAGAGCAACAACGAAGTTTTAGAGAAAATGGAAACAAAAAGCACAACTATATCAGTTGAAATGTCTAGGGCACATAATGAGGAATTAGGGCTTCGAATATTTGACATTCACAGGACATATTGAAGGCGAGTGACAGAAAACAACGCTTAACCTATTAACGAGCATGTGTAAATGGTTCGAAGGACAAGGAACAGGAGAGATATTAAAAAGACAAACTTTACTAAGAACTACAAAGACAGGAAGTTATGGAGAGCCATGATCGCTCACGTCCTGAATGGAGACGGCCCATAAAAGAATAATGAAGTAGTAGTAGTCCTTGTCAAAATCCTCATTTGCTTATTAAAAATCATGTATACATGACTACAAATTACTGAAGTCATGATTATAAACAAAATAATATTAAAATATACAAAAAAAAACAAAAAAAAACAGCCCTGATATACGGTGATTTTCTAAGCATTGCTTATATGTGACAAAAGGCCGAAAGTACTGGACACCCAGTGAGGATCAAACTCAATATTCAGTCGTAATTGATCTAGCGAGAGAAGCTTGCTAATCATTACAAGTGCCCATATGATTTTCCAAATGTAGCTTAGATGTGGCACAAGGCCTTAAGTATGGAGCTCCCACTGAGGTTTGAACTCACTACTCAATCATAATTGATCCCGCGAAAGAAGCTTGCTAATCATTACACCACCCACATCGAAGTGCCCGATGTACTTATGGTGGTTTTCTAAGCCTAGCTTAGATGTGGCACATGGCCGAAAATATGTGGCACCCAGTGAGGATCGAACTCCCTATTCAGTCGTAATTGATATAGCGAGACAAGCTTGCTAACCTTTATGTCACGTCGAAGTGCCCAAACAGCTCTTGTATATCTGTATGGATTATTGTTATCTTCTTTATATTTTTTTCGAAAAATCCTTTGCCAAATTACATGTGCGTATTATATGGTGGGAAATGTGTTGTGTGTATGTGAGCGATTGTTTGAAGTTTATTCTGGTATTAAATAATGAGCCTCTTTCTATACTATGTGAAAAAAAATAGAATGTGCCTACTTCTACTGCAGCGGAATCAGGTATCTCCATAACAAACACATAAAATAGACAGTTATTGCCACTGCTGTGTCCATGGAAATGGCACAGTGATAGTTAAAATGGTTGTCACTTTTCCCCTTCTACAGCCACCCCGTACCTACCGCACCCAACACTCTCTTAATCAAATCTTATTTGGATGCATTTCAAGGTGACTTTCGCGTTATCATTATCCTTTATTGCCCACTGAGTATCCAACACTGGATTGAATTTACTCATACAGCACAACCTGGCCCTCTTCTAGTCCATGTTTTCCTTTTCTTATCGTCTCTCTTTTCTTATCTCCTTCTTTCACTTCTCTCCCTCCCCCCCTCTCTCTCTCTCTCTCTCTCCCTCTCTCTTCTTCTGCTTCTTCTTCTTCTTCCTCTCCTTATCGTGGTGTTCTAATCGTAGCTTAGATGTGACACAAGGCCGAAAGTTTGGGGCACCCGGTGAAGATGGAACTTACTATTCAGTCGTAATTTATCTAGCGAGGCAAGCTAACCATTGCATCACGTCGAAGTGCCCCTTCTTCCTCTTATGGTCTGATTAGAAACACCTTTTATTTGCTGACGGCCTCACCCAGCGCTGCTGGGATTGTTTCCAGAAAACAAATGTCACAGCCTTCCTTCGGTGAAAGGTGACAAATTAATGCAATGTGTTTGCATCCAAGGTGATAAGATATGGCTGCAGCGAGTATGGGTGGTGGGAATTATGTGTCCCAGTGATGCGTTATCGGAAAGATAGGGCGGTTACTTGTATTGCAAATTGGTAATGTGCCTACAAGTCCTTAGATAAAATATTAAAGAAGGAAAGAAATATGCTGTCCCGTTTTGTAAACCAGTTCGCTTTTCAAAGTGAGTTCGATCCTCAGTGGATTGCCCTAGTTTTGTGGTGCTGTCAAAGTATGTTAAGCTTTACGTGTTTTACCTCTTTTTCTCGTTCTAAAAATGTAATATCATTGTCACAGTATCAAAAGCATTAAACGAAGGAAAGCATTCTTCTTCTTCCGTGTGCCGTGTCCCTTCAGAACGTTGGCGATCATGACGCCCCACAATCTCCTCTCCTTTGTAGCTCTTAATAAATGTTGTCTTTTTGCTATATCTCCTAAACCTTGCTCCGTCATCCATTTAATCAAGCTAGCTAGGTAGGTTATACGTTGTTTTCCGCTGTCCCTCTTGCCTTCAATCTGTCTTTTTTCCTAGCCTTCTTTCCTCATTATATGCCCATTATTTCAACTGTCTCTTCCTGCTGTAAGGTATAATTGTCCTTTTCGTTTTCATTTTCTCTAAAACTTCGTCGTTGCTCACATGTTCTGGACATGATATTCTCAGCATCCTTCTGTAGAACCACATTTCTGTTGCTTCGAGTTTCTGCTTCATCTTTAAGGAGATTGTCCAGCATTTACTGCTATCTAGGAGGACCGATATTACATAACAGTTCAGTACTCTTTTCTTTGATTCTAACGAAGCATTAACAAGCAGAAAAAATCGTTAGCAATTAAGAAAAGAAGGTTAAACTGTCATGCAATAGCAATCCTCTTATAGCACAAAGAATGCTAAACAATCTCTCCACAGATAAATGAGGAACTGAAATGTCGTTCTACAGAAGGATGCTTAGAACACAATGGGCTGAAGTCATGAACAATTTAGAAAAAGTGGAACGAAAAGACACTTTTGCTTAAAGTCAAGGAAAAAGAGTAGACATTTTTGGAATGCATAATGAGAAAAGAAAGCTTGGAGAATTTTACACTCAAAAACGGAAAACAAAAGTAGCAAAGGGAAGCAGTTATTAACTTACTAAACAGGACATAGATGGATGACAGAACAGGGACTGGGTATGATAGTAATGAAAAAAAATTACTTAAAACTATGAAGGATAAGAAGTTGTGGAGAGCCATGATCACCCACGTCCTTTTTTTTGTTTCTTTTTCCAGAGAGGGGAGAAACACACTAGTTTCATAATACTAAATTACGAAGGGCCGATAAATTCATAACTAAGGCCCGGCATATAATTTTGGCAACCGTTTACTTCAGTGTAAAATAGAAAGAAGATATTAGATGAAATCAGGGATGAGATTTCATTATCTCAACAATGCACTTGCAGTCGCCTACCCAAGCGCTTGGTTCTTGAAAAATCGGCTCGAAGCGTTAATGATGCCTCTTACCGCTACGTGTGACCGTGTGTGCGGATCTCTCCGGTGAATGCTAACTGGTAAAGTGATATGAATTCCTTAACCTTGGGCCTTGTTGTCATAACGTGTACTTAAGTCACGTGACTAGTCGCTGCCCTGTTTTCAATCAGCCAGTTTTGTCTTCATTCAGTTATGTCACGTCGGAGAATATGAGAGACGTTGGTTGGTTGATTCTGTTTAGCGGCATATCAACCTCTATAGGTTATTGAATGCTGAAATATAAACATTTTGAATATAATTTTATGGCTTCAACTAAATATATTTTGTATATAATTTTATATTTTCAGTGTAAACGTATGTTTTATAAAGACATATAGTTTGATTTGGTGATTTCGTTTAGCGGCATATCAACCTCTATGCTGAAATTGAAACATTTTATGCCTTCAACTGCAGATATTTTGTACAAAATGTTATACGTTCAAAGTAAACGTATATTTTTTAGATATATAGTTTGTAGATAAAATGTATTGTTGATAAAAAAAAATCAGGTGTTTCTGGTAATTTCACTACAAAAAATGCATTGATGGTAAAAAAATATACTGTTTTTTGTTTGGGGAAGGGGTCACTATTTTCCCATAGCTGGAACCCTAACAGGTGCTACCAGCCCGGGTCAGGGTGAACCTTGGAACAACAACAGTTAGGAGGTGGTTATCCTTAGAACATCCAATCTCCCGATAAGAGACCATGTTGCTGGATTTGGTTTATCATCATACCCAGGGCGGATGGGAGACGTGCCACTATGACTCATTGGTCAAGCCGTATTACTTAATTGCATCAATAATAATGACGACAACAACAGCAACAACAGCACCAACAGCAATGCACACACTAGAAAAAGAAAATATATATGAAACTTAGAAAATAATGTCCGTTCTAATTACAATTTAAAATTATTGATCAGAATTCTTATCTGTTTTAATCTATAAAACATTAAAATGTCTCGAAAACCCAAACCAAAACGTTTCCCTTCTCCTACCCACAATCCTTTCGTAAAATGACTGTCTTTTCGGACACGCGTAGAGAGCAAGGCGTTATCATAGAATCTTTGTTTTGGGGAAGAGAAAGTTCAGCAAACATTCACAGGCAGTTAGTCATTGGTTATGTAATAAATAGAATAGAATAAATAATAGATGAAGGCCCAGTAAGGTGTGTCAATAGGGTTAATAACAACAGCTATCCTAAAGAGAAAGAATTTGATCTCTGTGACAGGCACTGCAATGGCAAGTCTGCTGCTGTAAATGAGAATAAATTCAAACAGCTGAAAGAAGTATCACTATTGCAAAATTCTGTGAATGTCTGCAGTTTAATGCAATCTCTGAGTAAAGTTTTGTTTGTTAGTTTAACGGCATATCGAATCCTTATGGGTCATTTAATGTCAAACTTTAATATTCTTGGGAGCTTTGAAGTAATGAAAATATATATTATTCTCCTTTCGCATTTGAATACATGGTAAATGATAGTCAGCTGTTGTGCATATACATGTTTGTGTGGACATGATTACTAGAGGCGGTGATATGTGTTTTTTTTATATTGTAGTTTTGTTGATGTTATATTTTGGAATAGAGTTTGTTTTCTTTAAGAAATTGTAGGATATTATATGGATAATTATTTAATGCCGAAATCTAAATATTTTGAACATAATTTTATAGCTTCAGCTAAATATATTTTAAACGCGAGTGTATGCCTTCAACTACAGATAAAATCTATTTTTGGTCATTTTGCTATAAAATGTATTGTTGGTAATACTACTATAAAATGTATTGTTAGTCATTTTGCTTTAAAGATGCATTGTTTCTCATTTTACTACGAAAATGTAATGTTGGTAAATATTTATATAAAAATGTATTGTTGGTATTTTTGCTATAAAAATGTATTCTTTATACTTTCATAGTGTTTTCTTTTTGTTTTTGTTTGGGGGGGTCCCAATTTGCTCATAGCTGGAAACCTAAATGGCGCTACCACAACGGATCATGGTGGACATGGGAACAACAGCAATTAAGAGGTGATATCACAATCCTCAAAACCTCCAATCTCTCGATCAGAGAACTTGCTGCCGGTTGTAGTTTATCGTCATACCCGAGATTTCTGGGCAAAGGTATGTGGAAAGAATGCCGACATACTCTCGTTCAAAGGTGCATTTCACGAGTGAGAGGGGAGGGGACTATGCTGAGGGCTAGATTTTTAATCGTGAGATTTTGTGCACATTATGATGTATTTTTATTATTATATTTGTTTTAAAGAACAATCGTTACTTATCGACTGACGAGGCGCTTCTTCGAGAGGAAATAATTGGCAAGGTAGTCTCAATGATTATCGCTACTGTAGTGAGTTCGAGTGAGCCGTCGGTAGCAACGAAGCTAAATATAAGTTAATATACTAAGTTTGTTTTCTTTGTCCTCTTATTTACAAGTGTTCAACCACATGAAATTTGTTTATAGTCCCCGGCTCAATTTAAGGGTCTACTTAAATCCTGAAGGCCTTTTTCGACTTTACACCCCTTTGAACAAATTTATACCACACAAAGGACGTATTGTTTTGATAAAAAGCACAAATCAGTTGATATTTTCCAGATATATCGGGGTCTCGGAGTGTAATAAACCGAAGAAAAATAAATTCTTTTTCTTCTTTTTTTAGGATCATCCTATAATCGTCACCACATTGAGTCGAAATGTTTGAAACACAGTTTGTTTGTTTTTATTATTTATTTATTTTTGTCCTATTTCTGATGGGCGATAAAAGCAGTTTTGTAAAAAGACAGCTCTGTAAAAAAATGTTTTCTCTTCAGAAACAAGTTGTGAACACTTGTTTGGGTTTTGTACGCCTTTCTAAATAACTCAATTTGACACATTTTCAGTTGATAGAAATACAATTTATCCAATCAATTTTCTTTGTCAATCTGAATTCTTTTGTTGATAACGTGTGTGTGTGTTTTCCCGCTCATTTTCCGTGTTTGTGTAAGACATAAATTTTGAATGAGTTTTTATCCGATATTACTTCTGTTTACTATAAATGTTATTTATGTTTACTATCTATTGTTTTATTATTTACTTAAACAGTGAAATCAATAATAACCAGCCTCGAATGAGAAGTTCTCCTCGAAAAAGACTCTCCCCATATCCGGGAAACCGCTTCTTTGATCGAAGCGTCCAAATATAAGGGTGCAATCTTTAAATAGGCAATTCAAACTTTGCTCTCTCAATATGGCCTCCGTGGCCAAATTGGTAAAGGCATGTTTCGGCTGTAGAAGCATTCGCAAAAGAAAATTCACACTAAATAAAATGTTTCTCCACAGAAGATGGTATATTGAAGAGTGCATTAAAAAAACTGTTACATATAACGTCACTTCGAACTGATTCCAATTCCAGTTCCTGAAAAATCCTTGCTTATCATGCTGACAACACACAGTTCTTGACAGTGACTGTGATAATCGAAAGTTGTTGAATATAGCACAAAAAAAAACAAGAATAGTGAACAATTTATTAATAGCTCCAATCCCGACGTACAACTTATTCGGAAATCAGAAAGATGGAATAAAAATTTGAAGTACAGATTTTGTCAGTGAATTTAATAAAACTTAAATAGATTCTTTTTGTCCCTAAATACACCTCTTATATATATATATATATATATATATATATATATATATATATATATATATATATATATATATATATATATAGTCCTGTGAGTAAGGGAAACTCGGATGAGTTCCACCACGGAATATGTGAGCCAGCGACGCTATATCGAGTCTAATTCGTTACCGTTTCGTCACCGAGTTCAGTTGGTATGACGTTTGCCTGATATCGTAACTGTCCGGGTTTCAATTCTCGGTAGTGGATGCGCACTGCTGATCAGTCCCAAATATAGGACGAAACGGTCGTCCAGTGTTTTCTGCATTCTGTTGAGGCTTCTTCTAGACTCGATGAATTACTTAATTATGATTATCTCAACTCCTCCTAATAATTTCTATCACATATATTACTTCATTTTTAGTGTATACTCGTGTTTGAAATTGACATCACGTTTTTTTAAACAGTGTGTATTATATCTAGCGACCTACACTCTCGAGAAAATTTAATAAAGAGAATGTGCCCCACCCCGGCAAAATTCGAACACGCGAACAACTCCTATGTAGGAGAAACTACCGTTTTGTCTAGCGTACTTTAGACCGTTTGGACCAAGAGAGCTGCGTACCCACCATATATATATATATATATATATATATATATATATATATATATATATATATATATATATATATATATGTGTGTGTGTGTGTGTGTGTGTGTGTGTGTGTGTGTGTGTGTACAAATATTGCTCTGTATTAATAAATACTCAAGCTCTTTTTTGTGGATCAGTTTTAATATTTTATATTACCAGGACCCACTTGGATTATATACCAACGGATTTTTTACCTTTACTATATATATATATATATATATATATTAAATAGCAATGTTAATGTGATTAATGGCAAAATCACTTCGCTAACAAAACTTAATGAGACATTAACTTATTATCAATTCCTTGAATAATAAGATAATTGTGCCCTGAAGATGATAATTTGAAATTGTTGAAAGTACGTGTCTTCCATTTGACACCAACTCGAATATATATTATTCAAGGAAATGATAGAAAGGTATTGTCTCATTAAATCTTGTTAGCTAAGTGATTTCGTCATTAATTACATTAACATTGTTATTTAAGTCATCGTATAAATTATTTCTTTATGATATATATATATATATATATATATATATATATATATATATATATATATATAGTAAAGGTAAAAAATATTATATATATATATATATATATATATATATATATATATATAATGCGTGTCTTTTTCTGTTTACAGATAGACGAAAAAGGGCGCCTGTTGTAAAGTGATAGCTAGTTTCGTAATCGTTTTTTTTCCTGTGTTCATTAATCATTGGGTACTACATGGCTGGTTAAGATTAATTTAATAAATAACTAGGGAATCAGGGTCGTTAAACTGGACTGCATTTAAAAGCCCGGCGCTACTTGCAACTTTGGGGAGTTACACTGAAAATAAACTAGGCTAACATGGGTTATTAATAAGAAAATCGCTTCCAAATTTTCGAACCACTGAGCTTTTCAAATGTACTTCGCTATTTGTTAGCTCGATCTGGCCATTCTGTAAACATGCGCGCTTTCTGTGTATTAACGGGGAACTTTTCAACCCACTCTTCACTGAGTGCTCTACAGTTATGATCTCGTGCCAGACTTAATCAATTTGGCGCATGTGCAAGTGTTCTCATTCCGCCTGATCACGTGTAGGCGTACGTGGGCATCTGTTTCTGTCTTATTTTCTTTCTCACTTTATCTGATTGCAATTCTGTTTATACCAGAATATCTGACTTCCTGTGCATTTATTGGTGATGTAATAAAACTGTGTTATGGAGCACATAGAACGGAACGAACTCTTAATAATTAGGGCGCCTGCGATAGATCGATGGCTAAAGAAGCAAGTCTCGAATGCTATTGCTAGTAAGTTCGATTACAGTCGTGTTCTAGCGCCAGACAAAACTAAGCATTGTGGTGTAGATCCAGACTAAACTAATGCTTGTAAATATCGACAGATGCATGATAATGGTAATGCAATTCTTGGTGCTAGGCGGTCGGGTGCTAACGAAATAGTCGCACCATCTCATTATCGGACGCTATTCGTTTGAGGAATTATATTTCCTTACTCATTAAACAATTTTTATCGTGCTTTGGATATTTTTACTTGGTCGCCAATGTAAAATTGGCACTAATTATTCAAAATGGCGACCGCTTGTTTGATAAATTGGGACAAATTATGCAAGAAAAAAAATGCTGGTTTCCGGAATTGTACCTGTTAGTAATAAATGAACAGCTTTTATTAGATTTTTATAAGATATTTTTCCTCGCCAAAGTCATAAATATACACAGTATGCTAAAACTTAGACACACAAAGGTATACACTTTAATCTGTAAATGTCAGTTTCGATTACAATAAATTTACTCTCAGTGGTCATTTGTTCACTGAACTAATTTGTATGCATTTATACAAGAGGTCAGATTTTAATTAGCAGTAACATTTTTTTATTGTTCTTTTGTTAAACTTTCGACGAACTATTTACAGTTTGTATGTCACCTAAGAAATTAATGTCCACCGTGCCAAAAATGACACGAGGGCAATGATGAGTTATATGTAGAAATAGTGCCGGATTTTTTAGAAACCTGCAATTAATCATCACCAGCCCCATCACCGGATGTGTTCGTAGGGTTACTGCGCAACTGAGCACCTGACCAGTTCCTTCTACCTATAGTGGGTTGAAAGCCGGAGAAGTATTTATTTAAGCTCGGTATGTCTTGGACAAATAGATCTGGTGGAGCCCATTCTTCCCCGGGTCAAATCACAGCCAGTCCTCCAACTTGAAGGTTCACTTTGGTCGCGGCTACATAGCCGTTGATTCCATTGATGGAACCCTCTCCACTTGCCACTGACCGGTCTAGGAAGCCTTCTGTCATCCCTGCACTGGCTGCCTACATAACTATGGAACCCAGCCTCTCCCATTGTGCTAGATGGCAGTTGAGTCTATAAGAAGGTCCATCCGCCCTTTGACAGGCTTTGTTTTTAATCCTGCTCTGTATCTCACCAGAAATGCCTGTTGGTGGAACCAGTTTCCTCACCAATGACCCAACCATGCGGTAGGTAGTAATGGTTACATGGTACCACTAACATTCGTAGAGTGTCCTGATGTATAATAATTATTATTATTATTCGTCAACAAGATCTCTGATAGGGAGTTTGGAGGTTTTGAGTAGCGTGGAACCACCTCTTAATTTCAGTTGTTCCCAAGTAAACCCGACCCTGGGTGGGAACACCTGTTAGCGTCCCTTCTATGGGCAAATAGTGAAACCCCAAATAAAGAAAAACACTATGAAATTATAAAAATACATATTTATAGCAAAATGACCAACGATAAATTGTATATGTAGTTGAAGCCATAAAATTGTGTTCAAAATTTTCGGCATTAAATAACCCATAGAAAGTTGGTATGCGGCTGAACAACATCAACCAAACAACGAACATGAAAGAACTCTTTCATGACAGTAATCCATATGATATCTTACAATTTCTTAAAGACATCAAACTGTATTCTAAAATATAACTTGAACAAAACTACAACATAAAACACACATATCACCACCTTTAGTAATTATGTCCACACAAGCATGTATATGCACAAAAGCTGAGTATCATCTACCATGTACTCAATTGTGAAAGCAGAATAACATATACTTTTATTACTTCAATGCACCCAAGAAAATATAAATGATCTATAAGGAATTGATATGTCGTTAAATAAACAAAACAAACGTATAGTTATTCAGTTATGTGCCATACGCGATACACGCTAAGATGATCATGTATATTTCGATACATGTATCGAAGGTGAACATGTATATTTCGAGGCAGATTTTTTCCAGCAGTAGGTTGCCATTTCTTTCTCCAGTAGACTAGTTGCCATCCAAGGTTATAGAACATGGTCTGTCCTGCTATTTACCCATAGATGGTGGGAGAAGAAGAGGGCTCATACCTTTTCCTAAGGGTATTAGCACGTAAGTGAATGTAATGGATTCGACTGGAATTCGAACTCGGGTCTCCGATTCCTCACTCCAAGCCGCTTTCCACCGTGTCTGGATTTATTTCAGAAACATATAATTAATACTGCATATTTTTTAGAATCCTATAATTAATACCTGATTTTAATTTTATTTTTATAATTTATACTGGATTTTATGGTAGGCATCAACGCGTTAAATGTAACACTTATAAGCTTTCTTTTACTATGCACTATATCCATTCTGACGTGGATGATCATGGCTCTCCGTGATTTCCTTTGCTGCTCTAAGTAAATAGGCTACTCACTATTTCCAATTTCTTATCTTATGTTCATTATACCTTGCGAGTGTTAAATTCTCCAAGCACTCTTTCCTCATCATGCCACACAGAAATTTTGGCTGTATCTTTCATATACTTCCTATTTTCTCTAAGTCTTCCTCGTTGCTTACATTTTCCTTGGTATGACGATAAACTAGATCCGGCAGTAAGGCCTACGACCGGGGGATTGGAGGTTTTGGGAGAACGTGGAACCACTTCCTAACTGTTCTTGTTTCCAGATCCACCCTGGCCCGAAGTGGTAGCACCTGTCTCAGCTATGGGCAAATAGTGAAACTCCAAACAAAAACAAAACATAATAAAAGTATAAAAAAATATTTTTATGGTAAAAATACCAGCAATATATATTTTATATAAGAAAATCACCAACAATATATATAGCAAAATTACCAACAATACATCTTAACCATTTTCTTATATAGAAACATTGGTGGTACTTTAGGCCAAAATTTGTAAAAATTTTCTATTAGAACAATTTTTCAGGGAAATAGATTTCTCAAGCACACTGTTATCGCTCTTTCCATTATTGATGGGAGTTTCCTTCCTAACCTTTTGTTCTGAGTAATGTGGAACGTCAGCATCTCATGTCATTATTTTTACTTCGAGTTACATGTGCTATCCATTTTAGTTGTTTCTGTTGCTGAATTTCCTCAAGTGATATCGTTTCTATTATTTTGGTATTAGGCTATTCTGGCATAAGGTCACAAATATGGGGTACCAGGTGAGAATCGAACTCACTACAGTAGCGATAATCATTGAGGCTACCTTGCCAATTATTTCCCCTCGAAGAAGCGCCTCGTCAGTCGATAAGTAATGATTGTTCTTTAAAACAAATATAATAATAAAAATACATCATAATGTGCACAAAATCTCACGATTAAAAATCTAGCCCTCAGCATAGTCCCCTCCCCTCTCACTCGTGGTAATGCACCTTTGAACGAGAGTATGTCGGCATTCTTTCCACATACCTTTGCCCACGAATCTCGGGTATGACGATAAACTACAACCGGCAGCAAGTTCTCTGATCGAGAGATTGGAGGTTCTGAGGATTGTGATATCACCTCTTAATTGCTGTTGTTCCCATGTCCACCATGATCCGTTGTGGTAGCACCATTTAGGTTTCCAGCTATGAGCAAATAGGCCCCCCCCCAAACAAAAACAAAAAGAAAACACTATGAAAGTATAAAGAATACATTTTCGTAGTAAAATGAGAAACAATGCATCTTTAAAGCAAAATGACCAGCAATACATTTTATAGTAGTTTTACCAACAATACATTTTATAGAAAAATTATCAAAAATAGATTTTATCTGTAGTTGAAGGCTTACACTTGCGTTTAAAATATATGTAGTTGAAGCCATAAAATTATGTTCAAAATATTTTGACTTCGGTATTAAATAACCACAGAGGTCATATGACGCTGACCAAAATCAGCCAGCCAACATAAAAGAACTCTTTCATGACATTAATCTATATAATATCCTACAATTTCTTGAACAAATCAAACTGTACTCCAAAATATAACTTCAACAAAACTAAAATATACAGCACACATATCACCGCATCTAATAATCATATCCATGCAAACATATATATGCACAAAAGCGCAGTATCATCTACCATGAATTCAATTGTGAAGGCAGAATAACATCTATCATATTTTTATGTAGAAATTAAGTGGGATTTGAATAATCATAATTTAATTCAAATCATCCTTAATGCTCCTGGTAGAGCGGCTTGGGTACAGAAGTCATGATTCATGGGGCACAGTCCGTTGCTATAAAGTAAACTTGGATGAGTCACACAACGGAATTTGTGAAGAGTTGTCGCTATATTGAGTCTGGTTTGTTACCTCTCTATCACCGATGCCCGTTGGTACAGTTGATATCACGCTTGTGTCGTATCGTAACTTTCCGGGTTCGATTGTCGGTAGTGGATGCGCACTGCTGATGAGTCCGAAAAAGGACGAAATGGCCATCCAGTGCTTTCTGAAATCTATTGAGGATTATTCTAGACTCGACGAATTTTGATCATATTTTTATTACTTCAAAGGCTCCCCCCAAAATTAAATTTCGGCATTAAATGAGCCATAAGTTGTTTATGTGCCTTTAAACAAACAAATGAATCAATCAAAATTGAACTACCTCTTAAAGAAGGCATATTTCGCTTTCTCTTTGCGTCTTCATATTTCTGTGCCCCACTTCCCGTCTTCTGTCACACCACCATTCAGTAGTTGATTTTTATATGCTCCATTATTTAAAAAATAAGCAAATGTATTACTAAAGTATTCTATATTTCATTCATCTATTCTTAATTATAAAAGCGAATGTCCACACAGATATGAAACAGGTGTTATAAAATCAAACAAAAAAACAACAAAAAAACATGTGCGGAAATGATTTCCTCTTTGGACATATTTTTTTTATAGAGAATTAAGCAACAGAAAACAAACACTTATCAACAATAATTTCTCAATTTGATTAAGAAACAAGTTTGACTTTAAAGAAATTTTAGAAAAAATAATATAAACAACCAATTTATCGGTCCTTGCATGGAATATTGCTGTCATGTATGGACTGGTGCCGCCGCTGTACGTCTCGAGGTCCTCGACAAAATGCAGAGACGAATATGCAATGTGATACGTCCTGATCTGGCATCTAGTCTACAGTCGCTTCATCACAGACGTGCAGTGGCATCTCTCTGTCTCTTCTGCAAGTATTTTCACGGCAACTGTTCCGACGAGTTGCTTTTGCTGGTTCCCAGATTGCATGAATTTAAGCGACCTACCAGGCTGGCATCTCGCGAACGGAGGCATATATATATATATATATATATATATATATATATATATATATATATATATATATATATATATATATTATTATTATTATTATTATTATTTACATGCCAATTTATCCGGTAAATTCGACGCTGAGTTGAAAAGTATCAATAAACGCTACAAACCTAAGGCACATCATCAGCGACCTTCCTAGTGTCCTTCCTTCATCAGTTCTTAACTCGGTATCTATACTGATGATACAACTTATGCTAAGTTTGATCGGTTTGATAATGTCAAATTGGCAGCTGTCTCAAAAGTGACCTACAATCTGTTGTTAACTGGGACAAAAAAAGGCCTGTTATTTTTAACGCTTCCAAAATTAAACTTTTAATCTTCTTAGAGAACCTTTATTGCCTTACCAAACGGAGAATGTAAAAGTGAGAAGGAATACTGTGTTGCTCTAACCTTCTAAGTGCAAAGATTTTATCAGTATTTTAAATCCGGTCTTTGGCGCTTGTTGGAAACACGCAACCATCACAACCATAAGGCAATTCGCAATACGCCTTTTTTATTTCTTATTGTAACTAGAAATTTAAAAAATCAAATTTTGTCAAGCTGAGAACCAGTCCTAATTTGTTCTTTGTTTGATTTTTTGTTTTGTTTTTTGTTAGTCTTTTTGACAACTTTTTACATTAACGCTGAATAAGCCAGTCTGACAGAGTATTACTACCGCTGTGTGTCTCATTCTTAGTGATTGTCTCCCCAAATTGTGGTACTTTGCCAGGCTCGGTTAAACGTAATAAATCCCCAATGATCCCTCACCAGGAATTAAGTGTCTGGCAATCTCATCTCGCAGACCATAATTAATTGAGAGACTTCGATCATCAGTTGGTGCCTCACACTTGTGACCAAATCGAGCTTAATTAAACAAAATGGCACTTCGGCATCGACTATTCGCTTTTAAGCTCTTCTCGCTGACTATTTTTCCTGCAGGGAATTTTATTCTCACTTGGTGACTCATCTCTTGTAGGTTTGTGCCAGAAGCACACCTTTTTATTAGGTTGGTGCAAAAATAATGTCGTTTTCTCACATGAATTTGAACGTCAAAAAAACGACATTATTTTTGCACCAATCTAATAAATATTTTTTCATTGCTCACAACTTGAAACTTTTATTGCCTCATAAAACAAACGTACGTCTTGCGTAATGTTTCTAACGGATCCATCTCCATGTTGTGTCCATGCTAAGTCTGTAAAGTATAGTGCCACAGCCTCACAACGCAACGTGTTGCTTCGGTGGCTTTCCTAATAAGTAGGTTTTTTACCAGGTGGCGTTGCTAACCCTATACCCAGCCAGTTTTGAATGCGGACTTGACCTTCTCCTAGACCTGTTGCCAATCGAGACTAGAGAACCCAGTCTGTTATTAAGACAGATTTTATTGTACTTTCTTTAATAAGTGCTGTTTTGCACACTGTCAGTTACAAACTTAGTAGGAGGGATTGAGAAAATGTCATTTTTATAAGCAGGGACAAAGTAGGCAAAGAAGTGCAGATATGAAATAGAAAATAGGTTGGTGTGTCCAGCAGAATTGAGTAATGATGATATATATATATATATATATATATATATATATATATATATATATATATATATATAATTATTACTTCAAACGTTATTTTAAGTGGATACTCATGTTCGAGTAGACGCTCCGTTTATTTATTAAACAGTATATTTATTCATTTTTCGTCGCTCTGATTTTCGAGAAAAATATGCGCGCTTCGGCAGGATTCGAACCTGCGTTCGCCTAGGGAAAACCGTCATCAGATCTGACGTGCTGATTAGTGTCTTTAAACACAGATTTTTCTCTGACTCTTTAAAAGTAATTTGTAAAGAACGGGGATGGATTTTTTTTTTTAAATTTATTAATCCGACAGATTTTTATTACTTAGACGTTATTATCTCAAGAGTCAGAGAAAAATTAACCCATACCTGGTGGGGAGAAATGGTGGATTCATACATTTTCCGAGGGTATTTACGCGTAAGTGAATATAACGAACCCAACAGGAATTGGTACTCAGCTCTCCGATTAACACCACCTGCACATCCAAGCTTTCAGCGCCTGGTATTCCAAAATGGTCACCCATCTAGGTGCTGAGCAGGCCCAACGTTGTTTAACTTCAGTGATCGCACGGGAATCGGTGCTTCAACGTGATGTGGTCGTAAGTCGTGAATATTGGTGTGGTGTCCTTGGGTTTCTAATTGATAACGGGACTCATGGCCAGTCTTATATCGGAGTTTGTAATGTTAGTTTTATCAGAAACAAATACAGCATTATGTAAGGGTTGAAATATCCAAGGTAGTAGTGAATGTGTTAATAGTCACTGCAAATGTCTATGAACTGGGGAGAAGATGAATTGTAGTTTCTCAAATCGTTATTCTTCGAGTAAGTTACAAAGCACACTAAGAATTGGCAACAGGAGATCATCTACATATTTAGCATGTTGCCTTCTCCGCTGCTCGCTCTGTTTGTCGGATAATCAACTCCTCTCTGTTCTGTTAGCTACTTCTGACGTTTGCTCGATTTGAGAATAGCATGCAACATCAATTTTCCAATTTCTGAATATGTAAACCTTTAGAAGCCAGCTCCGCGCAGCAGAGATCGCAGTAACAGAAGTAACACGGTTATATTCAATTTGGGTTAAAAGTGAAGATTGATTTTTTTTCCTCTCTTTTTTGTCTATTTTCCAATTGTTAAGATTTTCTGGAATATTTTCCTAGCCAATGTTTGAATAAAGACTGAAGAATTAATTTTTGGTAAACTTAGACCTTCGAGCCCACAAAAAAAAACGGAGAATTGACAACAAAACAGTATTTATCTATTAGATTGTTTATTTACACTATTTAAATTTATTTATTAGATTGTTTATTGGAATGGTTGACAAAACATTGGCTAATTGCCAATCGATTCAAACTTTATAAAATGGTAAATAATAAGGATTTCCTTGTAGTTGGTTTCCATATTTTAATAATTTAGTAAATGTTTATAAATTTATGAATAAATATTGTTTTCAGTACTTGTCTATATTTCTGAGATGAGGTATTATGATAGTTCGATCAATGTAAATAGTGAAAATTGTTTTCATATTTATTTCTTTATAAATTGTTAAATTATTGCATTGCTTTAGTTTTAATATAGTTGTATTAGCTTTTAGGATGTTGTAATTATAAAATTATTCTTTTAAATAAACATTCTAATAAATAAATAGTTTAATATTTAGCGGCCATCAAACAACAATATCTAAATATTAGATTTTAGTCCTCCTTAGATTTTGTCCTGTCTGACGATCCCCCATAGCGCGAAACTCAAAGTTACGATTTGGATCGGGGTCCATCAGCGCTGTTATATATATATATATATATATATATATATATATATATATATATAAAACGAAGCGCAGCTTGAGTTGCTACTCAAGTTTCAAGCGACTAGAACGCATTCTAGTCCTTCGTTGAGTGTTGACGCTGTCAAGTATTTTTTGCTCTGTATAGATCAGTGATTATCAACGGGGTTCGGGTGGACCACCGGTGGTCCACATAGCATTTCTAGTGGTCCACAGAGAATTCGTAGCCATTAAAAAAATTGTAGCCATTTCACAAAAATGTATCTAAATTATCCATACATTGAAGAATTAAAAATATATATTTTGTTTAATTACACACATGTTTACTATATTTGAAAATTTCGAAATTACTTAGGTATTCTGCAGTGCTATATTTATTTTAGAGTGGGAAGTAAATGTAGGAGTGGTCCATTTGAATTTTTTGAAGAAAAAATTGTCCATGGGCTGAAAAAGGTTGAGAAGAGAGTCTAGGTGATTGGCACTTTAATGTGAAACGTAGGTAGCTGTTTGCATTTTGGCCTTTTATTTTTTTCTTTACTTATCCGAGATTTTTTTCTTAAGGTATTAAATCTTCTAGCAAGTTGTCTGTTGGTTACACCAACATTGTTGTATTTTTTTAGTAATGACCGCTTTCTCGTTGCACAAGGATATCTAGCTACAACACGATATCAGCCTTGATCAAGTGACAAGAACCAGTCAAGATAATTGGAGATTACCTGCGCCACATACGATTCGTATCAATACTCTGATGGTAAGACACAGGCCGGATCGCAAATGCCCGTATCATATCATAATGATATGAGTATTGCTTACAGTACGGGATGCTCCCAAGCAGTCTCCCATCTAAGTACTGACCAAGTTTGACGTTGCTTAATTTCAGTGATCCAACGAGAACCGGTGTCTTCAGCACGATGTGACTACGTGATTGGCTGCTATTTGATTTCTCGTACTACCATCGTTTGAGTGGTCCTCAAATACGGACAGAGCAGATGTTTTGTTTTAGTTCTTTGCTAGGGGCTTACACTCTCTACGGGGCGCGTTTCTGACCATGAGACCCGTGTTCGAATCTCACCACGGTTGATTTGTAGACTTCCTAATGTTATCGGTCTGGAGGGGTCGATCCCAGCATGCGGCACCTTTGGAAAGTGCCTGAAAATCATACCACGGTTTGACCCAAGCCTTGTGAATGAAATTGGGTAGACGGAATCTTTGGCAGCCGTCGATAGCTGTGCAAGCACAAAGTTACAAGTCATCGTGACCGAGGGTTTGAGTGTGCTGGCCTTGTTCAGATTGTTGATCATGCTAGATAACGCACTCTCTCACAGAAACTGTAACTAAGGTTTGCTCAGCATAGTTGCAGTATAAACCACAGGTTAGCTCTGTGGGTGTTGAACAAACACAAACGTGCCTGAGCGAGCGTCTGCAATAGGGATTGGCTAGCCATCTTAATAGACGGGTATCCTCGAATACAAGTGGACAGCTCTTTTTTTTTACACTCTCTAAAATATATATTGAAAGACCTTACAAAATCAAGCGATGTCTGTACTTGGAGTTAAGTGAGAAAAGGCTTTGCACAGAGCCAATCCCAATCTCTGAATTTCGAATTACTTTATATTATATTCTCAACCTGTTTTCCCTTGTGGAAATCTTGAAATAGTTTTTCATGTCTGGCGGAACCCCTGCATAAAAATTATTATATACAATTTTCTTTTATATTTTTATCGTAGCTCGTGTAGTAAGCATATGTTTTTTGTATAACTGTTTTAAGGGAAAAAATTATCCCCTTTTTGTCAAATTTATTGGCAATGCAATATATATATATATATATATATATATATATATATATATATATATAAATGAATGGATTTCTAGGTATCCTTGGAAACCCTCAATTATGAATCTTTGCCGTGCCTTTAAAACCGTAGATATAAAAAAAATAAGTTACTCCAAAATTCGCTTGACGAGGAAATGGAACTAATGTCTTTAATTTGGTAACAAAATTGAATTCAAAGGCTTTGGCTTCCATTTTCGAAACATGGTTATCACTGTGTAGCGATAAAAACCATATTTTAAATCAATTAATATAAAATATTAATGCTCCGTAAATTTACATTGAGCACTATTGTGTAAAAATAAAAATATCTATAAGAACACCGGATTTTATATCTTACTGTTCTTTCTTTTTATTTATATATATATATATATATATGTGTGTGTGTGTGTGTGTGTGTGTGTGTGTGTGTGTGTGTGTGTGTGTGACCTCAAACTGAGGTTTCATTCACAATAGCAAAATCTATAAATACACACAAAACAAAAACAACCAATATTTTAATTTTACCTGGGATTTTCCAACAACATGCCTTACATGTATAGTCAGCTATGTGCCATGCGTGATACAATGCATAGGCGATCACGTATCTTTCGATACATGACTGACGAGGCCATAGAACCCGGTCTGTCCTGCTATTTAACCATAGCTGGGGGGGGAGACGAAGAGGAATCATACTTTTCCCAAGGGTATTAGCACATAAATGAATGTAATGGATTCAACTAGAATTCGAACTCGGCTGTCCAATTCCTCAATCCGAGCCGCTATCCATTACTCCACCGTAAGATTACAAATATAACGAAAATTACTGAAAAATGCATTAGCCTATTTATCCCTGTTTCACGCGGAATCCCTAGCGAACCTTTACCGATCCCTAGAGAATACTGGTTGAGAAACACTGTTCTGGAAAGGTTTCGTAAATGAAAACCAGGAGTTTCTCCCTCCCAGTGACTCACAGCGCGACTGGATATCAACACAGCTGTTATTTCTACGCCCACGTGCATTACAAATATATACAAGCATGCACATTGCGTTTCGTATAAGTGAATAAAGTGAGATCTATAAAACGGATTGATATATTGATTAACTGAAATCGTTTGTTCGATATTTTTTCCAATTTGTTTTATTTGGCGCGTAGCCATTTTTTTTTAATGACGTAACATTTTCCCGTCCGGTGCAGATGTATATGAATAGTGTCGTGGCTTTTGTTGAATTGTATTGTAATCATCTGCAGCTGATAATACGCAACAGATGCACGGCTCGTAAGCGAAAGAATTATTGGGATTAAGGACGTGTCAGTTTTTGTTCCCAATGTGTTATTATGAACGGCCTGCTTGTGGTTGTCCAGAAGGAAAATACTGGACTTTGGTTTACAATGATGTCCACCCTATACACGGCCCAAGAGCAACTCGAGGTAAAGACTACAGAGTAAGAAGCACCACCTCAAGCAAGGTGATAATGCCACCAAAACGCAAGCGGCCACCGGAAGTGAAAGTGAAAGAAACGGAACCGGAAACCCAATCCTTAACAAGAAACAAGAGATAAACCTCTACTCCTGTTCAATTTTGTGTAACAGAAGTAGAATAACATCCATGGGTTCATAATTTCAAAATCACAGATGTCGTTGCAGTGACCAATGTATACTATGATTAATTAAAATATCATATCCCTTCAGGTCGTAGGTGAATATGGCTCTTCACAGCTTCCTTTTCTTTATTATCTGTGAATTACCGTGCATTCTTGGAAAATATAATGCAATGGTTTCCCGTAATCTTCTCCACTATTTGGGATTCAGAGTTTTCCTTCAATTAGACATGTTTCCACCCAAGGCTGAAGTGTTCAGTCTACCCTACTACTTAACCCATAGCTTGCTCCGCTGTGTGCGGCTATGAGTTTTAGAGTTATAAATATTTTATTGGAAAACTGTTCATCCTGATTTGAGTAATCACGATGTAATTTTCTTTTAAATCATTTCATCCCCAAGAAAGGCGATAATGCCACTGAGACGCAAGGGTGTTACTGAGAGTGAAAGAGAATCAGAAGAATTTAGTTGGAAGAAAGGACAAAAAAAGAACAGGATTCAGGAAGACAGAAGATGACGATTGACGTTGCATTCAATTTTTTGAAGATTGTATGTGGCAAGGGAAGCAAGAAATCGGAAGAGATTTCCTCGGGCCAGAAGTAAGCGATCATGATACCCCACCATTTTTTTGTTAAATGCTACATCTCTTCAGGACGCAGCTGACTATGGCTCTCCACAATATACTTCTGTTTTTATTTTTTTTAATGTCACGTCCTTTCATGATGTTGACAATCTTGACTAGCATAGTTTTTTTAAAAAGCTTAGTAAATGACAATGTCATTCTAACTGGAATGTTGACGTCGCCCGCGAACATCGTGTATCACTTGTTTTCAGGCATCAGTGTCCCATGTACTACTGACAGTAGTATAGCCACTCGTATTCGAGGATACCCGTATCCTCGGGTGGCTACCCAATCCCTGTTGCGCATTTTGTGACACATTTTCTGTTTATTCAACAGAGCCCACCTGTGGTTTATACTGCAACTATGCTGAGCAGACCTTAGTTACAGTTTCTAGGAAAGAGCGTGTTATCTAGCGTGATCAATAGTTTGAACAAGGCCAGCACGCTCAATCCCTCGGCCACGATGACTTGTGACTTCGTGCTTGTGCTTGCACAGCTATCGACGGGCCCAAGGGTTCCGTCTAATTTCACTCACAAGGCTTTGGTCAACCCGTGATATGGTTTTCATGCACTTTCCAAAGTGTCTTACGCTAGGATCGACCCCTCCAGTCCGATGACATCAGGAACTCTCCTGCTGACATATCGACCATGGTAAGATTCAAACCCGGATCTCATGGTCAGAATGCGAACGTTCTAACCACTCGTAACAGTAATGACGGCCGATACATCTGGACCTAGACTCCACACCACTAGCGGACCGACGACGGTTTCAGCTTGTCCGCTGGCAAGTGGGCCTTCTGATAGAGTGGACTCCCCAAAGTAAATTAAAATGCAATAAAGAAACAAACACAGAAAACTGTTTTAGTAATAAAAAGGAATTAAGAAGATTATCAAGTCATTTGCCCACTATCAGTTGCTTATGTTCAATGTGAAAGGCGTCCTGGATATGACGATAAACTACATCCGATTGCAAGGCCTCTGATCGGGAGGTTTTGAGGAGCGTGGAACCACCTATTAATTGTTGTTGTTCCTAGGTCCATCCTGTCCCGGGGTGGTAGAACCTGTTAGAGTTCCAGCTATGGGCAAATAGTTAACACCTAAGCTGTGGTCAAAACACTATGAAATTATAAAAAATACATTTTTATAGTAAAAATACCAGCAATACATTTTTGAAAAACAAATTACGTATTCTATTCATACGAACTACCCTAAAAATCTTGACGGCATTAAATAACCTACTGAGGTTGATATGCCGTAAAGCAAAATAATCCAAACCAACTTGAGAGGACATTTTCAAAGCTAAGCATCATAACGTGAAGATTAATAAATTCAAGAGAATTTCGAATCGTACATGTTGTTATCCATTGATAAGGAATTGCTAAATGAATTTGATGCAGGAACAATTATTGGCAGATTCGCACAATCATCTTGTGAATACAAACGATCGCTCTTAATATAGTGGACGGTATGTAATTATCTATTGTGCTTTTGAACTATCTATTAATGCGTAACTTGTGCAGTTAGCTATTTTAAAATATCAGCCATATATCAAGTGATATACCGAATAGAAATTTATCTTGAAGAAGGACTGGAAAGATAGTGTTTAAGGACCACGGAAATTCATTTGTAGTAACTTTTATAAGCGTATTTAATAATAATAATAATAATGATAATGATGATGATGATGATGATGATAATAATAATAATAATGATAATAATAATAATAATAATAAAAAAAAAAAAAATAATAATAAATCGACGCATACGCCCCCATAACGAATAAAAAAAACAATAAAGAAACAAAAACAGGCAACTATTTTAGTAATAAAAAGCAATAAGAACTTTTTTAAAAAGTAATCTGCATACTATCAGTTGCTCAAGTTCAATGTGAGTGGACATTATCAAAGCTAAAGATCATAAAGACACGTTTAAGAAATTCGCTTTCTGGCGAGAATTTGGAATCATGTTGCTATCCATTGATAAGGAATTGTCAGATGAATTAGATGCAGAAGCAATTATTAGCAGATTCACACAATCATCTTGTGAATACAAACGAATGCTCTTAATATAGCGGGCTGCATGCAATGCCCCATTGTGCTTTTGAACTGTCTGTTGATGTATAAATTGTGCTGTAAACTATTTAAAAATATCAACCAATTACCTAAAATTAAAAAGTAAATAAAAATTCAATTATAACATTCTGTATTTGCATTTGTTATCTACTGCCAGTAATATATACAGTATACATATACTGTAATTACTAAAAAATACACATTTTTCCACAAGAATATTAACTTACCGTTTTTCCATATGTATTTTTAATTTTATTTATTCGTTATTAGAACTAAATGAAAGCATTGTAGTTGTGGGTGGGCCCATTTTGTCTCTTGGCAACCAATATCTTCAGACGCAGTCAGCGAGTGCCCAACACCATTACCATACAGCTGCAACTCAGCTTCAAACACATTTCAGAATTTTCAAGGAGACATGAGCATCGCGTCAGACAATGCACAAACTACAATACAGTTTCAGTGGCCGTTGCGTGTGTCGCTCCCTAATGGATATTCAACTGATGTAGAAATTGCAACCACGTTCGGCTGTGTTGTTTACTGATGAATGCAGAACAACTCTGTAGCAAAACAATGGTCGTCAATGTTTATGGAGTGGCGAAGATGAGCGTTGTGCTGAACTTGGTCATTGTTGAAGGGATGGAACCACCCTGAGTGACACCACGATGGTCCTAACTTCATCTCCCTGACGACAATACATCTCTTTGTGCTGGTATCGTCAGTACGTCTCCAAGATGCTTGTGTCTCACACATGGATTTTCCAGACATGTGACCGGATATCAAATCGAAAGAACACGTGTGAGACCAGTTAAAATGGCACGTTTATGTTCGAGAACCACCCACCACGCTCATCTGACCTTCTAGAACTATGTTGCCGTTGTGGAGATGGGAAATGCCATATCATAAAACAAGGTCGTCTGACTGGTAAGCAACATGAAGCAGAGATACCAGGCAATGATCGATGCTGTGGGTGGAAGCACACGTTTCTGAATTTTACCGTAAGCCAGGTCGTGTGCAAGTGGTGTAATAAATAGCGGCTTGGAACAGGAAATGGGAGAGCGGGGTTCGAATTCCCTTGGGAAATTTATGAATCTATCTTCTCCCCCTAGACATGAGTCAAATAGTAGGACTTTGTTAATTTGTTAATACAATATTTAATCTAAAAAAAATAATTATTCTTACAATCCCAAAATATGTTCCGGCTTTAAATAACCTACAAAGGGTTGATAAACCGTAAAAAGAAACAAATGAATTAATTGCTTTAAGCATGAAAGCAGCGTTAGATTCATTATTGACATTGAGGTAAAATTCCAGCGACGACAGACTGTTCCATGCTTAAGCATCTTTATCAGGACATGGCCTAAATATTGTGTTTAAGCATGAAACAGACTGTTGCCGCTTGATGTTGACTAAAATATCCATAATATAATTCCAAGGAGGATATTTATTTATTATCTTTTTATTAAGGGCTTCTTTATTAGACTAACTAATTTCAAATTGTGTTGATTTATCCTGCCTAAAATAACAAGCCATATCGGCCAATTTGCTGCATCACTCGACGTACAAATTTCCACGCTTTAATTTTAAAATCTTTGGCCAGGTCATCCTATTTTAGTTTTACTACTATCTCTGCATTTCTCCCTCCTCCCCTTTCACTTCCTTTACACGCTCTCCCTCGCTTTCTCTACTTCACGTTTTTAAAAGAACTTTATAATCTGTTATTTTTCTTTCTTCCTCTTCCTCTTTCATCTCTTCTCCTTTGCTTTCCCTTTCTCCTGCTAATCTAGTATATCAGTCCGGGGGAAATTGTCCCCGTTTATTAAGAACGTTCGGTCTGAAGAAATGAATATATAGAAATATTCACAAAATAAATTATAAACGAAATGGATCTTTAATGTTTTCTTCTTGATTCATTATATATATATATATATATATATATATATATATATATATATATATATATATATATATATATACATACACACACACGAAAGTAAAATGAGAGCAAATGGAGTATAATTTCACTGCATGTAATATTTAATTTAAAAATGTGTTCGATACAGAGTAGAGCTAAATATTATTTATTTTAGGATATTAAAACAAAAACATGTTAAAAATCGCTACACAATTACAATTATGTTTCATCACTACAAATGTGTCTCCTCGGGCGATGTTAAACTACTGGTGAGTGAACGATTAATTTAATTGCAAAATCAGAATACTTCCTCTTTTTATTTTCGATAAAAAATAGGCTTGTGGGCTTTGCTATGATTACTCAATCGGGTGTGACCTACGCTAAATTTAAACTCACCAAAAAAAAAATTTAATATAGGTCATGACACGAAGTTGTCTGCATATAAATCATAGACAATTTCATTATGGGCAGATACAAGTGATTACATTATTTTGTAAAAAGTACAGAAGTGTGGCGTTCAACTTTCCTAATAAGTAAACGCTAAAGTGGTAGGGAGGTAATTTTACACAATGTTAACCAGTTATACGCTCGTTCAGCTTCATAAAATGTAGTTAATAAATAAATGGCCCCTTTAAGAAACTGGTAAATAACTTAAACGTTTAAAAGAACAACTAAAACTTACAGAACTACTTAATATTAAATATGCAATCATTAAATAAAGAACATCCATATAAGACGTTAATAATACTAAACACCTCTACATCTATATAAGATGATAATAATACTAACTAAACATCAGTTATATATATATATATATATATATATATATATATATATATATATATATATATATATATATACATATATATATATATATATATATATATATATATAACTTTAAAAATCAGGAGGTCAATTAAAATACGCGACCACGGTTTCAAAATGAAAGTATCGCTCGAAGAGACTGTCAGGTCGAAACCATGGTCGCATATTTTAATTGATCTCCTAATTTTTAAACTTAAAAGCTGTACATGTTATTTTTATTTTTACTTCTATTTTTTTCTCTCGTGTATTGAGCACTTTTTAATACTACTGTTCCCTGCTCTGATTCAACTGTGACCATTATCTGATATATATATATATATATATATATATATATATATATATATATATATATATATATTCTAGCATGTTTGGTTAAATAATTTACACGTATTATGTCTATTTATTTTAGTTTTAATCCTTTCAAATTCACAAATTAATTTCTTGGTGACTGTAGAAAATTGATCAAGAAAAATTCAAAGATTTTCTTTCAAGTAATTTTTATTTTCCCAGCTACTTTCAATCTCATCTCAGTGGTTCCATATCTATGGATGTGTTATGCATTAATACCGGAAATTCAAAATATTTTTCATCGCTAAGCAAGGGAGATAACTTATATGATTTAAAAAAAATTAAATATAGTATTTTAATTTAGTATTTTTTTTAATATAACACTTTGCTGCTACAAACATTTAAGAACTTTGTTGCTATACATATAGTTGACTTTATATATTTTGGGCCACAATTCTCTTATATAAAGAGCTTCCAGAATTTTAAGGTTTTGCTTATTATTATCTTGATGAAACATTGATGTATTTTCGACTAATATTTGTCAAAACTGTGAATGTGGGCATGAATGTTCCTTTAAATGTTCTGAGATTGAACTATGATCGTTCAAGTGAAACATGAGCCTTTTCGTCATTGTCGTTGTAAAACCAACATACGTATTAACATTTTTATCAAAGATGCAATCTCCCAAATGACATTCAAATTGACATACGAGGTTGGTCTTCTGTAAGACACTAGTTGACGGGGACGAGTTGTTATGGTTGGTTGTATTAAATTTAGTATAGGATATAATTATTTCTAATTTTTACGTATGTTGGTTTAATTATATATAATTTGAAGTCGTAAATAATATTAGTTCGTTACGAGTTATTTATGTTGTTATTTCCGAGTTCAAATGACCCTTAAGGAACTGTGTGCCTGATCAAACCAGACTCATAAATAATTACATCGGTCACACTACTATATGCCTATCCAGGCGACTTACGTTACACCTATCCAATCACAGACCCACCAGAACTCATTTAAACACACACACAAACCTACCAGACTCCATCCGAAACATACAAGTAGAAAAAACAAGCCTAATATTTTCATCCACATATAAAAAAGATTAAAAATAATGGAAGCCCTAATAATAAAAAAAAAGAAAAGCAAATACTCAGTAGCATTAACTATGAACACGATCACACTGTGCTGAACGTGTTTGGAAAATAAAACATCCCTGTAGCATACACACAACCCATACATTCAGTTAAAAATAAAAAATAAAATTCATGTTGATAATGGCTATAGGTATAGCGGAAAGCGCTCGGAAATGCAAAACATTTGCAGAGTTTTTACACTCTTTGTATCAAGAAAAAAAAACGTATACGAACACAAGAAAAATGAAATAAAACGCTTGCCAATCGTCTTTAAAGAAACATGTATAAAAGAGGGATTGCTACATAAATGCACAATGTATATACATTGATATATATACATATATACATATATATATATATATATATATATATATATATATATACATACATATATACATATATATATATATATATATATATATATATATATATATATATATATATATATATATATAATAACAGGACAACGAAAGAATAGATGTAACCCCAAAATATGTTTTTAGAAATGTGTTATTGTTAATTGTAAGAAATTTTGGAGCGTGCCGTCGCAACGCTGAGGTTGTTACCTGTATGTAAAAATCAAATATATTTTCATGCCTCATGATGTCTGTATGCACAGATGAAAGCTTGTAAAAAAATGAAAAAAAGACCTTATGCAACTGGAATTTATAAACATGGATCATAACATTCATCTACAAGTTCGGGGTTAATGTCATTTATTAAATTTGTTTGCGAAGATGTATTCTCGCCATTTATATCATTAGTTTCAATATCTGTTTTTTGTATAAATGATTCATGTAATATAAATTGAACTGCACCACATACTTGATATTAAAATAAATTGATATATATATATATATGTATTTATATTGATATGTATATATGTATATATATTGATATGAACAAATGTATAAATATTGATATATATATATATATATGGATATATATTGATATATATGTGTGTGTATATATGTATATATATGCTTGTGAGTATATATATATTGATATATATATATGTGTGTGTGTACATATATATGTATACATATATTGATTTACATATATATATATATATATATATATATATATATATATGATAGGTTAGTTAATAAAACAAAAACAAACGAAAAGGTACCAATATGATCAGTAGAATAAACATTTATTAAATATTAATTATTAATTATATGACAGAAATGAAGCACGGAGAGAAAAGTTTTAAGTTCGGAATTTTAGGACACGCCTGTGTCCTTCATCAACGGTCCGAGTAATAAACAGAAATGGGAATTACTCACCGACAGATGTTTTTTAATCCCATATATATATATATATATATATATATATATATATATATATATAAGAGAGGGAGAAAGAAATCCGGAAATGGTATAGTTGTTGACAGTTTTTTAACTAACAAATATTTTTTTCGCGATACAGTATCACTTTCAGAACAATATAATTGTAATGTTTTGCAGAAGATTCATTGAATAATCACTGAAATAGTAACATAAATACCTCGTACTCATTTTTTAATCAAATATTGATTATCTCTATTGATTCATATATTCAGAACTGAAGGAACGTAGTTCCTTGCCGGTAAAAATTCTTGGGTTTCTTCATTTTAGTAGCAAAGTTGCTTAATTATCTCTGTAATCTTTATTACCAGCTGAACCTCCCATCATTCACATTGTTCGCCGGAAATGAATCTAGACATTTGGAAATGATTTAGATGTCCGCACACAAAAAGTAACGCGATCTTTTTTTTAATGATTTTTATTGAGAAAAGGAAATAGTGAATGGAAGAACCAACTTTTGGAGCCTTTGTAAATAGTAAAAGAAATATACGCAACAGACAGAGTACTGATTCACTCTCCTTAAGTACGATGTGCCGTTAAGATGCTGGCGACCATGCCTCTCCACAGCTTCATTTCTTTTTAATATGTGCAAATTGTCCATGAGAATGATTTATTTAATTAAAGATAGCAGAGTGGTTTTCCATTGCCTTCTCTTTGACAACTAAGATTAAAAATACCAGTTTGATCTACTGTCTAGCCATACAGGGGAGGACGAAAATATAGGTTCATGCCTTTCTCAATGGTCTTAGGGTGAAGTGAATATATACTATTTTAATCAGTATTTGAACTCTGATCACCGATTCCATTTTCCGAGCTATTGACCGTTATTCTATTATTCCGTTTTATTTTATTTTTGTTTTTGTTTTTCTTTTCTTTCTATTTTCTTTTTCTTTGCTTTCTATTTTCTTTTTCCTTTTCCCTCTTTCTTTTCGCGTTCTTTTTCCTCTCTTTTTCATTTCTCGTTCTTTTTCCTTTCTCTCTCTTTTCTTTTTCTCTTTCGCTGTTCCTTTTCCTTTTCGCTATCCTTTTTCTGTTTCTTTTCTCTGTTTTTCTTTTTCTCCTCTTCCTCTATTTCTTTTATTTCTCTTTCTACTTTTATTTTTCCTTCTTTTACCTTCTTGCAAGACATCGAATAAATTATTGTCTGAATTTTGTTAGATTGAATGTTTTAACCCACTAACCACGGGTCCCTAAAATTTCTGTCAATTCAATGTCTATGGCTCAATGTCAAATAGCGGAAATGCCAGTCGTGGTTAGTGAATTAATCAATGTGCATGATTTTTCCTTGGGGTAATTTCCTCGTTTTAGTTGTTAAGTCAGTTTCAAAAACATAGAATCGCAAAAACAAAAAAAAAAAAAAAAAAAACATATATGACGTTAATAAGACAGGATAGATGCACGTGCTCGTCCAGAATATATAAACACCGGAGGAAAGCCGTAGCGTACATGGCCGAATCGTTGTAGCAAAAAAACAAGGAAATTTGTCCGAATAAAAACAACATACAACGCCGTCAAATAAATTCAAAGTACAAGTTGACCCAAAAGTTATTAAAGGGGCATATGCACTAGCGCCTGGTTGTGGCGTGAGTACGTGTGTAAGAAATTCGCCTGAAAAGGATGAATCGACTCTCTTCGTGACTTTTGGGAGACCCTGTATTTATCTTTTATTACACGCCCCACTCTTCAAATTGCCTGCACGACCGCAGAACTCTGTTTTAGCTTTGCCGTCACTGAAGAAAATTGCTTTTGTACGTGAGAAATATCTCAATACACACACTGGATTTAATTTTCTTATACTTCTACAATTCATTCCATACGATACCGTGCGATCATAAACAAGTCGAACGTGTCTGTTTTGTATGCGATTCGCGCGCATTTTAACATTTGATTCCCCATGACAAACGCCAAAAGTTCCCCCGCCTTTCAGAATCAAAACCCGTTGCCGAAATCCGAGATTCACTACTGATTTCCCTGCGCAGCTGTTTTCAAATATTCATCTATGCCGAGACGTTTTATCTACAGCTCGTTATTCCTGGCTATTACGAGTAACGGCCATATCAGGTTGAAACACCAGTTCCCACCGCCCGTGCGATCGGCGAAAGTAAGCAACGTCGAACGGGGTCAATATCTAGATGGGTGACCGCTTGGGAATACCAGGTGCTGTTAGCTTGGATGTGAAAGTGGTGTAATTGATAACGGCTCGCAGTTGTTAATCAGAGAGCCAAGTTCCAATTCCAGTTGAATTCGTTATATTCTTTTAGGTGCAAATATCCTTGGGAAAGATATGAATCCACCTCTTCTCTCCCCAGCTATGGGTTAATTAGCAAGACTTGTATCAGTAAAAATCATTACTATCTCCAAAAAATTCTTACAATCTAAAAATATTTTCTGGCTTTAAATATATTGTAAATGGTTGATAAGTTGTAAAGAAAGAAATTAAGCATTCTTAGCCATGACTTTTTGTTGCTGTTGTTGTTGTCTTTTTTGTTTTGATTAGAATTCCTTGTTCTAAATACAAGTGTCATTTTCAATAAAACTTCGTTGCTTGTCCATGTTTTTCTCGGCTTCCTTCTGTACAACTAAATTTCTGTTGCTTCAAGTCTCCTATCCATCTGTAAATTAAAAGGGTGGCTAGGTTGATATTTTGTATTCATATGCTGAAGTGTCATTTGGTTAATGACATTTGTTGGAATTTAAAAAACTTGAAAAAAAAACAATAAATAAAAATGAATATCAATATTTTTATTATTTATTTACATAAGAGTCAGTTATATTATGATAATTCACAGAGAAAAAAGAAGCTGTGGAGGACCGTGATTGCCTAAGTTATGAAAGGACGTGTAATTTTTTTTAAAAAGTACCAACTTTAGCAAATATTTAATCTTCAATCAGTTATGTGCCATGCATGGTACACGCTTAGGCGATCATGTATCTTTCAATACATGACTGACGAGGCAGATTTTTCCCGCAGTAGGTTGCCATTTCTTTATGCGGTAGACCAGTTGCCATCCGAGGCTATAGAACCCGGTCTGTTCTGCTATTTACTCATAACTAGGGGGAGAAGAAAAGGATTCGTAACTTTCCCAAGGGTATTAGTACGCAAGTGAATGCAATGGATTCGACTGGAATTCGAACCGATTCCTTAATCCGAGCCGCTATCCATTACTTCACCATGCCTCCCAAAAGTGGCTGGTGACATTTACGAAAGTAAATTAAAGAAAGCTGAGCGACAAGTCTTTTTTCATGTGAAACGAAAATGTCAAAGTGTAAAATAAGAGGAAATGTCGAATTTGCCGTTGTATAAGTCGCATCGGGTGCCTCGTCTTGTTTTGTTTTTAGCAATGTTTGTCTCGGCAGAGCTCCCTCACTTAAAAGATTGACGCAGTACGATTTTCTCGCCGTGTCCTGTCGTCTGTTTCTGTGCCATACAAAGCGAAACTTGATATTGTGAATGGGGTCTTTTTTTTTTTTATAGTGGTGTACCATTGGCCTATTCAAACATTGCCTGGTTCACACGACAAGTGTCACACATGCAATAAGAAAGGTGCTGCCGTAAATTTGGCATACCTGAGACCAGGTACTTTCTCCAGTGTTTCAAGAGGAGAACAGATATCACGTATTTATCCCAACCCGAAGGCCAATAATCGATTTTTAAAAACTAAGGTATAACTTAGGTATAACACAAGGCCGCAAGTATGGAGCACTCAGTGAGGATCGAACTCACTACTCAGCTGAATTCCGGTCTGATCCATTACATTCACTTACATGCTAATACCCTTGGAAAAGGTATGAATCCTCTTCGTCTCCCCCCCCCACTAGTTATGGATAAATAGCAGACGGTGTTCTATAGCCTTGGGTAGCAACCGGTCTAGGAAAAAGTAACTCTGACTTCAAAACTGTATGTAGCCCTGGCGTAGCACTTACTATACAGCTAAAGAAAGGATCGTTCGCATTGGCTTGATGATTCCGACTACGGTCGACCTGGACTCAGTCGTAACGCATTTAGCGAGACAAGTGCCCAAGTAGTAATGAACAAAGATGACCTCTGTCTCACGCATTTTGTCGGTAATAGTAGTAGTAAGAAAATTTGACTCGTAGTAGTAGCAGGAGTGAACCAAGATGGCATCTGCCTCATGCTTTTTATAGGTAACGTGCTACTAGTAGTAATAGTAGAACCTAAACTTTATTTTCTATTATTTTTAACTTAATTTGTAACCACATTATTAAAGAACCTTTAATGTGCATGTACCGTACGGTTATCGACGCGGAAATTGGAAGTTCCTGCCCGGTGTTTTGTGCTTACGTTGCACTTATGTCCTCTTCTCCCTCCATCTACGAGTTCAGTAGCAGAGTCCGCGAGGCTCTCTAGCCTTGGGTAGGAGAAGAACAATTCTGAATTCAAAACCGTGGAGAGGACAGCTAGAAATCTCTCCATGGTTTCTCACAAAAATCATAGAATTATAGAATTTTTTTAAAAATCTATTCACCAAAGCAAGGCGATAATGCCACTAAGACGCAAGCGGTTACTGGGGATGAAAAAGAATGAGAAGACTTTAGAAGGAACCGGAAACCCAGTTTTAAACAGGGAACAATGAATAAACCTCTTCTCCTGTTAAAAAGGACCGGGGAGGAGATAGGTGATCTATCTGCTCCTAACGAAAAGGAATCCATATATGGTATTATTATTTAAAAACCCTATCTTGGTAAACAACGGTGACATCTGTGAAAGTCTCATTGTCTTACATATGGAAAATATCAGTCATTTATGTGCCATGCGTGATACCCGCTTAGGCGATCATGTATCTTTCGATACATGACTGACGAGGTAGCTGCCATCCAAATCTGTCCTGTAAATGAATGTAATGGATTCGACTGGAATTCGAACTCGGCTTTACCGATTCCTCAATCCGAACCGCTATCCATTACTCTACCGTGCCTCCTATATGGAAAATATACCGAATATTATTCGTTAAGACAGAACAATAAACATTTACAAAAGTTGATTTGAGTCTCAACAATGTCTTTTTTATCGAACTGCTGATAACGGCATACATCAATAAATGTCTTGTCTGTCTTCCATTTTGTATTAAGAAAGTTTACTGTCAGCATGATATATTTCTCTGCCAAGAGACCGGTCACTTCATTGAAGCTGCGCTATAAATATTTAATCGTCTAAACCAATGTTTCTCAACCGGTGTTGCCCGGAGGTAAGAGGTCGCAAAGGGTCCTACGAGAAACGATGATAAAAAGCTTACATTGTTTAGTAATATTTGTTTCATTTCATATTCGTTATTTTACTTTCCACGTACGGCATATTGTTGGCGGGTATGACGATAAAGTACATCCGACAGCAAGCCCTGTGATTGAGAATTTTTTAAATATCCTATTGTTCCCAGATCCATCCTGACCCGGGGTGGTAGCACATTTTAGGGTCTCAACTATGGGCAAATAACTAACTCCCAAACTAGGGTTAAAACACTATGAAAGCATAAAAATACATTTTTATAGTAAAAAATACGAACAATACATTTTTTGTAGCAAAAGAATTAACAGCAATACATTTTTGTAAAAAAAAAAAAAAATACCAGCAATACATTAAAAAAAAATAATAGCAGAAATACATTTTTGTTAAAAAATAAAAATTACCAGAAATACATTTTGGGGGGAAAATATTACGAGCAATACTTTTTTCAAAAAAAAAATTAAAAAATTACCAACAATATATTTTTGGGGAAAAATTTTACCAGCAATACTTTTTAAAAAACAAAGAAAAAAATTACCAGCAATACATTTTTGAGGAAATATTTTACCAGCAATACTTTTAAAAAAAAAAAATTACCAGCAACACATTTTTGTAAAAGAAATTACTAACGCTCCCCCCGCCCCAAATTAAATTTAGGCATTAGAAGTTAGTTGATTTGCTGCTAAACTAAACAAAGAATATTGTTAAAAAATCATTGGTTATTATAATAGATTATAATGATATTGATTATTTATGCCTATTTTTGTGTGTTTACAAAAAAAATTTATGAATGAAAACCTCCGTGGAGATGTCATAAACGAGCAATATGATTTTATTTATTTATTTATTTATTTTCCATTGTCAATAAATTTGGCAAGAAAGGGAGTCATTTTGTTCCTTAAACCAGTTATCCGAAAAATACATTATGTTTACTACGATAAAAATATAAAAGAAATAAGTATTAATAGTTATATATAATGATTTTTAGGCAGGGTTTCCCTGAGACCTGAAAACTATTCTTAAATAATAGTTTAGCAGACTTATTTTTAGGGGGAATTGTATCTCAGCAGCGACTTCCGGAGGTTGACATTCGAGGTCAGATGCAAGCCAGAATAAGATAGTCGATTTGATTGGCTGAACTAGCGCGGGAATGATAGAATGGGGAACGGTTTTTCAAGGAGTTGTTTCATACATGTCAAGCAATGTCGACATGTTCTCCTTCGTGTCTGAAACGGCTCCCCTGTGAGGGGGAACGACCCACACTGGATAGAACATGTCGACATCGGCGTAATTAATAAATAGTTAAGTTAAAATTCCCTGTGTTGTAGTCCTTTCATCGCTCCACCCAAATCATTTGGCGACCCCTGTTGAGAGAAGACGAGAGAGAAAATAATTAACATTATTTCAAGACTTCCGCAAGGGTAAAAAGGTTGAGAAACGCTGGACTAAACCAAGTGAGGGACAAAACTAGACTTCTATTACACACACGCTTCACAATGCTTAAAAAAGCATTTGAAAAATTTTATTTTCGTTATTATATTATCTCTTGTCAGTATTTCCTCTTATTGTGTGCTTTTATATTTTCCATTCATATGAAAAACTATTTGTCACTCAGCTTTTCTTTTTTTCTTTCGCAAATATATCCACGTACTCTTATAACCTGCTATATGTAAATAATATAAATATCGATTCGTTTTTCTTTGTTCATTTTTTCAAGCCACTAAGACAATGATAAAGATACAGTCCAGTCATATCTTACCAATTTCTGTTTTCTTTTCTTATGCTAAGTATGACAAGTATGACTATACCAGAATTGCTGATGGCTGCCGTTGATAGACTGTTGTGGAGAAGATTCAATATGGCTTCCACATTCGTATCCCCACCGCCTACGACTACAAAAGTCAAGGGGATGATGATGATATAACGATGGCATTTAAATTTTTGAAGATAAATGCCGACTGGGTAGCAAGAGGCCGGAAGAGAGTTCCTCAAGCGAGAAGTGTGATACTATTAACATAGAACTTTCGGTTACATGTAGCTCTTTCAACTATAAAAAGATGAGACTTTGCCGCCAATCTAGTACTGCGTTTAAATTCATAAAGTCTACGTACCATAGAGTACAGAACAATTACCATGAAAATATTTCTAGAAAAGGCACAGGGAAGCTACGTTACGGCGGTGGGAAAATGACTGAAAACGAGGTACCAGGTCAGGACCAATAACATTGCAGATTCTTCTTTGGATTATCAAGAATCTCTAAATAAATAGCAGGAGCACCAGACCAGATGTGGCAGCAATATTCAAAACAAGGACGCTATATAGATGTTGAACGCGTTTCAAAGATCCGACTGGGATGAGAAGTTGTCTAAAATTAAAAAAGATACGTTCTATAATTGTTAAACCCAGCTAGGATTGTATTTCTAGCTATCTCTGAGACAAGCTTGTTAAACATTACTAAAAAAAAAACAAAAAAAACAATGCGACTTATACAACGGCAAATATAGAATTTCCTCTTATTTTGTGATTTGACATTTTCGTCTCACATGAAAAATGACATGTCGCTCAGCTTTCTTTAATTTACTTTCGTAAATGTCTTCACGCACTTTTATAACATGCTAATATCGATTCGTTTTATTTATTCATTTTTTTTTTCAAGTGTTTCAAATATCAACAAATGTCATTAACCAAATGACAGTTCAGCGTATGAATACAAAATATCAACTTAACCACCCTTTTCTTCCGTTCTATACAAAAGCAGTCCACACCTGGGCGGAAACAAAGGGCTACTTGTACCACATCCTAGATTTTAAAACCGGGTTCACAGATCTCAGGCAGATGACCCACGTCCTTGCCGCCGTTTTGTTTTATTTCCTCGATTTGTATCCACCACCAGGCAGTCATAAATTAAATCCGAGACTTAACTGCGCCGAACACAGACAACTGCACGTGAGGCAGCTGACACCAACCTGTGGTAAAAAAACAACAGAAAGAAAAAGTTAATTGTCCGTAAGGATAGCCTGTTAGTGTTTCCTGATTCGTTATTTGATGCAGTTCGAAAAAGAATAGAAAAAAGATGGAACCCAAAAGTTAAAAGAAACCTTAAAGAAATATCAGTGTGTGTGTGTTTCCCCACCCCGACAAAATACCCTTACTGTTTTGAAATACAATAAAGACCGATACATTATTAACCATTGTAAGCAGTCATAGTAAATAAATAATTAAATGAATTTAAAAAAATGGACGCACCAAAACTTCAGTCAGACAATGTAGCTAAATATACCATATTGTATGCCAGAAACTATTTTAATTTATACAGCTGTTAGATTAAATTTTCATATATATACAAATTAATTTAACCAGTTATGTTTTTATTTTTTATTTTAATTAAAATTAAATTGATTAAATTTTCATATATATACAAATTAATTTAACCAGTTATGTTTTTATTTTTTATTTTAATCCGATAATATTTTTTATACCTTTAAATTAGGTACCGACAAGAGATCGCTGGAAAATGAGCATAGCAGGATAATAAAGGCCTTAAACTTGACGGAAACAAAATTTTATCGTCAAAATGTTTACGTTTTTATTAAGAGGAAAGAACAAAGTAATTTTTAATTATTTTTCAAAATTTTTCTGTCTTTATTAGAGCATTCTAACTTTTGATTGGAAAACATCGTTTCTCTTCATCAGCGAATGTCCTACTAAATAACATGGCGGATTTTTGTGTATTTTTTTTAATTACAGTCATTAATTTTGAAAATCTTGCAAAAATAAAAATAATTGTCGGATTTTAATGAAACTTTCAGAAACTATTTACAAATGATGAAACTTATTATAAATATGTTTATTTTTTTTAAGTCACGGTAAAAAAAGTTTTTTTTTTATATTTATTACCACCACCCCGAGAATTAATTTTATGAAAACTCATGAAATTCTAATTTGTACAGTTTTAGTGATTAATTAGTTAAAAGCACAAGGCTTTGAGGAAAGCAAATCATTTTTTTTAGTTGACCCCCTCCTACCTTAAAATCAGTTCTGAAACATACAAAACTCAATAAAACAAAGATATTATTTAATTTCAAAAGCTTTTAGTTACTTTTACTTGTTTGTACGAATATGGATAATATTTTCTGAAAGCCAAAAATTTTTTCGATGAAAAGTAAATTTTTACAACAATTATTTGTTATTTCTTAAATTATTTTATTTTTTTTACATTAAAGTTGTTAAATATTCTAAAATTAATGAAAATCCTGTACAGCTTAGTCAATGGTGTTATTAAGTAGATGAATATCATTTACAGATTATAAAATAAAGCTGGTTACAATCAGCAAGTTGCCAATAGCTAAAAATCTAATATAACATGTTTTTTTGTGCCCCAAAATAGCTTAAATTCAAATATACGGAAGACCGGAAGTATCATGAAAACAATAGTCCGTCACGTGGTTTGCGTTGGTAGTAACATAAACATTTTGACGATAAAATTCTGCTTTCGTCAAGTTTAAGGTTGTTTTTATCGTGCTATGCCTACTTAAAAATAACGTGGTAAATAAGTTGTTCACATAAAGCAAAACTGTCACTTGTGACCTTCCGTACTATAACTTTTCCTTCCGTAAGATGAAATCACGCACATGTCACTTGTCAATCAACACCTCTGTTAAGACTGGCTTTCTATCATTTTAAAGTACATTTTTTTCAGCGCAGAAAGTAAGTAATGTTTGTTTCAAAATACATTAAATAAACTTTATAATTTCTAATTTTCTTAAATTATTTTTCTAAAAATCAATTATGATTTTTTAAACGAATTTTAAACAAACTTTCATTTTTGTAAAGAAAAGTTAAAAAAATTGCTGACGATTGATTTTCTGTCAATTTTGCTGATCAAAAAAACTACAAGAATTTAACGAAAATTTTGGACGTGCTAGAAATTATTAATAAATGTAAAAAATACTTTGATCTTTCCTCTTGATAATAACATAAACATTTAGACGCTAAAAAATATTTTCATCAAGCTTAAGGCCGTTATTATCCTGCTATGCTCATTTCCAGCGATCTCATGTAGGTACCTACTATAAATTTATTTCAGTGAATACACATGTTTGACGTGTTGCGTGAATGGAAAGTATTATTATTTTATGCCTCCTGGTACATTTTCCCGCAAACAATATTTGGCGGACTCATGTGAGTCCGATTAAAAAAAAACGGAATTCAAACAAACAACCATTAATATATATATATAAAGAAGACATGATACAGAAGGATAAAGAAAGAAACGAAGTTGAAGTTACTAGAATCTTCAATCTGTGTCTCTGAAGTACTTATATGCCCCGTGTCCCAGAGTAAAAGGAAACGTGTGTTGCTGCTCCAAAAGCCAAATGGAAAAGAGGAAAGAGCCTTTCAAATATCGTGCCGCCTGTGATTATCCAGCAGACTAAACATCCCTGTTTATTCACAATCAATAAAATCAACGTCTACCCGCCAGTCTCATTGAAAGTTTCATTAAAGAAAAAAAGTATCTCTCGACAGGGATCGAACCTGCATTCACTTTTTTCTGGGAAACCACTAATTAACGGGCCAAAGAGAAAAACAATTCTGAATTCAAATATCGTTCGCCATGTGGCTAGCAACTTCGTCCTATGAAAAACATAGAGTTAAGAAGCTGTGACCCCCCCATACTTTACAGTTGGAGTGTACGGGACTTGAGAAATATGCATTACCATTAGGCTACGTAAGTCTTTACAACAAGATGCATTTTTTCTTTAATAAAACTTTCGATGATCTAGGCCGATAGACGCTAAATTCACTGTTCTCAAATAGAGATATCTACTCAAACATGTGTATCCACAAAAATAAGGAACTTTTATTGTTTTTTAATCAAACGAGCATTACATATATATATATATATATATATATATATATATATATATATATATATATATATATATATATATATACTAGGTGCCATGGGAAAATTGTCGCCACTTTATATTTTTAATTTTGCGCATGTCCGTTATTTGTTTTTGATTCTGTTGACTGCACAGTATATATATACAGTCAGTTGGGCAGCATCTGTGAGAAAAAAAGCACGATGACGCAATTCACCCCATCAGAAATTTAGAAACGACATGCTGTACTGCTTGGCATTCATGTCGGAAGCTCCAATAATACAAACATTTCAGAGTGTTTGAGTGTCAATCTGAAGACAGTGCAGTGGATTCGGAAAGAGTTGAATGAATCTAATTGTGACTACGCAGGTGTTAGGCGCGATCACAACTGATGGCGACGTTATGCCTCCATTCATCTTCCCACAGCGCCTCACACTCAACATGGAGGCCTGCATCAAGTGCCTTGAAGTAGTCAAGAGGGGCAAGAGGGTGGCTGTTAGGTGACCCTATGTCTGGCAACAGAAGTTTGTACTATGCCACACAAGCAGGAGAACCTAGTCATGGCTATCAGATAATTTCTGTCACCACATCACACAATACATCAGGCCACCTAACTCCATACACTGCACCCTCCTTGATTATTATGCGTGAGGCGTAGTTGAGAGAGACCAACAAAACTCCTTGTAACACTAAAGATGAACTAAAGGCAAGGATTATAGCAGAATTCACCAACTTAAACAAGGAGATCGTCCATAATAGTTGCAGGAGACTCTGAAGTCGTCTGGAGGACGTGGTTGAAGTCAGTAGCGATTTTATTGAATACATTTACTCTTTAGTAATTCAAGGTATTTTTATGTCATTTTTGTTCAAATGAGATGTTATTGTTAATTTCATTTTTGCGTATTTTAGATGACAATTCATCCATCGCACCCTATACACACACACACACACACACACACACATATATATATATATATATATATATATATATATATATATATATATATATATATATATATATAATATGCACACAGACAAGAGTATACTAAAAAGTTCTCAGCTCACCACTTCCCAAAATCTCACCACATGATCAAACTGATTGTATTTTCGTATCCTTTTTTAGTCGGACCGAGAACTTTCAGCAAACAATAATATTACTGCAATCAGTAACAAAATTATTCCACACACCAATTTGCTAGTGCCACGAGTGGTCCATTACTGTAGCCTTGTGCCAGACTAAGCTAGGCTTAATCGACAAAAGACTGTAAACAGTCGGTTGTATAAGTCTCCATCGTTAAGCAAGATTTCATAGAAACATTGGTTTGTGAAAAATATAATTCTCTCGACTTCCAATTAAGGTTACGAATGAGGTTTGCGTTTATTTTTTCAGGAAGTAATGAGCGAGTTTCTTAGTTACAAAATATAAGCAGATTTACTAAAAATTAGTAAAAACCTAAGCATCTTGATTCATATTTCCGGTAAGTCAATGCGTATTTCGCATTAATTCTGCTTCTTTGAATGTCTGCAAGCGATTTCTTGCACATCAGTTTTGTTTTGAGAAATAAATGTTCGTTTTTTGTTTGCTCGTTTTTTTCCTTTTCCTTTTATGGTTTCTTATAACATATCTGTTTTTTATGGTGGGGTGGGTATCGTATTTTCTAAACGCCTGATAATACACCGATATTAATTCTTAATATGTGCTTATCAGCTTAAAGTGGATTTTGCATGCTTTATATCTTTCGGAACTTATTTATGGATTATCAATGGCATTTTTTTAAAAAGTCGACAGTAACACTTCTGTCTGTGTTCATCCATTTACAATATGGCGTCTTGTGACAGGGATGTTCAGATCTTAACCTGAACAACAGAATCAGAATGGCACAAAATCTGTGAAACTCAAGTTCTTATAATCTCAGGTACACCTCGGTAATTCAGTAGAGAAAGGGTTAAGTGTTGAATCTGTCAGAGTAAATGTAACAAATGTTGTCAACGTTAATCTTCTATGTTCCGCGTCCCTTCAGGACATTGGCAATTATTGCTCTCCACAACTTCCGATCTCGTGTAGCTCTGAGCAGTTTTTCTCCCTTTGCTAAGCCCCTGCCCTCGATCCAACATCCATTTGCACAAACTCGTCAGGCAAGTGGCCACTTATGTCACGTGAGAGCTAAGTTTCCCAAACCCTCATTATGTGTCCAAGGAATTTCAGCCGTACAAGGTCCGTGATCCACTCGAGGTAGAGAGTTACAGAGCAAGAGGCACAGTTTATCGGAATACGTGGGGAAGATAACCTTTAACCCGAGATATGAACAAGTTAATATTGTAGTGATCTGGGAAGCATCCTCACGGGAGTTGGTTCCACAAAGCAGCGGTTCGTGCGAAGAAGCTGTTCGAGTGGAACTTACATCTCACCAAAGAAATATGAAGGGTGGTTCGATGAAATGTTCGTAGTATGGTGGGTCTTAGCTGTGAAGGTTAGAACTGGTATTTTGAGTATGTGTTCCCATTCTTTTAAAGACTTCATTGTTACTTAATGGTTCCGCCCATCGAATCTTCAGTATCCTTCTGTAGAACCACATTTATACTGCTTCTACTTTGTTTCTCATCCGTGGAGAGATTGTCTAACTTTTACTGAAATATAAGAGGATGGATCTGGCATAGCAATCCAGCACTCTTTTCTTCGTTTCTAACGACATTTTTCCGTTTCTCAGCACCTTGCTTACCTTTAGGAAAGCTTCTTTCTCTAGTTCGATTCCCGTTGTTGCATTTACCTTCCTCTGTTAAAACGCTTCCCTGCTTTGGTGTTTATATCTCCAATTTGGTTTGGTTTGGTCTGGTTTGTTTTACGGCATATCAACCTCAATGGGTTATTTAATGTTGACAAGATTTTTATTGCTAGTAATATTTTTTGAAAAGATGTATTGCTGATATTTTTTTTCAAAAATGTATTGCTGGTAATATTTTTTTCCGAAAAAGTATTGCTGGTATTAAAACCTATTTTTATACTTTCATAGTGTTTTGACACCTTTTTTTTCGGCGGGGGGGGGGGGGGAGAGTAACTATTTACTCATAGCTGGGACCCTGACAAGTGTTACCACCCAGGGTCAGAGGTGTCCTGAGAACACCAGTAATTAAGAGGTGGCTCTACGCTCCTCAAAACCTCCTGATCAGAGGCCTTCTGTCGGATGTAGTTTATCGTCATACCCTAGACGGATTATATCTCCAAATCGTAACTTGTCTTGGGCTTTTTCTCTTGCTGATGACCATACTTTCTGTCTTCTTGCAGTTGATGGTTAGCGCTCTGTCTAGGAGGTTATGCATTTTCCTTTCCGAATCGGCCATCAACAGTGTCATCTGTATATGTTATATTGTTAAGATTACATCTACCGATAATAAATCTTGGTGTTGCTGTAAAGGTTGAATAAATCCGAGGAGAAGACCTATCCTTGTTTCACGCCTGTTTTGCTCCCAGAATAAAATTCTAGGTTCTTCTAACATCTTTTCTAAATAGATCTAGTTTGCCCAACAGTTCAAATAAATTCTTTTGTCGTACCTAGTCAAATGCGTTTGCATCAAACTTTTAAAATAGCCAATGAAATGTACCAATGAATAGAATAAAACAATCCTATCGCTGATGACGAAATTTAAAGGATTTTAATTTAAATCAACTTTTTAGTCTTCCAAAAAATTGCTTCTCTATGATACGTTTCATCCGCAGCATATTTGCATGAATTATGATTTCCGAATAATGTATTTTGACGTGGAAAGGAAGATCTGTGAAGGTGTGTGTGTGTGTGTGTGTGTGTGTGTGTGTGTGTGTGTGTGTGTGTGTGTGTGTGTGTGTGTGTGTGTGTGTGTGTGTGTGTGTGTGTGTGTGTGTGTGTGTGTGTGTGTGTGTGTGTGTGTGTGTGCGCGCGCGCGTGTGTGTGTGTGTGTATGTGAGAGAGAGAGGGTGAGAGTGAGTGAGAGTTCTATCTCTTTCACGGTAACTGTTGTTTCGCTGATAATTTAAAAAAAAATAGATATTAAAACAATGAACTCGCCTGATTAGTATGAACAGTTTGCTAGCAACAGTTGACAGCGTTTTCGTGGTAAAACAGGCCAAGTTCAAAATCTAGTTGCTGCGTTCTCTTTACGTTAATGTCCCTGACGGCATGAACCCATTTCTTCCCTGCCAATTCTGAGCTAAATAGTGAAGTGGGATAGACTCTCTAACTTTGTTTTACAACTATTGGGTAAGTCTAGAATTTTCATTATTAATTAGTATATTGTTCTTCCCCACTCCTATTGCAACGCTCAGGTCGATTTACATTCTATGATCATTAAGTACACAGCATTGTTCAGAAATAGCCTCCTACGAGATTTAAACTCACATCCCTACATTTGACATGGACAAAGTATATCTGATTTAGCCACGGATATTAGCTACTTACTTACTTTTTTTCAATAATGTTCATTCTGTACAAGGCCCTAGAGCCATTTGGAGTAGTGTTAAAGAGTAAGAGGCAGGGTTTATGCAGATAAGTGGGGAAGATAACGGTTAAGCCTAGAGTTGAAGAGGTTAAGATTGTAGTGATTGTGAGTCCTTGTAGAATATAAAACGATGTGAACGTTACGATAAAAAGCAGGCTAGACACATCAAAAATAAATAAAGGAACGTGCCATCTAAGAAACTCCGACAGTTTAAGTCTATTATAAGATCTAGTGATTGGGTGAGCGGGTAGCGTGACGGGTATTAACGCAGAAAGGGGAATCAGCAAGCCGGGTTCCAATTCCGGCCTGGTCTGTTGCGTTCAAATTGCCTCTAGTATGAATACAATTTTTTTTCTCCCACAGAGTAGACTGGACTCTCTTGCCTTGAAGAGCAGCCAAAGACAATTCTGAATTCAAAAGCGTGGAGAAGGCAATCAGAAACCACTGTCTTTCCAACTCATTCATGTCTGTACACAGAAAATAAACAAATAAAATCTATGAAGAGACATGATCGCCTACGTCCTGAAAGGATCATGGCATTTAAAAAGAATAATCGTCGTAAACAATATTATGGTTTGGTTTGGTTTATTTTACGGCATATCAATCTCAATTTGTTATTTAATGCCGACAAGATTTTTTTAGAATAGATCAATATGAATAGAATATGTAGTCTTTGTAAGAAATCAGTTTGTAGATCAAGTTTCATTGGCGTATTTTTATAGAGGGTTTTTTTCAAGAATCCAATCTATTGCTGGTAACATATTTTTTCCTCAAAAATGTATTGCTGGTATTTTTACCATAAAAAAAAACTATTTTTATACTTTCATAGTGTTTTGACCCCAGTTTGGGGGTTAGTTATTTGGCCATAGCTGGGACCCTAACAGGTGCTATTACTGTGGGTCAGGGTGGACCTTGGACCAACAGCAATTAAGAGGCAGTTCCAGGCTCCTCAAAACCTCACGATCAGAGGCCTTGCTACCGGATGTAGTTTATCATCATACCCAGGAGGCTCAGTATTATATATGGAAACCGAACGAGAAAAAATGTAACTACACGATTTTTATATAAGCAACTATACTTCGAATTTGACGAGATCTCAAGCCTATCTACTACTGACGTCAGTCGGGCTTTAACAACTCAAAAAAAAAGACAGAGTGAAATTAAACAAAACTAGTTACTAAAAAATACCGTAATTCTCCATGTCTAATACGCATTTTTTTTCTAAAAATTAATAAGAAAAATCAGGGGTGTGCATTATGCACAGCTATAAAAAATTTTTTTTAAATTGATATAAAATAAAATAAGAATTATCATAAAACTAAATTAGAATAATATTATTATATGTTTAAAACCATTTTTTTTTAATGAGTAAGAAACGCTGGCCGTAATGAAATTGGAGAGGTACAATTTATAGTGTTTGATTACCAAACAAGGGTGTGTAATACGCGTGAGTAGAAGCATTTTCCCACACTTTCCGCACAATTTTAGGTGTGCATATTATGTATGGATGAAGGCGTATTATACATGGAGAATTACGGTAGTTATTTTATATTGTATTTAAGAATTCTACCAATCCTACTAATTTACTTACATTGAAATGTCTTTTCTTTTTATTAAACCAGTGATTCCAAACATTTTATATGCCCACCACCTTTATGAAATATTTGATCAATATTTACATCTAAAAATAAAATTAATGCCACATTTGAAGATGAATCGTAATTTTTGAACCACAAACATTACGACACTTGAAAAAACTGAACTTATATGTCTATATTTCTTAGATGGGGTATTGTTACTATTAACACTGTTCGGACTGTTGTTCTCATCCTTATTGTCATATTCACGACGTTTCTGTCGTTGTACGTTCCGGCCTTCTTCCGGTGATATTTGTTAGAATTTCGAACCGAACCCTTGATTTAGTCCACGGTGCTAGATTGGTCTAATTCCACATGTCATGCCTTTGGATATCTCAGTTCTAGTTAATCCTCCTTCATAACTCAACTCTTCAAGATTTTGTTTCTCATGCTGTGGTCACTTATTGAAATCACAACTCTTGGGGTCAAGTCACATTTGAATCAAACAACCAAGGCTTTTGCCCACTAGATCATGTCTCCAAAAAATATCATCTGAAGAAGGCTGGAGCGTAGAACGACCGAAATGCCGTGAATATGGCAATCCGAAAAGTGTAAATAGTGTAAACTAAACTTAGCAAATAAAATTTCAACTCGGTACAAATGCAACTATAAATTGAATAATTTGATTATAATTGTAAAATATTTATAAACATTAAAACGAGGAAAAATATGAAAAGACAAAGGACTTCATCAGAGTAAATTTATGTTGGTGCAACTACACATGCGCACTAATCAGGAATGCTGGGAAATTTTTTTTTTAATCTAACCAATTTCATTTATATTCTTTTTTTTTCTTTCCATCACTTTTGTTAGCAGATATCCTACACTGTGATGATAGAAGTTCTGCCAGGAAAGGTGAGATCTTGTAAGAACCCGGGCGTAAATTTACTGTGGATGACCTTGAGATCAAGGCACACTCTTGACATTTTTGTTGTAAAGAATAGTTTTCTCTTTTTAATCCTTGTTTTGTGCGTATGTGCTGTTGCACCACTAATAAATTTCGTCAGATGAAGTCCTAAGGGACGAAACGCATCACAAGAAAACTTTTCCCCCCTTTGTCATACATTCTTCCCAATATTGTTCTTGATATATAAAAATATATATATCGTTATCACCAACAGTAAAAATGAATTTTTTAAAAAGTGAGCATCAAATGCAATGGCTTCTTTGCTTCTGCTTCTGTTCATGCCTTTGTCAAAACCTGGAACCTTCTGGATGGCTTCAATCCGCAGGTCCGCCTATAGATTCATTTGATTTCTAGTTTTTGTCTTGATTAACAACAGAGAACTGAACCCAGGAAGTAATTGCGTATAACAAAATTGCAATTTTATTAATAAGTTCAATGGTTATTATAGGCAGTATGAGCAACAAATTCCCCACAACCCGTTCAAGTTACACTGGCACTTGACTGATCATTCAAGAGCACAAGCCAGTCTGGCATGCTCCATCTCTCAATCCAGGCTATGCTGGTACCTTAGTTTGGGTACGTCTGTATTAAGCATAAGCATAACAAATTTAAGCAACTTTATAAGACTAATTCTTGCGCAAAAACTAAGCAACACAAGTAACAGTCAAAATCCAAAGTTACTTATTTAAAAAAAAATAGATTTAGCTACTGGAAGGACTTCTTGATTGCCAAGAAAAATCATGATTCGTCGTCTCGAATTTTAACCTGGACTTGACCTGCAAGGAAGCACGGTAGAGTCACGGATTGCGGCTTGGATTGAGGAATCGGAGAGGCGAGTTCGAATTCCAATCGAGTTCATTACATTTACTTACGTGCTTATATCCTTGGGAAAGGTAGGAATCCAACTCAGACTAGGTTCTTGGTTGGCAAATTCTGCATTTAAAATTATATGTAGCCCTGGAGAAGCACAGCTGAGGAAAGGATCGTTCGCACTGACCCGATGATCCCGACTACGGCCGACTTCTGTTGCTTACAAGTCTCTCCAGTTCCCCTCTACGCTTAACACGAAGAGGGCGAGGAGGAAAGAGAAAGTTGGGGGCGTAGAGAAAACCGATTATCAACACGGGAGTGGGTAATGCGCATTTAATATAATAATGACAGCAATCTGTTTTTCATGAAATTCCGATATTAGATAAACTATTTTAACATCCCCGCAACACTTCAGCATTACCGAGTGCACTGAAGTAGTAACTACATCTGATTAAATGCAACCACCATAGTCTGGCATTTAGTTCCATACAGTGCGTTGCTGTAGTCCTCAAATAAATGGCAGTCGATAAAGGGGTGCCGAAAAGTTCTCGGGCTAAATCTGTTCCCAAAATCTTACCTCATGGCCAAACATCAGAATTTAAACTGGGATGCCTTCTTGATATGGTCGAGACATTTTCACTGCCCTCTTGTAATAGGATTTGAAAAGGGAATCTAATATCACTGCCATAGGGCGAGTGACATGCTAACTGTATTATCATTATTAAGTTAGGGAGCAGCACACCAACAAAGTGACGCCGTTCTACGAAGCCCAGTACACCCATCACAACACCCTACCTGGTAAGAGTATAGTACGTGCATGCCTCACAGCCAAATGGGTGCGATACAATTATTGGTTTTGATAAAAGCAGCGCCTAACCTCGCAGGTGGGACCCAATTAGAAATACCTTCAAGTCGGGTAACCCGATCACCTTAGACGTTCCCCGACTGTGAGTGTTCCCAAGTATCTTGATGCGACTCACAAGCAGCTTCTGCTGTTTCATCCTTCAAAATTCAAAATGTGACACTCTCAACACCCGGCCATGAAGCTTCTCCACTAATCCTGCTCATAACAGATATGCACAGTGTGTCAGCCCCTAGGGGGCATGTCCAACTGGTTAAAGTCGTGCAAGTGATTATTATTGTTTTGTTGCTGTTGTTGTTGTAGCATACCCACGGACGATAATGGGTATGTCCTCATTCACATAAATACTGTAGTAAATACTGTATGTTGGTCTGCAGTTGAAGATTCGTCTCCAGTTGTGCTAGTCAAACTCTCTACATCCGGGCAGAGAGGACCTCCAGATGAGGCTATGTCGAAGGGCAGAGTCTCGTCTCGGGAAACAACTACTCGACCCCGTTTTATACGGGGTCAACGGGGAATTTTTGGCCAGGGCTACGGGCTCGGATACCCCACATTAAATTCGCCTTGTACCACATCTGACCACATGGGGCGGTTGGTAGATACCCTGCAGTTGAAGATCTATTGTGGAATTCACTTGACTCATTTCTAGCAGTTTACTACTTCTACGCACCGCTGGCGAATCTTATATGTGTTGTTCTTGTCCTAAGTGTTATCGTTCATTACCAACCTTCGTTTGATTATTTTATTCAGTAGCCTTTCTTAGGTTTCAACAACAATTATTATTATTATTATTATTTGAATATATTATGTTTCCTGCTTTGTATCTTGTAGAGCCGGGTTCAAACTATGGTCCGTAGTCTCTGTAGGAGAATTCTCATTTAAGTGATAGCACTTTTTTAATAAGGCGATTCTAGTTCCTAGTAAGTCGATCTTCTGGGTAACTTGTATGCTGATGTTACCTGGAACACTGTTAGTAAAATTGTCCATTCCTTTTCTCACGAGGCCCAAGGCTCCGATTACTATTGGCACAGTCTCAGTCCCGACATCCTGTTAATCTCGATCTTCAGGTTTCGTATTCGGACAATTTCTCGATAATTTTCATGGGGTGGGGGTGTCTCTCAGATAGTACTTCTATATCAAGAAGCATACTCTTCCTGGATTTCTTGTCTTTTATGATAATATCAGGTCTGTTGGTTTTTATTTCCCTGTCTGTTTGAATTGGCATGTCACAGAGGATAGTTACATCGTGTTATTTTGGGTAACTGCGTCCAGTTGGTGCTCATACCGTGTCTCAGTGGTTTCGATTTTGTGCTTCTTGCATATCTCCCAGTGCACATATGTCGCTACCTTGTATTCTCTGTGGGTATATTTATTGTTGCTAGTTTCGGACATCCTGAGATAATATAGTCGACAGTTCTATAATGTTTTCCGCAGATTTCGGGTTAGTTCCATCCTTGATTATGTGACAGTGACAGGATCTGGTTGTGAGGCTTTGGTGATGAGCTGCAATAATTAGGCCTTCTGTCTCAGCTTTCAACCCGGTGCTCCTCAGTCACTGATGTGTTTTTGTTGGTCCACATCTGATTCTTTCGTTCTTTTTTAGGTATTTGCTGTGCAACGTCTTATCCACCCAGATTTTTTTTTTTCTTTTGCTTTCTGTTTTACTCGTTTGGCGTAGATGGTATTCGCTTCTTTTTTTGTTGGTAGAGTCTCGGGTATATTAAGCTGAAGAGTACAGCTTCTTTGCTGATGGAGCGGATTTGGTGTTTTACTATTTGTAGGAGAGGGTCATTGGTTTTGGGGGGTTTGTGAAGTATGCTTCCAATCCGATTGTTGTAGTTTTTAGAATTCAAGTTGGATTAAACTTCGGCTTCCTAAAGCTCTTGGTACGTACAGCTTCTCAACATCTGATTTGTTGCTTCCTCATCTGGGTAAGCATTTTTCTGGTCTTGGCGTCCAATCTTTTAATGTCATTCAATAATGTTCAAGCTGTATGCTACTATTGGTTGATGCTACTACTAAGGTGTTCATAGCCTTCATTTTATTGATCCCATTAAATTATTATTATTATTATTATTATTATTATTATTATTATTATTATTATCATTAACAGTTAAGAGAAGAGCGCAATTTAAGAAAAGAAAAAGAATGAAATGCCGCTAGCGTGAAGGCATGAAACCGAAAAGTGCTTATTATGATGGTAATCTTGTTCAGCTTGTAAATCCCGTTCCCACCCCTTCACCGTTGAAACTGTTAGATGTAGACGTCTCTTTTACTCCAATAGCTTCATGTCTCGCACATCTCGCCTGTGGAACTCCCTTCCTTATTCCTGTTTCCCTGACAAATACAATCTCCAACTATTTAAGTGTAACGTCAATCGACATCTCCAGTTGCCTTGATCTATCCACTTCCCTTCTCCACATCCTTTCACCTTTCATTCCTATCGGCTCTCGCTCCAAATCTTCTGTAACCCCCTTGCCTTGATCGATCCACTATCTTCCTCCACATCCTCTCCTTTACCACTCCTATCTGCTCTTCCTCCAAACCTTCTGTAACCCCTTGCGTGCTAGTGGCTTCCAGCCTTGCTTGGGGTGATAAGCTTAAAAAAAAAAAAATTTTTAAATTCCAAGATGCACAAGATCAACATCATTAAGTACGTTTCATTCGTTCTGACGCTTTCATTACCAGTACAGTCGAGTTTTCATTACACCACAAGCAACCTGTTATGAATAATCAAGAGTGGTCTCCCTTTGTTTCGTTACTCTCCTCTTTGAGAGGGGGGGGCTATTTTTGTTAGTGGGACTATAAAAGGACACTATACACGAACCTTGTATTCTCAGTTGAATAAAGATTCGTAAAGCCTACACCTGCGTACTTTTGTCATTACAGAACCTTTGTACAAAGACTTAGAATTTTTTGTAGATTTATATATTTTTATACTTGGAAAAAAAACATATTTAAATATAATATATTGTTTAACATTGTTAAACATTCTTTTTTCTTCTCTTTATCTTTTCTTAGATCGCGATCTTCTTTTAGCTGTTGAAAAATATTGGAAGAGTTGCGCCAACCATTTTGTTTATTATAATAATAATTATTATTATTAATGAAAATGACTTATGATGTGTATGCCAGTATCTAAAATATATCGTTCTACAAAATTATTGAAAATTTTTAACTAAATGAACCCAAATGAGATATTTCTAGATTCAGAGAAGAAGACTGTTATGAATGATACATTAGTTTATCTGTAATGAAGGTGATAGTAACATGGCTACCCTCTGATTTAAAACAATAGACTTTAGTGAATGCAAATAAAAATACTACAACAAAAAATAGCAAAAAAGAAAATGTGATAATCCTGGTTGTAAACAAATTAATAATAAATGAAAATTGCTAATATTCTTTCTGCAACTTTCAAAGTCATTAATATTCCACATTTTGTTTGGACAACTGAACTCCGTCTTTGTAGAGACAAAGGGTAAGTATAAAAAGAATCTGTTATGCCAGGCTGTATCTGGAGAGAGAAGGGCTCGGTTGTACGCAGTCGGCTGCACCACATGAAACCGACCTTGTGTCACATCTTGTAACCATGGAGAGACAAGTAAATACTGGAGAGAGAAGGGCACGCATTTGGCTTGCTCAGATTAATCCCAGATTATTGATAGCTTAACTGAATTGTTTTTTACGACTTATCAACCCTTTGCAGGTTACTTAAAGATCCATAGCTTTCCCAAGAATATTTGCTCGTAAGTGAATTTGACGAAGCCAACTGGAATTGAAACTCGGATCTCCGATTTCCAATTCCGAGCCATTATCCATTGCACCACCCGCACATCCAAGATTGCCCGACTCAAAAATTGAATTCCAAATAATATGTATATTATTAAAAATCTCCATTTTTTCCGTATACATAAATTATTTTTATAGTGGATTTTTTTTGAAGTCATGGTGGTTTCCAAATTCTGTAAATTATAAAACAATTGTAAAAATCTAAATCTAAATATTTTGTACGCAATTTTATTCTATTTATTTATTTTTTGTTTAATTTTTGAGATAATAAAGATTTTAGGGATACAAGTCTTAGTAATTAATCCATAGCTAGGAGAAGAAGATGTGGATTCATACCTTTCCCAATTGTATTTGCGCGTAAGTGAATATAACGAACCCAACTGGAACTGGAAATCGGCTCTCCGATTAACAATTCCGAGCCATTATCTATTAAACCACCTGCACATCCAAGCTTACAGCACCTGGTATTCCCAAGAGGTTACCCATCGAGGTACTGACCAGGCACGACGTTGTTTAACTTCGGTGATCGGACAAGAATCGGTGTTTGAACTTGATGTGGCCGTAAGTGATAAAAAAAAAAACAAGAAAAAGTTTCTCCACCAAACCATGAAATCTAACCCCAAGCCCCGTCGAATTGCCTCCTGGTTGAGAACCCCTGTCCTGAACAGTCTTTATGCACTTTTGTATTGATTTACGCTCATTGGTTTAATATTACCGTATTTTTTTTCGTTTTCCGCTATAATGTTGATCCACATTGCTGTCAATGGAAAACACTAAGTTTTAATTATGCGTATTAAATTTGCTTAATCCAAGGACGCATTCCAAAAGCATTCAAAATATTGCGAGACAGGAGGATTTCTTTGGTAACAAAGAAAAGAATATTGAGCTGTTACGTGACATCTGTCCTTCACGACAGCGAATGTTGGACGATTTCCTCAAAGATGAAGAAGAGACTCGAGGCGACGGAGAGGTGGTTCTACAGAAGGATGCTAAGGATATCATGGACCGAGCGTGCGAGCAACGAAGAGGTCTTAGAGAGGATGCAAACAAGGAGGAGTCTTATACTTAACTTCAGGAAGAGGCAGCTGAAGTTTCTGGGACACATAATGAGGAAGGAGGGCCTGAAGAATCTGATACTCTCGGGTCGAATAGAAGGAAAGAGAGACAAGGGAAAACAACGCATGACATACCTAGCGGGCTTAAGCAAGTTGATGGCAGAACGTGGTCTGGGGGAGGTAGCAGAGGGAAGGATATTGTTGAGAGCTGCAAGGGATAGAGGGAGGTGGAGTGTCATGATTGCCTACGTCCTGAAAGGACACGGCACATAAAAAAGAAAGAATCCAAAATGAAGAAAACTTATGAGTCAGACAACTGGAAAATACTGACTTCATGTCAGATGTTCATCTGGTTTGGTTTGGTTTGGTTTGGTTTGTTTTACGTTATATCAACCTCAATGGGTTATTTAATGCCGACAAGATTTTTATTGCTGGTAATATTTTGCTTCAAAAATGTATTGCTGGTAATGTAATATGTAATAATTTTTTCTTCAAAAATTTGTCGCTGGTAATTGTTTTATAAAAACGTATTACTGGTGTTAAAACCTATTTTTACACTTTCATAGGTTTTGACCCAATTTTGGAGGGGTTTATTATTTTCCCATAGCTGGGACACAGACCGTGGCCGTGGGTGGTAGCACCTGTCAGGGTCCCAGTTACTCTGGGAACAACAGCAACTAAGAGGTGGTTCTACACTCCTCAAAGCCTCCTAATCAAAGGTCTTGCTGTTGGGTGTAGTTTATCGTCTTACCCAGGACGTGGATGTAGTTTATCGTAATACCCAGGACGGTCAGGGTAAGTCATGGGAGAATGGTTTGCCCAAGTCCTGCAACATTTACCCTTTTCTTTGTCACTCGTTGTGAAATGACATTTTTTTTTGTTGCCAATAATGTTGGATAAAAAATCCATTAATTGCTTAGAAATTACAGTTTACCTTTTGGATACGAAAAAATAAGAAAATGTGGGTTTTCGAGAAGATCTGAACAAGAGGCCATGCATTCTTTAAAGGGTAATTGAACGTTTCTGGACACTCTCTGTGTGCGAGTTGTTTAAAGAACGGTGGCTTAAAGGGTGGTTTCTCCTACCCAGGTAGACCCAGGTTTCGAACCCTGCAGGAAAGCACATTTCTCTTTCTGAAATATCTCGAATGCGGGGAGCCAGTAGACGTAATTCACACTGTTCAAAAAGAGACGTTTAATAATGTTTAGAGTAGGAAATATGTCGGATAAAAATTTCGATTGATTCCTTTAAAATTACTGACAATAAATAAATATAAATAGCTTTAACCAAAATATGAACTCGTTTTACCGATTCCGTTTCTTCGCATCGTTAACTTTTACGCTTTTCTTCTTCTTCTTCTTCTTCTTCTTCTTCTTCTTCTTCTTCTTCTTCTTCTTCTTCTTCTATGTGTAGTGTCCTTGCAGGATGCGGCGATTATGGCTCTCCACAACTTCCTGTTATTTGTAGCTCTTGTCTTTATGCTATATATATTAATTCCTTATCTGAAAACGATTTACACAAACTCGATAGGTAGGTTCTTTGCTGCTTTTCCTCTGGGCTTCAATATGTCCCGTGAGTGTCAAATTCTCCAAGCTCTCCTTCCTCATTATGCCCTAGAATTTTCAGCTATCTCTTTTTAATTCTAAGCATGTGGACTTTTTACCATTTTCCACGTTACTAGCATGTTCGATCTATGGTATTTCCAGTATTATTCGGTAGAACTACATTTCTGTTGCCTCAGGTCTCTTCTTCATCTGTGATGAGATATTACATAACAGCTCAGTACTCTTTTCTTTGTTCCTAACGACTTTTTCCTGTTTCTTAATACGTCGCTTGGCCTTTGAATGGCATCTTTAGCTATTCCACGCGCCTTCAGATTTCGGTGTCGCATACTGAACTTGTAATATATCAATTTATACATAAACATGCGTGCGTGATTCTGATTCACATTTTGTAGTATAAAGTACCAATAGTCAGCCAAGTCTGACAGGCGTGCATAGAAAATACTTATCAGAATCTGTTTTTGTATAATAGAAAAGGATTCCTTCCCCTTCAGTGGAGTAAGAAATCACCAAAAATAACTTGATCGCTTTGGGAACAGCTACCCTGTTACTGATTCACTAAGCTGCAGAATAAATACTGTTCGGATGTTGCCGGCAAAAATATGGCAAATAATCTTACCAAAGCTTTAACAGACTTCCAAAACGTCTGCGGACTTATTCCTTCCCTTTCCTGTTTGGTTCTCTGGATTAGGAATATGTAATTGCAATATCCCTTTCTTGTAAAGAATACGCTTCCCGCCATCAGACTGGAAATGTAAGTGTCAAGTTTCTTAGTCATTTCATCATCTTTGGTAAAGCAGTTGAGTATACAGAAGATAAGAATAGTCTCTGCGAGTTCCTATCAAACTAAGAAAATCGGCCATGTGTAAGCACTTTTTAAAATATATATATATCGGGTGTAACAGCAAAATTGTCAAAATCGTGTAACAGCATGGGAAAATTGTCTATAATATCTAAAAAGCCACTAAACTAATTGAGTTTCTTTTTTCCAGTTTTCAGATAAAACGTTTAGCCATCTTAATACCATCAAGCGTAAGAATCACTGAAAAACCATTTGAGTTATTCAGCTGGAAAGAGAACAGGTTAAAATGATTTTATGTCAGCCTCACTATGTCTTCCCAAATGAGCAATGGTGTGAGAAAAAAGATTATTCAGGCCTTCAGTAATGGTACCAACATTCATACTCCGACTTCCATCTTCAACGTCCATTCAAGAACAACCAAGAGAATGGTGAATAAGTTTTAAAAAGAGGGAACAGTGGAGAGGAAAACTGGGCCAGAAGGTCACAACAGCAAGAGGGACCATCATTTCAACTTAGAGCTAAATACATTCTTATTGTACAAAGTAGAGTTCATTAGTGTTATAAAACACTCGGAGAATTCCAGTAAGATATCTTTAATCATTTCTATGATACAATGGTTCAAAGCTTAATCACACAATTGGACAATTTTGCTGTTATATCCGGTGTATATATATATATATATATATATATATATATATATAATTTCCTACTACTCTAAGCGTTATTTTGTAGATATCCAAGTTTGGATACACGCCCTGATTTTTTTTTTTTAAGGGTGGGGTTTACAGTGTGAATAACGTCTACCGGGCTGCATATCTGAGAGATGTAATAAAGAAGAAAATTTACTCGTTTTCAGTTCGATCACGTGATTTCGCTTCACACGTGACAGAAATTTATGATATATAAATATTCTGAAAGGTGGCATTTCAACTCGATTCGTGTTTGGGTTGTGAATTTTAAATATTTTTACGTTAAAAGTGAAAATGGAAGAAAATTAACAGCATTTTCATCATTTTATGTGCTTCTATAAAAAAAAATATGTACAAATAGTAAAGAAAACTTGTGCCATTTATGGAGATGGTGCCATAGCTAAGTGTGCTGTTCATAAATGAATTAGAGGAATTTCTGATATGGAAGACCAAAAATGTGCAAGCAGGCCTGTAGCAGATGTTAATGACCAAATTCAGGTCTTAGGACACGGGATATTGCAGTGATATTTTACATATGAGTGTCGTAAGGCAGTCGAAAACACTTCGTCAATCGCTATGATGTTTGGGTGTTTCACGATTTAACGAAAAATAATTTAATGGACGACATTTTCTGTTCAAACGCAAAACAATAGCCTTTTGGTATGTATGTATTTGTGTATTGTAGTGGCATTGGAAGTGCATCACATTTTTGTTGTGGGAATGACAGCATGAAGTGTTGAGCAATGTTCGAAGCGTATATGGTGCGGTTCAATGTTCCTTACGCAAGCACAAAAGTCAAGCAAGAGTTTTACCCCACATCTTAAAACAGGGCATGTGTTGTGGGCAAAAGCACTCTTGAAGATGTTACTCCCCAGGTGACCGAATGGTTAGAAGGCTCGCTTTCCGACCCCGAGACTCGGGTTTGAATCACTATGGTCGATTGATGTCATCAAACTTGGAAAGTGACTCAAGCCTTGTGAGTGAAATCGGCCTGACGGAACTGTTCAGGGTCTGTCAATGGTTGTGCTAACACAAAGTCACAAGTCGTTGTAACTCAAGACAAATGATACGCTCTCTAAGGCCCATTGTGGGTCTTAAACAAACACAAATATGCCTGAGCAGGCATATATATATATATATATATATATATATATATATATATATATATATATATATGTCTGATTGGATAAATTAAAAATATTATGTCTGCTTATTTTAATCATAATCCTTTCATATTCACGAATATTTTTCCGTATATTACAATCAAATGAGGCAAGAAATGCACTGTAACAATGAAAATCACTTTTATTTCCCAAGTACTAGCTATCTTTGTCTGAGATCATCATCAGGGGTGCAACTGGTAAGGCAAAAACTATGTGTAGCTATCCATTACTGATTTTTTTGCGTTTAAATGCAACGGCTAGAGATATGCTTTATATATATATATATATATATATATATATATATATATATATGTGTGTGTGTGTGTGTGTGTGTGTGTGTGTGTGTGTGTGTGTGTGTGTGTGTAACGTAACGAATATTAATTTCATCAAAACTCTTCGACCAGGTTATTCTAGAATATAATGTTTCTAAAGCAAACAGTCTTTGTAATTATTACGCTCTGGATCAAGAGCTAAATCCTTTAAATAAAATCAAGTGTTCACTTATCTTGTCTATGTTTCATGTAATTACATCCTCTTTTCGGGGAAATTGATTGCAATCAATCAAATCTCCTGAAGAGTCAATGAAATTCCGGGAAACTCAGAGTAGAGACAAAGTAAATGAACTTTTGAATTTTATTACGTACATATCTCATATATATATATATATATATATATATATATAAATATATATATATAAATATAAAAGTGAACATAGAAGTCAACACTTAGAGGCGACAGTCTGTTTCATGCTAGTGCAATCGTCAGGCAACTAGTCGCCTGACGATTGCACTAGCATGAAACAGACTGTCGCCTCTAAGTGTTGACTTCTATGTTCACTTTTATATTTACATACGCTCTATCTCTGATATTGACCACTTTATCCCATAAATATAGCACACTTTAAGACTATATTTATTCATATATATATATATATATATATATATATATATATATATATGACCTCTGTTTCACACAGGCACACACACACACACACACACACACACACACACATATATATATAATGCCTATGTCTGCGCGTGTGAATGTTTCAAATTTCTCTGCCGCATTCCTCTATCGATAAATAGGTGTGTGTGTGTGTGTGTGTATGTGTGTGTGTGTGCGCACGCGCGCGTCTACGCGCGAGCAGGGCAGAGATTTATACTTTCCTGTTTTGGTATGCTATTACAACCGCAGAGGAACTACGGTAGTGGTTCACGCGATTGCTTCCAAGCATCTATCTGAGATCAAGCGAAATTATTCTTCACGTGATACCGATAAGCTTTCATGGTCTCTGGCCAAACGGTAAAGAGCTATTTCTGCTGAAACGGTACCATGATTTCCTCGTTACACCCCTACCACAAGCGTTCCCCCCACACCTCCTCAAAAGTTATTCACGGTCTGCTGTCCCCATCCATCACTCTAGAGATTTCCACAACGTAAGTTCGTTTCACCGAAACACTGAAAGTAAGTTCTATCCCCCATTCAATGTTCCATAATTATCGTCTTGCCAAATCTTCCTCAGATCAAAAAATATTTGTAATACACACACACACACACACACACACACACATATATATATATATATATATATATATATATCTACTAGCGAAGTGATTTCGCCAATAATCGCATTCATATTGCTGATTGATTCAAGGTATGATTGACTCTTTGTAATATATATATATATATATATATATATATATATATATACCTTAACGTTTACACTCATAAGAGATACAACTCATCATAAAGTGGACCGCAATACTATAAAAATTCAAGGTAATTTTTCGTTGAAGGTATCGCAGCCATTTTTACCACAGAAAAGCGTAAGCGTCTACAATGTACCCAGCAAAAAAAAAAAACGGTAAATTCAGAAAGACGTGAGACAACCGTTGAAAACTGGTGACTGCTGATCTGACTGAAAAATACAAGAAGAATTTCTGCGCATTTCGTCAATCCCCACGTTGTGAGTTTTTTTAGCCATACGAGAAGGGCAGAACGAAAAACGAAAGTTGTCTGCAAATAACCTTTAAATGATGAGGCATAAGATCGAGTATCAATTAATCAATCGTAAAAGAACCAATCACAGTTAAGTAATTACGCGAGAGTCGAATGATTATTGAAGGTTTTTGTGATGTTGGACGGCTTCGCTTGTCACTTTTGCTATGTCAAGCGAAAGCTCGTAATCACTTCCAAAAGTGCTCGTTATATTCGAGACTTCGTAGACACCGGTACTAGTAGTAACGCCTTCCAATAATATCCGCACTAGTAATACTTGTTCCAGTAGTAATCGCGAAATAGTATAATGATCAAAAGGGAATCGTAATCAGTATATTAGTAGAGTAGAGAGTGAACGTATAACAATAGTGGATTGACAAGATCGTATATTCATCACGCTACTTCCTATTTATTCACTTCCTTTATGATCATGTGATCTACTTAATAATGGAATCGCCTGTGTTGCTCACTGGTGATCTAGTTTCAAATCACAATATCGGTAACAACACTTACTCTTATACAACAAAGGTCATGAATATTCAAGAAATTTATTCACGGCTATTCAATTCTTCAGTTCTTCCTGAATGATAAAATAGTGATAATAAATTAGTCGCTTTTTTACTGGGCACACTGTAGCTTAGAAGTAGGAAAAAATTGATTTTTTTTTTCTTTCGAGAAAAACTTTTAATATAATTAAAAAAAAATGAAGTCTGATGACAATTTCATTAACATCGGTTTCTGCGTGTGATTTGTTTTTAATTTATCAATTTATTTGATTATATAAAAATATCCCCAAAAATATATAGATTTCTTTTCCAGAGAAAAAAAAATTATTATGAACGTTTCTTGTTTCTAAAACAAAAGATGTTTACACGTATGATCTTCCTTAATGAAAATCGACAATCATTTAAAATGCCGAAACCGTTACCGTCAACAAAAGTTTACAAAATTCAAGAAACATTGTGTTTTCTCATTGATATGTACGTATTTATATATGTGAGAGAATGTAAATAAACTAGTAAGAATGAAATGAAACAAAGAAATTTTAATAACCGTTATCTTCCTCATGAAATTAAGAATGCCATTCAGGAAGTTAAACGAGCCACATGCGGACCGGTGGCTGCAGTTTGCTTCTTACTGCTTTAAATTAAGATCGGTCCGTTCGCCTCGTAACAAGATTTTGAATTTCTGCAGGTAAGAATGCAGAATAACGGTCGCCTGAAATAAATCTTTGTTTCTGAGAACTCCTGGCGCCATTTGTAAAAAATATGTTTTTAGAAAAAAATGGTACATACAGAACCCCTCATCAACAGAAGTAGATTTGTGAATATTTATTCAGAAAAAAAAATCATGTCGTCTGCCGCCATAATTAAAATAATCAAGGAACTGTACGTATTTTAAAATAAAAATAAATTTGAAAAAAAATAAATAAATAAATAAATTAGATAAAATAAAATAAAATGGGTGCATTTTCAGCTTTTATTTTACATTTTCAGATACCTCAATTTTTTAACATTATCGCCTTTTAGAAATGCATGAATTCTAAACTCATATTTGGGAAAGATATTAGAATAATCCACAACTTATACTGGGAGCAAACGGCCTGCATAAGGAAAGAAAATGAATTGAGTAGCTATATAAAAAATAAAAAAGGGGCCTGAGACAAGGAAGCGTCTTCTGCCCAGATTTATTTAACCTCTACAGCGAAGCTATCCTAAAGGAACTGGAGACATTACCATGATTTATTATCAGTGGGCGTAATCCTAACAATATAAGATGCGTAGCTGACTGTTATATAGGAATAAAGTGTCTCTATTGACACTGAAGTTTGAACACAGATCCCCAGATAACAAACACGGGCGATCCCATTTTGAATAAGTAGATCACGTGATGGTAAAGGAAATGTATATATGGGAATTAGTCTAATCGATCACCATTTCTATTCTGTCCTCTATCACTAGACGGATCACTCTTTCTACACTATCCTCTGTCTCTATACTATTCACTATACGGACTAATATTTGGATCACTATTCGGTGGTTACTATTCGAGCGATTATTATCGAGCAAGTACTACTAGTGCTAGTGATATTCAAAGGCATCTGACACCAGTATTGTTACTACAGTTGTATCTGCGATTACAAAGTCTCTACTACAACGAGCATTACGAAAGTGACAACGAGTATTCGTTGACATTACAAAGGTGGCAATGAGTATTCGCTGACATCACAAAACTGACACTGTATTAATGGATGACTCGGAAAGTAAACTACAGGACCTAGACAGAGTAGTAGAAGAAAGCAAGGAAAAAAGACTAACCGTCAACTGCAAGAATACAGAAAGTATAGTCATTAGCAAGAAAAAAAAACAAGTTATGTTGAAACTTGACTAATGCAAGGAATAATAATGCAACACAAAATGTACTTAGAACAAAATGTATTGAAACAAGAAAGTGTACACAATATTTACATATAGTCTTTTGTATATTCCTGGGAAGACCGTTCCTGGAGAATGTGTTGACTGAGTCGCAGTCGGGCAGAGTCTCTGGTTGAATCTCCTGATTCCTCCCCTCTCTTCCCGGTCACAACCATATTTATATGGTCGGTACTCCACTATGCAAATGGATCCTACCACAACAAGTTACAAATTGGAAATATCAACATCAGCAAGTGCAGAAGTTTCATTGAGGATGGAAAATTCGTCACAGAAATCCGAACACGCATTGGGCTAGTGAAAGTCGCATTCTAAAAGATAAGCAAGGTGTTTAGAAACAAAGAGGAGAGTACTGGATTACTATGTGATGTCCATCCTCTTATCTGGCAGTGAATGCTGGACAGCCTTCCTACGGATATGGAGAAAAATGGAGGCAACAGAAATATGGTTTTACAGGATATTGAAAATTCCACGGACGGAGCGAGTAAACAACAAAAAAGCCTCAAAGACAAATGGCAACAGAAAGAACACTTCAGTATCAGGAAAAGGCAGCTGAAATTTGCTGGACACATAATGAGGAAGGAGGGCTTGGAGAACCTAACCCCCACGGGGCATATTGAGAGCAAGAGAGATAAGGGAAGGCAGGGAGCTACTTACCTGACGAGCTTGTGTGAATGGATAGTGAAACAGGTGCGAAAAATTTCTAAGTGCTACACGAGATAGGAAGTTGTAGAGAGCCATGATCGCCCATGTCCATAGAAGAAGTTGACGCCCATAATAATTTCGGAATGCCCTGATGTGTTCATGTGTTTGTCACTATTATGACCAACAAGGAAGTCTTAAAGAAAATGGCAACAGAAAGAACACTTCTTCTCAGAAACATGAAAATGCAGCTGAAATTCTTTGAATACATAATGAGGGAGGAAGGCTTAGTAAACTTAGCACTCACGGTACATATTAAAAGCAAGAGAGATAGGGGAAGGCAACAAGCCACTTACCTGACGAGTTTGTGTGAATAGATAACGGAACGTGGTACGCGAACCTTAGAAAAGGGAGAGTAACTGCTAAGGGCCAAAAGGGAATAGAAATTGTGGAGAGACATGATCGCCTATGTCCTGAAGGGACGCGGCGCATAGAAGAAGAAAAAAGCCAAAGAAGCCATCTTTAAACGAGAATTTTTCGAATCATGAAGGCAGCAAAAGCAACCGAAACTGATCAATGAGACATTGAACAAACATTGATCGATAGACGTCTAGTAAATTGAAATCGATTTAACGCACACTCATAAATATAGACGTTTCAGTGCATTAGGAGACTGAGACAATTGTGTATTTCCAACCAGTACCTGTGCTAGAGTAGTGTAATGATCATCGGTATTGCTGCTCTGTTTTCTGTTGCAAATAGGGTTTTTTTACGTGGTAGGGTTGCCAGCCCCACGCTTCAGAGGTTTTGAATTCAGAGTTATCCCTCTCTAGACTCTTTTCCAACCAAGACTAGACAGATCAGTTTGCCCTTCTATTTAATCCATAATTCGGAGTGGGAAGAAGAAATGAATTCTGTGCAAAAGTGAAAGCAACAGAGTAGGCCGAATTTGAACAAAAACAAAAATTGTCAATGCACTTAATCCAACATTTTTTCATTAGTCATATATTATATATATATATATGTATGCGTGTGTGTGTGTGTGTGTGTGTATTGATGTAAAACGAAAGAACAGTTAGATTAATGATCCAAAGTTCTTTAGTATTTAAGTTTTAATTTTTTTAAAACAGTGCTCGATACAGAAGTAGCGCATAAACAATGATTACTTTAAAAAAATCTGATTCCATCGCGACACAGAAATTACTATTATCATTAATTTTAATTTTAATATTGAAATTAAACTTTAGGATTCGAGTCAAGTTTCGAAACAGTAATCTGTGTGTCGCGATGGAATCAGATATATATATATATATATCGGATGGCGTTTAAGCTAGCTCTTTGATTTCGTCTTGTTCAGGAGTTTGAGAGTCCTTAAGTCTTTGCATATTCTCAGCATTGGAAGCTCTCCTGACTGCCGTTTGATCTGGGCTTTCATTTACACAGGGCGCTCTTTTCCTCGCTGCTGCCTTGGCTCTTTTGATTGCAATCTGGTCCTCTGTTGGCGGAGATTTCTTTTTGCGAGGCATACTGCTGCAACAATAAACTATCTGGTCCTCTGTTGGAACTCAAGATTGATCGCTGCTTTTAAGTATTGCATTAATATTTAAGCTTACCATTTAAAAGTTCAACGATAATTTTTCAGCCGTCACTTAATTTAAACACAGTTTGATGTATTTAGGCCCTTTCTTAGCGTACAATTATTTTTATTTCATGGGGGACTTTCGCTGGATTTCATAATTAATTTCGATTATTCCCAAATTTATTTCCAACTTATAAAAATTGTTATCGTACAAAAAAAATTCGTCGCCAAAAAAAATCACGTAAAAATCGACGAAAACAATCGCAGTAAGGAAAACTTTGGAATTCAAAATTTCAGTAACATGAGCTATCGAAAGTTAGAGAGTTGTGTCCCTTTACTTGAAAAAGTGTGACACAGCGACATTCGCATTTATTATATAGGTATATTTAATAACATTATACAGTGAAAGATTTAACAAAAAAATTCAGCTAGTATCCATGTCAGGCTACGGACTTATTGATCTACATATGTGAGTGTGAAATAGTTACATGCCAAAGTAAAATAATACCCATTGAGAACTTTGAAATGTTATCGTCATCTTGATTTTATTTTTAAATTATATATTTACTGAAATTTCGTGTAGCATAAGGTGTCAATACTTGAGGATCGAACACAGTAATTAATTATCTGAAAGACGAGGCGTTCGTCATACTAAAAAAAAAACTTTGATACTAAAGATAATTGTGCTTTTAGTAAAATTCCCGAATAGTAGACTACAAGATTGAGCTTGCTAAAGGCCGCTTTCTAAGCTGACTGTTAATGAATGAAAAGTAATGAATAAATGCGTCCACGGTGCTACAGAAAATGCTGAAGTTCCCCCCTCCCCGCAGATACACACACACACACCAATTTTCTGCTGAGACTGTGAACTAAGCAGAAGTCTAAATTTGTCTTCTTGGCTTCAGTATATGACAATGCTATTGCGTTGAGCTGTAGCATTTGTTTAAAACTGCATTATGGAACGGACTTCCGAGGGGATACTTCCTTGATCGCTACAGTCTTAATCTCTTCAGATCGAGGGTAAACCGTTATCTGTATTACATATCCTCGTAATATGCAACCCTTGCTCTAGCCCTATACGCCCTTACAACATCCGCATCCTGTAACTCTCTACCTGACTATACCCTTGTATTGGGTAAACAATAGTTTTAAAAAAAGGATTATTAATGCCATTAATTTTCAAAATAAATCAGAAAAACTTCATTTGCCTCTCCCGCGAAACATTAGCTTCTAACACTTTTATATAAGTGTCCCTTCAGGGCATTGACGATCATGGCTCTCCACAATCTCCTGTCCTTTGTATAGGGTAGCCACTGAAAAACCGAAGGATTTGAAAAAGTCATAGCTTGTTCGTTTTCAATCTTTTTCGTTTACTTTTTTTTTCGGGTTAAAGAGCATGTCTTGGAGATTAAAATGGCTACGTATGATGTCCAGCAACGAGTAAAACTTATTGAGTCTTTTATATTCCAGTGAAAGATCAATTATTCAAACTCAAAGAAAATACCGATAAAATTTTAATGTCAGAGTATCTCCTAACGATAACATGATTCGGAACCTAATCACCCGGTTTGAAAGAACTGGATCAGTCGTCGATCTTCTGGGAAGAGGTCCTAAGAGCGCTGTGCGCACTGACGCAGTGGTGGAAGCTGTACGACTGAGTGTCCTAGAGGATCCATCAGCTTCTATCCGTCGTCACTCTGCTCAGCTAGACATCGCAAGAACATCTCTTCAGAAGATCTGATTTTTAAAAAAATACACGATTCAAACTTTACTACCCCAAGATACTCATGTGTTTGTAAAAGTTATTTTTGTTTTATACCATTCAGTCTTTCTTTGAGTAGCTCTTAATATATTTTATCTTTTTGTTGTCTCTCCTAAACCTTGTTCTGCCATCCATTTTCTAGTTAGGTAATGCGCTGTTTTACACAGTCTCTCTTGCCTTCAGTCTATCCTGCGAGTATCAAATTTTCCAAGGTCTCTTTCTTCATTATGCGCCCTAAACATTTCAGTTGTCTCTTTCTGATGTTAAGTGTTCTTTTTTTCATTTACTTTAAAACTTCGCCATTGCTTACATGTTCGATCCATGGTATTCTCAGTATCCTTCTGTAGAACAGCATTTCTGTTTCTTCAAGTCTCTTCTTCATCTGTGAAGAGATTTCACTGCCATATTCCTATATGGCATGTGAAAAATGTGTATCTGTAAAATGTTTACAGTCTGATAAAATATCTAAAAGAAAATGTTTTATAAAAGGATCAAAGAAAAAATACAGAATCAGGAATCTTTGAAATTTAACATCTGATTTAACGCCCCCTTAACATCTTTATTCCCCTTTTATCTTGTGTTGTCATGCTTGGAGTGTATGGACGTGACATCATTAATTAAACAGAGCTTAGTCTGGAACAACGCGAGTGTAGTGAACCTCTGGTAATAGTGAGACGCAAAATCTCTCTTTACGCCAACAGCCCAGTGTAAATAAACTTCTCTTGTAGTGTGTAAACTGTAGAATGGATGACTTAAAAGTGGGTACAGCCACTTTTTGCTGAAAAACAACATAGCATGATGAAAAAAGGCCTCAAACTTTATAAAAACGAAGTTTTATCTGAAAGTGTTTGTTGTTATTAAGAGGAAAGAACAAAGTATTATTTTAAGTATTTAAAAAAAAAATTTACTCGTTCCTAACACGTTCAAAAGTTTGGTTAAAAATATTGTTTTTTTTTTACGTCACGGTTGATTTGATATAATATTTATATATAATGTTTTGCGCTTTTTCCGGTGAAAAAACACATTGATTTGAAAATTCTTGCAAAAATCAAATGATTGTTGGATTTTAATGAAACTTTCAGGACTTATTCACAAATTAATTAAATTTTTTTTTAATTTTTTTATTTTAGAAAATTTTGGTAAATAATATTTCTTTTTTTACATAAGTTACCCCCTCCACACACACACACACACACACACACACACACACACACACACACTTAATTAATTTTCTTAAATTTCGAGAAATAATATTTTCTTTCCAAAACATTTTTTTTAGTTTTCAAGAAGAACAACTTGGATAATGTAAGTCACCCAATTTTTTTTTTAAACTACTGCTGTTTTCCAGAAAATCTGCATCGAATCGTAAATTTAAAAATGCAATAAAAGTAGGACATTATTTAATTAGAGAAGCTTTTAATTTCTTTTAGAAATAAGATTTATTAAGAACGCTATTGTCTTAAGAAAAAAAATTTCGATGAATAATGAATTTTTACAAGAATTGTTTGCATTTTTAAAAATTTAATTATAATAATTTATAATGATTTAAAAATCGTTTAAAATTCTGCATTACTTCCCTTCTAGTGATATTGTAAATAAGTGGAAACTATTTACGAATACAAAGTTGAAAAGTTTAATATAAGTCATTTTGTACAAAGTTTTTTAAAATAATTAATTTTTTTTTTTTAGTTTAAACGTTTTAATTTTTATATGTATGGTAGTCTATACATGACATTATTATTAAAAGGCCACGCGTTGTAAGAGCTGTCCTAATTTTAATGAGAAATTTGTTTGTCTGCAATTTTTTATTCATTTCAACAGGCTATGCACATTATCCCTTCAAAATTGTAAAACTTTAAAATAAGTCATTTTTTAAATTTCTATTTCACTAAATATTACGTATTTATTTTAGTGCGGGTCATACTTCAATCGAGTAAATTTTTTAACTTTTTTTTAATAAGAAACACCCTAGAAGAAATGTTTTGTTTTTGTCTTTTTTTTTTTGTTAGTAGTTTTTACTTTTTTAGTTTATTCTTTTTTATAGTATTTTAAATTTTATTATTTTTTCAGAAGGCATCTTCAAACGTATGGCTATAATACTAACTAAAAGTCAAAAAATATTAGATAATTTGTGAAAATATTATGTTAACTTGTAAAAATTACTAGGTAGTTAAAATAAAAAAAAAGGGGGTTCACTTAGATTTCATAAATTTATGTCAGTTTTGGTCATCCATACTTAGCTGTTAACGCCTTAGCCCGTCAATCAACACATCCGAAAAACAGGACCCGTGGTTAAGAAATGCTTGTATACTACGTTTTTTATGCTATAAGTTTGTTTCAAATCAGATTAATTTAACTTTAATTTTGCTAATGTTCCTTAAATAACGTGTCACAAATATATATTTTACTTTTGGAAGATTTTTAAAAATCGATAATTAAATTTTGTTTACAAATGTCTTGAAATGTGGAAAATGGCCGCTTTTAATCGATTTTGTGAAAGCGAGCAAAAAAATGATATTCCAATCTATATAATTTCTATTTGAAATATACCAGACTATTTTGCTTACGAGAAATAGTAATTATAATCATTTAACTTTCAATTAAAGCTAAAATGAAATCTTCAAGAATGCTTTTCCATTAGTAAAGATTCATCCTTAGGTATCGAAAATGTATGCCGAATTAGTGGAGGTACCTACAAGTTAAAAGACTTCAATTATAAATATTCAATCGTGAAATGTGGGATTAACTAAACAAAGAAAAGGAAAACATACTTCAATCCACATCTTTAAACTGTTTTTTCTCTTTGCAAACTCGCCTACCCTTCTCTTTGCCCCCCTACCGAATCTATGATACGCACCCCCACTCTACTACATTTCATAATGTGCTTATAAAATACACATTTTATTGTAACCTAATTATGTACAATAATAGATCATATGCAATATAGGTGAACAATTCAACTTGAAAAATTGAAAATAAATTAAAATACAATGTATCTAAATACAAATTAGAGACATATCATAATAGATCATTCCATCTTAAATAAATCAATGGTTTGCGGCAATTTTTAACATCAACTTAAGATTTTTTTTCTTGATAAAAGTTGAATAATTTTAACACATGCATCATTATGGCTAAAAAAAGAGCGAATTTTATATTATGTTTTATCGAGACTTAGCATGAGCGAAACAAATTCAAGGATTTAGACAAAAAGACCCCCAGAATTACGTCAAAATCTGCGAAAATGTTGCATCCTTTAATAATCAGTTGTGCTTAGTTTAATTTGTAACGTGGTCGAAAAAAAGCAAATGCTGATAAGATAACGAGGGCCACAAAGCACAGGGCCCTCAATCAGGCTTGCCCCCATCCCCGGTCGGGGGTTCGGGGGTCGTACGCACCGGCCCTGCCATCACTCTAAATACTAACTGGCCAACGTTTTCTCAATTTATCTCTCGTCGAAAGGCGCACCTATCAACACGTCTCCTGTCTCCTCAGACCCCACCACGGATCTCGCAGATGTTAATACTGACCCCATAAAATCATATTTACATACATTCTTGGAGCCAATCAGTTCACTTGGCCTCCAGGTGCTGGCTCACCTTAAAACGAACGTTGCCAAGCCAACGGAGTCGATTGAATGGTAATGTTCTGTAAGGAGGAGCTACTCACACGCAATTTTTTGTTGTTGTTTTTTAAGCTGGGCAGCTAATCCTTTTGAAGGATCTATTTCACGTGTGACAGTCAACATAAGATAAAGCTATCTAGCCACCACTCCTGGCTTCTGAAAGAGGGTGTCCACGCCTTGCTATTGTGGAATAAATCTGTAGTTGTTTTTATCAAGTATATGAGAGTGGTCTTAGTAAGTATCGTAAGTACATATATTCAAGTATTTATAAAACGAATAAAATAAAAATGACAAAAGATATGTCAGAAAAACGTAAATTTTAGTTATATTTTCTAGAAAGGGGGTTTTGCTAACAAAGAGTAAAAATGTGTTATATGCCTTTATTTTTCCGACCCTGAAAAGGAAAGCTAGTGGATGTTACAAAATGTCGTCTTCACATATAAGTCCAATATGTAATGTTGCAAGAGGCTGTGTTTTACACACTTGTCAGGAAAGCATCTTCTCTTCGTGGCGTTTACCTCCCAAAAACAGTCTTCTGTACAGATTGGGTTTCACTGATTAGCCATTAAGAGTCACATGACAGCCCAAGCGCGATGCATATTAAATGGGGAAGAGAAAGTAAAGTTAACCCAACAGTGAAGCGGTTTTAGGCCTACAAATTATTTAATAAGATTTATTGTACACGCGGCTGAATATCCAGTAACTGATATGCCAAACATTGTCTCATGAACGTTTTAAATTTTGTTTTCCCGGCCGTTTTCTGCTTTGGATTATTAGGAGGAAAAAAGGGGTCTTTACTATTCATACGGATAGTAAACGTGAAGAAGGCTGTACAATGGATTGGCTGAAAGACGATGATGGTTTTCAATTTTTCAACACACGCATCTCATGGTTATCTAATGTATTTCCGGTTACTTAGCGCACCTTTGTCTAATTTATTTTCTTTTGTTTGTAACTGTAGGGTAGGAGGCGCACAGAAAATAAATTCGGCGTACTGAGTTCGATTGCCGCTCATTTCTAATGCCCTTGAAATCCACGTTCCTCCAGCTAGAGACTAAATAACAGGTTGAGCTCTCTTGCCTTAAGGTGACAACCAGGAAACTATGAATTAAAACTAGCCTGGAGAAGAATGAGTTTTCTAAGGATATATTGTCCTGGAAAAACCTACTGCTGCAATGGCCACTACATGTGGTAACCCTACCATCCTAATAGCTTACGGGACTCGTGACGTGACGTGATATGTATATAGTGAGAGAATGTATATCCAAGAGATTGCTGTTTCAAGTACATGATTAAGGTTGTAATCTATCTATCTATCTATCTATCTATATATATATATATATATATATATATATATATATATATATATATAATAGGAAATGGATTAAATCCGACATATTTTTAATTTATATTGTTTAAATGTTATTTTTATGGACACTCATATCCAAGTAGAAGCTCTGTTTTTGTTTAATTAAAAAGTATTTTTATCAAACTACATCTACAGGGCTGAATATTCGAGAAATCTTGTCAGAAATATAGGCCTTTAATTAAAAAAAATAATGATTAATTAAAAAACAGAGCTTCTACTCGAATATGAATATCCACCCAAAATAGAGTTTAAACAATATAAATGAAAAATAACATATATATTTATGGGTAAAAGTGACCAGCAATACATTTTATCAGAAGTTGAAGGCAAACAATTGAGTTCAAAATATTTAGATTTCGGCATTAAATCATCCATAGAGGTCGATATGCCATTAAACAAAATCGATCAACCAACATTTCCAAGAGCCATTTCTTGATTTCTTGACTTATCAAGTATAGACCGTGTGTGTGAATATAAAAGTGGAAACTGAGGTCAACATCCAGTGGTAACAGTCTGTTTCATGATTGAATGCAATTCTCTCTCTCTCTCTCTCTCTCTCTCTCTCTCTCTCTCTCTCTCTCCCTCCCTATATATATATATATATATATATATATATATATATATATATATATATATATATATATATAAATTTAATAGGTTCACAGAAATTCAGTTTAACTCTCAGTCCCACTGAAGACTGTAGCGACAGATAAATTGAACATTTAATTTTATTTGCTATCATATATATATATATATATATATATATATATATATATATATATATATATATATTGTTATTATATATATATATATATATATATATATATATATATATATATATATATATATATTGTTATTATATATATATATATATATATATATATTGTCATCCGCAGACAGACTGTTTCACTGTATCACAGCTCATCAGTGTGGCTAGACGTCCGGTTGCCTCTGGCTAGAATCGAAAACCGGCTGAATTCGCGTCAGTCAGAAATTTTACCCTGAAGCCGTTGGCTCACGGCAGAGAAGAAGGTGAATTTAAGCGTATTTATTTATAGATAAACACACAGTGACTGAGAGAACTCGATTCGATTTACCGAAGAGTCTTGCATTATTAGCCGTAATAGTCACTGTTTACAAACCCACACATCCTCCCCAGAGAGCTCAACCGAAATAAAATTTATTTGTTATCATATATATATATATATATATATATATATATATATATATATATATATATATATATATATATTTATATATATTAATTTATTTGTTATCATATATATATATATATATATATATATATATATATATATATATATATTAAATTCATTTTTTCACCCTTGGAAGTGTGGTCTGATGAGCTAGGGAAATTCCCTGGGGAAATAAATTATAACCATGGACCTTTAAATTTGGCTGTTTTCATTAAATTAATCGCTCTGATCTAAGATAGAGCTCTCCGGATTTGTTTGATCATCCTTGGGATTAGCCATAAGGATTACCAAGATTTTCATTACTTATATATATATATATATATATATATATATATATATATATCACATTATGAAATGGACAAAGTCCGACAATTATTTAAGACATTTTTATGTTTATATATATATATATATATATATATATATATATATATATATATATATATATATATATATATATATGTATGTATGTATGTATGTATGTATTAGGGTTATGACATTTTGTAAAATAATTGATTTCCTGTATCATAATTCGATTAACTTTTGTTTAAAAAAAGTAATGAAGAAGGATTATTTTTAAAACATGTCACCCCCAACACGAAATTTCTAAAATAGTATATAAGTATAGTAGTAATATGACTCTCTGGGGAATTCTAGAACTTTATGGAACCTTCTATAACTTGTTTTTGTTTGTTAGTTTTGTATTTTATGCTATAGTTATAAACTGTTAAATGCGTTAAAAATGCATAAGTAAATCGAATTACATCATTAGCAAATTGAAAAATAAAACTTATGAAATATTTTGATTTTTTATCCTTATTGCGTATAAGGTAAAAGCGAATTTTAGGTTTGGGGATGACTTTTTTCGACAACTAAAACAAATTAATGCTTTTTTCATTACTTTTGAACAAAAGTTCATCGACTTATGGCACAGGAATGTAGGGTTACAAAAAAGTATATATAGCTTAGACCTTACGCACACTAACACACACACATACACAATGTGTGTCCACAGGTGTACTTACTTTGAATGACTATAAAGGTGTACTTACTTTGAATAAATTCAGTATGTATTAAATTACATTTCATTTTCCAAACTCAATATAATGTCCAGATCGGATTTAATTTCTTTTGTCAACAGTTATTTTTCTGGCCCGGGGCATTAATAAACATTTCCTTCGGTTTTTTGTGCGCATAATCTTCCAATCGCTGCCCCCAATTTGTCGACTTTTGAACCGTAAATTTTATCTTTTAAGTATCTCCATAAAAATATCTAGTTTATTTGAGCCATTTAATTTAAATAGAGTCGAATCACTCCAAACAATCTTTGTTAGAATGTGTGCATCTTCTACACATCTTGCCAAGTACTATTCTCAAAACCCTACTCTTCGGCCCGTATCATCTTCATTTAGAGCACGAACTATTCTTGGAATGTAACCTTTCCAATAAAAGCGCTTCAAAATGCGATGAACACTTGATTTTGAAATTTTTATCTCAAAGCTCGCTTGTCGCACGGATTTTCTTGGACTTTAGCAGTTCCAAGAGATAGTCCTGGGTATAACGATAAACTACATCCGGCAACAAGGCCTCTTGTCGGAGGATTGGAGATTTTGTAGAACATGAAACCACCTCTAATTGCCGTTGTTCTCAGGTCCACCAAGACCTGGAGTGGTAGCACCTGTTTGGGACACCAGCTATAGGCAAATAGTGGAACCCCAAACAAAAAGAAAAAAACGAAACACTATGAAAGTATAAAAATACCAGCAATACATTTTATATAAAAATTACCAACAATATTTATTTATAGTAAAATTACCAACAATATATCATCAAGCAAAATAACCAGCAACATATTTTGTCTATAGTTGAAGGCATACAACTGCGTTTAAAATATTTAAATTTCGGCATTAAATAACTCATAGACGTTGATATGCCGCTAAACAAAATCAACCAACCTGTTCTAAGAGCCATTTCTTGATTTGTGGACACATCAATGTCCGCGGTTTTTCCGGAACGTTTCTTGTGGACATTCGGAAGAATTCCATCGCCTTCAAGCTTATCATTAATTCGAATAATGGGTAGGACGCGTAAGTGGATCTGTTTACCCCCCCCCCCCCGAACTTGTCTTTGTATTTAAACTGCATATTCAATTTTCCAGTTGTCCTTTAAAAAAATGTCCTTTGCTCAAAGCTTGGCCGGGCTGCTATCATTATTTTCAATAGGTTAAATCTGACATGAATTGTAAAGTTATCAGTTGTTAGTTCGTATACATTTTTGAGAACGCCCTGTATATATATTATGACATATAGCATTGAGTTCTATCTTGGATAATTGAACTCTTACATAATGCCATCTATTTTTTTTATTACCATTGTTACCATTATTATATCAGACTACTTAGTCTTTATTTTATATTAATTAAATTTATAAAGCTGCAAATGAAGCTATTATCCATCTTTGGTTCCGGCTTTTATTCTCCATAATGGCATGTGACTCATTTGTGTGTCATGGTCGTTTTATTTTCATTTTATTATTTACTAAAAAAACATCTAAAAAAAAAAAAAAAGAAATCAAGGTAAAAAAATAACACTGAGAGGGTATTTATTGCTATTCAGAGAAATAATTGAAAAAAAAAAAAACAACAAAAAATATTTGTATAAAAAATGTTGAATGCACATATATGTGCGTCGAAGACAAGGCACAATACGCCACAACGCACACGAGCGCCGTGCGGTGTTAAACGTGTCATTTATTATTCCACATATTTTACCCCCTGGATATTGTCTTAATTTCAGAAACTTTAATACGACATTTCTACTGCTACATTTTTCGGCCTTTCTCTGATGTATAATGTCCCAAGTCTTTTAGATAAACCAGAATCGGCAAACTGAATTCGAATTTCGTTGATTGGGTTCACTTTGCATGAAGACCCTTGATAAAATGCGTGGACCAAACAGTTCTTACTCTCTCTATCTCATCACCAGACACCTTGACAAAAAAGTAGTTTGTCGTGCCATAATACCATAGTTAGTTGTTGACACTTAAGAAACTCAATCTCCCATAATTACGTAAGCTCACAGTCAGTAGTAACAAGTGGGGTTTGACTTACGTATGTTCGAGTCATGCGTATTCAGCAAATATGATGTCTATAACGCAGTCGGCATTTATTTTTGCATACCAATAGAAAGCATAATGGAATAAACTGGGCTCCATAGCGAGGTCTGGAGCCAGTGCAGTGATGACACAGCATAACTAGGCGGAAGGCTGAAGTCAACGTGTCCAGGGGGGAGTGTCCTACCGATGGAACCAACGGCCACATGTCAGTATCCAAGGCGACCCTTCAAGCCAGAGGATATCGGCTGTGGATTAACCTGGAGAAGGTTGGGCTCAGTCAGGTCTACTTGGCCAAAACACGCCACGCGCAAATGGATATATCACTGGCTGTCAACCAACATATAGAGAGTGTACTGGTCAGGTGCTAAGTGACCCTGCGATCATGTCGGTCATGGGACAAATGATGATGAGAAAGCGCATAATACGAAGTTTTTTGTGGTGTTTAGCAAAAAAAAAAATCTTGAATGCTGCTGTATTCACCGCAGATATCATGTTATATGCCCTTTAATACTATGAGTGATGTATCTGGCGAGTCGGGTATCCGCGACACCAGGTTACCTCTTGTTTGATTGATGCACACCCCCACCATCACCACCACCCCGACACGTTGACGTGCACTATTCTGTTCGAAAATATCTTCGAAAGTTATCGCTTTTTGAGGTTTCTATAAATTCATTTTATTATACGAATTTCTTTTCGCGACTTTTGTTTAGCATATGAGAGAACAATTACTCGGCTTGCCTTGTCGGCAAGGCTTTCGACTGCATTCAAAGAGGTAGATATGGATTTGGTTTGCACGAGAGTCAAGAATACAGATATCGGTTTGGCTTGGACGTGAGTTAAAGATATAGACGTGGATTTGGTTTGCAAAAGAGTCAAAAAGGTTGACATGGGTTTGGTTTGCACAAGAGTCAAAAATGTAGACATAATTGCACAATAAATATGTGGCTCCGTTTGGGAGGATTACTTCTCTGCATGGGTATACATTCATCGTATCCTTGATCCCCAACCGATAGGACGGTATAAAGCCTAAATTCATTCGATATATTGCCGCCTTAATAACGTCATTATGTTACGTTATCGAATGATACTTAATTAATCTGGTTAAAATATGTTTAAACTATAATTCTCTTCTGAATTCTTCTGATGTGCGTGTATCAAAAGGAAATACGTTGTTCTTGCGCATTAAACAACTCTTTGTACCGGTAAGATCAAAACGCGCTTACATAATTTTATGAAATCATTTAAATGAGTTCAGTCATATATAATAACAAAGCAAGTCATGTTAAACAGATAAAAGTGAGATACCTATGAATTAGAAATTTCCGTCGACATCATCACGATAAAATCATTTCCTTTTTATTCTCACTAATATCGACATACCCCCTTGGGAGCGATCGGGTCACAAAATTCTGGCTTAAAACCACATGAAGCTTGCTAGAAATATTTTAACACTGTTCACGCGACTGTGGAGAACAAAGTCAGGGACATCGTGAAATCTGAAAGCACAGCGTGAACAACATCCGATTTTCAAAGTGCCGAATGATATCGATCGATCGGGAACTACGTACAGACGGTGATAAACATAGATATCTCCAAGAAATTATAGAACGGGATATGCTGGGATAAACACGGATGCAAATAAAAGATGATAGAAATGAACTCGGGTAGATAAAAACATATGTGAATAAGCAATGACAGTCAGAGACAGACTGTGATAGATAAAAACAGATCAGGAATGACATATATACACAATGTGAGATATAAAAACATATCTAAAGGAAGAATGACTTATATGAACTGTGTGACAGATATAAACATATCTGAACGAAGAATGACAGGGATATACTATCACAGATAATAAACATATCTCAAGGAAAAATGTCATATGAACAGTGTGATAGATAAAAACACATCTAAACAAAGAATGACAGATAGGGACAGACTGTGATAGAAAAAACATATCTAAACGAAGAATCACATACATGCACAGTGTGATAGGTAAAAACATATCTGATTGAAGAATAACAGAGAGGGGCAGACTGTGATATCTGTTATACCTCACTCCAAGGGATTATAATATCATGTCATGCTTAGGCTACTCGTCATGACGTCATTAGAATTCTTCACGACTGATTCCAACGAACTGGTATTTACCAACCTCCCCACAAGGTAAGATGTGGCACAAGGCCGATTTTTATGTGGGTCGATTCCGAACCCGGAGGCTCGCGCAAAAATTCCCCGTAGACCCCGCATGCACGGGGTCGGTTTTGTCTATCTCCCCAAACGAGACTCTGCCTTGTCTGGGTTCCTCTCTGCAGGCAGAGAGTTCGACTAGTCAATCGCGAACCTGGCAGCAGATCGCCTGACTTCGATGGACTGGTATTTACCAGTCGCCCCACTGCGGACTAGATGCGACACAAGGTCAAGTTTATTGTGGGGAAGCCGAGCGTTTCCACCCGAGCCGCTAGACAAAATTTACTCAGCCCCTGCCAAAGCGAGCCCGAAATGGTTTTTTTTTTTCTCAGTCGAGTCTCTATCCGAAGACTAAGTCATCTTCCGCCCGAAGACGGAGGTCTTGTCACCCTCTGCCCGAAAACAGAGGTCTTGTCTTATCGCGATCCTGGGACAGACTGCGACGGACTGGTATTTACAGGTCGCACCACTGCGGACTAGATGCGACACAAGGTCAAGATTACTGTCGGGAACCCGAGCGTTTCCACCCTGGCTACTGAACAAAATTTACCCAGAAACCGCCAAAGCAGGATCGAGTACAGAACAAATCCCTTGTAGCTCTTAGCAACGTTTGTCCCTTTCTCAAGCCTCCCACTCTACGTTCCGCTATGTACACGCACACGCATATTCGAAGGTGCATTAGTAAGATTGTAACCTTAAACAAATATCAACTCAGTAGGAGTAGAGAGATCTCAATAGGAGTATATATGTTCACCTATCGTCTGGTTCACACTCCTCCCTGTTTTTTGACCTAGAGTAGAGGTTTATCCCTAGTTTCCTGTTTAGGATTGGTTTTCCAGTTCTTTCTAAAGTCTACTTCCACGCTATCCTTCTGACGTCTACGCCTGAACTCTTAAATATTTTCTTCTGGAGTAGATAGGTTCGCCTAACGTCCGGTTCATACTCCCCACCACAGCTTCTTTTAACAGGAGTAGAAGTTTATCCCTTGTTTCCTGCTTAGGATTGGGTTTCTGGTTCCTTCCAAGTCTAATTTCAAACTATACTTCTAATGTCTCCGACTGACCTCTGAAATGTTATTCACTAATTAAATTTTGAGTTCTTCAAGTCTGGAGTCAGCCGTTATCTTTCCTGCATAGCACCAAGAACTTCGCTTTTTTCGCTCATACAACAACACACAGTAACCATCTACTTTGAGTTGCTCTTTGGTCTTGCATTGAATGAAAAAAAAAAATTTTTAGTCTATCTGATTCAAGAAGGGTTGAGTTAATGGATTTGACAAGGAAGACGTCATGGAGGGAAAAGAATTATTAGTTGTATAAAATAAATGTATTTTGTCATTAAACTAGAGACTTATTGATATACCAATCGATAATGTTGTTTTATAGACTGGTGATTTTTCTTCCACAGATGATAATTTGTACTGGCATAATACCCGTAAAATTTGTTTCTGTATAAATCGACATATCTGCTTGGGATCAGTGAAATATATATGAGTCTGCAACACTTTTATCAACACAGTAAAATGAAAAAAAGCTTCAAACATATTTTTCATTTTTTAAATTCATTTAAAATATTTGGTATCGATTTTTTTAAGGTACCTAACATACATATATATATATATATATATATATATATATATATATATATATATATATATATATATATATATATATGTCTTAAAATATATATATGTTATGAATGTACGTGAGAGATTCATGGAAGATTGAAGTTTACAAGCAGTAAATTCGATCTCGCCAACCGAACGCTCCTCTGTGGCCAAATCGGCAAAGGCACGTCAAGCTAAATGTCGGAGGACGAATATTTTCTATGAAATTTTCTCAGACATTCAGGCCGGTAAATGTTATTTAATACTGTTTATTATAAACAGTGCATTTACTTAAATACTTGCATCTATAAAAAGAATGTTATATATATATATATATATATATATATATATATATCGTCTGTTTGATATATTGGCATCATTTTAAATTTACCTTTGTTGCATTAGTGGATGTGTTGTGATACAAAGAGTTTCCTGTTGTCTGTTAATTTAATGTTGCTTTTGTGAAGGGAAACTCTGTTGTCTAGCGTTTGGGTGATACCTATTTGTTGCATTTTGTGCACTTGAGTGCATATATCACATTTTTGGAATTGCAGTTTAAGTTTTTCTTTATTGTAAATATTTTTATGGGGTTTTCAAAAGTCTAGGAGTTTCCTTCTATAGTGATATTACAAATCCAACATCTTGTTGCATTTTGTGACTCCTTGTATCGTGTGTTGATTAAATTTGGATGAAGTTAATATGTGTTTTAGGTTTTTTGAATGGCGTTTGCTTTTAATTATTTTGGTTGTTTTTAGTATAACTTTCATTTCATCATTCTTGCTAAGTAGGTCGAGATTTCTTGTTATTTCTGTAAATAGTTCTGGATTATTATCGTTGTATGTTGAGATGTATTCTCGAATCTGTTCATTAATGAGTTTCTTTGAGTTTCACAGTTGGTCTAAATGAATATTTTCTGCAAATTCAAAACATCCGCTTGCTTCTACGCACGCACGGAGTAACCTCGTTTTTTGAGAGTTTTATGTAATTCTTCTAGGAAGGTTTTTCGAAGGTGTTTGTCGGCAACTATAGTGCAAATCCTACGTGCTAGGGAATAGGGGTGGGTTTTAGAGAACTTTTTGTGTGATGGCTCTTGAAATGAATATATTGTTGGGTGTCTGTAGGTTTGTGATAGATATCTGTGATAATATGGTTATTTCCATTTCTGATGAGTATATCTAAGAATGGCAGTTCGATAAAATTATGTTCTTGTTATAAATTTGATTTTCCGGTGTTAGTTTTGGAGTAGATTGTGCAATTGGTTAGTATCATCCCATGAAGATCTAAATATCCCTTCCAAGATTTAGTAAAGTGGGTTTATATATATATATATATATATATATATATATATATATATATATATATATATATATATATATATATAGGGTATATCAAAATACTTTTACAAACTTTTGGTGGCGGGTTGCTGACACGAAAACAAGGTAAAATATCCACATAAACATATATATACAAAAAGCTTTTGCTGTACCTCAACACAGTAACTCGTAACGGATGTTCAAAATGTCCTCCGCTTGCTTCTACACATGCATGCACCCGTCGGATCATTGATGGGTGGGGCCTTTCAAATACTTCCACTCGGTGTCGAATGGTTTTAAGGCCCCAATGACACGTTGATGAAGTGTCTCTGCGTTATTAATGTCTGCTGCATAAACCAATTGTTTTAGGTGACTTCACAGATAAAAATCAAAAGGATTGAGGCCAGAGGAATGTGCAGGCGATGGAAGCGGTCTTCCATTACCTATCCATCTTTCATGTTAGATGCCAGCCAGTGCATCATGAATAATGTCGCTAAAAATGTGCTGGAGCCCCATCATGTATTAACCACATGCGTCTTCGTATTAGCAGGGGTACATCCTCTAGCATGTCTGGAAGAGTGTTCAAAATAAAGTCCCTGTAAACAGCTCCCGTAAGACGTGCTGGAAGAACATATGGACTACCAGACAGCCACCTACAATTCCAGCCCATACATTAATCGTAAACTGATGCTGGTGTCTAGCCTGTATTGTACCATGGGGATTCCGATCCGATCACAAATGTTGGTTGTGTAAATTTGTCATTCCATTTATTCCAAATGTTGTCTCATCCGTAAACAAGACTGAAGAGACAAACAACGGATCGGCAGTTTGTGCAATAAACCATCGGCAATAGTTCTCTCGTGGTAAGGGATCAGAGGAACGAAAGACCCTGCATACGTTGCAAATGATACGGATACAGGAGCTGCTCTTGAAGCATCCTCCATACAGTACTATGAGATGTACAGCATGCCAGGACCACTTGACGTGTGCTGATACCTGGTTCGTCTTCGTGGACAAACAAGAGCGAATCTCGGTCTTCCTCAATCTATAGTTTGTGGTGCCACGGATTCTGTCTCAGCAACGTAATCTGATACTGCCATGCAACCTCGCGTCCATTACCATTCACGCGGCCATATGTAAAAACTATATCTGCCTGCTCACGATATGAATATCCTGCCATTGTTAAACGCGGCATTTCTCAAATGACTCACTACTACACACGTTAAACGTTGAAGACAGACTACCCACAAATGTACACGAATGACAAATGTAACCTAGTCTATACAGCAACACAGCACCATCTACCTTAAACTTTTTTTAAAGTGATAAGTCAAAAAGGAAGGATTTGCAGACATGTTTATACGGAATTTATCCTTGTGAGGAACCCGGCCCCAAATATTTTAGAAATATTTTTTATGCACTTTTTATATGTAGGTATATAAGGATTATGACTTTTATGTCACCCTATGTTCCTATGTCATAAACCGATGAACTTTTGTTCAGAAGTAATGAAAAAGGCACTAATCTGTTTTAGTTCTTGAAAAGCATCACCCCGAAACCGAAAATTTGTTTTTACCATACACGCAATAAGGGTAAAAAAATCAAAAGATTTCAGGAGCTTTATTTTTCAAGTTACTAAGGATGTAATTGAATACTACAATACTTAAGTATTTTAACGCATTTAACAGTTTATAGCTATAGCATAAAATAGACACTTACAAATAAACAAAAACGAGTTATAGAAGATTCCATAAAGTTATAGAATGTCCCAGAAAGTTATATTACTACTATACTTATATACGATTTTAGAAATTTCATGTTGGGTTAAAGGAAACCCTTCTTCATTATATTTTAACAAAAGTTCATCAAATTATGATACAGGAAATCAGTTAACAAAAAGACATAACCCTAATATATATATATATATATATATATATATATATATATATATACAAGTATAGGATTTTATAACATATTTATGTTATAATATTTAAATAAATAATTATATATATTAGGTTGGTCCAAAAATAATGTCGTTTTTTGACGTTCAACTTCATGTGAGAAAACGACATTATTTTTGCACCAACCTAATATATATATATATATATGTGTGTGTGTGTGTGTGTGTGTGTGTGTGTGTGTGTGTGTATAGGCAGCAATTTTTCATTAATGCATGTTTCATTAAATAATATAGACAAGTTTTGTCTTTTTATTTTAAGTAAGTTCCTTTCATATTGTCTGATAAGCTTAATAACATTATCATTGAAAGACGAAAGGATATCACCATATTGATACATGTTTTAATCCTATCTAAGCTTTTGGCTTACATAAGCCATTATCAAAGATTATCAAGTGTATGACTGCTGATAGGTCCTATGTCGGGTAACAGGACTCTACACCATGTCACACAAGTAAGATAAGCCAGTCATGGCTGTCTAACAATTTCTACGGCTGCCTCACTCCTCATATCTGGCCACCTAATTCCCAAGACTGCAACCCCCTCAATTACTATGTTTGTGGCCCAGTTGAGCGAGAGACCAACAAAACCCCTTGTAACACCAAAGATGAACTGAAGGCAAGGATTATGGAAGCATTCACCAACCTAAACAAGAAGACTGTACAAAAGCTGTAGGAGGCCGTGGTTGAAGCAACTAACGATTTTATTGAATAAATGTACTTTTTAGTATTTCAAGATATTTTGGTAAATATATCTGTTAAAAAGGATATGTTAGTGTTATTTTCATTTCTACGTAATTTAAACAATTCACCCATCGCACCCTGTAAATATGATAACAAATAAAATTAAATGTTCAATTTATCTTTCCCTACTCAGAGTTTCACGGATATGGTAGCCAGTCGTCAGTAGGACTGATAGTTATACTGGATTTCTGTGAACTTATTGAATTTTAATATATATATATATATATATATATATATATATATATATAAATAGCTGGTCACTCCTATTCGAGGATATCCGTCTACTAGCCAATCCCTATTGCAGAGGCTCGATCGGGCACATTTGTGTTTGCTCAACACCCACAGAGTTTATACTGCAACTTAGTTACAGTTTCTGGGAGAAAGCGTGTTATCTAGCGTGATCAACAATTTGAACAAGGCACACTCAAGCCCTCGGCCACGATGACTCGTGGCTTTGTGCTTGCACAGCTATCGACGGCTCTCAAGAGTTCGTCTATCCAATTTTACTCACAAGGCTTGGGTCAAACCGTGGTATGATTTTCAGGCACTTTCCAAAGGTGCCGCACGCTGGGATCAACCTCGATCCAGTCCGATAACAGCAGGAAGTCGCCTTCCTGAAAAATCGACCATGGTGAAATTCGAACCCGTGTCTCATTATCAGAAAGCAAGCGTTCTAACCACTCGGTCACGCTCCCATATATATATATATATATATATATATATATATATATATATATATATATATATATATATATATATATATATATATATATATATATATATATATATATATATATATATATATATAATTAAATTCACCGTTTGTAATAAACGGTAATAAACGGTATTGTCCGAGAAATCTCATAGAAAATAAGTGTCCTCCGACAGGAATCGAATTTGTATCCTACACGGAACCGTCATATCGCCTGTCATAGGAAGTGTCTGGTTAGCAAGGTCAAATTACTATTTTTAAACTACAAATTTCCCATGATTCCTCTCGAACGCTCATATCTGCTCGAAGCGTACACTAACGTTAACAAATGACATCATATGTTATAAAATGGACTAAGTCCGACAATTTTTTTAATATATTTTCTGTTTATACGTTATTTTTTTTAGATACAAATATTTTAGTAAATGCTCTGTTTATAATAAACAGTATTAACAACATTTACCGTCCTGAATGTCCAAGAAATTGTCATAGAAAATATGCGTCCTCTGGCATTTACTTAAATGTACTCTCTCAATGCTTACGGCCACATCACATTGAAACACCGGTTAGAGTCCTTGACATGACGATAAACTACATCCAGCAACGAGTCCTCTGATCGGAAAATTGGAGATTTTGAGGAACATGGAACCACTTCTTAATTACTGATGTTCCCAGGTTCGCTGTGATCTGGAGTGGTAGCACCTGTTATCTTACCATCTCCGGACATAGAGTGAAAAAAAACACTATGAAATTATAAAATTATTTTTTATAGTAAAAATACCAGCATACATTTTTATATAAAAATATTACCAACAATATATATGTGTAGTGAAATTACCAACAATACAATTTTAATGGGAAATGACCAGCAATTCATTTTGTCTGTAGTCGAAGGCATACAATTGCGTTCAAAATATATTTAGTTGAAACCATAAAATTCTGTTCAAAATATATTAGATTCCGGCATTAAATAACCCATAGAGGTTGATATGCCACTAAAAATACTAATATCGGTTCCCATACAATCACCGAAGTTAAGCAACGTCGAGCCTGGTCAGTACCAAGATGGATGAGCGCTTGGGAATACCAGGTGCTGTAAGCTTGGATTTGCAGGTGGTGTAATGGATAATGGCTCGGAATTGTTAATCGGAGAGCCGAGTTCCAATTCCAGTTTGGTTCGTTATATTCACTTATGCGCAGATACACTTGGGAAAGGTATGAATCCACCTCTCTCCTCCCTCGGCTATGGGTTAATTAGTAAAACTTGTATCACTAAAACCATTATTATTTTTTAAAGAAATGCGTGTAAAATATTTAAATTTCGGCATAAAATCACCCATAGATATTGATATGCCGCTAAACCAACCATCTCTCTCTCTCTCTCTCTCTCTCTCTATATATATATATATATATATATATATATATATATATATATATATATATATATGTGTGTGTGTGTGTGTGCGTGCGTGTATATATATACACACACACACAAATACATATATATATACAAATTAATATATATATATATATATATATATATATATATATAAGAGAGAGAGAAAGTGATATACATTCAATGTTTATTTCCACACGACATAAGAATTAGGAAATGCAATAGATGTGAAAGAGGAAAAGTGAGAAAGGAAAGGGTAAGTAATAAAGCTAGGGAAAAACATAAAGAAAGGTAGAAGGATGCAAAAGGGGAGGGGTAGAGATGGAAGAAAGAGACAAACTGGTTTGCTGTCTTATTACTCTCTTTGATCCTTAAAAATGGGTCAAACTCTATTAGTTTTTTTTTTTTCGACAGTGACCCTTACCTTACGTAAGAAACTAAGTCGATATTACTGCATTAATTCTTACATGTAGAATAGCTCCAGACTTAAGATAAATATTCAAGAGTTACGCATTATATCCTTACATGCTTAAACCTTGCCACAAATGCTTCTCACTTTTTCCAGAAACTTTTAATCAATCATTGTATAAATATTATACTTCAGCACGTACGTCATTGGCTTTTGAAATTCCAAAATGGAGGCTTAATTCCCAAAGTTTAAGAGAATAGAAGGCGTCTTGCCAAAGTTGGGAATGATCAGTTGAAAGTGTTTATGGAAGAAAAACTCTTCGCTAAATCATTCGAAGTATGGTCCCAAAATTGAGTTTCAGTTTCCAAGTATTCAAATTAAAAATCTTTGCAAAATGGTGTTGAATGAACTTTAAAAACATCCGAAATATCGCCATTCCGAAATTTGTTTGCTGCTGTTGTTGCGAAACAAAAAAAAACTTCCTTTTCTTGAACGAATATTAATCTGCGATGGAAAGTGAATTTTGTCAGTCAACCAGAAGTTATCTACACCAGGCTTGAACAATCAAAAAACAAATGAGAACCGACACATTGAGCACAGAAAATAAGCCGCGAACCGAAAGAGTGAAATTTTAGAGTAAATTCCTAAGTACTAATGAGATATAAGCAGATACAGAGAGAGAGGGATGGAGGGAAAATGATTTCGTTTTCTTTTTCTACGGAAAGTTAAAAGTATTAATTAAGATACAAAGTCAGTGAAATATTAGTTGAATAAAGTCATGCTGCCACAAAACTAAATTTTTCGTGCGCCATCAGTCGCCGAATTTACTCTGATGAACACAAAAAAACTGGCTAATTCGAAAATCTCATGCGACCCGTCGGCTTTATTTATTTTTTTTTTTTGTACAGCCGTGATCTACACAAAGGCTGACTCAAAAACTCAAAAGCATTTTCCAAATGTTGCACGAACAAAAGATAGTCACCGCGTGGTAGTCAGCGACTGGATTGCTCCATTATATTTGTCTCCCACAAGGACTATCGCAACTCCTGTTCACTGTCATGAGCTGGAAGACAAGCAGCAAGAATGATGCTAAATAAGGCATAAATAAATCAACGAGACCATTTTTACTCAATGATAATGCTCGGACTGATTCTGCACAGATACCGCTGCAAAACGTCAACAGATTTGGTTTCAGAGCTTTTCTTGTGCTGCTAGAGATACTGCAAAATCAAAATATTAACACGACTACTCGTCCTCAAAGAACTTAATAATGTTAAACAAACACTAATCAACAACGGCTTCCCTAACCACCTTATAGACCACCAAATTAGACTACTTCTCCCCAAAGTAAGTAATAACGATAGTGAACACACAGTCAAAAATCACATACACATTTATTACAAAAACCAAATGCATATCAATTACAAACAAGACGAATCTTCACTAAGACATATTATAAAGAAATATACTACCCCAATTGACCCGAATAAAAGAATCAAATTAATTATCCATTATAAAAAAATTAAGACAGCTAACAAAAATAACAACACACCAGCTAAGTCAAAATTACAAAGAACGAACATTATCTATGAGTTCAAATGCCCCTTAAGGAACTGTGTTCCTGATCAAACCGAAATCATAAATAATTACATAGGTTATACAACTATATGCTTATCCAGACGTCTTACATTACACCTATCTGATCACAGCTCCATTAGAACCTGTTTAAACACACACACAAACTTACCAGACTCGATTAGAAACATACTAGTAGAAAACACAAATATATTAATGCATCCACCTGTAAAAAAAGATTAAAAATAATGGAAGCTTTAATAATAAAAAGAAAAAGCAAACTCTTAACAATATTAACTACGGACAAAGCCACAATGTGCTAACCGTATTCAGAAATTAAAAACATCCCTACCACACACTAAGACATACACATAACGCACACACTCAATTAAGCTGAAAAATCAAATCATCCTTGATAATGGCTAAAGGTATAGCCGAAAGCGCTCGGAAATATAAAACATTTGGACAGTTTTTACACACCCTTTATCCAGTAAAGAAAGCTCTTGTTCGAACACAAGAAAAATTAAATAAAAAGCTTAATCGTAGTACCTTGTCTGTCGTTTTTAATGAAACATGCATAAACGAAGGATTGCTTCCTAATATACAACTATATATATATATATATATATATATATATATATATATATATATATATATATATATATATATAAATATATATATATATATAAAAGGAAGAGGTTATGGTAGTCCCAACGAGAAAAAAGTGTGTATATTAAAAAGAGAGAAACCACATACGTTTTTGGTTATAATGTGGATTTTTTAAAAAATATTATGCTTTATTTTCCATAATTTTGCTACACGAGTTTCCGGTCTTGCAATCGTCATCAGTCAAAGGGTGGAGATTTCCATATATTATTAAAAATAATTAATTTTTTTCCCTTTATGTTTTTCGATGTTAAATATTCTTGATATGAGACATTCTCTTTTTTTTTTGTGTTAGTGACCCAAATGTCTTTCTTGAACTGGAAGTGAAAAGTTCTGCGTGAAGGGTTATAAAAAAAATTAAGATTGGTCCGAGAAATGATGAAGTAGCTATCGGCTTTCTTATCTTTTAATGAAAACACAGGGATCATTAAAAGATAAGAATGCCGATAACTTCTTTTTAATATATATATATATATATATATATATATATATATATATATATATATAATTGTATATAACATCTTTTATACTGACAAATACATATGATGTGGACATAGGAATCTACACTTCGAGGTGACGATTGGTTTCCCGCCTTCAGCGATCTTTAGACAAAGACAGGAAGCGAGAAGAGGAGATGCAGCCAAACATAGAATATTGTTAGTTCACGGCTTTCGTGGTACAGAGTAGTTTCCGAAGAGTTGCTGGCCGAATCTTTGGAAAAAGGATTGACGAGTGATTGTAGATGCAGTCACTAATTATGTTGATTGTTTCTTCAACTGGGACGTTCGTAAAAACATTTTCAACGTGAATTCTTCCATATCTTAAAAGCAACAAATCCCACAGGTAGTACATTAGGAGATAATGTACTACTTGTGGGTTTTTTTTGTTTTTAAGATACGGAAGAATTTATTTGTTGATGTGATGCTGTAATTGTTAGGCGTTTTCTGAAGAAACTAAGTGATTGAGGCTTTTTGATAACTAGTAAACAGGTGCAGGTATTTGGGATATGATAGGTTATGATATATATGAAAAGGTAAAGCTATATTTACGGAGCATGATGGTGTCATGTTCTGTATAACTTTGTGAATAAATAAATATATCCACATTAAACGTCATTCTATCGAATTTTATTGCGACTCGAGCCTTTGATATAAAACGCATATCTCTCTGTGTTGCTTTGAAGGAATTATCTTCTTTGCAATACGACTTTCTTCAATGTGAAATACACCGTTTTGAGAGTGCTAGTTTTCCGAGCGATAAATAAATGGAAAGTGCAAATTAATCAAAAATTATATTCAATCTAAAAAGAAAATTATAACGTCTGCAGTAGAATTTATTATTCGGTGGAAATATTGACGTATCGTATGACATGATTTAAGTGATCTTGTCGGTTTGTTAAAAAATAAACAATATAATTATTTTCCTCGAATATTTTTCCTCTCAGGATTAATTGAATGAAAACCGGCATTTTTTTAATAATGGTATATATCATATTTGATGGTGCAACGACTATTTACATTGAAAATTATAGCGTGATGTAGATAAACAGCGTAACAAGTACTGGCAATCTGTTGAATTGAAAAATTTTGATAGCAATTTTTATATAAAAAAAAGTTATATATTTTTTAGGAAAAAATAGGTTTTATATACCATCAGATATATGATAAGTGAAAGGCGTCGTATAAAATGTCAAGGAAAATATTTTCATGCCAGTTAAGTGCTATACGTGATACATGCTTGGGCGACCATGTCTCTTTCGATTCATGATTGACTAGGCAGAAGATCTTCCCGCTGTAGGTTGCCGTTTCTTTCTGCGGTAGACTGGTCGCCAACCAATGCTATAGAACCTTTCCTGCTATTCAAACCTTAGCTGGGGAGGGAAGAGATGGATTCATATCTTTCCCAAGGGTATTTGTGCGTAAGTGAATGTAAGGAACCTCAATGGGATTCGAACTTGGCTCTCCGATTTCGCATTCCGATATACATTACACCACAACGCACATCCACGTCTATATGATAATGCAAGAAATTTATATGAATAAAAATTTTCATGAAATTTTTGCATCAACCATGGTCCAATTTTAAAACGAATGATAGCTTGGAAATGATAACCGTTACCGTATATTAACCCTAGAACACTAACCATCAATTAAAGTTAAACCACTACTAACCATGAGTATATCGTACCCGATTTTGAAAATATCAAAAGAAAAATATATTAAATATAAATCTTTATTTGAAAAAAAATTTGTAAAAAACTTAAAAAATTATAGTTGTAAGGCCGCCGAAGTTCAGCTTGCCCGGGGTGCCAGCAACCCTAGGACCGGCCCCGAAAATTACAAAGGATTGACAGGTTGTTATTTTTGTCTTTTCTTCAGACCAATGAGAGACATTTATTTTCTTTAGTGTGCCTTTTCGATTTTAAGCCGGTTAATATTTTCATTATTTAAGAAAATAAAAACAGGGAGAGTAACTCAAATGCCCATTAAGAATAACGTTTAGAGCAATGATTTTACCCCGGCTCAGTTTCGCGGAGATTACGTCCACTCCTCAGGATCATAAAATTGTACTATGAAGAACTTTACTATCTACAGCCTGTCTGAAGTTATTATGCAAATCAAATAAGCCTCAATAACTCAAAAAGTTCCGAACCAATATTTGTCAAATTTAAACTCGTCCATTTCCACCATGAGTAAAATATTTAATTAAATTTTCTACCATTTTTGATGGTTAGTTTTTGATATATTTTGAATTTACGAAAATGGACTGACTGAAGTTAGTATGCTGATTAAACTTATAGTAGCTTAAAACCTCTGAAATGTAATAAAAACTATTTTTCTTTCCGTCCATAATATATATTGAAACATAGGTAAAGGGAAGGATCTAACAACTGCTGAAAAGCAAAAAATAGCAAAGTTATTTACTGAGAGAATGTCCATATTGCAGATATCATCGAACAATAAATGAGGCTGTTGAAAATATAAGTTGAGAACTCTAAGCAAAGGATAAGGCTTCAAGAACTTGTTTCCTAGAGATCAACGTAAACTAAAGCGAGTTTTGTCGAAACAACCACATTTGACCAGCGCTCAGATCTTCAAATAGGCTTGAATTGAGGGGGTCAAGAAGGATAACAGGTGTAGAATACTTTGTGAACTGGGATCTGTAAAAAATCTTCTAGACAACTAAGGCAAATATTTTAAAGCGATAAAATTGGACCAAGAAATATATGAAAATTGATTTTTCTTAATTCATTTTTACGGGCGAATCTCGAGTGATATTTGATGGATGGGTCAAAGAATGGATTTTATCCAAATTCATGCGTGCCTGTGCCTAAAAGAAGGCAACAAGGGGGCGTTAGTGTTATATCATCTGGAATTGTCGGCCAAACCATTATTGAACCATTCAAAGTTGATAAAGAAGTTAAATTGAACAGTGCTAACTAATGCGATTTTATGAACAAGACTTTCTTTGCATGGTACAAGTCCCAGTCTCGCAGTTTCAAAGTGAAGTGTTTATTTATGCACAACAATGCTCCTTGTCATGCTTACCCGTGAATTCTTTGAGCATACAAGTTTTACTGGAGAGAAGATAATGGAATGGCCACCATCAAGTCCTGATCTGAATCCGATCGAAAATTTGTCAATTTTGAAGATGAAATTATATGAACGTGACAAACAGTATAACAGCAAAGTAGATCTATGGGAAGAAATTAAAACTGCCAAGTCGGAAATTGAACCTGCTGAAGTAAAAATTAATCAAATAAATTGATAATAGATTACTGGCTGTTATTGAAAAGAAGGGTCACTATATTAAGATGTAAAGGATTCAAAGACTTATATGTGTTTGTTATTTATTCTACTATAAGTGTTGATCAATTCTCGATGATTTCAGCATCTGTATGTGCAATTCCAGGTTTTGCAGTTACTTGCGCTATCTCTTAAGATTCAATCAAACCACTTTCATCTGTTTCTGTAGATTTGTTTTTCAAATAAGATGAAAGACTAAGAGTATTTCGTTGATTAAAGTTTTTCTTTAAATTTTCAAAATAAGCGAAGGGGTTTGTTCACTTTTTCAGGATGTTTTCTTTTTAAATACTCTAAAAACCTTGACGGTTCCATCACTTCATTAGAAATACTCCTCTATATACTCTCTACATGTCTTTTTGGTACTCATAATTAATGAAAAAAGGACTAAAAATATAGGCACCAGGGCAACCTAGCACCGGGACAACTCACCATCAGGAAAACTTAACTTCTTACAATTTTTTAATTTTAAAATAAATATAAATAAAATTATTTTGTTAATTTTTAAAAATTAATATAAATATAATGATTATATTCTTTTTTAAATTAATATATATTAAATGATTAAATTTAATTTTTTTTAATATTTAAAATAAATAAACTGATTATAAGTACTTTTTTAATTTATATAAATAAAAAGAGTAAAAAATTACTTTCATAAATTTGCTTGATTTTTTTTTAATAAAAATTAAAATAATTTATTAATTTAATCATTTTAAAAACCCCAAAATACAAATTTCAAAATTCAAAAAAGTAAAGTTGTCCTAGCGGCGAGCTGTCCCGGTGCTAGGCTGTCCTGGTGCCGAGTTGGCAATGCCGAGTTGTACCCTCTTGAAAAATGATTGTGGAGAAATTGACGGTCCTAGCTGCGGAAGGAGTTATGTACTTATCTAGGTTGTTGGTTCTTGTTGACTAAAAGCTGTTACTTTTTTATTAATTTTTTTTTATAGTTACGGAGTCTTGTGATTTGTTACCATGTGATCCCTGAAGTGGTTATAGAGGAAATGTTTTTCCTCCTTTGTTTCGCTTTTCTTGTATGTAACTCAATGCAAGTTATCAAACGATTTAGCTACGTCGCGGAAGGAAATATTTTTTCGCAACTTAAGGTAAGTACTTTTGCTCCTTTCCTCGGCCTGCACCGTCTCTGGATTTTTTTTTTGTATTGGGGGAATTTTCTCGACAATATAACGCAGAAATAATATTTTCAATTGTCACTAGCAGTTCATATAATTATTAATATTATCGCTGTGACCATACCAACATAAAATTGGCCATCATCCACTTCTCACGATTACTGTTCAAACACTGCAGTGCAATGCGCAAGTCAGTGAGTGAAAGCAGACGACGATTGCTTCGAGATACTGAACGAAAGGTTTCAAAATTATTAGTTCTGTTGAAACATTCAGAGATGTGTAACTGTTTTAGTTTTACGAAAAAAAGTATTTCTGTCGGACGCAGTATGATGGGCTATCATTAAAAATAATTTATTTCGTCCTTAAATGAATAAAGACTTAATTTCGTAAACAGATGGGGAAAACTAAAATTTAGAAACGTTTATTTAAAACATAAACTCGTAATCCTTATTTACGGATGTTTCCACTGACTATGAAAGAAAAAAGAACTTGTTTGTGAAAATTTATCGTCCCACTCAGAGAAACAATCGCCATCATTGAGAATGCCTGATCTAGACCCTAACGAGTGAATGTAATCTCCGCGAAACTCACAACAGGGACAAATAAGTGAACATTCAACTGTATTTGTTAGAGAAAAGGAAAATAAAATATCAAGAAATAAAGCTTTAATACTAATAAATCAAATTAAACATTAAGCTGTTTCCTACTAAGTGTTTCGCGGAGATTACACAGTTAATAATCAAATCTCCGAATAAGTGGATGTAATCTCTGCGAAACCATGAGTAAAGACAAAATAAGTGAACTTTTTATATGTAAATATTGCATGTAAGCGTTTATATGTAAATTTTATACGTAAATATGAATTGAGATCAAATACATATCAAATATGGATCGGAATACGAGAGAATGACATGATAAAGAAAAAATAGGAAGCGTTTATCAAGCTAACATGTTTCAATTTTATTCAAGCTTCATCAGAGAAGTTTTCTCTGAAGCTTTAATAAAAGTGAAACATTTTAGATTGATAAACGTTTCCTATTTGTTCTTTATCCTTTCGTATGTAAATATATCTGTATATTCAAGTGCTTCTCTTCTGTATGCCGTATAGTGATTTCCCAAGCGTAGCGTAGATGTGGTACAAGGTCGAAAGTAGGAACCACCCAGTGAGGAACGAACTGACTACTCAGACAAGCTTGTTAACCATTACACCACGTCGAGGTCCCCTCTTCTATATAGCGTATATGCTCGAGTATAGTGCAAGTTTTATGGTCATTTTTTTTAGCAAAAATAAGAGATCGCACTATACACAGGTAATTTTTTGAAGAGGTTAAAAATCATTCATTTTCGGTGTCCGTTTGCACTATACAAAGGTAATTTTTTGGAAAGGTTAAAATTCATGTATTTTTGGTGGCCGTAACCTACCTGGTTGGCCTACATTCTCACGGCATTTTGGGGCTTACACTTTACTTAGAATAACTTGAATTATCATCACCTGAAGTATGTACCTCAACTCGGTGGGACAACCTGCATTATGTACTGGTATTCCTGACAAATTTGGTTGTGACTGAAAAGGTAATACCTCAGCGATGTAAACACTTATGAAACGAAGATTCATGCAAATTTGAATTAGGAAAAAATCTATTAATTCTTTATTTATATAAAGTATTAGTTGATTTTAAGTGGCATACATAGACGATGAGGTTTTGCTCTTCGTGTAGCGACAAAAGGGAAGAAGCTTAGGTTACGTAGCAGGCAAGCTCAGGGTAAAGGGTCTACAAGAGCCAGGCATGAACGAAACCCCGGTATCTAAATCTTCGTATCAGATATTTTACCGTAAGTGGTTTTTCTCACCATTTTGGTATAGCTTTGTACAAAAAACAATGAAAACCATTTATTTCCTATAAACTATATCTAGGATGATGCCCAGTACTGCAATATTTTACTACGGCAAGCCTACCAGAGGAGGCACCGATAGCGGCTCGCATTGAGGAATCGAAGAGCCGAGTTCGAATTCCAGTCGAATCCATTACATTCACTTACGTGCTAATATCCTTGGGAAAGGTATGAATCCTCTTCTTCTCCCCTCCCCCCAAGCTATGGGTAAATAGCGGGACAGATCGGTTTATTGAGCCTTGGATGGCAACTGGTCTACCGCAGAAAGAAATAGCAACCTACTGCGGGAAAAAAACCTGCCTCGTCAGTCATGTATCGAAAGATACATGATCGCCTAAGCGTGTATTACGCAAGGCACATAACTGACTGAAGCCTACCACTGTTTCATAGAAGCTGATGTCGCATTATGTACGAGCTATATGAAAAAAATTTGGTTTTTCACAAAAAAAATTCAGGTGTCGCACTAAACATAAAGTAGACTTATACATGAGTATATACGATATCTGATAAATTGAAAAGACTCTTATTTCCTTATTTATACCGAATTTTTGTTTCCAAGATTTCCTACTCTCTGGATATAATATTTCAGGTGCATATCCGAAGTGAACAGCAAGTGTTTAACAGTCGTATAGATTTTCGTTTGCAATTCAATTTTTTTAAATAAAATCTATCGCCCCGATAAGGAGTTTGTTTATTGTTCACGAATGCCCCAGAGCAGTTTTCGAAAACTCTTAATTACATTGTCTTTTATAATGTCTCCATTGCCATTTATCCTGGAAGAATATTTTGGATGCAAAATTCAATGCTTTAGATCCGTCTCGGTGTTGTTTTTTTATCTTTGGAGATATATCGTTATCAATCTAAAGACCTATAATAGATACTTGATATGTACATTAAAAAATCAATAAATAATATCTAAATAAATAAGAAAATATATGTTATAAACCGCCTCCCCATCCTTGTGTATGAGAAGCAATGTTTCCCGTAGTCTTTCTTGTTTGTTTTTCTTCTTTTTTTTCTGTTCAAATTAGTTACCTCAATTCGACTCATATAAGGTACGATTATGAGTTCGGGCGTTTTTATCAGCCTCGTTTCCATGCAAAGCAAACTGACTGGCCTGTTTCCTGTTGTCTGTTAATGTTTCTTCAAAGGCGATATCGATTGGAACTCACAAAACAGATCAAGAGCTTCAACAAGAGATGTGGCGTCAAAGACAATTGCGTGTCTTCTTTCAACCAGCAATGCGCATACGTTCAGTGCATTTCCTCTGCCTTTCTAACAGTTGCCTCAAATATTTTTCGCATTTGTTTAAAAGAATCTAAATCAATTAAGAATTTTTTCCTCTTCAATCAAGCCAATTCCCAAACTGAATGCCCAATATAAAACCAGCGTTTTTTTTAAGCCAGTTACAATGTCTAGTATCAATCAATCCTATAAAGTCTATTTTTAGAATGCGTTTAACTGAAAAGAAAAGTTCCTTTGCAATTAATTGGCTAATCTATGCAAGTTCAATGTCTCAGAATTGCCTGCGGTTCGGACAAACCAGAAAAAACGCTTAGGCCTTTTATACATTTATTTGTAAAATGAATCAGAACACAGAATTTATAAATATCAACAAAGAAATATTTGTGATCAGAATAAAACTAAGATAACGTATTTCAGGGTAATTCTAGCTAAACACACAGGAGAAGGAAAAAACGATTAGTGGAAAATTATTAATTAAAATGCAAAGTCATGCATGTGAATACTATTGTCCTTTACTGTTAAGTATAAACAGGCAACAATAATGTGAAACGAAAATTAATTTTATCGAAGAAATTAGAATAGAGTTGGAATCTTCTACGAATGTGTAGTAAATGAACAATATATAGAGCTTCGCTAGGGCTAGTTTTGCTTCACACCACAAACTGATACTGTAAAGAAAACAGATGAACCATGTAATAAATATTTATTCAAAGCAAATTGACCATCACTTTTTATAGTGGAGTAATTAAAGGCAGAGAACTATGGTGGCCTTCACCACAACTACAAGGCCAAAACATCAACCTACAAACTTAAGCTATTTTCTCGTCAGATCGAGAATTTCATATGCAAGCCATGCATACTCGTTTATAAATATCTAAACTGTCATCTGTATACAACCGCTTTCACAAATCAATGATTAAAAATGACTCCGAACGAATGAAACTTGTAGGTCTTCACGAAGACCAAACTTCTTCGAACCTTGATGATTGGCGCTACAGAATCACAAAGAACTTTACTCTTGGGTCTCTGGATTGTTCTTTTATCTAATTCCGACTTTCACTATAAAACTCAATCAGTTATCTCTTCTTCATTTTGCTTTATCGTTCCTCTTCCTCTCGTCACTGTTGTTTGCTATATAGAATTTCTGATAGTATAGATAAGACCCCCCCCTCTCTACATTCGTCTGCAAATATCTTTGTGTTCGGCGACTTCAGCGCCTATGATGTTAAGTAGCTCCATCATTCGAATGCCACTGACCTTGCTGGCATTCAAACTTTAAATATCTTAATTGCTCGATCTCTCACTCAAATAGTAGCCTTTCCCACGCGTTTCCCTAGTAATTCTGACGGACACGCTACTCTACTTGATCTCTTCCTTACCTCCTCCCCAGATTCATGTCGTGCGCTACAGCTCTGTCCTCTCGGCAACTCTGACCACGTGCTAATATCTATAGATATTTCTTTCCGCTCTTCCATCAGGCAAGAACCTCAGTTAGCAGAAAATCTTTCTGTTATCAACGTATTGATTGCAACTCATTTCGTGATTTTCTTTTACATGCCTCTTGGAATTATGTCTTTTCACGGTGGTGTAATGGATAGCGGCTCGGATTGAGGAATCGGAGAGCCGATTTCGAATTCCAGTCGAATCCATTACATTCACTTACGTGCTAATACCCTTTGGGAAAGGTATGAATCCTCTTCTTCTCCCCCCAGCTGTGGATAAATAGCAGGACAGATCGGGTTCTATAGCCTTGGATGGTCTACCGCAGAAAGAAATAGCAACCTACTGCGGGGAAAATCTGCCTCGTCAGTCATGTATCGAAAGATACATGATCCCCTAAGCGTGTATCACACATGGCACATAACTGACTGAATCATCCTCTTGAGAAATGTGTCTCTGAGATTTCTTTCACAGCTGGCATTGAAGCTTTCGTGCCAGCAAGGAATTCAAGTGAAACCACAATCTTCTCCTTGGTTCTCTCCTGTCTGTTCGGCCGCTATAGCCTACAGGCTATACCAGAGCGGCAGGTTTGATTGTAACAGAAGCCTCTTTGTCACCGCTTGTAATAAGTGTAAGCATGTCCCCAAAGAGGCAAAGTCATTATTCACTGATAGAATGAGATACCGTATAACCTCTCACGAGTTTGGTTCTAAAGATTATTGTCTGGATAAAGTCAAATCCTCAGTCCCTTTTCTCTTCAATTACTTTGAAGTGTTGTCATCTACTGAAGATAAAACAGTGTTTTGCCCGGAAAAATCTCTTCCAACTCCATTCTCGACTCGTCTGGAGTATCTCTGCTTGATTTCTCTCCAGAATAGAGTCTCTACTGAGTGATATGCACATAACTCTATCTATGGTTTCTACTATCATTTCTAAACTAGATCCTCACAAGGTTGCGGATTCGACGGTATCGCTGCAATTGTCCTAAAGCAATGTGCTTTTGAACTGGCTTCTTCTCCCCTCAGAATTTACAATAAATGCCCACTGGTTCTTGATTTTCAGCTTATTGGAAACCCTCATCTGTAGTTCTTATTTTTCAAGAAATCTGGGGAACGTTCTGAGCCTTCAAATTATTGGCTCATTAGTCTTTTACTACTTTTTGGCAAAGTACTAGAGGTTCTAATCAACGCTGAATTGCTTAAGCATCTTACTTCACACGATCTCCTTTTGGATAAATAATATGGCTTCCGTTTCGCCACGCTTACCGCGCACTACAAGATTGGCTCATCATTTGCAGTTGAAATAGCTAGATGTAACCGTAATTTCTATGCTAACAGTTTCTTCTATCACACTTCTCGCTTGTGGAACTCTCTTCCAGCTTCTTGCTTCCCAGTCAATTTTGATCTTGAAAAGTTTAAATACAATGTCAATCGTTATATTCCGTCTTAATTCCTGTTTTTATTGTTCTCTCTTTTTAATAGTAGTTTTCTTTATTTTTTTTCTCTCATATTCTCTCACACTCAGTAACCCCTTGCGCCTTAGTGACTTTATTGCATTGCTTGGGGTGAAGTGATTAAAAACAAAATAAACTTATTAAAATGCCTATTTATCCAATATTTTCGAGAAATAATAGAATATTATCGTTTATTTGTATTTCTAAGTATAAAGGTTGTTCTTAAAACGGACTTAAACACTGTTTGAAAGGGTATCTTTAATCCTATATCTAATCGTCTTAATTTAATCAGGGGGACAGATCAACGTTTGGGGTTAATGTTGGATTATAGTATTTTGAATTTTTCTCTGAAATTTATTCGCTATATTGAAATATAATAAAGATTTTAAAATCATTTGAAGCCGATTAAAAAAAAATCTAGTGTGAATACTTTAATTAATCTGCAAAGAGCTCGATTTAAATCTTGAATTCAGACATTGTGGGGTCAAAGCAGATTATTATAAAGTGGACAATTTGAATATTTGCTTTAAAATATGATAGATACAATATCTTTCATCATCATCATTATAGTTTGTATTTTTTTTTTTTTTTTTGCACAATAGCGAATTTAGATAAAGTTCAATATTCAACACCTGCTAATTATCTGTGGGTCATTATTTTTTCCGACAAGGACAAACGTTAATTATAAGATGCCATCACTGTGCTTTGAAGCGTAATTTGATATTAATAGAAGATCGAATCCTATATCAAAGACAAAGAAATTTATACTTTAGTAGTGTAGCACTTGTGGAGGCACGGTGGAGTAATGGTGGGGGCACGGTGGAATAATAGATAACGGGTCGGATTGAGGAATCAGGGAGCCGAGTTCGAATTCCAGTCGAATTCATTACATTCCCTTACGTGCTAATGGGAAAGGTATGAATCCTTTTCTTCTCCTCCAGCTATGGATAAATAGCAGGGTAGACCGTGTTCTATAGTCTTGATCGACCGCAGAGAGAAATGGCAACCTAATGCGGGAAAAAGTCTGCCTCGTCAGTCATGTATCGAAAGCGTGTATCACATAACTGACTGTAGCACTTGTAAAGATAAAACTTTACAATATACCCATACTCTACATAATTTCACGCTAAGGCGGTAATTGACCGTTTTCATTCAGGAAACATTAAGCGTTTATTGATTATCGATAAAATGATTCTGTCCTCAATTTACTTCATGTAAATATTAAAATTATCATTGAAATGTTTTCTTTTAAAATTATTCAATATATACCTCGTAATTCTGTTTAAAAGATGATAAACTTACTAGATGACTTGTGTGTTTAATAACAAATTATGAACTCTTAAAATTGTGATTCTCTTTTTTTTCAAAGATCTCTTATAAATTTAATGCAGGAAAAGTTGTTATTCTGTTATCAAAGTAGATCACTTGTCTTCAGAGTTTTGTTTGGCTCATGGTAAAGGATCTGGGTGGTTTAAAGTACGCTGGATCAAATGGTTTCTCCCACACAGTTAAAAGAATATCATTATTTGTATTACACGATTTTTTCCCCTATTTTTTATGTTTTTTAGCGTGGAGCTTATAAGCACAAGGCACAAATTGGTTCGAAAATTAAGCATATTGTAAGCATGGAGCCAAGCTCAGATATTTGCACTCAACTCAACTTACGGAAATAAGTGAAATTTTTATCAGGGCTATATTTTAAGCATGAAATAAGGCTGAAACTTGAGAATTTGAAACAGGCTCAGATAAGTAAAAAAAAATTAAGCATCTTTTAAGCATGAAACGAGGCTCAGAATTATGTTAACACAACCTGATTAAGTTGGTTGATTGGTTGATTTTGTTTAGCAGCATATCAACCTCTATGGTTTATTTAAGGCCGAAATCTAAATGATTTGAACACAATTTTATGGCTTCAACTAAATATACTTTGAATGCAATTGTATGCCTTCAACAACAGATAAAATGTATTGTTGGTAATTTCGCTTTAAAAATGTATTGGTAATTTTTCATATAAAAATGTATTCCTGGCATTTTTACTATAAAAATGTATTTTTATAGTTTCATAGTGTTTTGTTTGGGGGGAATTCAATATTTGACCATATCAGGGACCCTAACAGGTGCTACCACCCCACTTGGTTAAGTAATCGAACGTAGCATCAGCTTAAAATACCCTCCCAAATAAAAACCGTTTGACTATCATCACCACCCTCACAATGTAGTGCTAACTCCACCTCAACTTACGGAAAATAACTGTAATATTAAACTCTTATATTTCATGATTAAAATCTAATCCTTTCATGTTATATTCTAAGCATGAAATAAGGCTCAAGTTTAAGAAGCTATTAACCATGACAAGGCTCTGATCTAATATAACAAAAAAGTGCACCCCTGCTACAATGATTCTACCTTTATTTTTTTACTGCATTAGTTTTAGCGCTTACAATTTTAATGATATACGAAATTGCTTTGTTGAACAAAAGAAAATCTACTGATACCTCTTTCAAACTTATTGATTGTTATTAACTTGAAAGGTGGAGTTGGCTTAATGGTTATCATCCCGGAAAATGGAACCGGCAAGCCTACTTCAGTTCCCGGCTGAGTTCACTTTCGCACTAATACCTTTGTGAAAGACAGGAACCTACTCCATCACAGTAGAACAAATTAGCAATGTGTCTCCGCTGCTGACACCAACAAACCTTCTACAACACGTTAGCTGAAAAGGAAATAAGCATTTCTAAGTAACCATCATCACCCTGACAAATGCCATTGAGGATCCAGTCTGGTACCCCGACAGTACACTCAATCATGAGATCATTTTATTATTTTTTTTTATTTATTTGAAAGCAGATTGTACACGCACCAAAAAAATTATTTTTTACTAGTATTTGCTACGATTAACTTAGGTCATATATTAACAAGGTCATATATTTATGGCCCCTAATGTATTGTAATGATCTACGACACGATCTCTCCATCCGAGGCATCCGTATTCGTTATTTTTCATATAATATTAGGTTGTTCGAAAAATAATATTCGATTTAAGAATCAACTTTTATTTCTAATTTAATGTACAGTGTTTAAATCAGTCAAAATAGGAACCCTGAGCATCTATACATTTCTGTCATCGAGTTACAAGGTTATTTATGCCTTTACCATAAAACTCTAAAGGATTGGACGCCAAGAAATCTTTGAATGCAGTTGCTGCAACTGAATGTCTTTTGGCTTGAAAAAAGTGATAGTAGTGGACGAGAGATCAAGGGAATATGGTGAATGTGTTAAAGCCTCGTATCCCAAATCAGTTAGCGTCTGCCATGTCACCCTGGCAACATGTGGCCGAGCATTGTCATTAAGTAGAATTGGACCCCATCGAGTAACCAGTTGCATTTTGTTTGAAATGAATGTACACCTAATCCAGTTGCTTTCAGTAGACTTCGGCAGTGATGCTTTGTTTAGCTGCCAGAAAGCTGTAATGGATAACGCCAGTGGCGGACCACAAAAGAGTCACCATAATATTCAATTGCTGCAATTTAGGTTTTGGAAATTGTTTGCGTCCTTCGTCAGGATCAAGCCATGGAGACGATCGTTTAAGATTGTCATAAAGGATCCATTTCTTATCACAAGTCATTATTTATTGTGGAGATGAACACACCTCTCCAGAATATAACTTGGACTCGTCCAAATAGCATATATACTGACGCCAAGAATTGTCAGCAGAGAGCAAGCCGGAAGCGAGCCTTATATCCTTACTACAGGATTCAGTAAGACTACGTCGACTCCAAGTGACATATTTCATGATTATGTTATCTTCATTAAATGGAATGAAGACATTACACTATTCGAGCAAGAAATGGATGCAGCATCGAACAAACTTCCAAGGTCGAATTCTTTGACTTTCACTGAGTTCATGTAGAACCCGTTTAATGAGTTTTTTCACCTGGCCAATTTTCTTGGGATGATCCGTTATTGTTGAAAATGCTGACACCCATTATCTAAGACATTTCTTTGCGCATTTGACGTGATTTTTGTTCGACTAGTGTTTTCAGATATTGATTATCAATTGCAGATGGGGGTCATCTCTCACCTTGATTGTCAAAACTCGTATCCCTACGGCCAAACTTCAGAAACCAGCGCCATAATGTTCGATCACAAGTGATCCTTCACCTCCACGCTCTGTTAATATTGGCAGCATTTTGAGAAGCATAATGACCAAGATGAAACTCATGCAAAAAAAAACGCATCTCTTCTTTTTTTCATATTCAAGATGAAAGGTATATAATACTTTAAGTTAAATTCCGAAAGAAAACTATAGAAAATTAACTGAGTTTAACCATTAAGAAAGACTAATATATTTTATGCAACTATTATAATAATATATTCGAACACAGTTAAAAGGTTTATTCTCAAATCGGACATTATTTTCTTAACAACCTAATAAAACTTTTTTTTTACAATTGAAATCTGTTTTTACTTGCTTCTTTCCAAACCTAAAGCTACACGATCTTTTAATAAGCAACACCTTTATAAACAACCGTACTGACGTTAGTGTGGCATAAGCAACTAGAAAAGGGGGAAAAAAAGTAAAAGTAATCAAAAATAGTTATTAGTGTTTTTTTATGCATCGTGTCCCTTCAGGATGTGGATGATCATGGCTCTCCACAATTTCCTGTTCTTTGTAGCTCTTAGTATACGTTATTTTGTACTGTACCCGAGAATTCTACCTATTCTACTAGTTACGTATCTTTCTTTTATATTTATTAGACACAAACATCTAAAAATCTAAGCAATTATTTCAGCACCCTTAGTATTGATTCATATGCAAACCTAACCGTCAACTAATGATTTTGAAATGCATTTTTGTTCTCTAAATCTTAACCAAGCGCTGACTGTGGGAACGATCACTTCTTAATCTTATGCAAACTAAAGGTAAGATTGCAAACATTAAAGAAGCCTAAATGGCAATGTGAAAGGTGAAAAATAACCATTTCCATAGGGAAACATTCGACATTTATGGCACGAAAAATTAACCTTACTGCCGGTTGAAATGTATAAAATCTTTCTCTGAAAACGGTTTTTTAGAAAATTAGATCTCTCAAGTCTACTGTTATCACTCTTTCTAGTATTGACAGAAGTTTCCTTACTAACCATTTGTTTAAGGTAGTGTAGAATGTCAACATCTTAATTATATCATTATTTACCCTAGTACAGTGGAACCTCGGTTCACGAATTTAATTCGTTCCTGAAGGCCGTTCGTAACCCGAAACTATTTTTTTCAGTGGGAATCAATGTAGAGAAAAAGAAGTCACAGTACAATAAAATTGGGGAAAAAAAGCACAGCACAACACACGAATATATACAACATGACGGTCGCCTCAGAAATTATTCCGTTCGGGTTAACTCGGTTCGGCAATGTTGTTCGAGAACTGAAATTTTGTTCGATAACCGAAGGATTTTCATCCCGAATTTTCTGTTCAAAAACCGATTTGTTCAACATGTGAGACGTTCGAGAATCGAGGTTACACTATAGTCACACATGTTGCCTAGTTTTTGTTGTTGTTACTGTTGGAAGTCTTCAGGTTATTTGGTTTTTGTCATTTGGTAAATCTCTTTGTGATTCTGTAGCGCCAGACTATAGAATCCGTTTTTATGTTTATATCGTATGTTTCACTTCACGGAGGTACGGTAGACTACGGCTCGGATTGAGGAATCGGAGGGCCAAGTTCGAATTCCAGTCGAATTCATTACATACATTTACGGGCTAAATCCCTTGGGAAAGGTATGAATCCATTTCTTTCTCCCCACCACCAGCAGCAGCTATAGGTAAATAGCAGGACAGGCTGGGTTCTATAGCTTTGGGGGGCAACCGGTCTAGGAGAAGGAAAACCAGCCTGGAGACTCGCTGTTGCACAGTATGTAGACTTTTATGCAAGTCACTGGCGGGACTGAAGTGCCACATACGACACTAACATACAAACTGAATGTGGCTGTTAGATACTCATAAGTCGAAATAGATTGGAGAGTCGATTATATTTGTACACAATCGTTTATCCGAAATCCTTGGGGTCAGTTATGTTTCGGTTTTCCGAAATTCAAACTATATTGCAACAAAAAGTATGAATACTCACACCACGAAGGATAAAAAAGACTACAATATTACAGTTTATTTATAGAGTAATGTACTGATAAATGAAATAGAGGGATAATTAAAAATCATAAGAAATGAATAAAAAAATTCCTTCTATAACTTAATAATCAACAGCATCAAACAATAAAGTAAAAACAACTGCAGTTCTTTTTGACATTTTCACTGTATAAAGTTACAAACATTACGAAAACCTGTTGTCACGTCATACCGAAGTTGGTGGGTCAAGTAAATAAGCGTTTGAGCGCCAAGCTCCACGCTAAAAATATTCGGTTTTCAAATGTTCAGATATGGGATTGTCAACACACACACACATATATATATATATATATATATATATATATATATATATATATATATATATATACACACACACACACACACACTACAGTTCAAAAGTTTGAGGAAACCCCTGATCATTTTTTAGACTGGCCCCAAAAGTAGTTGTTTTTAATACTTTAAATAAGAGTAAATTATTATACATGGGTAAAAAAAAGTCAGACATGATTTTTTTGTTAGAAATTTTATTATGATAAAAAGGAAAAAATATAATTTTATGATTAAATTTTGCTCTCGTCAACATATTCTTCTGCAGCTTTGATTACTGCAGCAGAAATTTTTGGCATTCGTTGCAAAAGTTTCTCAAAGTATAAGTTTGATAATTGATTCCATTCTTTTTTCAGTGACTCTAAAAGTTTCTTTCATTTTTTTTTTTTTCACTCTTCTTTCAAGTTCATCCCATTCTAATTCTGTGGGTCGATTCAAGCCTTTGAACTGTAGTATATATATATATATATATATATATATATATATATATATATATATATATATATATATATATAGGGTGACCCAAAAAAACGGGAACATTTTAACAATCCAATAAAACCAAGTGTGATGGAAGAAAAATATTTAATTCATAGTAGTTGAAACCTTAAAACATGCCATTTAAGAAACAATGATGGAATTTTCATTTTTTTTAAATTACGTCCTGTAGATGGCGTCCTCCTGTACGAATGCATTCTTGAAATCTGCTGTTGAGATTCCTCATTGACTGCTGCAACATCTCAGTTGGGATACTGTGAATTTCATTCTCGTTACTAAAATGGCGAAATGTTTACTTGCTCAAGGTCACTGTCTCGCAGTGTTGCCACTTGCTCATGTCTGGCAATACGCACTTCAAAAATTCCCGTTTTTTGGGGGTCACCCTGTATATATATAGATAGATAGATAGATAGATAGATAGATAGATAGATAGATAAAGATGATGGCTCAATGGCCAAAACGTTGTGATAATATGAACAAAGATAAGGACAACATTTTGGATGAAATTAATGTAAATAATGATAACTCTCATCCCAGAATTTTTTTTTATCGTACAGGTGTTTATTTGAGTTAAATCCAAAAGAATGTTTAAATAAACAGCTAACTGGGAACTCTTTATAAATTTAACATAATTCAGTATTTCTTTAGTTTCATCAGAAAATTTGGGAAGTGAAAGAATGCAAAGATATGTTATGTTTTCCAAATCTGTTTTTTTTTTTAGGTATTTTTTTTACCGGTTTTGTAGACATCAGGTGTTTATTTTATGCCGTTAGTGTCTATGCATTTGTGTATGAATATATAAGTTCTTAAATTCTACGCTTGTTTTGTTTTTCATTGTTTGTGTTTTGCAAATTTTTACAAACGTGAAATAGAACCATTTTCGGATTTGCTTGTAAACAACTATTTTGTCTGAAGAGATTTTTCAGTGCACCTACGTTGCTACCGAATGTGACACAAGGCTGAGGTTTGAAGTGGGTGTACCGGCAATACCGGGGGAAAAAATTGCTCAAGCCCCTCGGTACTTCTTCTTTTTGGGGATGCTACAAGCGCCGAGTAATGACCTCCGCCCTCTCCCGAAAGAGAGGTACTGCCTGGGGGGGATACCTCCGGGGAGGGGGGGGGGGCTTGAGTTAATGTTATTTTGAGACTTTCTCGACCGAAGCCAGGGAAGTAAAAGCATTCAATTTTGTCTGAATCGAGTAAATATTGATAGTATCTTTTTTATAACAAATGATAGAAAGTATAGTGAACTTATATGACTGTACTTGTTTTAGATACTAATAAACTCGGGGTAATGCCGGGTACTTCTGCTAGTATAGTTTAAATATATATAATTATAAAGGGTGTTTCATTAAGGCGGATTATATATAAGGGTGTTTCATTAAGACGGATGAAAGTCAGCAGTAAATAAATTAGTTTTATTGGTGAAAATTTATTTATTTCTCTATTGGATCATGTTATTTAGGTCATGGCAATTATGTGTGAAAAATAATATCGCCCAAATGTCCGCCAAATCTGAAAGAAAAAGAAAAAATCATTAGACGCTTAAACTTATTAATTCATATTTAAAATCGGTCCAAGTTATTTACCCTTTTTATATATAATTATATATGTTACCACGTTCTCTGTCTGAAAGGAGACTGAACAACGCGTCTGATTTTGACGTGCAAAAATAACATACTTTGATGTTAGACCTGCCCGCAACAGGAAGCAGACTCGGTCGGAAGTGCTTGCTTAAGTTGTCGGTATGAATGCTTGGCGAAGAGGCAATGTGCTAAGTGAAGATCATCTCCGGTGAAGAGGCCACTAATCATGACGATTGGCTTAACAGTCAATCTTTATAACAGAAAGGAAATGTCTACTTGAAAGAAGAATAAATGATTTAATGCACTGAAGTATGTTCTACAATAAGGCATTAAAACATAAGGAAATTTATGAAAGTATATTTTATGGCATTGTTGCATGAGTTGGTAATCAAAATAGGTAGTTTTACGACCTAAAGAAAAATAGTTACAACTTTAAAACTGCGCTGATTGTCATTTGTTGAACGAATCTCTGTGACGTGGAGACTCTAAATCAGAGTTAACTTAGTAAACTGAATTTTAGTATTATTTTTTTAATACTTATTTAATAAATACGTTTTGTTGGTTTTAAAACAATATTTCCTTTTCCCTACAAAAAATAATAATCAAGATAGCATTTAAAAATAGATACAGTGTAACCCGGATATAAGAGAGTTGTCGGGACCGGAGACGAAGTATCTTATATCCGGGTTTGGTCTTATATATACATTAACACAGGCTCTAATTTGGGACCAGAGAAAACCTCTCTTATATCCGGGTTACACTGTACATACTATAAAAAGTTTATTTTTTTTACTACTTTTAAAATGTTAGCCTCCAATTAATGTTCAGTTGTCTAGGTTGTTTTTTTTTGTTTTTTTTAGTACACCTTCTTTTGAGAGAAGTATATTTTTTATGATGGCCAGACGTTTTGTGGAAAAAAAATGCTATGCTTGTATATCTTTTTCGGCACAACGGTTGAAAATTGCGAGGGATTCATGGAAAATTCATGGAAAATTGTTTTGTTGTTTTTTTTTCGTATTTTGTGATCAATGAGAGTCGTGAAAATTTGGATAGAGCCTCTTGTGAGGCTAAATTTCTGAATAAATAAAATCTCAGGTCAGTGGACGAGGAGAAGATGAGGACGAGGAGGAGGCTTTCTCTTCCTCTCTTGTCAAGCTCTCTGCCTCCGGGCGAAGAGGAACCCAGACGAGGGTATGCCGAAGGGCAGAATCTCGTTTGGGAAGGTAGACAAACCCGACCCCGTGTAGTATACGAGATCTACGGGCAATTTTTGCCCGAGCCTACGGGATCGGAACACCCCACGTTAAAAACTGGCCTTCTTCCACATCTTGCCTTGTGGGAAGGTTGGTAAATACAGAAGTCAAACAATTCTTGCATCTTTGTTTTTCTATCTTGTATTGTTTTCTCTTTTTCAAAATCCTTGTCTGTTCCCAAACTATTTTTTTCCATTTTTCGATGGCCATTCTTTTTATTAGAATTTTGTTATGTATATTGCTTTAGGCGCACAAAACGAAATTTTTGTGCAAACTTTGTATTTGCACATTTTCGTACTTGTGTAATATATATTTTTCCTTTACGCAATAGTTGAGTCTTATATTGTGATTTGCGCCTATTATGACTTGCTATTCCAACTAGCTAAGTTTTTGTCTGTTTGACACAAGAACTTCGATTTGGTAGGGAATATTTTTATAACCCTTCTATAAAGCAATATACGTTATTGAACGTGGTGAAGCGAGCTATGTTTTCTTTTATTCAAGGACATATTGTAACAGAGTCTTTTGTTTAAAGATGTAAATCTGCTTTAAAATGGCTTCTCCCAGAGACTTCCAATGTTTTTCTCTCCTTTCCGAAATTCCTCTTTGTTTCTTATCTTCTTTTTTTTTTTACCAAACTGAAGAAATTAATACTTTTAATATCTTAAAATTAGATATATACTAAAACTAAAAGAAAATTAATGTCTTAAAAACGATAAAGCAATAAAACAATATGATTATTGATACATTTAAGAGCTTGTTTTATTGAATTTATGAAGACAAATGAGAATACATGATTTTAAACTCTTTTTAATCATAATAAATGTCACCATCGAAATTATAATCAACCTAATCAATTAACTTCTGTTACAACGTGGCACTAAAGTCTTTGTTAAATACTGGAAGTGTGTCAACTAAAAATACAGTTCGCAGTTAAAATTAAAATACAATGGGTTGTTAAAATATTCCCAAACCGAAGAAACATTAGATTTTATTTAATTCCTTCTTCGTAGAGAACATTGCAGCACCTTCTTTTATTGATTAATAAAAAGCAAACTAAGACGTAAAAATGGTGAAATATATATATATATATATATATATATATATATATATATATATATATATATATATATATATATCATCATCCACAGACAGACTGTTTCGCAGCTCATCAGTGTGACTAGACGTCCGGTTTCCTCGAGCTAGGATCGAAACCCGACTGAATTGGCGTCAGTCAGAACTTCTACCACTAAGCCGTCGGCGCACGGCAGGGATGAAGGTGAATTTTAGCGTGTTTATTTTTAGATTTAGATAAACAAAAGTGACTGACAGTGACTCAATTAGACGATTGCGTCTAGCATGAAACAGACTGTCGCTTCTAAGTGTTGACTTCAATGTTCGCTTTTATATTTACACACGCTCTATCTCTGATATTGAGCACTTTATCCCATAAATATAGCACACCTTAAGAGTATATTTCTTCACATATATATATATATATATATATATATATATATATATATATATATATATAGTGTGTGTGTGTGTGTATAATAGCTGTCCATTATTTGAGGATATCCGTCGACTAGGGCGGCCAGCCAATCCCTATTGCAGACGCTCGCTCAACTTATACTACGACTATACTGAGCAGTTACAGTTTCTGGACAAGTGCGTGATATCTAGCGTGATATCATTATCGCTTATTACTGTGCAGATCTATTTTCGTTTCATTGTTGAATGTGATCTTATTCCTACTATCTGCATCAAACCTTAAATCTTAAAACCTTAATCTTTCACTGAAATCCTTTACGTTTAATGCGGGTTCCTTATTTGAAATTCACCTTTCAGTTCATGTTCTCAAAGGATGCACTTAATGATCTCTACTGTCACCAAATTGGACTCAATCCGTCTTAGAGTTTTCTTTGTCAGAACTTTTGACGTCCTAATGACTTAGAAGGCACTGTGGAGTAATGGGTAGCTGCTCGGATTGAGCGAATCGGAGAGTTGTGTTCGAATTCCAATCAAATCTATTATGTGCTAATAACCTTGTGAAAGTTATGAATCCCCTTCTCAATCCCCTCAGCTATAGATAAATAGCAAGACAGACCGGTTTCTTTAGCCTTGGATGGCAACTGGTCTACCACAGAAAGATATGGCAACCTACTGCAGAAAAAAATCTGCCTCGTCAGTCATGTATCGAAAGATACATGATCGCCTAAGCATGTATTACTCGTGGCGCATAACTGACTGAAGCCCACCAGTGTTGCACAGAAACTGGTGTCGCATTATGCACGAGTTATATGAAAATGTTTTTTCGCAAAAAAATCAGGTGTCGCACTAAACATAAAGTAGACTTATACATGAGTATATACGATATTTGATAAATTGTATTCTGTTTAACAAATTTCCTTACAATTTACTTTTTAGTTTGGCCTATGCTTCCTTTTCTACTATATAAATTGAAAAGACTCTTATTTCCTTATTTATACCGACTTTTTGTTTTCAAGATTTCCTACTCTCTGGATATAATATTTCAGGCACATATCCGAAGTGAACAGCAAGTGTTTAACAGTCGTATAGATTTTCGTTTGAAATACAATTTTTTTTTTATAGAATCTATGGCAACCTACTGCAGGAAAAAATTTTCTCGTCAGTCATGTATCAAAAGATACATGATCGCCTAAGTGTGTATCACGCATGACTGACTGAATCAGTTTTACGTAGCATCCTTTGCTGAAGTCTGGTCAAAATGAAATTCTTGCAGTGCCTTGAAACTTAGAAAGGTTAACTGAAATGCCATTTCTTAAAATTCTGGTTTTGTTCACTGGCGCATATTCTTGACTATCTTCATCTTAATTTATTTAGAAATTTTCACCGTAATTTCAAAGAAAGGAAGGTTTCAGGAATTCGATGTAAGAACTTTCACTATATACAAAGAAAAATTGATGCCCCCACCAGAACAGAAAACAAAAACTAACAAAGGTCAGGCAACCGAAAATCTTTGCATTTTTATAGTTAGTCTCACATTCAGAACTTCTGCTACGATATATCACACTTTACTACAGAGTGCATCACAGTTAAGCAGGGTTCTATGTCCCCTTTTAAGGAAAGCATGCCACCTCAATATTTTTCTCGAAAGCCCATATCTGCTATGTTTCTTGTCTGAAATGTAAACAAAGCAGTTTTTAAAGAATTAATGGATTGATTTTTAATTCAACAATTTTGTGACTTCAAATTTTATTATAATCAATACTAGTGTTTGAAATAGATGCACTATTTTTATTTTTACTTGAAACCAGGTAAATTATGTCTATCAGCCTGCATATTCAAAAAATCTTATTAAAGAAATTGTACTCTCCGACAGGGACTTAAACCTGTGTCCTACTTTGTAGGAGAAACCACAATTTGATTCAGCATGCTTTACCTCTCGGCTACAAATTGCTTTGTTTATGTTTCAAATATCAAGCTGAGCAGATATGTGCTTTCAAGAAAAAATCTTTTACTTTTACACAGTAATATATATACATATATAACAATAAAGATGCAGACAACAGTCCAAACAATGTATATATATATATATATATATATATATGCTATTTGTTTGGACTGTTGTCCAAATCTTTATATATTTATGAGATAAAGTGTTCAATATCAGTCTGTTTCATGCTAGACGCAATCGTCAGGCCATGATTAGGTGGCCTGACGATTGCATCTAGCATGAAACAGACTGTCGCCTCTAAGTGTTGACTTCACTGTTCACTTTTATTTATATATATATATATATAGATAGATACATAGATATGAACAAAATTAGATAGATATGAACAAAATTAGGTAGATAGATATGAACAAAATTAGGTAGATAGATACATAGATATGAACAAAATTAGATAGATACATAGATATGAACAAAATTATGTAGATAGGAATATAATGAGATAGATAATAGATAGACAGATATGAACATAGATAGATAGATAGGAACATAATGAGATAGATCGATAGATAGATAGATAGGAACATAATGATAGATCGATAGATAGATAGATAGATAGGAACATAATGAGATAGATAGATAGATAGATAGGAACATAATGAGATAGATCGATAGATAGATAGATAGATAGGAACATAATGAGATAGATCGATAGATAGATAGATAGATAGATAGGAACATAATGAGATAGATAGATAGATAGGACACATCCCAATAGACAAAGACATAATTTGCATACATAAAATTGCAGTCATATTTCTCATAGCATACTCACAAATCAAAGAAAATAAATTGTGGGATGGCGATGAAAACTGAAGATAATAGCCTAAAGAGATCACATGAATTGACATAAAACATGCATTGTACAAGAGGAAGAATTAAAATGAAAATTATATTCATTGCATTCCACTTTTTGACTGTTGAATTAAACGAATGAATTTAAAAACACAAAACCCGTGATTGCTTGCCATTTCATTTTAAAGAATGAACTTTTTCATTAAGTGAAAAAAAATATCAATTCTCATGAAGAAATAATTATGCAGATAAAGTTAATGTTTCTTAATTAAAAAAAATGATAATAGTGTTTAGAAATTAAATCTTTATGATAAAACAAAGTGGCGTTTTATGTGTGCAGTTGGATCTTTGTATGATAGTTATGCTATTTCTGGGTTTTGTTTCTCCTCTGGGAATGAGATTCAGTTTTTGATTTACACCATATTGTGGACAAAGACCCTGAAAATAGAATTGATTGTTTGATTGGGGTTTTACAACTTATCAACAACCCTTTGTGGGTCATTTTATTTTTAAATCCGTTCACCTGAAACAAGGCAATAAAGATACAAAAACGCAGTTGGTTACTGGAAGTGAAGGAGAATGAAAAGAAGAAACTGGAAACCTAATCCTAAACAGGGATCAAAAGACCAGGGAGGAGTGTCAACTGGATGTTAGACAAACCTATCTATTCCTATTGAGGAGAAAAAATTTAGTAAATAAAATTTCAAAATTCAGGCAGAGACATTAGAAGTATAAAGATGAAGTAGACTTTTGAAGAAAGCAGGAATGTAATCCTAAACAGGAAGCAAGAGATAAACCTCTACTCCTGTTCAAAAGCCAGGGGAGGCGTGTAAGGAGGTCTGAACTGGTAGAACTAATGAATATAGCTTGTTGTATAAACATTTGCCATAGAAAGAGTAGTAAAAGACTTTAATCTATTTTTTTTATTCATTTCATCCGAATCAAGGCAACAAAGACACTAAGAAACAGGAGGTTACTGTGTGTGAAGGAATATAAGAAAAAAGAAATACATTATTAAGGAGTGAGAATGATAAAAGAATAGGAATTAAGAAGACAGAAAATAGAAGATAATGATTCATATTGCATTTAAATATTTGAAGATCAAAGTTAACTGGAAGAGTTCCACAAGCAAAAAGTTCAAGAAAAGAAACTGTTAGCATAGAACTTACAAAATGATAAAGTCTTGACACCAATCGAGTACTACACTTAAATTCATAGAGTCTAGGTACCATAAAGGAAAGTAATATTCATTTTGAATAATACAAAAATGTGGCACTAGGCCAAAAAGGTGGGGTAGAATAAGGTTAGTCTTCAATCTGTCTTATCTTAAACTTAGCTAGCCACAAACACTGACCCAAACTTGCCACATTATTCTTTACACCAAAACAACACATTCTTACTTGCCATTCTTGCTACAGCCACCATAACACCTGAAAATCTCTATGTAGTTCTAACTAGTTCCCATATAGACAATTTGTCTGTTGTTGAATAAAAATAACAACATTTAAAAATGAAACCCCAATAAATATTAAAACATAGTGGTATTATGATAGGTTAGACAATAATATTTCTTTAATAATTAACAGTTTTTTAATATATTTCCGGGCTTGTTGTTTAGGAGATTTAATTATTTCGTATAAAAAAGTTACTTAAATCATGTTTAGTACTTGTAATAAAAAATATAAAAAACCCATATTCAGGAAATTGACTAGAAACTTTTTAAATATGAGATCTTTTCTATTTTTGTTTTTCTTCTTTTTACCAACTGACGTAATTAAATTTTGATAAGAAAATAGATATCCCAGCTGATAGTACTGTAATAGATATTTAGACATTCAGGTATTAAAGCCCTAGGATGCACAGTCTGCTGGGCTTGTAAGAATGTAAAACATACCTATTAGATTGTCACACATGAAATGACGCATTTTATATGAAATGAATAAAACCCTTCTGAAATGTTAAATAACAAATTTATTTAGTTGAAATAGGCACCATGTTGATGAATGTATCTCTAAATTCTTGATCCCATCTTTAAAAAAATTCCCATCCTTTGATATGATAAACAGTTCAAATGCTACAATTACTTCTTCCTTATTGAAGAATGTTTTATTGCTTATGAAAAGCTCAAGATGGTTAAATAAGTGATAATCAGTAGGAGAGATATCAGGTGAATATGGAGAATGATGAGGCAAAATTTCATAATTCAGGCTATACAGTATTTGGACAGGAGATTGAGAAGTGTGTGGCCATGTGTTGTCATGCAGCAAAATTGGGCCATTCCTATTCACAAGTCTAAAATGTTTCTTTTTCAATTTTTCATACATACACTCAATTGCTCCACAATACAAGGCTGCTGTTATTGTTTTCCCTTGAAGCAAGAAGAAATTATGAATAACCCCTTTGAAAGACCACCATACAGTGACCATTAACTTTAGTGTACAGTAGAGGTTTTGGGTATTGTTTTGGTGATTTAATTGCATCTAACCACTGGCCCCTTTTCTTACTGTTGTCAAATAGTATCCATTTCTCATTGCATGTAATGATTTGATGCAAAAAACGGTTCTTTTCCCAATTTGTAATCATACAGTAAGATTACTCAACATTGTTTCATTGTAATCATTTTCATTGGGCTTATAGTAAGAATATATTGAAAGAAAAATTATCTGGAAGGAAAAAGAGTCATGAATAATTCAAGATTTTTTATATTCTAAAAAGGTTACTTTGTTAGACAACTGGATCAACAACCAACCAAAAAATCTATCATTTCATGTGTGACAACCTAATACTAAGGAGGTTACTTTGTCAACCTCTTTCAGTTTATTTGAAGTTAGAAAATATTTTTAGACTGTGAGAATATTTTTGTGATAATACTTATTTATTTTTACTAATTAACCTATAGCTGTGGGGAGAAGAGGTGGATTCATACTTTTCCCAAGGGTATTTGCACATAGGTTAATATAACAAACCAAACTAGAATTGGAACACTGCTTTCCAATTAACAATTCCAAAACATTATTCACTACACAACCTGTACATCCAAGCTTAGAGCACCTGGTATTCGCAAGTGGTCACCCATCTTGGTACTGACCAAGCTCAGTGATCATACAGGAACTGGTAAAGCTTATGATAATTCTTATAAGAACAGAATTTCATTTAGGTTTCTATATTTATTTATACTTATGTTTTTGAAAAGATAAAACAGAATTATTTTCTTAATTGTTTGTAAGCAATGTTTCTGAAAGAATACACATTCCTGGACCAACTGAAGATTGTCAAGATCATTTTAAAATAATTGATACAAAGTAGAGTGAACTTATCTTTCATGTGATACATTTTAGATATTTATAAACACAGGAGACTTACAGCCATATCATGTTCAAACCCCAGTTCTTGTATGATCACTTAAGTTAAGCAACATTGAGCCTAATAGATAATATTGCAGAATTTGGACTGAGCTCTCTGATTTCCAATTTGACCAGTTTGTTATATCCCTTAACCTTGGGAAAGGCATGAATCCACCTTTTCTCCTCCCAGTTATGGGTTAATTAATAGGACTCATATCAGTAAATCACTATTATCTCGAAAAAATCCTTACATTCTAAAATTATTTTCTGGCTTTAAATAACCTGCAAAAGGTTGATAAACCATAAAAAACAATCACTTATATACCCAGAGAAGGCCTGGTACTCTTGCTAATATAGCTGGCCACTCTTATTTCGAGGATACCCGTCTACTAGAGCAGCTAGCCAATCCCTAAATAAATAAATAATAATTTATTGAAGCATATTACAAAAATGGACATTCAAACAGAAATGCATTTTGCACACTTCGCGATTTTTTGGTCAACATAATTGACCAACCGAGAGACAAGTTGGAAATGATGTAACGTTGTTGTGGAGAGGTTCAATTCCTGTGCGCAATGACGAATAGAGGTGTCTGGATTTTCGGCCACATTCTCGTGCACTGTAGCAATGTTTTCAGCTGAACAGCATAAATGAGCACGCAATGGTGTTTTCACATCTGCCACCGACCCAGTTTGTTTGAATTTACCAACAATTTTTCCAACTGCACTCTTGAAACTTTAACACGTTTGATTGTTACTCTTTCCATGGTTGAAATTGCCAAAGACTTATCTGAAATCTGAAAGAAAAAGAAAAAAATCATTTAAAATCGGTCAAAGTTATTGGAACACTCTTAAATGCTGTTTTTATTATTGATGCACATAAATAGTTTCTAATATTTTTTGAATTACATTACGAATGCTTTCTTTATCAACAGGCTATGAGTTTATTGATAGTTTCAACTATTTTTGGACTTTTTAAATGCATTACAACCCAACCAAGGCAATAAGGCCACAAAGATGCAAAAATGTGTGAATGAATATGAGAAAGAGAACAAAACATTATTAAAGAGCAAGAACATGAATGAAGAAGATAACAATTAGCATTACATTTAAATTTGTGAAGGTCAAAGTTGAGTGGGAAGCAAGAAACTGGGAGAGAGTTCCACAAGCAAGAAGTGCAATAGAAGGAACTGTTAGCATAGAACTTACAGTTACATCAAGCAGTTTCAACTGTAACATGATGAGACCTAGCTGCCAATCTGGAACTGCGCTTAAATTTATCAAGTCAAAGGTACCTGTAGGGAAATGGGCAAAATGGACTTGCCCTATTCTGCCTAGAGTCAAACAATTACTGAATAAGTCAGTTGTCATTTTGCATGCGGGAGGGAACTTCTACTTCTAGAAGACAACACAACAGTACCAAAAAGGGAAGCTCATCAGAACAATTACCATGAAGTTATTTATAGAAGAGGCACAGGAAAGCTATGTTGTGGCTCACTTACATTCTGAATGCTTTTTTTATTATTAGGTTATGGGTACATTGATGTACCCACATACAGTACTTAACAATCTTGCTATTTTCTTTCTTTTATTAGTGGAGGGGGTTCATTAGTAATTATTGATTCTTGTATAAATCAAAATAAAGATCAAAATTCATTCTTAAAATTGGCATAGATAAGTAAATCAGACGGTTTTGTCTAAAAACATATGCTTTATTGGAGAAAGTCATAAAATAGAGCATTTTATATTAATTGCGACCAAAGAATTCAAAGCTTGGCCTTATAGAAGTAATTATGATTGCTAAATGGATCATTTAACTAATTAGAATAAAAAGGCAATTAATGAGAGGGTAGAAATTAAAATCTGACCAGGAATGAGGAAAAGCAATTTGGTCCTTAAGTAATTCATATAAAGTACAGTTTAGTTTCTATTTGTATTCAAACTTTTCTCTTTTCCTATTTAAAAGTGGCAGTTTGGATATTTTGCTCACAGATAAAATATAAATACAGCATAAAAATCATTACAAAATTAAATAATCCTTATTTTTGTATATATATTGCATTTTTCTGCTTCTATTTGATTGATGGCTTCTATAGGAATTCAAGCGACAGCAAGTCTTCTCACTACTTCTGCACTCTCATCAGTGCCAGATTTATATATGGGATGCAGCTCAGAGCCCCCAAGACAAGAAGGGTCTCCAAGGGCTTTCTCATCTTTGGGCTCTGATAAAGCTAAAGAAAAAATAAAGATATAAGTACAGAGAAAATTTGTTTATTTTCAGATTTAATGGGGTTCTTTTGAATTAATTTGAAACAATTTGAATACTAGAATTTAAGTGTAATACAGGCCCTTTATTCTAGATACATTTCTGTAGGATGTAAAGTTCAGATAAAAAATATCCTGAAGTTGCTAATGAAATAAAATTGGATGAGTTTCAAAATAATTTAAAATTTTAGTTGAAGTGTTTCAGGTTTTACACAAAAAACCTCATCTGAAAATGTATGTTTTTTTATAGACACAAAGGACGAACATGCATAATGAAAGGGCCCCCAAATTCTATTATCCCAGGGACCTCTTGTGGCCTATATCTGGCCCTGACTCTCAACAGTGTTTTTTATTTTTGCCTAAAGTTCACCCAGTACAAGACTCAAGAGCCACTCAGGTTAGAGGGTTACTGAATGAGCTATGTGATATGAATATAAGGGGAGGAAGTAAGAAATGAAGATTATGAGGATATGGTGGCTAGATAATGATTGACTCTTGACTTGAAATGGTTAAGATTGTATTGTTCAAAAAAGCATCCACACAGGAATCTGTTCAACGAAGTAACAGTTCTTGGTAAAAAAAAAATTTATCTGATTGGAACTTCCACCATACAAATGGAATACGTGGAATGAATGAGAGTGATTCAACATTTTAGACATAGCATGTCAAGTCTGAACTGTAAAGTTCTGAACTGGTAGAACTAAAGATTGGAACGCTCATCTGAACATTTACCTTGGAAATATACAATAACAATAGGCTTGTAGAGTTGAGTGTGTGAAAAAGGCTATAGAGTGGAAGATATGTCACCCCCACAAACACAAAGACAACTTTAAACGCTATCAAAACTGAAGAGTATTCTATGGTCTGGAATGGTTTCTATTTTTCTACATTTATCCAGTTCTTCCTATCACTTTTCAAGACTCTATAGGGCTCTTCGAAGCATGCCAATGATGATGGGTACAATCATTACTAGTAACATTCCCTCATCACTGAGCAGACACTGAATTTTCACTTATTGCGATGATTAGGAGTTCTCTCAGGGAGGCCCCACACCTTGAGCATCTATTGGGACTTAAACTCAAGCCAGACCTCAAGTGAAACTTTTATATATGATCTATTGCTAAAGATACTGGGAAAAAAAGTCAGTTCCCTGTACTGCTCCAATAAGTATCTGACTCCTCTTGCTATACTCTACCAGATCAGGCCAAAAATGGAGTCCTGCCTGCTGCCATGTATGGGCAGGAGCTACCCAGTCTTCACTTTCCAGTCTCAAGTCCAAAAGCATCTCCATGTCCTTGTGGGTGATGAATTATTTTCCACCCTGAAACCCCTTTCCAGAACAGTTCAATTTTTTCGCTGCTCTTTCACTATTTCCATGAAAATGTGCAGATGAACTACATTCCCTAGTTCTGAGCTGCACATTGTAGTGAACCACCCTCATTCCCTTTTATTCAATTGGTGAAACCGAAGTTACACTTGAGCAGCAGCTTTTCATGAACTGCTACTTTGTGGAAATGACTCATAAGATGATACTTCCCTGAACACTACAATTTTAACCTGTTCAAGACTAACTGTTATCTTCACCACATATCACCATAAACTGTGCCTCTTACTCAACCTTGAGAGGCTCTTGGGTCTTGTACCAGGTGAAAATCATTGTGTAAAAAAACAAAACAAAAAAAGATCTAGAAATGTTTCTACCTTTACAATTTCTTTCAATTTTACTCTGCTGTCTACTGGAACAGTGACATCTATATTTGACTGATAAGACTTCCTTCTAATAAAAAGATTATTATTTCTTATCATGCCAGTCAACTAATAGATTTCATGACAATTAATACTTCTTCAACATAATGCACAGTGGACTCACACAATAAAGCCAAGCTGACATTTGTGATTTCTGAGATCCCTGAATGATTTTCAGCTCAAATATGGAACTGTATTAATGTTATTTGTATTTAAGAGGAAGAGTAAAACAAAACATTCATATTTCTAAGTGGAAATTAGGGGGTTCATCTCTAGAAACTCTGATCTGCAGTGAAAAGCCAACATTCCAAAGAAGAGCTTACATTTTTTATTTAACATATTTAGACTTTTGTTAGGGGATTTTCCGTACCAAAAATAAGATTCAGCACCCTTAATAGCATAGGGATATAGGTCTAAATCATGATTTTCTGGTAAATATGGGGGAAAATAAATCAAAAACTGATATTTAGTGCCCAACATATAGTGCCAAAAAGCAGGTAACGATCACTTTAATCTATGAAAGTAACAGAATACATTTAAAATATCTTTCTAAGAATATTTCTTAGATTTTTCAGATTTAAATTGTTTTAATATATTTAGGAACTTACACTAAAAAGAACATTTTTGTCAACATTATCTTCATAGAGGGTCAGAGACAAAAAAAAATGATGTTAATTTGACTGAATTTTGTATATCTAAGTGACTTATATCCAGTGGATATAAGTCATTTTTGAAAGAGTGTCAGGTTAAACCTGTCTATCACTTATAATATTCATTTCAATAAGATTCAAATAACTTTTTTATCAAAAAGAGGCAGAAAATCAGCTAAAATTAAATGATTAAATGATGTGAGTTTTAATTCATTTCAAATGATCATAACTTGACAATTACTTGGAGTTATGAAATCCTGAGATTATCTACTTTCAGACTAGACATAGCACACATCATTTGGAAGATTTTTCCAAAATGCCAAAAGTCGGCTGTGTGAAATAATCAATAACCATGACAATGGAAATATAGTTCACTGAAAAATTCTTTGTTTCCTATTTAAGATTGGGTTTCTAGTTCCTGCTAAAGTTTTTTCATTCTTTTTCACTAGCAGTATCCCCTTGCATCTTAGTGATATTATTCCCTTGTTTGGATTGAATTGATTAAAAAAAGAAAAACTCAAACAAATGAGAATTATTTTCAATATCTTTTGTAAGGGCATGACAAAATAAAATGTTGGTTTTAAATCAGATAATGAGTTTTCTTGATACTATATTTTTTTTATCTGATCTGATCATAATACGGACATTTTCTTTTAGAAAAGTTATCCCACTGTAAACATTCTTTTGCTTTACACAATTTTTTTTCTTTTGCTTTTTGTTTGTACTTATTTTCTACTTATTATTCTTTTTTTTTTTAATCATTTCACACCAAACAGCACAAAGCTCCAAGGATGCAAGGAGTTACTGAGTGTTAGAGAATATGAGGAAAACTACTATTAAGGAGAAAGGACAATAAAAGAACAAGTATTAAGAAGACAGAAGATAAGGATTGACATTGCAGTAAATTTTTTTGAAGATCAAAGTTGACTGGGAGGTATGAAGTCAAAAGAGAGTTCCACAAAGGAGAAGTGCCATAGAAGAAACTGTTAGTATAGAATTTGTGGTTACATCTAGCCATTTCAACTGTAAAAATGATGAGACCTAGCTGCCAATCTAGTACTGTGCTTCAATTCATAAAGTTTAGGTAATATAGCAGAAAGTTCATCAGAAACAATTACGATGAATTTAATTATAGAAAAGGCACAGGGAACCTATGTTACTGTGATAGGAAAGGGATTGAAGCTGAGATGCCAGATCAGGACCAATAGCATTGCAGATTCTTCTTTGGATTTTATCAAGAATCTCTAAATATATAGCAGGAGCACCAGACCAGATGTGGCAGCAATATTCTAAGCAAGGACGAATAGTATACTTATAAATATGTAACATAGATTCTGGTGAGAGAATTTGTCTATAGACATTTTTGCATATATGACTTGTATAAAACTTTTGGTAGATGATATTTTAGGAAAAAAAGTAAAAATGAAATTATCTAGTTTTATTGACAATTAACAACGGTAATGTTTTTAGACAAATGACACACCTCATCTGAGTACCTATTGTCATAGGTTAAGGCCACGAGGATGAGTTTAGTTTTCTCTTTAGTTATCAGTTCGAGCAAAAAATATAAGAGGTGCGGAGCTGAATCCTATCCACACCTCCATGTATGTTTTGGTTTATTCAAATCTTTGTTTTATACCCGCTGGTAAAAATCTATTAAAATTTAAAGCAGAATGAGAAATACTTTTTGTTCAAATAAAATAAATACTATAAAAAAAAACACTCTAAAAGGATTGGCTCAGTGGTTTGACCAGGAGATGATTAACTCATATTCCAGTTTCATTTTCACATAATATGCTTAACAAATTTGTCATGAAAAATTCTGTTATGAACTGAGTCAGAAAGTCTATTTTTTGGGTATTCTGCTACTATTTGTAAAATCTCAGTTAACTTAAAATACTGAAACCAGTTCTATAAATAGAGATTGGTGTAGGGAAGTTAATCAGTTTTTCATCTTCCTGGTTTCTACATTAACCAGGAAAGGTACACATTACTTCCATGAAACATCACAAAATACAGATGGAAATAATTTCATTTAAAATATACTGGGAAGGAAAAAATATATATCTAGATTTTTTTTTTTAAATTTGTCTTTTTTTTTTCATTTCTGTAACCTTTTTCTATTTAATTAAATAAGTGATTCATTCATGTACATAGAATAATTTTAAGAAGTAGCTACTAATGTTTTTTCTCTTTTCTATTGGCTGCTTGATAGAAGTTTTTTTTTCATTGTAGTAATTCAAAAAATACCATGAACAAAGTATGTGAGCAATAAGAAAGTTTTAAGTAAAATGAAAACAAAAAAGGACACTTGTACTTAAAATGAGTAAGATACAGTTGAAATTTTCAGATACATAATGAGGAAAGAAGTCTTGGAGAATTTGATACTCACAGGACATACTGCAAACAAGAGGGACAATGGGAAACTGCAAGTAACTTAGCTAACAAGCTTATTTAAATGTATGGGAGAACAAAGAGTGGGAAGGATCATAAAAAGACAAACCTTACTAAGAACTACAAATGATAAGAAGTTGTGGAGAGTTGTGATCACCCATGTCCTGAAGGGGCACAGCACATAAATGAAGAAGAATTCGAAAAATAAAATAGAAGACTCATACTTATTATTGTAACACCGAGTGACAATTTTAACATTTGCGGTTGCCAAATGTTCTTTAAATTCATGTTTTTATAAATTCTGAAAATAATGATGCAAGTTGAAAAATAAAATAAAAATTCTGATTTTTTTTTTAGATTTTGTTTTTAATTTTTATTTATTTATGTAATTTTGCATGTTTTAGAAAAGAGAACTGACCTTAGATAACAAAATGATTTTAAGGATTTTGTTTTCCAGAACATGAAATTATATATTACTCATTTATATATTCCTTCTTCTATCATTATTATGTTTTTAAAGAAACTTTGGGGACTTTAAAAAAATAAAGTTTTCATTTGTTTTTATTGCGTATCGAAATTTAAAGTATTGGTGAGCATACAAGTTGTGCACACAATTGTAAAAGGAAGCAATAAGGAATTAGCACTTGCCCCGCACACGCCTGCTACCCGACATACGATTCTCTTCTCTACCAACAAGCAAGCATATTCTTTTTCTCACTGCTAGAAAAGTAGTATTTTATTATTACGGCACATACATAATAATCCTACACAGCTGCAGCTGCTGCTGCTGCTGCTACTACCACCACCACCACCACTTACTGTTGTTTAAATCAGCACTACGACAGAAGAGGTTGATATGCTAGTCTCACCTCACCTTCCTAGCTGTGTATGGATATACATATATATGTCTATATAAATCATCAGTCTCCCTTGCTTTACTTTACACGGCCGTCTGCCGCGCGTACACACAAACACATTATTACCCACCAACTGTACATTGAGTGAGTGAGTGAGTTTGTAATTACTCTCCACGACCAGCAAGCCTTTCTCTCCTTTTTCCTCCTCGACCCAAACCATTCAATACGCACCACAGATTGCTGCTGCTGCTTAGAACGGGAGGAAAAAAAGATTCACGTTGTACTACACACACAAAGACATCGGTAGCAGAAATTTAGTTAAATATTTTGGATCTCCTTTTAAAAAGACAGCGTGAGAGAGAGAAAGAAATTCTATTTTGTCAAAACCTGGAGGATATATTTTTGCCTTTACACTTTTTCATTGGAGTTAATTTGTTTCTTTGCTGTCATTGCCATCGAAGCGGGAGTGGACATGATACCTAAGGCGAATTTTCTACAACTGCCAACCATTATTGTTGGACTGTTGTTATTAAGCTTAAATTTTGTGGCCGTAGCTAAAGAACCAGAAGCGGCCGTAGAAGAAGCCGAGGTAAGTAAAGACAATATATAAATTAAATAAAAATAATTGTAAAAAAAACAAAAAAAAACAAACTTAGCGATATTTTCTTAGTAATTTTATCTTCTCTTATTAACTCTCTCTCTATCTACTCTACAACACGTTATTGTCCCTTTTTTATTTTTTTAATAGATTGGTAGCGTAAAGAAAAGTAAAATAATCGACTTGAAGAAAAACTTATTTTGGTTTTGTTTATCTACTGAAACCTGACCGATCTATCTCGACTATAATTTTTTTAAAAGTCTGTACACGATGAATGAATTTCATGAAGACAGTTCCAGCACTCAAAATCAATACTCAGCCTTTTTATCCCATTAATTTAAAGTTCGTTAAAATCTCCCTTTTATTCCAATTTAAACTGAAATAGACCATATTTACCTTTCTTTCTTATAATTCTATTTCATTCACTTATAAAAAAAAAAACACTTTTTTTTTTTTTTTTCTTAAATATTTTATTCCGGGGGAATGTATTTCAAGGTGTAGCACATGTCAGTTTAAAAAGCACACGCACATTACTTTAGAAATGTTACGATGCCATATGTTCTTACCTTTTTATAGACGAAGCATTCTGAAATTTATAAATCTTCTTTGATGAGACCAACTCCCCAGAGATCTTTGTGTAGATACTAAATCTACAAAAATGACGGGTGATCGAACAACGAGCAGTGTGTGTATTGTGAGTGAGTGTGACCTACAAAAACTGGAAATATAATTTTCCAGGCAACCCAACACCCGCGACCTCGGGGACATCTATTCCGAACTGCTTAAATAATTTACAATATACAACTTTCTCTTCTTACCCCCCCCCCTCGTTTTATTTCTAAGAAGAGAGAAATATCCATTTATTTTATCTCTGTTCATATTAACATCTCTTTAGTGTTGGTGATATTTCATTTATTTCGATTTAAGGAAATCAGGCCTTTTTTTTTTTTTTAGCTCCGATGATAAAAAGGGAGGGAAAAAAAGAGTCTATCTCAGTGTTTATTTACACTACACACAGTCTCGAAGAAGTAAAAAGTGGTATGTGAGAAAATGGTTGTCTTAAAAAAATAATAATAATTAAAAACACAGGGTGTACATCTAATGCTAAAAAAAAGGTAATAAATTATTTTTCTGGTCCTATGTGTATATAATAAACTAAAATTTTAATAATGTTTGTTAATGATGGAGAGATTCAACCACTTGGTTATAAAAAGGGGGATCATCTTTGTGAACAAGAATCGTGAAATGATTGATTAACAAAAGCGTATTTTTAATCTGTTTCATTTTCGATTTTGTCTTTCTTTGTTAAATGATTAAGCAATTTATTCTTTATTTTCTTTATAAATCTCCCTTTTTACGGGATAAAATTCCTATAATTGGGACTTTACTTAAACACACTCAGTCCGTCCTCAGTCTCATAAGATTTTCATTTGAAACGTCTGTGATTGTATTTATTTATTTTTTCATTAAAAAGGCACCTCGTTGGTTTTACTTTGAAATGTGCACCTTTTTCCTTTCTCGTCCTGAAACTAAAAATAAGATTAAAATTAGTCTCTCTCTCTCTCTCCGGTTATATAGCAATGCGTAAAAGTGGGCCCAAGTATTTAAGTTACACACGTTCAGTTTAGTTGTAATGTAGGGACTTTTAGGGAGTTATTTTTTCGACTGATTTTCTTTTTCTTTTTTTAAGCAATGTTTACATGTTTACTAGTCTCTCCTTTTATTCACTTTCCCTCCATTTTTTTTGTGTCGAGAGTTTTAGTACGGCTGACTGGTTTTTACTTGCTATTTATTTATTAACTGCAATCTTTTTTTCTCTCCTAGTTGTGTGTGTGTTTTATCAAATTGTGAAGGCAATCTTAAAAACAAAAAGGTCCTTTTTTTTTTTTTTTTTTTTTTTTCTTCTTAAACTTAAATCATCCTATGGTTCTCTTTGTTATATTTTATTTCACTTCAGATGTATCTGAATATCTTTTTTTTTTTTTTTTTAAATCTTTTTTTCTCTCCATTAAACAAGGAATTTAATTCATAACACATCAATCGCATTTCTTTTTACTGTCACGCACGCCGTTAAAAATATAGGAAAAAAAAAGATTTATTCTCTTTTTTACACAAATAACTTGTAAATAAACATTAAACACAATTTCTTCTCAAATATATTACCATTTTTAAATTTTATCAAATTTTGAAAAATAAACTCTTCAGTTTTTTGTGCTTAGTACGATGAATGTTTTTGCGATTCGTCAAAAAAAAAACTGTTTTAGTGGCTAGGTTAATTAATAATATTCACAATTCAAATTTTTACTCACTTCAGAAAGTAAAGTCTTTTTTCTTTTGTTTTCATTAATTCTTCATAGCTAAAAAAAAGTTGAGTTTTATATTCGCTATAAATGATATTGATAATTAATTTTTTTTTTAATTAAGTTGTTCAAATTGTGATTGAACCATTAAAGTGCTTCTTGATGTGTTTTTTACCTTTTTTATATTTGAATTTAAATTACTTTTATAATTTTCATAACCAAAATTATAAATGAAATTTAATTAATTCTTACAGTAAAAAAAGAATAGTAATTGATTTTTGATTTTTTTAGTACATAAGCACGGACAAGCAAAAAAAATTCAGGCGGTCTAAGAAGGAAGGGTAGCCGAGAATAAATATTATCAACTAATTTTCTTTTTACTGGATGACACTACATCGAACTGTAAATAATACTTTTAAAAAAATGTCACACTGTGGGAAGATCTTATTTTATTTTAATACTTTTTATTAAGATCCGACTGAGAACTGCGTAATGATTGCGACAGTGCGATGCTTTTAGAGAACAGCATGAAGAATAAAGAAAGATATTCAAAAACACGTGAGAGATGTGGCCGCTTCAAGTTTGGGTTCAATATTTTCAATTTCAAATCTTAAACTTGAAATAAAAGAGAAATTGCCGTTTACTAGAATGTTAAAAAAAAAAAAAAAATTAAGATGATTATTACCCTCAAGTATTAGTTGAGAAGACACCTGTGGAATTTCTTAGTTATTTAAACGGAAACCTTACATTCATGCTTTGGTTGTAAAAAGAATTCATTTTTTCATCATTGTTAGTGTTATGTGAAAGTGTTTATCATGAAATCGACAAAATCCTTTTTAAAGTTATTTATTTTGAGTTTTTGACACAAACTAACTTAAATTTGTGTGCTTCATTTTTATTAAAAAAAATATTTTTTGATGCCTTATCGAAGCTTAGATTGCTTTTTGTCGGGACCATCATAATTTTTTTACTAAAAATTATTCATGCATCAATAAGACCTAATTTTTCTTTGAAACGGAAAAAGGAAAGTGGTATCAATTTCATGTTTTACGCTTTCTCGAATAATTTAAAAAAAATTGTAATAAAATTTATTATAGGACCTATTCATTCGTTTAATCAACTCAAATTGGGATTGCCTCAGCAATAAGGAAATACTTGTTGTTAGAAAATGCGTGTGTGCTGTTCATTGCATTTCATTTAGGGTCAAGTACAGAATGTCCTCAATTTTTTTTTTTTTTTTTTTTTAACAAAAACGGCTCTTTCAGTTAAGGTAAGGAACTGTTTACGTACAGGACTTCCTTAGGAACCTGGTAACATGTCCAGAAGATTAAAATTAGCAAATAAGAATTTCTGGTGAACTATAATAATTTTTTTATGACTCATTCATTCATTGGTTTCTCCATAGGTTAAAAAAACTTAACCATTAAGTTTTTCTCGTTTTTTTTTTTTATTTTTTTAACTTACCAAACTTTATATACTAACAATTTGTGTTGGTTCAATAATGAAGCCTGTTTTAAGATGTTTCGATATTGATGAACTTTGGAATTTGTTTGTGCACTTTGGAACAAACTGAGGAGTTCTGGTTAGGTGGTTATTATATTGCTTAACAAACTTGTTTCAAATAGTGCTGAAGAAATTATTTTTATTTTTTTTTTTTATACCAATAGATCTTATTGCCGATAAAATCCCGTTAATTTTTAAAATGCTAAGGAAAAAAAACTAACCATGTCCACAAACCAGCCGTATATGCTTCAGATCAAATGTAACGAGATAAAAAGTGAACTTCTGTAACTTACACAATGCGAATCAAAAGTAGATCGATTTTTGATGATGGCTAAAAAAAATAAAGGAGTATTAGCATATCCTTAGGAAATGAATTAATAATCTATCCGAGATATGTAGTGTTTAACTTGGTAAATTAAAAAAGACACGAATTTTTAAATTAATAAAAACTTATTTTAATGATGGGTTTCCTTCGTTACCTCATTTGAAAATTTTGGATTTGTTTTGGTTTGGCTTTATTAAAAAAATTTTTTTTTAGAAATATTTATTTTTATTTATTTTTATGTTTTTTTTGTTTTTTTATTGTATATATTCTATTGTAGACTAAACAATAGTGTTGATGAATACAACATGTACGATGTTTGTAAAAGAACCTAAGATTTATAAAAAAAATTGTACTTATAATCGATATTTAAAAATACAATAATGTAATTCTTGATGATTTAGGAACTTTTTTTTGTTTCTGCTAATTAAAATGTAAAAAAATAAAATAAAAGTAAAACCTACTACAGCCCAGTCACCGTAAAATATTATTCCACTATCCAGGAACATTTGCGAGGAAATATGATTTTTAAATGACTTACAAAAGGAGTTATTTTTTACTTATAGTTATTAAAGTTTCTATAAAAAGAAAACGCGAAACCTAACTCTTGGAAATCACATTTCCTGCAAATTACACATGCTGGATTCGCTGGCATCTTTATGCCGTGTAAGTTGAAATTAATATCAGTTCAAACCCCAGGGAGCCTTCCCCACAGATGGTATCTCTTTCTTTTGGGATGAGGCTGGAACCAACCGGAACCAGAGACGTCTCCAAAAGGGGCAAGTGCCGAAGTATGGGGCGCTTGAGCAATTTTTGTACAGCATTTCCGAAATTTCACATTCTGCTGCGACCTAAGCACATAGATAAATACCCGCGCTGAATATTTCACTTTTGGTTTTTGTCTGGTTCTATCAACACTAAAAAAATAAAAAGACAATGACTAATTTCTCGGTAGATTTTTGCCTCACTTTTTTTTTTTTTTTTCTGATTTGGAAAATGTTGGAATTTTGAATTGGATTACAATACATTTTTAAAAATTTTAGTTCTTTCACAGTACTACTGTTTTTTTCCTTAATTTTAAAGTTTAAACTTTTTAAAATTAAGTCTAAGGTATGATCGTGTAAATTTTTAAAAAAGTTTGATAGCGAAAATACTCGCCAAATATTTTATTTTTAATAATCACAAAATATGCGCCAGAAAGATTTTGCCCGTCAAGTTTTCTTACCCTGTGACCATTTACCCCTAAATCCTAATAATTTCCTCTTCTGTGTCTCGAAAAACAAATTGAAAATGGTGAGATTTTAAGTTTTCACTCCTAATTAATAATGCTTAAAAAAAATGGAAGGAATTAATTCACCCTATTTAATCTGTATAAGTAAAAAAAAATCTACTGGCCTGTTAGTCACTTGTTATTAAGTTAGTCTATTATTCATCTTTCAATAATGTCATTGTCCCTCAAGTAAATTACTACGTAAAAAACTAAAATTTTAATTTGATATATAAAGTGGTAATTAGTCTTAAGTTGTTTTATTTTCTTTTTTCCTCTTTCCTTCATTATCAGTTTTTTAAAATAAGTTTTAGAGTTCGTTCGTTTTACTTTAAAATGTTATTTCCATTGTAACAGGCGATTGAAAATCTGTTTAATTTAAAATTGATTTACAAATTTAACTTTAAAAAAAAAAAAATTAGAAAAAAACAAGTGTTTTGATTTAAAAATTTTAATTTTATTGTTCTCTTCCTTGGAAACCCTCTTGTTTGTTGTTATGGAAATGCCTTGCGAAGTTTATACTGGAAAGACCAGAACATGATATCACCTTTTATTTTATTTAAAATAAAAACGAAAGAAAATGTCTAGTATCTAGCTAGAGAATAATGTAACTGTCTCTAGTTTCTCAAAAAAACATGTCCATTATGCCCGGTGCTTTTCATTTTGTAATGAATTACACTTACACGAACGTGTTTTTTGTTTTGTTTGCAATGAAGCGAAAATGAATATATAAATAAATTTAATATTTGAAATAATATTAATGAGCTTCACAAATTAAAAAAAAAAAGTATTTACTTTTCTATTTTCTTAAGAATTAAGTTCATTTGACATCTGAAACCCAAAATGAAAGTTGTCTGGAAAATTTTAGAGACATTAACAACCTTAATTTAAAAGTTCATATTTCTTTGAGCTTGCGAAAATCCGTTTGAAACCTTTCCGGGTGAACATGTATTGACAAAAAAGCAAGTACCGTGTTTTAAAAAAATAAAAAAATATTCAGTTAATTCCGAAAAAATGAAACAAATTTATTTTTTAACATTTTGAAATACAGGCTTAATTTTTTATAGAAACTTTGAAAAAATTACCTCTGCTTTTTTTTTCTCCTTAGTAACAAGTTTTAGACAGGAATTCCGATCAAAATCTTTACGCTCACTTTCTCACAAATTATACCAAATCTCTTCTCTAACTAGCTATGGGTTAAATTACAGGGTAGACTGGACTCTCTAGCATTGATTGGTAACCAGTCTGAATCCAAAACCGTACGTGTTGCCCTAGGGTGCATACTTCAATTGTAACCAAGGCCCGCTCATCATAGCTGCAGTGCAGTATAAACCACAATTTAGCCCTGTGGGTGTTGAAGAAAAGCACTAAATGGGTTTGGGCAGATGGGCATCCATACTCGGATACAAGCAGCCGTTGCTGAAGATGAGAAATCACACTGATTTACTGTTACACTACAACAGTGTGTGTCTAAATTGAAATAATAATATAGATCTCTGATTTTTAGCATTTTTAAGGGAAAATAAATAAAGGCTGGCTACACACAGTGTACACTCTGATGATATTTCTACTGTTGAGTGTTGAGCAATGGTTGTCAATGATTTATTTAAGCTTGCTTACTGTAGGTGTAGTAAGTTCGAGCCTTACTGGTTACCTAATTAGTAAGTAACTATCTTTGTGTCCAAGTTAAGCATAGTAAATAACTGGACAATATAGCAATAATGCACACCGTTGTTGTTGACTTTTCAATCTCATATTTTTACTGCCAATTTACTGTAATTATTTATTTATGGTCGCTTGTAAGATTTTCTGAAATGGGCCAAAAAATTGATTCCGATCTGTATAATTTATGTTTGAAATACACCAGAAAATATTTTACTTACTGGAATTAGTAAATTTAATCTTTTAGCTTTTAAAGCTAAAATGAAATCTTCAAGAATGCCTTTTCATTTTTAAAAATTCATTTTAAAACCTTAAGTATCGAAAATTCAGTGGAGGTACTTAATTTAAGAATCAATTTGATATTTTTTAGTGTAGTGTAGACTGTATAGTTCGCTAGACGTTTTGGATCTATTTGAATTGACACCTTGAAGTGCCTTAGAAATCATTTGTTATTTAAAATATGTTTGTGCTGGCGATGAGATGAAATGTTTTGTTTACTCAATGTAGGAAAATGCTTTTTCAAAACACTATGGTGGCTGCTGCTGTTGTTATCTATTTTTACTTCGCTATTTATACAACAAGCAAGAACTTTAAATGCCTATTCTTATGCTTATAAATATTTTAAAATGAATCATTTCCGTTCAGTGCAGTCATGCACTGGATTCAGAAATTTGTCGTGAAAATCTATACAAAACCTCGTAGACTGATCCATGTAGGAAACTCTGCAAATGTTTTCAAATTAAGAAAAATGAACAGTATTTCTGTTTAAATCTATTTAACATTTCATTTATGTTAATTATCTTCAAAACAGTATGACTGTTGAATGAAAAAAAGAATAAGTTTATATGAGAGCTGAAGTCTGAATGTCATTCTTTTTTATGGTTCAAGTCAAGTACTGTGGTCCGTACTGAAAAATGTGAGTGACGTCAGGGAAAGTAACATGTCCATGAGATGAGTTATTTGTCCAGAGGAAAGAACGAACATACACGTTATTGAAATAATTGACTTTATTAAACAAGCAAATTTGGAAAGTCAACGTAGACTAAAATAAGCAATTACTTCAATAAATAACATTAAAGTTTATTGAATAATATGATAGAAAGAACTAAAATCTGATTAAAATTTGCCTAACTACAAGGCTATGAAATCGTGCATATTTCTTTGACGTCACACACGTTTCAGCACGGACCGCAGTATTTGGTTTAAAACTCTAGTCCAGCACGAAGCAAGTTTTATTTTTTAATTAATGGATATTTATACTGGTTGCTGAACATTACAAATTTAACAAGCACGGTACTGATTGGTCCATGTGATGAAATCGTTTTTTTTTAAAGATCTCTAATTTTCTTTTTTTTTTAATCAAGCATGTTTTTTTTTTTTATCTCGTACGTGACGGAATCCCACTTGGTTCGTTATCAAAAACTGAAAAGTGAAAACCTAATAGCTAAAATAAAAAATAAAAAATGTTAAAGTTTCTTGGTAAATATTGAAGAGAAATTGTAACTGCTAAAAGTTTTAGGCTAAAACCTTGGCAAACCGTTTATTAAAAATTATTTAATATAAAAACGATAGGGGTGGGCTCCGTTTGGCTGTCTTGCCCTAGAAACATCAGTGCCCTATGGCTGTAGTTTATCTGGTGCCCCAATAACCCTAATGGGACTTGTTAGGAGAAAATGCAAATGAGATTTAGAAAAAAATGTCTCTGTCTCACATTGTAAAAGTAATTCCTCTCACACACCTATTAAAACTTTAATTATATAATTTTCTTATTTTTATTTTTTTTAAATCTTATTCAAGTTGCATATTTGATTCCAATGAAGATCCATTTCATATCCTTGGTTTATATCATTAATAATTGTTCATGTAATTCATTATATCACAGGTCATATGTATTAAACCTATACAAAGAAAAAAGTATCATACATATCTGGAACTGTAAGTTCTGTTTGTCAACTAGAAAAGAAAAATGAAACTATAATCACATTGTCTCACTGCATTTGAACCTGGCAAACATACATTAAATAATTCCCTGTGCTAATCAGAGATATTTTGAGCAATAAAGAAGCAATTTAGTTTGTATCCTTAGAATGTTTTAATCTCAAAATTTGTTTTGGCATGTTTCAGCACTTCAGTTTGATCATCACCAATCCGACAATCAGTCATTGACTTCTAATTTCCACAAGAACAATTTCATATTTCCCTAGTTGCTTAATATACCTGCCACTGCTTGGTGGCACTAGCTGCTAACCTCAATATTTTTTCAGTGCTTTCAAACACTGAGGAAGCATATCTATTTCTTTTAGGTCTTACTTATTTATTTATTATAACCTGCTGATGTCACAGATAGCTCCAATGAATACAGGAAGTGCTTCTAATGGCATGAAGCACAATCCTCATATGTTGTCCATAACAGATAGGGTGAAACTGAGAAAAAATTAGAGACATGTCTGTGCAAAGCTTTTGTAGTTTATGCAATAAAGAAACAGAAAAATCACAATGCCCAGTAATCTGGCAAAATCACTTATCCAGCACGCTACAGTCCCCAATGATGCCAGATTAATGATGGTCAGCCTGTATTTTGGGCAATGGAAATCGGGAAGTGATTGTCACTGTCAGTGGTCAGGTATTTATTACTTATGAATATGGTTATATGTATAACTAGCCCCTGACCCCACCCATGATGGCGTAATTGAAATTGATATTTTAAGTCCTTACAATTAAGTTTTTGCATGCAGAGAGTCTTTAAGTATAGATTTTCCAGTTCTTGTACTTTCTCACAAGGTTTTTTTTTTTTTTTTTGCTGTTGCCATAACGAAGACACTGCCACCTGGCATCACCAGTGCATGGGAGAGAATTCTCGTACAACAAAAAACATTAGGCATTAGGCAAAAATATACAAATTTGGGTTGTAACAATTAGCTGATTGATTGTATTCAAGATGTTGATTGTGGCTCTCCACAACTTCCTGTCCTTCATACTTCTATTTAATGTTTGTCTCCTTATCTAGTCCCTGTTCTGTTAGCCATTTGCAGAAGTTTGTGGGTTACACACTGTTTCCCTTTGTCTCCTTTGCCTTCAACATATTGTGAGTGTCATATTCTCTAAATCCTGTTTTCTAGAAATTTCAGTTGTCTCTTTCTGATTTCAAGTATGAGTGTCTTTCTAGTCCCTTTTTCCTCAAAACTTTTTCATTGATTACATGCTCCGTTTATGGTATTCTCAGCATTCTTCTGTAGAGCCACATCTTTTGCCTCGAGTCTCCTTGTCATTTGTGAGGAAATTGTTTATTATTCACTGCCATGGTGGAGGACTGATATTAAAATAGCAGTTCAACACAGTTTTCTTCGTTTCTAATTTGAATTTTGCTGTTTCTTAATGCTCTGGGAAGTATAATAACAGATGACAAAATGTGATAGAAATCTAATAGGTTTTCATTAATTCATTTTTTTTTTTTTACCAATCTTTCAGTTACGAATTATAAACCGATTGATGCAATGCTGTTAAATTCTTGGGGTATTTGTATATGCAGAAGATATACTCCATTTTATTTTTTAACCTTTATCTTTAATTTACTTGTTCTTTTATCTTTCATTACATCTGCAATTATTAATAAATTGTTCTTGATTTTTCAATATATTTTTTTTATACCTTAGCTGATGACTGTGTACATATTAGGTATCGATTAAGTGCCAGCTATTTTACACTAAATCTATAAGGATTAATGGAGATATTTAGTGTCAGTTTTTCTCTGTTTTTAATTTTTTTTTCTTTTTATCAGAAGTAATGTAGTCCAAGCTCTTGATTAGTGAAAGAGCGTCATGGCAAAAGCCGTAAGTGTACACCAAGACCTACTAAAATATCACTCATATTTAGCAGAAACTCCCTATTGCCAATTTCACTTAGCTACAATTGACCCAGCCAGCAATCAAAATGTATTTCAAATGAATAAAAAATAAACAACAAAAAAAAAAAAAATCGTCAACAAAAACACAAGTTTTCAATAACAATTTTTTGAAAATATATACTAATCTTTATCAAAGTTATCATTATATTTTTTTTTTTTTTTTTTTTTTTCCTTAATCAATTTGCCCTAAGCAATGCAATAATGTCACTAAGGTGTAAGAGGCTACTGGGAAAAGAATGAAAAGACTAGAAGGAACTGGATCAATCCTAAATAGGAAACCAGGGATAAACGTTTACTCCTGTTCAAAAGTTAGGAGAGAAGTGTGAACCTCGTTATCATATCTGGATGAGGGAAGAGCTCAATTTTTTTCCATGTTCATTCATGACCAAAATGTTTTTGTTTAATCAGTTTTTATTTTGTTTATAGTTGGTTTGCCAAGTTAAAATGGTTTCTTATTGGAGGGAGTTGCATTCCCTCTGAAATCCAATGGGCTTACAGTGTATCATAAAATATTGCCAATTATACTAAACATTGACTTCATAATAGTACAATTTTATGATAAATGAAAATGTTTTACTTTTTAGATAAGTTTCAATTATTTTTATGTGAGCTATGTAAAGCTTTCATGACTAACAACACATTAAACAGGTCTGGTCTTTTTCTTTTTCATAAATAGACAAGCTCTTTAAAAAATTGAAACTTTGTGTTGTATAACTTCATTTCTAAGTCCTAAACCTAAATTCATCTCATTAGTTAAATGATAAATCTGTTTTTGTTGCTCTGTACCTCCACCCCATATACTACAACAAAGATATAACAGGTGCCAACAAGTCAAGGCCAAACACTTTATTTATTTATTTGTACAATGCAAGTGTTTTAGCTGCTGCTTCTAGGCCAGAAAGTAAAATGTCCATAGAAAAATATTTGTAGAATTTGATTATACCTTTGCTGCTTTCTGTAATAAATTGTCTGAAAATCTTTTTTCTTTTGACAGACCGACTAAATAGTCTAGATTTACTAAAGGCATATTAGCTTGATTTCTAATTGTTTCTTGATTTCAGATTTGTTTTCCTGACCTTCATCTTGTGTGTCAGTAAATTTTCATATTAAATTCATTGACACCATTTTTGATCTTAAAGATAAGATGATTCTATTCAATAAGCTTAAAAGTCCTCTTAACTAATTGGTCATGAGATATATCTCTCTCCCTCCCCATCTACCTACGTATGTTTAAATGTAATATTATGTATCGCAGCCTTGGGTCAGATCCCGCTTCTTTTTCAGATTTAGAGTCAACGCCCCCCCCCCCACGTTTATAAATGGTCATATCACTTGACACTGTGATACTGAATTTTTTTTTCTTCTTTTCCCCTCCTGATGATTGAATTGTATATTTCCTCAACAGTCAAGTGATCACTATTTGAGCTTGAATGTGTGTGCATATATATATATATATATATATATATATAGTGTAACCCGGATATGAGAGAGTTGCGGGGACCGGAGAAGTCTCTTATATCCGGGTTTGGTCTATTTTGTTTTATTAACACAGGCTCTAATTTGGGACCAGATAAAATCTCTGTTGTATCCGGGTCTCTTATATCCGGGTTACACTATATATATATATATATATATATATATATATATATATATATATAAATTTTTTATAATAGTTTTCCTTTCTTGATGATTGAAATAAAAGAATCCTTTGAACGGTGGAGTAATGGATTGAGGAATTGGAGAGCCAAGTTCAAATTCCAGTCAAATCCATTACTTATGTGCTAATACCTTTGGGGAAGGTACGGATCCTTCTCTTCACCGCCCCCCCACCACCACCACTATGGGTAAATAGCAGGGCAGAGAGATGTATCGAAAGATACATGATCACCTAAGCATGTATCACGCATGGTACATAACTGACTGAATAGATAAGTGCTTGCTTATATGACAATCCTTCCTGTTACAAGTGTTCAAGAAAACTTATAATTTAAAAATTCCGTGTATGTGTACACACACACACACACACACACACATATATATATATATATATATATATATATATATATATACACACACACACATCCACTTTTTCATTGAAAAACAGCTCCATCCTTAATTAAAAGTTTGTCAAAATTTTGTTAAGAGGAAAAATCAAAGTATTTTTTATTTTAAATTTTTTTAATACTCTCTAGAACATTAGAAATTTTGGTTAATTTTGTTTTTTTTTATTTTTTTATTTTATTGTAATAATTTATAATATCTAAATCTTTTAAAATTCTGCATTACTTTCATCTGGTTGATATTGTTATTAAGTGAAAACTATATTTACTAATCAAAAATTGAAAAGATTAATACAGATCATTTTGCACAAAGATTTTTAAAATAATTGAAAAAAATTTTTTTTTATATATTTAAAATATGCAAGTAGCCCATTTTTTTGAAAGCATGGTCAACCATCCATGACATCAGAAAATCGAGCGATGACTATAGTAAATTTGAAGTCAACATTCCTAAAATTAAATTACAGGGAATCTCCACTCAGTTTTGATACTTTCATTTAAAATTAATTTTTATAGATGAAAAAAAGCTTTTTTTTTTTTCTTTTAGCTTTAATTGAAAGCTAAATGATTAAATTTACTGATTCCAGTAAGCAAAACAGAAATTATATTGATTGGAATCTCAACTTTTTGGTTGTTTTCAAAAAATCATTTAAACATGACACATTTGTAAACAAAATTTAATTCTCGGTTTTGAAAATCTTAAAATAAAATATATATTTGTGACATATTAATCAGATTTGAAACAAATATTACTTATAGCATAAAAACAGTATACAAGCATTTCTTAACCACTGTCTTATTTTTCTGACGTGCTGATTGATTTGTTGACAACTAACTAGAATTGACTTAAATTTACAGAATCTGAGTGAAAGTTTTTTATTTTATTTTTTAAATTGACATATTTTCAGCAATTATCTAATATTTTATTGAATTTTAGTTACTTTAGCTTTATAGCCTTACATTTGAAGATGCTTTCCAAAAAAATAAAATTTAAAATGCTATCAAATTTCCATAGATTAATTTAAAAATGTAATAATTGCAATATTAATGAAATACTATGATAGAGGTAACTCAATATTTTATGAAATCTTATGGTATTTTATTTATTATTAATTTATATTTTTTAATACCATTTCATTTTATTTTTTATTATGATGGTTATGAAATGTTACTTATTTTATTTATTAAATTTTTATAGTACTTTAAATTTTATTATGTAATTGTTTACACTTTTATTATTTTAATCCAATACCCTAATATATATATATATATATATATATATATATATATATATATATATTATAAGCTCTACTTCTGTATGGAGCACCGTCTTTTTAAAAATAAAAGCGAAAATACTAAGGAACTCCGGCTTATTTACCTGACGTGTTCTTTCCTATTTTTTACACACACACGCACACATATAGTGAGATGGTAATTAAAAAAAAAATAAAACTTTAAAATTTTGAATTGATGATTTGCAAAGATGTAAACATGATGAAATGCAGAAATGAATACTGAAAGAATTACAGACTGCCAAATTTGTTTGTAGAGTAGAACAACTCTTAAAATATGATCTTTTAAGGATAATGTCATGTATGGACTACCTTACTTACTTACGAACAAAAATAGTAATATTTATGCACTAAAAAAAAAAAAATTAATTTAAAAAAAAAAAAAATATTGGGTGTAAATAACTTATTGAGCTTTTCAGTTTTTGATTTGTAAATATAGTTTTTCATTTATTAACAATATCACCTAACTGGATTTAATGCAGAATTTGAAACGATTTATAATATTATAAATTATTAAAATTAAAAAAATTAAAACAATTCTTGTAAAAATTCATTACTCATTGGAAAATCTCTTTTCTTAAGACAATAGTCTCCTTAATAAATCTTATTTAAAAGCAAATAAAAATCTTTTCTAATTAAATTCTCCAAGGAGTCTTGCGTTTAACTAAAAACAAATTTTCATGAAATTAAGATAAAAAAAAAAGATTTTTAAGGAAAATTTTGAGCATGGTAGAAAGGATTAAAAAATTTAATAAAATAAAATTTAAAAAAATACATTGGTCTTCCTAATAATAGTATAAACATTTTGATGATAAAACTTTCTTTTCATTAAGTTTGGGGCCTTTTTCATCATGCTATGATTCTTTCATATTTTTTTTTTTTAGCAAAAAAGTGGATGAACCTACTTTAAAACCAAGGTATCGAAAATTAGTGGAGGTACCTAAATATAATCTCTCTCTGTCACACACACACACCTGTAACATTTGTTCAAGGTCTAGGGAGTAGTTACTTTGTTGCTTTCTTCTACCAATTGATCCCATTTCTTTAGTCACTTTCAGAACCTGATAAGCTTGTTTCACCAGGAGTTCTCTACCCTCTCCATCTCCACCGGTTTGGTAGGGTGAGGGCTGATGCAAGTGCTTATTCAGTCCAGCAGGAAGGGAAGGTAGGAGTCATAGAAATTTTTTTTTTTTTCTTTTTCTATGACTCATGTTTGTCCTTCTCAAAATCATATAAACAGTAAAAAAAAAAAAAAAAAAAAATCCGTTTGTTTTTTATTTCCCACCTTATGCAATCTTGGTATATTGGCTGGCAGGTAATGTCCAGATTTCTTTGAGTAATTTCTAAGCAAAATGTCCTTTTAAGAAAAATTTTAGTCTTTTAAATTATATTTTAATTTGATTCTACTATATTTATTATGCTGTGTAATAATTTAAAAATTAAAATACTTTGAATTATTTTTTTAAAATTTTTATTTATTAAATTTGAATGTTTACTTTAGACTGAAGAGGGATGGGCTCTATAAGACTCTTGCCCGAGACACCTCTGCTGATATGGTTGCAGTGCATGTGGTGTCCATATGACACATGGGTTATGGGAAGACAACAAGGACAATTTCAGACCTGAGCACAAGACTCATAAGTGCTCTGGCACCACCAGGACACTTGATTTTGTTGCAGACATTGCTACAGAGAACTTCAGCAAAAGCATGAGGAAAAAATGGGAACCAGCAAGTGAACAAATCAGGCATATTGTCAAGGAAAACTTGAATTGTAAATCTTATGTGCTCAAGAGGCACCACTTACTCACCGTACCACTGGTCACCTGGCTTACGGCTCCCCTCATCACCAAACTGCAATCCTCTCAACTATTTTGCAGAACATCAGACCCTACAACACTAAGGAGGTTCTTAAGGCAGCCAGCAGAGATGCCATGTCCAACACAGATAGGGATGCTGTTGCCAGGGCTTACTCCAGTATCTGGTCCCACTTGGAGAAAGTGGTGGCTGCAGATGGTGATTTTTGCACCTTATATATGTACCTGACTGTATAAAGTTTCATTGTCATATATTTTATGATATAAAAAATGTTTTTACTATCCATCAATTTTTCCAGATTTATCTGTGCCACACTGTATATATCTATATCTGTCTATATATGACTGGCTATGCTGGTTTTCCAAGCACACCCATTTGTTAAGGTAATCAGCCAATCCCTACTGTAAACCCCTAGTAAGAGACATTTGTTTGTTCACCACCCATAGAGTCCATAATGCAACTAAGCAGAGAAAATCTTTGTTACACTTTCTGGGAGAGCACATAATCTGTTATGATCAACAGTTTGAACAATGCCAATTAATTCAAACCCTTGATCAAGATGACTTGCAACTTCATGCTAGTACATATTATCAACAGTTTTGTCTACCCAATTTCACTCAAAAGCCTTGGCCCAAATCGTGGTTTGGTTTTCAGGCACTTTCCAAGGGTGACACACACTGGGATTGCTTGCCCAGTTCGATAATCTCGGTCATTTTCCTGACAAATTGATCATAGTGAGATTTGAACCCTGGTCTGTCTATCTCTCTCACTCATTCACACACAATTTTTCTTTTTTTTTTCTTTTTTTCTTAAGAGGTGTGTATATATTAAGATTGTGTGTTTGACAGTCTTTTTAGAAATAATGTAGAAACACTGTACTGCTCTTAATTTAAATTTTTTAAAAATTGTTTTGGAATGGATTTTGATGTACCATTTACTTTTATCTAAACATGTATGTTCAAAAGAGAATAATATTGCAGATTTTGTAACTGGAATCAAAATTTAATAGATATCCTCTGTTCACAATCAAAGTTAGTAAAAAATCTTACCTATTTCTATTGTAAATATTTTACAAGTTCAGCTGTTGTCTGAAAAGGCAGTTTGAACAATAACTTAATGAATCCAGCAAATACTTTTTGTGTGTGTATATTTCAAATACATTGCAAATATTGTTTGTATAACTGAATCTCTTTGTATACGTGCTGTTGTTGACAGTGTTTTGGCTGATCCATTCTTCAGCCTTCGTCAGATGTATTTCATTAGCAAAGACAGCTTTTTTTCATTCAAAGAAAAACATATACATATATCCTCTCTTACTCTCCACCACATACATGTGTGTATTACCTTGACCCCATTTATTTATTTGTGATTGTATAGTGTTTCTTTTGTTTATTGGAGGTGTCTCTCTTTTTTTTTTCTTGAATACTTATTTAATTCATCTAAGTTTTTTCAAGTGTTGGGCTATTTTTGATTTGTCTTGGGAGGCCCATGAAGGAACTATGGCATTTTGATGCATATATGAAGCCATAAACTGTAAAAACATATCTGAAAATATTTTAAAATAAATAAATAAAAAAAATAAAAAATTCTAATTCCTTGATGGTTATGCTGGCACAGATTTACAAGCCATCGTGACCAAGGGTTTAAGTGTACTGGCCATATTCAAACCTAATCATGTCAGACAATGCACTCTCTTTCAGAAACTGTAATTAAGGTCCATTCAGTATAATTGCAGTATAAACCACAGGTGGCCTGAGCAGATTTCAGCAACAGGGATTGCCTAGCCTCCCTAGCAGATGGGTGTGCTTGAAAACAAGTATGATTGTTTATATTTATAGTCTAAATTTCTTTTTCTTCCTTCTCCTCTTTGTCCTCCTCTTTTTCTTCTTTGTCCTCCTCCTTTTTCCTCTCTCCTCTTCTTTTTCCTCCTCCTTTTTCCTCTCTCCTCTCCTTTTTCCTCTCTCCTCTCCTTTTTCCTCTCTCCTCTCCTTTTTCCTCTCTCCTCTTCTTTTTCCTCTCTCCTCTTCTTTTTCCTCTCTCCTCTTCTTTTTCCTCTCTCCTCTTCTTTTTCCTCTCTCCTCTTCTTTTTCCTCTCTCCTCTTCTTTTTCCTCTCTCCTCTTCTTTTTCCTCTCTCCTCTTCTTTTTCCTCTCTCCTCTTCTTTTTCCTCTCTCCTCTTCTTTTTCCTCTCTCCTCTTCTTTTTCCTCTCTCCTCTTCTTTTTCCTCTCTCCTCTTCTTTTTCCTCTCTCCTCTTCTTTTTCCTCTCTCCTCTTCTTTTTCCTCTCTCCTCTTCTTTTTCCTCTTTAAGAATAGCAAAGACCTTTCCAGGTACAAGTCCTAATATTTAACCCATAGAAAGATTTATTCATACCTTTACCAAGGGTATTTGTGCCTAACTGAAGACTGGTATTCAAGCTCTTCACTCAGATTTCTCGTTCTGAGCCTTACACTGACTGCATGGCCTTGGGAATGGGTAGCTGCCCAATAAATGTCTGTGTGTGAGCAAGTTGGTCTTTCTGACATCCCTTGGCAAATAGGGCCATCGCCTCACCTCACACAGTGTTGCTGCTGTAATTTCCATAGCAAGTCAGCCTCATGCTTAATTGGTTTATAATTCAGTTGTCCTTCTCCTAGACTGGTTACCAATGAAGGCTAGAGAGCCCAGTCTACCCTGCTATTTAACCAAGAGATATTCATACCTTTCTCAAGGGTATTTGTACAAAAAGTGAACACAAACTTTACATATAATCTACCACTTTCCCTGTTGAGAACCACTGTGCTAGCTGTAGTAACTATCATTAAATTCACCATGTTCAGTTGGTCCCTTTTGGGACTTATTTGGAGCACTTTGTGCCAGATGGAATCCAAGGGTGTAATTTGCTCATTTTCAAATCTAAGAGCAATTGGATATTGTTAATCAGAAGGTAACAAGAATGAAGTGTGTGCATGCACATATATATATGTGTGTGTCTTTATTTTAAAAATAGTCTATAAATATTGAACAGGAAGAGAAGCCTCAACCAATGAATATTGTTTGATCATAATGAGTATGATGAGGGAAGACCTAGTGATGAATTTAATTACTTGCTTCAGAGGTGATGAGTAGCAGTTCCATAAATGGCAGTGCAATTATGAGAATATCCCTATGCATAAATAATTTAATGATGTCTCTTTTTCCAATCATAGGGTTTTGTCAAAGTGTCAGTAGAAAAACTAAACGATGGACTGCCACTTCAGCATTTTTTTTTTTTTTTTTGTTAACAAACAGAAAAACATTTTGGTCACAGAAAGTATATTTTTCTGCGAACATTTCCAGTTTGGAAAGATCCATTTATGGCTATTTCATGGACATACAGTTGTCCCTTTTTAACTGCCGGTTTTGCGTTCACAGATTCAGCCAACTGTTAAAAAAATAACTGGAGAAGTTCCAAAAGTAATAACTTCAACTTGCTGGTATAAGGTTCACAAGAATTTAACTTTTTTGTTTTTATTCTCTCCTCTGCATCTCCCTCCGTGTTCTCTCTCCCTCTTCTCTCTCTCCCTCTTCTCTCTCTCCCCCTTCTCTCTCTCCCCTTCTCTCTCTCCCCCTTCTCTCTCTCCCCCTTCTCTCTCTCCCCCTTCTCTCTCTCCCCCCTTCTCTCTCTCCCCCCTTCTCTCTCTCCCCCCTTCTCTCTCTCCCCCCTTCTCTCTCTCCCCCCTTCTCTCTCTCCCCCCTTCTCTCTCTCCCCCCTTCTCTCTCTCTCCCCCCTTCTCTCTCTCTCCCCCCTTCTCTCTCTCTCCCCCCTTCTCTCTCTCTCCCCCCTTCTCTCTCTCTCCCCCCTTCTCTCTCTCTCCCCCCTTCTCTCTCTCTCCCCCCTTCTCTCTCTCTCCCCCCTTCTCTCTCTCTCCCCCCTTCTCTCTCTCTCCCCCCTTCTCTCTCTCTCCCCCCCTTCTCTCTCTCCCCCCCTTCTCTCTCTCCCCCCCTTCTCTCTCTCCCCCCCCCTTCTCTCTCTCCCCCCCTTCTCTCTCTCCCCCCCTTCTCTCTCCCCCCCTTCTCTCTCTCTCTCTCTCCCTCCCTTTTCTCTCTCTCTCTCCCTCCCTTTTCTCTCTCTCTCTCCCTCCCTTTTCTCTCTCTCTCTCCCTCCCTTTTCTCTCTCTCTCTCTCTTCTCCTTCTCTCTCTCTTCTCCTTCTCTCTCTCTCTCTCTCTCCGTCTCCCATTAAACAAATAAAGATGTTATTAAAATCCATTAATTAGTTGACACTTGGTAGGCTTAAAGTTTTTCTTTTAGGCATTTATGTCACCTAGAGATTTTCTTAAGCCAATTATTAAAACTAATTCATTTTGTTTTTGTTTACACACTATGATAACTCCGTACACAAAGGATTTTTGTAACATTTTTTCTAACTTGCATAAATAGTAAGGAAACAAACATTGCTTAAAGAGTGCTGCAAAGAATAGAAAGTTGTGGAAAGCCTTGATGACCTACGTCCTTAGGCACAGCGCTGGAAAACATTTTTTCCCTCTTGTAGATATCTTGCCAAAATGTTTTTGTTTTAACATACTCTATGGCAAATGTTTGCATAACATTTACATTGTTTTATAAGTCACATGGAGATGGTTTAAAGTATGCAGGAGCATGTAGAGATTATATGCAAATACAACCCTATTTTACATAAAAGACTTGCAAAATTCACAAAGTTATAAATTTGCAGGGTATAAAGGATACTGTTGGATTACTAACTATACTTAAATTTACATATCTTAAAATTTTTCTCGCAGTTCATAATAGCCTCAAGTATGCAGCTTGACTAACTTTTGTTAGCATTATTCAGAGCTGCACAAATCTATGAATTCTTCACTTCCTACATTTGAGCATGTTAAATATGTATATTTTGTTAAAACTGAAATCTTATTCTCAAATTGCAGTTTTAGTTTCAATACTAGACATCCCCCTCCATGACCCTTTAAGACAAAATGATTTTAATTGAATTTTGTTCCCTTAAAATTTAATTTATACCATCTTGTTTATATTAAAGGCAGCAACATTTTTCTTTTCACCCTCCTCCCCTTTTCCCCCCTCATTTGCAGATAAGTAAATATAAATAGCATTTAATAGGTAATTCTCTTGTTATTCTTCAGATAAGTACAAATGTAGCAAAAGCATTCAGTTGCAAACCATTTTGAGATATTTCTGCATTCTTTGTGCTTTTTTTTTTTTTTTTTTTTTAGGAAGTACCCTAATTCAATAATTCTGTGTTTTTGCTTTTGGTGTCATAGGCGTTACACATACTAAACTAGGCTTTTAATATTGCGTAAAGACTTGTCATTATTTTATTAACCCTAAATGTCAATAACATAGTTAACTTTTTTGGGGGGGGGGGGTGATATTGATCATTTGATATGTTTTGGTTTGTGAACTTGTCATAGTACTTGAGACTGAACAGTACTAAGAACTACATTAGATATCCCGAGACATGGCAAGTGGAACGAGAACAGTCTACCACTGTAGATTAAATAAAGTGTTCATTTCAGAATTCCTTGTAGGTCACTTAGATCAATATACACCTAATGAAGACTTGAGGGCACAATTGCCAAAATGTGATAACGACAAAGCTCTGGGCAATAGTTTCTTTATTCTAGAATAAAATGACCTTTATCAATACTATTTTATTTTATGTAACTTAAAGTGCATCTATCCCCCGCCTGCAATCCAAAAAAAGGCTTATTCTCTTTCAGTAGGTAAAATAGCTCAAAGTAGTAAGTGGTTTTGTAAGTGGGAAATGTCCACCCTGTTGTCATTTCACTAATGTAGGACTAATTAATTTTGTTTTAATTATGAGTGTATGTATATAAATTTTATTATAATTTACTTATTTTCACCAGATAGTAATAAAATCTCTAGGTTTAAAAGCTACCCAGCAGCTTAGAATTATTAAACAAGATTTTGCTATCCTTTTTATTTTTATTTTTTATTTATTTATTTTTTTTTTTTTTTTCCTTTTTTTTCTTTATGCAATCAATCTCCAAGACAACAGTTTCCTCCTAAGAGGATTTGATGTGGTCTTTATGTATTTTATGGCATGCACCTGTGGAAAAGAAAAAGAAAAAAAGTGAACTTTGATTTATTATAATAAAAAGGGTCATTTACCTAAAAGGACATTCAGCAGCAATTAATGACTGCAAAGTAGGAAAACAAACCCTTTAACTATGGGGTGGGGGGAGAGTTCTTGAGAAATCTTGGCTTCCAGATTTAGCATGGCATTTCTCTGGAAAAAAAAAAGAAATCTTTTTTATAGTCAATTTATTTTACAAATTGACAATTGCATTTATGAGGGGGAGAAAATACTAATGTTTCTTGGTAGCTTGTATTTCGGAGTATGGCTCAGTTATAACAGATTTAGTATAGGAAATAAAGAAATTGAATATAGAATAGGCTCTGGTAGAGTTAGGTTCACCCAACACTGCAAATTTCTACAAAACCAAAACCTTAACCTGAAAACTCTAATAATGTTCTTAAATAGCCTAGTCATATCGAGACATTCATCTAGATATCATGCATGCTGCTAAGCTGTCAGCTGTATACAATTGCTTTCTAAGATCATGGTTAAAATGGCTTTGAGCAAGTGAAGCCTGTGGGCCATAGCAAAGGTTACACTTCTTTGAACCTTTTTGGACTGGTGCTACAAAATTACGAACAAAGAACAGCACCAAATAACAGTCCACATCAATTGAGGACTTTCAGCATCTGTGACAACTAAAATGGATATAAACTCTAAGAGAAAATAATATCATCAAGATTCTACACTACAAGAAAAAGGCTAGAAAGGAATCCCCTACCCCATCAATACTGGGAGGAGAGATAACAGCTATTGAATTTGAGAAACTTGTTTTCCTGAAAAAATTATTTTTAGTGAAACCTTTTTCTTTTTCTTTTTCTTCTATTTTTTTTCTCAACTGAAAATAGTGTTGACTGCTCAGTTAGTGAATGTTAAATGTTTCCTTATAAGGAAACAGCTATGTATTTAAAAAATCAAATAAGGATTTTATGGCTGAGTGATTTCAAGAGATGCATGAAATGTCTGATAAGATAGCAATGGGTAATTTGACAAAAGAATGGAATGGTCAGTCTGTTCAAATTCCTTGAATTTTGGGGTTGCATCTTGAGAGAGACAGAGCTGCTAAAATATGTCAACAGCCAGAGAAATAGTTATTAGCTGGATTTTGAGCTGAAATTTTCACTGCAAAATGTTAATCCACTTGAAGTTAACAAAAACTATTTTTTATCATGTAAAATAGATCCCCCTCCATGCCATGTCCCTTCAGGACATAAACGATCCTGGCTCTCCACAGATTCCTTTTTTCTTTATCTGTGAATTCCCAATGCCATGTCCCTTCAGAATATAAGCAATCATGGCTCGCCAGATTCATTTTCTTTAACTGTGAATTGCCATGCCTTCTTGAGAATGATGGGGGAGTGGTTTCCCATTGCTTTCTCCATAATCAGTTTTCCTTCTCTTAGACCTTTTGTCATCCATTGTCTGCTTCACTATGTAATCCTTTTGCTAAAACTGGAGGGAGAAGATACAGCTTCATGCCTTTCCTAAGGACATTAGGGTGAAAGTTAACAAAACAACCTAACACAGGATTTGAACTCTACTCACTGGTTCCATTTCTCGTACCAATAACCTTATTAATCAATATCTTGGTGACTGAAAGTTGGCCAATTTGGCTTTGTTCAAATTTTCATCAGGAATTTTTCAAAAATCCCAAATGCCAACCGACAGATTTCCTTTGTAATTTATCCATATTAACTTTCAAGTAAAGAAATGGACCTATATCTAGTCATGACTATTACAAAGACTGTTTTCCAAGATGGAGGTTATAGAACTTATAAAGCTCTTCTTCAATATCTTATTGTTACTCTGGGTTTTATAAAATGTGAACTTGTGAAAAGAAATGTAAACAAGTGATTAATATTCTCATTCCATTGCATATAGTATTATTCTAATATCTTATTAAAGATATATGTATTTTCATATCTTCTATATTTATTTTCCTTAGATTTTATCTTAGAAGATAAAACGGTGTAGCAGAAGTACTTCCCACATAATGGTAAGCCATTAGTGGCAATGGTGTCTTCATCTAGTAAATGTCTTACCATTATATGGGAGGTATTTCTGCTGTACCCTCTATTATAGTAAATTCTAAGTAATAAAAGCATGCTGTTTGCTTTTATCACATTGGTGATGTTTTTCATAATTAAATTCAGTTGGCACTAAGAATTCAGAAGTAAAAGTAATAGTTATTTAGTTAACCTTTTATCATTCTGTACATGACTTCATTTGGTGTACAAAAAGTTTATCCTGCCACTGAATGTGACTCTGATCCCTGAACTAAAATGTTTGAATTCCATAGTCATGTTATCAAATCTGATCTATGGCAACAGAAAACAACTTTGAGTGAAATTAACAATAAGATTACTGCAATTGAGAGGCCTTGAAAAAGAAAGTAGTGGAAAGGGAAGTAATGCAGTGTGCTAAAGGTTAATAGCTATTATGAACAATTTGGCATTGAGATTTGTTTTTGTGGGAATGGGGTTCTACTATCACCTTTGATATACTATATATTCTAAAAGTCTTTGAAACTTTTTTTTTTAAAAAGCCAACATGTTTTTTCATTGTGATTCTATAAGGTACCACCTTAGGCAAAAGAAGAAAAAAAAAAAATAGGCTGACAGCATTACTGAACTGTCTTTTGCAAAGACTCCGATATTAGCATGCAGCTGAAATATTTGGAGGGAGCTGGTCAGGCAGCTCAGCTGTGCAGCAAAAACTGATGATAATGACGACTTGTCTTGACAGATGTCGAGCAGCAACAAAAAAAAAAAAAATTCTATCTCAACAGTCCGACTAATGTAAATACTGTACATAATACCTCATCTCAGAAATATAGACACTCTCAACAGTTTTATTAGTAATTTATATTTACAAAGTTGTCTTAAAACTTATCCAATCATGATAGATTTGATTTGTATGAATTTACTTGCGACAGATGATAGCCTTTTAACTTAAAATTCTTGTAGACAGCATCCTGAGAGTTGACTTGAATTCAAAGGCTTTTCTTCTATCAATAATAGATTTTGAACTTGGATGTTTTGCAAGATATGAATCATCTTCAAATAGACACGTACTTTCATATCTTGCTTTCACAGATATCTTTATCAGTTTTGGGAAACTTTATGAATAACTTTCAACTGTTTTAGTTCACTCTAGTGGAAAAATGGCAATACTAACACGTCTTGGGGATTTCAAGACGATGCCTCATTGTCATTAATCTGTTGGATTTCCTTCATTGATTTCTTTTTTTTTTTTTCCTTTTTTTTTTCTGAAGAAGGCTAAAATGAGAATGGCTGTAGTTTCATCCCTCTGAATAAACAAACACTTTGAAATAGATTAACTTTGTCCAGTAAATTGATAAAATTCCAATCGAGTTAGGTTGTAGTGGTAAAAGATATCATTGAATTCACTCCCTCACACAGAATACATGACATGTGTAAAAGGAAAGCTTCTGATTTTTATACTAATGTGTAAATAGGACAGTATTCTGGAATTAGGATTTAAGTTATCTCCCTTAATTCCCCCCCCCCACACACACACATGCACACACGCTTTTCTTTTTAGTTAATGCTGATTCCACAACAGGACTACAAAACAAAAAATAGATTGGGTGCTCTCAATCTCGAATATTTAGTTCTAAAGATTCGGGATTCTATCTTTTTTTTTTTTTTTTTTTTTATCTGATCCTTTCATATTTTTTTTCCCAATTTTAGATCTATTTATTCAATTGTAAATGTTTTTTTTGTGATTCCCCCCCCCCCACACACTCCCTTTGTTTTTGTTTTGCTGTTTGTATTTATTTTTTGGATTGTGACTAATATAGCTCCCCATCCCTGCCTCATAAAAGAAACCTTAATTTGGAATTTTAGAAGTTTATTAATTAATTTATTTTATTTTATTTTTTTGAAAACTAGTGGCAGTAAAAGGCACCTTAATTCAATATCTATAGCTATGATGCACTTAAAGACATACAAAAACCAGACTTTTTGGTAGCTTTAAGCTAAGTAAATTTTTAAGAAACTGTAAAATATCAGGAGAAACAAAAAGACTACTCACTTATCAAAGATTTATCTTTTAAATTGGTTTCTTGTTCAGATTAAGAACTTTCCTGCGCCTTTTGTGTGCATAACATTAAAATTTACAAGTGGCGGTGTTATCCTATGTGTTATTAACTACAATATTATTCGGTTGCAGCCACTAGTCATTTTATAATAATACATCATGTCATCCAGGTTTTGTCAGCCCAGCTATTGTCCAGAATTGTCTCCATGTGACTTCTGAAATAAGTGCTTCCTTCACAAAAACGGCAGTTGTTGATGTACAAAATTTCAAAAGATTTTATAATCTAAGCTTTCAACTCTTGGTTCATCCTCGGGGGAGTGTAATTAGTGTATTATTTGAAAAATGGTAATTGTTGTACGTAGGTCATTTAGTGCAAGATTCTATTTAAATGGAACAAATCCAAAACAAAAAGTAAAAAAGCTTGGACACAAACATAAATGTTTTGGAAATTTTGTACATCAACAACTGCTATTTTTGAAAAGAATTACTTGCAATTTGGAGAGCAAGATAGACAAACACAAAATCTACACAAAATGGCTATACTCTTTAATAAAATTTGTTTGAAAAAATTGTAAAATGGACATTTCAATTACTGGTTTTGAAATATAAAGTTATGTGAGCAAATTTAATTATGCTTTGTTTCATTGTCAGTTCACCATCAGTCCAAAGAAACTGTTTTACTGTCATAACTAATTTCGAACTTGGCTTACAGAGTATGAGTCAAGACAAGTTATATATTAACACAAAAAAATTATGCAGCACTTCTTAACTGCATTACTTAGAACAATAACTTTGCTACTTTTGTAAATGTAAAAAAGCAGTTCTGGTTTTCAATAATTGACAGCTTGATATAAAGACACTATTTATGGTTAATTTATTTAATTAATGCACTGACTATTTGCGTCACATGGCATAATTGTAAGTAAATAAAAAATAAAGTAAAAAAAGTAACCAAGTAATTGTTTTAAGTTCTCTGAATATCTGTTCCATTATATTAATCATTTTTTGTTTTTAAATAACCAAATAAGCATGAAGTCCTTTCATACATCTTCAGAAATGTTTGAGTCACTCACTCTTGTATTTATGCGTTAAACTGGTCTCCTGTTGTCGGGATCTGTCATGTTTAGGTTGGACTGACCTTGATACTTCGATTTTTATCTCAGATGTGTCCTGGTGAGTCTTCTCATGCCTGTCACTCACAGTACTCAAATCTGTTGTGGGTGGAGGAAAGAAATTGATGTGAGAAGGTAAAAATTTTACAAAGCACATTCAGTATCCCATTCTAGACTGTTAGCATGCTTATTAAATCAGAATAGTTTACAGCTCGATAAGATGTCAAAGGTTTGCCAAACTCAAATGGATCCCATGCTGCCAGCTTCTGTCAATATGTTCTTGTAATTTTTACCTTGAAGCTAAATATGTATAACTTCAGAATCAATTTAGTCTAGTACAGCATCATTTTTACTCTCTCTCGTCCTATTTATTATAATTGTTTTTGTTCCTTGTTTCATTAGTTTGCACGACCATTACGTTCTGTCAATACCTCATAATCAACTATTCCACATTTTGATCACATGCAAAGAGGGAAAAGGATATTACTTGCTTTCAGTGAGAAAATGAAAGTGAGAATGAATCGGATTAAGCTGATAAGAACAGATACTACACTGATCTCCGGCAAAAGTCTGAGAAGTCAGACACACAATATCGAAGACAAAAACTGAGAAAGGCAATTGTGATAAATCCAATTACCATAAATAAAATAACATCGTCTGCTGAATTAAAATTATTAAGAGAAATCTTCATAAGAGAAGGATTTGGCTAGAAAGAATGAAGATAAGTGTTTAATGTTGCCTGCCAATTCCTCATGCATAATGGACTATTCCATTTTGATCTTGTGGAAAGAGGGGGAAAAGATTCTGTTTGACATTTGATGACAAAATGAAAGATAAAAAATAAAGGGAAGAAAGAACTTTGGTGGTGTGTTTGTTTTTTTGTTTTTTTTTTTTAAGCATTTCACCCCAAGCAAGGTGGGAGTGGCACTAATACACAAGGGGCTACAGAGAGCAAAAGTAAGAGAAAAGACTGGGTTTCACAACTGTTTCTGTGAAATGGATAAATTGTCAATTTCAAATCTTCATTTGTACCCACTTCTTAAAATAACAAGCAGCATTCATATTTAATTTTTTTATTGCAATATTTTGTTAAAATTGTTAAGCTCAAATATTTAACAGTGCGATAGGGAAATTTCTACAGATATTTTACTGTCCTAAAATTCTCTTTGAACTTATTCAATCATTAACTTAAAATTTAAGAATTAAGATTCATCAGAAAATTTAAATAGGAAAACCATGAAATTTTCATGGGTCTTTTTAGTATAATTTAATGTGCATAACACAAATTTGAAAAACATGCTTTTTACTCCATTTATAAAGGTTTTTTGTTGTATAGGATAATTGGTAGCATAGTAGTTTATTAGATTGGCATGCCAACTTCAAATTGTGGCCAATTTTGTGGATATTTAACTTTTGCACAAATACACTTAAAAACTGTATAAATATCTCTCTTCTCTCCCACATTTATGGGATTAAATGGCAGAGCAGACTGGTTTCTCTCAGCTTGGTTAGCAAACTTATTAAGAGAAGGATAATTATAAACCAGTTGGAAGAGGGAAGCAACTCTACGCCTGTAAAAACGTACAAAAAATCACAGCAGAAACACCTGGTGTTGTGAGGCTGTCTCTATTCTTCCCTAGAGAATACCTGGGAAGAATAGGGCCACAGCCTAAAGAAGAGGAAGTAACCAATAAGTCTGTAATATAGGGTATATATATTTTAGATCTATTTATGTCAATTTCAGGTTTTACAAGTATATGAATTACAAAAAGTAGGAAGATTGTATAGATTTCTCTCAAATGGAAAGGCAGTATATGTGTTAAACATTGCTGCTTAAAATTCTTTTATCATGACTTGGTATGTATAGTAAAACCTATCATCTTGTTCACCAATCTGGCTCCTTGATAAATAAATACATATGTAAAAAATTATTTCTGATACTGACTCCTTTCTTGAGTCCACTGCCAATTAGTATCAACAGCATTCTCTATAATTGCTCTCCAGTGGTTGAAATGTATCATGTTTTTATTTTACAGACCTATTATTTGTACCCCATGTCTAACCATCTTCATATAGTTTCAGGTGGTTGAGTTTTGAATTCAGAGTTGTTTTTTTATTTTAGACTGGTTGCCAGTTACTGCTATCTTTCTCAAGATAAAAATCTATATCACTAAATTGTAGTTCTTCAAAATTACCATTTGGTAGACCTTCAATCTCATGAATTTACTGACCAGTCATTTTTTTTTTTTTTTTTTTACTGTAAAGTTCATCCTGTACAAGGCTAGGGAGTCACTCAAAATAGAGGGTTACATAAAGGGACAGTTTATGCAGATAGCAGAGGAAGATTAGACTGGAACAGATTAAGATTGTGGTGATCAGGGAAACATCCTTTTGGGAGTCATTTCCACAGAGCAGTGGTCTGTGGGGAGAAGCTGTTCAGGTGGAACTTCTCACCAATGGAACACTGAAGGAATGTGGGTGGTTTTCTACACTGTGAGTGCCATGGCGGGTCCCACCCATAAAGATTAGAACTGGCAGAACCAAAGAATGTAGTTAGTCCAAGCACTTTCCATAGAAATAGTGACAGAGCAATGAGGGACTTGCCACATCCTGCCTGTGAGAGAGGTTGCAGGGTGGAAAATAATTTGTCACTCACAAAGACTGGAGATGTTTTTGGACTTTATCAAACTGGCACAACTCCACAAACATGGAGCACTCAAGAATAAGACAACCTTGCTTTACAGCTGATCACACTTTAAAAAGAAAATAATAGGGAGGAAAATAATTATTTATTGGTAATACTGCATTACTTTTACCCTCTAAGAATTCATACATTTTGTGTATAAAATATTTATGCAACATTCAAATGACTTACTATCCTTAGACTCCCCAGCATAGACCTTGACAACTAAAATCCAACATGCCATGTTCTTGTGGGGGATAAATCATCCCCCATCCCTTTGTAAGGAGTAAGTTCAACTCAGGCAGCTTCTTCCCCAGAGCTGTTACTTTGTGGAACATGCTTCTGAGAGGGTGCTCCTCAAACCGCTACAATTTTAACCACTTTAAGTCTAGGGTTAACTGTTATCTATCATACAGGGTGCGCTAGGTAAATTGTTGCCATTTTATATTTTTAATTTCATGCATGCATGTTGTTTGTTGATTTTTGTTGACTGCACAGTATAGCAGAGTCAGTTAAGCACCGTCTGTTAGAAAAAGAGCATCAGGATGCAATTCACTCTGCCAGAAATTTGGAAACAGCCTGCTGTACTGCTTGGCATTTGTGCAAGAAACTCCAATACAAACATTTCAGAGGGTTGAGTGTCAATTTGAGGACAGTGCAGAGAACTTGGAAAGAGTTGATGAGTCGAATGGTGATTACAAAGGCGTTTGGAGTGATTATGAGTGATGGCAACATTATGCCTTCATTCATCTTTCTACAGGTTCTCAGACTCAACACGGAGGTCTACATCAAGTGTCTTGAGGAGGTGGTGCTGCCCCGGGTCAAGAGGGTGGCTGCTGGAAGACCCTATGTCTGGCAACTGGACTTGGCACCATACCACACACAAGCAGGAGAACCCAGTTGGGGCTGTCAGACAATTTCTGCAACTACATCACCCCTTACATCTGACCACTTAACTCTCCAGACTGCAACTCCCTTGATTATAATACGTGGGATGCAGTTGAGTCTGAGATGAACAAAACTCCTTGTAATACCAAAGGTGAACTGAAGGCAAGGATCATGTCAGCATTCACCAACTTAAACAAGGTAAATATCCGGAAGAGTTGCAGAAGATTCCAGATTTGTTTGGAGGCTGTGGTGATTTTTATTGATTAAATTTACTCTTAGTATTTCAAAATATTTTTGTGTAATTTTGGTAAATATCTGTTAAAATGAGTTGTCACTTATTTTAATTTTTGCATAATTTAGACAATTTTTCCATCACACCCTCTACATATCCTCAAATATCAACTTTCTTCCTTCCTCTTACAGCATTTCCGCATTGTTGTTGTAGCAAATAGGTTTTTACAGGATAGTTGCTAGCCTCATACCCAACAAATTGTGAATTCAAAGTTGTCCTTTGAGACAGGTTGCCAACCAAAGCTGAAGAGCCCATTCAGCTCTACCTCTAAACCCATAGGTGGGAGGGGAATAGATGGATTCATACCCTTTTTCCAAGCATATTTGCATGAAAGTCAGTGTAATGAACTTGGCTGGAATTCAAACTCTGCTATCCAAATTGTAGTTTTGAGCCACTAATGGTTACACCACCTGCTCACCGCGGTGTAATATAGAGTATTTTTTTTTATATTTGATATATTTAAAATTAAATTTTTATACGATTATATTTGTTTTGTGGATTGGTTTTTCTAAAAAATAAATAAAACAAAAACTTAAAAAAATTTTTTTTTTTTATTTATATAATTATATATATATATATATATATATATATACACACAATCCTGTGTTCTTTATACGAAGATTGCTTCCATCTTAACACAATTTTCAAGGAGGAATGTAATACAAAAGAGGAGGCTAGTTCATTTACATTATATTGAGCAGCTGTCACCTGGTTTATACATGTTTCTGCACAAAGCTTTTTTTTCTCCTCTTCTGCTTTTGAGATGTTTCATTTTAAGGAGTTATCATTAAATAGGTTAAGTACTACTTTGTCACTGTCATTCTTCAAATGTGTTTTGATCCCAGTTGGAAAATGTAACAATGCTCTCCACCCCATTGCTAAAAAAAAAAAAAAAAAAAAAAAAAAAAGCAATAAAAGCGATTTAAAGATTTTATTATAATATGCACTTATGTTCAAATAGATTTATGGGGTAGTCAAATAATCTCGAGTCTGTATGCATCTGTTTGTGTAAAAGAAAAAAATAACTGGCAGTCATGAATAGAAGTCTAACTCTCTCTCTCTCACTTCAAAAGTTAATATTTTGAGAAGCTTTTTGAATGCTTATTTTTAACCTTAAAAAATAATTTGTTCTGGTGTTAACAGGCCCTTTTAAATTACACGTAGGTGCTGAAAAGTTTTCGGCTTTAGCTCAAAAGGATTTCCCAAAAAGCTTTGTTTGATCAGATTTTAATAGATAACACCAAAATATTATATAGGATATATATTGTAAACAGATGCATCATCATTATAAACAAGGAGAAAGTCATTAAAAATATCATTTGCCAGTATATAACAGTTTTGATCATATATATATATATATATATATATATATATATATATATATATGAATATTAATGCCAAAAATATTATTTGGAATTTTTGATAAGGACTTAATCATTTCCAAGCTTGTATTTAGTAATAGCATTATTCTGTGCTTTAAAAAAATCATTGTAAAATATATTTTTCTACTTCTCTTTATTGCATTCATTTACAGTAATTTTTAATTTTTGCAATATTTTGGAGGGAAAAAACAAATTAAAGTTGTCTGGCTTGTTATTGATTGTGAATAGTATATTCCTGCAATTAATATTGTTTTTAAATGAATAATTTATTTTTTGTTCATACAAAATTAATAGATCCTTAGGTAGTAAGCCAATTTGTTTTTGCTGTTGTAGATAGGTAAGAGTAAGCACACACACACACACAAGGTACAGTAGAAATATCTCTCGCATAATGTTAAGACATAAGACAGATGAAGACACCATTACCACTAATCTTACCGTGTTTCTAGGAGATATTTTTGTCACACCCTGTATAAGTCATAGGGTGTTCCAATAACTTAGACTGATTTTAAATGTGAATTAAGTTTAAGTGTCTAAGGATTTTTTTTTTTCTTTCAGATTTAATAACTTAACTTTTTGGCGATTTTCATCTCACACTTTTTGCCTGTGCAAACTCTCTTCTGATTTTTATACTTCTATGGCATCCTACAATCTAGTCTTTTCATTCTCTTTTACTCCCAGTAATCTCTTGCATCCTAGTAGCATTATCATCTTGCTTGGTGTGAAATAAATGGTTAATATATATATATATATATATATATATATATATATATATATATATATATAATGATCACATGGGGACTTCCATGGTCTCTTAGCATCTTATGAGTTCTTTAGCTGGGGAAAGGCCAGTTATAGATTCTAGCATTTTATTGATAACAAAATATCTGATCCTAATAGTTGATAAAATATTTATGTTTAAGTTGTTGTTCTAAATTTCTGTTTGTTACTCAGAAACTGTTCTTGAGCTAAAGACACATTATAGATTTCAAATCTTTTCTATAACTTAAAATAAACTCTTAATACAATTTAGTTACTTATCTACATATAGTAACCTGTATGGAACCAGTAAGTTTGTATCTGGTTAAAGTAATCATTTATTTGTCTACTACTGTCATTAAGTAAATAGTTTAGTGTGTTAATTTCTTTGTCTGATATTTGTTAGGTATGACTTCAACAATGAGTCCTTTTCTCTTATCTGACCTACCAAAAGGATCAGATGTCCATTGTGTAATCGGATGATTTCTTCTATTTGGTTGCTAATATATTTTAACTTTAACAGCAGAGTAAATGTTTCTATTGAAGAAGAAAACTCTTGAAAATATCCCTGCTGCAGAAATAGTTTTAATAGCCAAGAGTTGACATTCTTGACAAACAAATTACACCATTGCCATGATCACCCTCACCCCCCAAAAAACAAACTTTGTGCAACTATAAATCAGGTTGACTAATTTGATGACATTAAGAAAGAAAAAAAATGATTATTGAAAAAGTTGTGTTGTATATTTTAGCTCAAAATAGATTGGATGTTGTAGATGAAGATAAGAGACAGCTTTTGTGAAAAAAGACCATTTTTACTCTTTATATCTTTCTAAATCTCCCTCCTCCTTTTATGTCCCTAAAGAATATGAGTGATCGTGGCTCTCCCAACTTCCTGTCTTGCTCTAGGTAACTTTTCACTCTTTACTACTGTCCCTTTGTGTAAGAGAGGGAATGGGGAGGAGAGGCCAGCTCTTCTGTCAACTAATATTTAATATTAAGTTGGTGCAATAATGTAAAGAGAAGGAGAGGGAGGAAAACAAAGGTCAGCTCTTGTTCTGTAGACTGATATTTAATATTGGTTTAATAAGGATGTAAAGTAGCAGAGACGGAGAGGGGAGGAGTTCTGCCATCCATTCACATTAATTCATAAAGTCTGTTAGTTGCTGTTTCCCCTCATGCATTTAGTAGATTCCTATGAGTGTTAAATTCTCCCAGCGTTCTCTCCTCATGTGTCCCATAAATTTATAACGTGTTTCTGATTGTAAGGATAAGTGTCCTTTTAGTTCCTATCTTCAATAAAACTTCCTTGTTGCTTGTATGCTATTCTCAGCATCTGTCAGCAGAACCACACATTTGTCACTTCAAGTTTCTTCATCTGTAAAGAGATTCTCCAGCATTCATTGCCATAGAGGAGATTAGATATTACGTAGCTGTTTAATGCTCTTTTTCTTTTATTTCTAAAGAAATTTTTATCAGGCACCAAAATATATTAGGTTGCTACAAAAATAATTACTGTTTTTAACCATCAACTTAAAGCAGCATGTTAGCTTCAAATAAAATGACTTCATTGAAATAAGAACCCTTAGAATCTATACATTGTTGCCAGCAATAAACAAATCTATTCTGGTACCATAGAAATCTAGAACTGATGAATTTTTCAAAGGCCCTTTTGGTTGTTGAAGACCATCACTTGCAGAAAATTGTTAAGATGCTTGAACAAGTGGTAGTCAGCCAGACAGAGGTCTGGTGGGTAAGTAGTTTTGTAGTTCAGTTCATTCAATTTCTGTAGATTCCTTTGCAAAACACGTGGTTGGATGTTGAAATGGAAACAAATTGGTTCTTTTTGATTGGCTGTAAATATTACGGTTTTTACATTTGGATTTTCTGACAATGCTTCTGTGATTTGTTTTACTAGGATTCAAGAAGTTGTAGTAAATGATTCCACTTGCCACTCACCAAACAGTGACCATGATCTTTGGTTTAGGGAAATGTCTTCATGCTTCACCTCAATCCAGCTACTGTGGAGAATGTCACTGGGTTTACAGATTCATTTTTATTTTTCCAGCATAATGTAATCAAGAAATGGATAATCTTTGTCCAGAAGATGTGTGATGTATACTCTCAATAGTGATTTTATTTTTGTTCAGCTAATGCAGCATCCATTTGACAATTTTTTTTTTTTTTTTCCTTCAAATTTAGTATAAATGTTGAATGGTTTCTACTTTTATAATGTTCCCCAATTGTTTGTCATCAATCACAGAAGGATGTCTGTGGACCTCCTTATCTTCAAAGTTCCCCTCTCCATTATGAATTTTTAAGCTGTACATTTGCTGATGGCTAAATGCATGCTTAATATTTTGGGAAGCTTTACATGTTATTTTGAAATCTTTGAATAAAACTTGACCCCCCCCACTCCACCTTTGACGGCTTAAAATAAACTGGAAACAAAACCATTATTAATCAATAGAGAAATTCATACTTGAAATGGCATTTTATGAGCCTATGTAAATAATAATTACTTCCCAAATAAAATCAACATAAGTTTAAAATAAAAAAATCCACAATTATTGCACCAACTTAATATTAAATATTAGTTGACAGAACAAGAGCTGACCTCTCCACCACAGCTACCCCTCTCGCTCTCTCTCTGCTCCACTACCCCCTCCTCCCCCTCTCGCTCTCTCTCTGCTCCGCTACCCCCTCCTATCCCTCTCGCTCTCTCTCTGCTCCGCTACATCCTTATTAAACCAATATTAAATATCAGTCTACAGAACAAGAGCTGACCTTTGTTTTCCTCCCTCTCCTTCTCTTTACATTATTGCACCAACTTAATATTAAATGTTAGTTGACAGAAGAGCTGGCCTCTCCTCCCCATCCCCACTCTTACACAATATAATTTTTTTTTTCTTATGCAAAAACGTATTTGATTCAGAGCTTGCATAAATTAATTTTCTTTTCATTGAAATATATTCTTGAATGTACTTACGCCAAATCCATCTGACTTGTTTATAGTATTTTAGCTTTGTTCTGTGCAAACATCGGCAATGTCTGTCTAAAGTTTGTTTTAAGGGCATCTGTAGCTGTGTGTTTGTGAGAAAAACATCTCTTGTGTATTGTCAGTGATTGCTTTACAATTCATTATTTATAGAGAAAAAAAGTAGTATTGGCTGGATGATAATTGTGTATTTGGTACAAACCATTAGGTTTTTGTATACAATATCATTTGACAATTAAGGACATTACTCATTTGATCAGATTATTGTGTTCAGAAATGATTTTCTTAACAGATTAGCTTTTATGTTTCTGTAATCAATAAACTTTTCCATATCTTATGATTTCTGCTTTTTCTTCTTTGCATTGCCCCCATTTGATTTCATAAATACTGGCAAAGCCTCTAAACTGTTTATACTCCTGTTCTGTTTATGCATGTTTTCTTTTGTTTAAATAATGTATCATGATTATTAATATCTTAAAATAGCTTTTATTTACTATGAGACCTTTCTTTTTGCTTGTTTTTTTTCTTTGTGTATGATCTTAAGATATTAAACACTGCTAAGAGATGTCAAATCTGTAAGCATTCCCCTTTTAAATGATTCTTTCAAAAAATTATTTTACATTTTTATTATTTGTGCAACTTTGTACTTCCTGTCCAAGAAACATTTCACTTCCTCTTTTTGTTAAACTATATGAAAATACATGCAGTCTTGAATTCTAGCTATGAATGTTCAAGATTAGGTTCTGATGTGTTTATTTGTCAGAAATTGATGTTTTATTTTTCTTTTGCTGTTTTTTTTTTTTTTTGTATCCTTTAAGTGCACACTATATACTCTCCAATACTTTATATAAATATTTGTGTGTAGACTTCAGTGATGAAACTGAAGGTGTATCCTGAAATTGGGATGGGGGGATGCTTTATTCATTTTAGGCATTGTCTTTTTTTTTTTTTTAAAGTACCAAGACCTAGCATGAAAGTATAAATCACTAAGGATATACTAAATTGTTGAAGGTGTTGATCTCCTTTTCAAATTTAAAACTTGTAATATTATATATATATATATATATATATATATATATATATATGTATATGTATATATGTGTGAAAATTAATATTTGTCTATATTTCTGAGATGAGGTATTATGTACACTATTTACATTATTCAGACTATTGTCGCCATATTTATTACAACGTTTTGGTCATTGTACGCTCCAGCCTTCTTCAGGTCGCTGGAATGTCAAACTGAACCCTTTATTTCGCTCACTAGACTGTTCTAGTTCCACGTGCCATGTCTAATGGATATCAGTTATCTCCTGTTAATTCCCCCTCTCCAAGTTCTCCACTACCTTAACCAGGTATCAAACTCGCACTCTAACAGGAGATAACTGACATCCATTAGACATGGCACATGGAGCTAGAACAGTTTACCCTAATGGGCGAAATAAAGGGTTCAGTTCGACATTCCAGCCACCTGAAGAAGGCCGGAGCATACAACGGCCAAAACGTTGTAATAAATATGGCAACAAAGATTTGGACAATAGTCCAAATAATGTAAATAGTGTATGGAAATTAATGTTCTAATTGCCATGCAAGTGGTACTAATTTTTACAAATTACATGGAAATGAAAGCTACAAGATTATTTTAGGAAATGACAAAGTGGAAAAAAAAATCTTATGATGTATTTTGCCCTCTAGTACTTCATCAGACTAAAGTGATGTTTACACATGCAAATGAAGGAGAGGGGATGCTGGAATTTTTTAAACTTTTTTTTTTTTTTTTTTTTCTTTTTTTTTATGAGAGAGATATAGTCAGTCAATTTAATTTAGATTATATACTCAAACTTGTTTAAAATTTCTGTGTCTCCTCCCCATTCATGAGCATGTTTATTTACATCAATGTAAAAATCACTTTAGTCCTAATGTAGTTCTCACAGGGCGTGGAGGGGGGTTCTACCATTTTTAAATGCTAGACTCTCCTATTTTATTCGGCGTATGATGGTCAAGCAACTCTGTTCCTAGGAACTGAGAGCAAGATACCTGCACAGATGATTTGATTATAGTGGTAAGGCTTTGTGCAGAACCAACCATACTTTTTGAAGGCCAAATACAGAGACCTGGCACACTGTGCCACAAGGTTCCCAAACGACCCTTTGCAGGTTTTGAATTCAGAATTGTCCTTCTCCTAGACCAGTTACCATTGAAAGCTATAGAACCCAGTCTGTCCTGCTATTTACCCACATTATGGTGTCCATAAAGTTTGTGTGCACTTTAAAAATTTATGAATTATTTATGCACACAAACTTTATGGACACCCTGTGTGTGTGTGTGTGTGTGTGTGTGTGTGTGTATATATATATATATAATATATATATATATATATATGAGAGTGAGAGAAACCAAAGGATCTAGAAGTGAAACTTAAGTTGTGAATAGGCTATATTGTTTTTCTTAGTTTAATTCATTTTCACATTTTTCTGTTGAACATTTCTTTCACTCTGCTTGGAAATTTTTTTTCTGAAATGGTACAACTGGTTCATACTGATTTTATGATTTAGATTAATTTTAAATTTTATCTAATTTTGCAAAGCATACCGCTCAAAAAAAGTCCATGCTACATTAAGTTTATATACATCATAGAAATTCTCTTGAACATTAAGGTAGCAAATTTTTATTATCCAGGTATAACAATGTCTAATGACTTCTCACTAAATTACTCCCTGGCAAGCCATCCTCCCTCTCTAGTACCTACCATGCCAAGAGAGGAGACAGTTTTATGAAAAATTACCTCTATCCGTCTAAAGGTATTAGCCAGTATAAATCAGAAGAATTATTAAATATTGTTGAAGGTGCCAGGCTCATGTTCCGAATTCAACCTGCAGTGTTAACATAATGAATGTAGTTTCTACATAAATCTTGTCTGCTTTTTTTGTGCTTGATAGCTCATATTTTTAACTAACAATCACCCTGTCACAATTAACAGGTGTAACAACATTGTTACAATTATTATTGCCTGGTCAGTAGATATGGGAGAGTGGTTTGTACAGGTATTCACTTTCCCACTGTCTTTTCTATCAACCATTTTTGCATGCCAGAAGCAAGAATTTCTTGTCAAGACCTGTTGATGACACAGTGCAGTATACCTTTCTCAAAGGTACAGTAGCTTAGTGGGCCCAGTCAAAATTCAGACTTGGTTTGCTGATTCCCTTCTTCATTATTATTGCACTATTTCCACTAGCAGCACATTGCAAACACATGACTATTTTTTTCTTTTTCTAATATGCTGAGGGATGTGTGTTTTTATCAAGACACCATACATATAGATTGCTAACCAAGGCAAAATAGCTTCTCTTTGCCTGCTAGTTAAGGATTTGTAACTACATACTAGCACAACCATTGGCAGTTTCCAAACAGTTTTGTCTTCTCAGTTTCTCTCAAGACTTGAATTAACTCATGGCATGATTTTCAAGCAGTTCCCAACAATAACACATATAGGAATTTTCTCCGCATGGCCATATCAAAAAGTCACCACCTTCTCAAATCAAGATGAGAGCTGAACACCGTTCTCCTGGTGAGAACATGAATGCTTCAACCATTTACTCACACACCTATCTTTTCCTACTTTGTTTCTGGGCTAAAATCAACTTTTCTAAAAAAAAAAAAAAAAAAAAAAAAAAAAAAATTTTACTGATTAGTTAAAATTGGTTTGTATGCCACTGAGTATTAATTGGAAGAAAGCCTTTTACTTTTTAAAAAGCGTTCTGTTTTGGCCAAAATATGTGGTGGTGCAAGAAAGTTCCAACAGTAGAATCACATGTCAGATTCCTTAAATGGTTCCAGTTACAAGAGAGCTGATGGTTTCTTTGGGGACAATCCTCATAGATGAGTTTAGTTATTCCACCACCCCACCCCCTCCACATTTTCTGGCAACTGGTCGCTCTGAATGTTATCCGTATGAAGTGACCTTTGACCAGCTTTGGGACCTGTATGCCACTCAATAACCTGTATTCAACTTACAGAATATTTGCCAAAAGCCTGACAGAACATTTCAAAAATTTCAGCGGAAGATCTGCCAACTTTCATACAAAATCCAATACAGTTATGTTGGTCAAATTTGTTGGTAATCTTAAAGTTTGCAGTGTCATTCAAATGCAGTGTTAGAAACATCACATAACTGGACATGGGTAAATAGCATGGAATCTATTAGTAGACTCGGTAGGTTAGGTACCAATGAGCATTAGTTACATATACATTTCGGTTGAACAGTATAATCATGCTATCTAGACTCTCAAACCTTAACCAGTACTGTCTGTTTGTCTTTTTTTTTTTTTTTTTGTGACTGATCTTTATGCACTTAGTTGAAATATTCAGTTAGTTTGAGTTTTGTATGACTCAAAATCAAGTGACACCATTTCTGAATAATTAGAATGCTTTCTCTTTAAGCAAAAGTAATTAAGATTTTTTGAATGCTTAGATTATATAAAGACTTTGAGACCATTATCATTTCATATATATATATATATATATATATATATATATATATAGGTATCAGTCTAAATGTTTTTTATTTTTATCTTTACAAGCATTCGTTTAACTGAGTTGCATGGTGTTAGGACTGATTGACAGATTTTAAATGCATGATGATTGGTCCTATCACTGAAACTTTTCATTACTCAAATACTTAACACATTTTTAATATTTAGCCCACCCAAAAAATAACCTTTCTAATAATCCTTTTTGAATGATATAGAGTAATATATTTAAAAATAAAGAAGAAAAAAAAGACAACCTCTATTTAACTGGTAATATTTCATTATATATATACACACACACACACAAATTGCAATATATCATCTCGAGCATGCAGTGATGGTTGACAGAATGCAGTAGTGAACATTTTATCAAACCACTCTCCCATAAATATCACTGGCAGTAATAATTATAAGTTGGCAACTTTGTGTATGCACACACACACACACAATATATATATATATATATATATATGTATGTATAATCTGAAATTTTTATCTCTTCTGATTTATTACCTGGAGATTAATTTACGCTTACATAGCATTCTTTGAACTCGACTATTAAGGGCAATTCACAATAACTTGATAAACAGGCTTGTCAGTGAACTCTTGGCATATTGTCCTGTGACTTGTTAGAGGGTACAGAAAGTTCTCTGCCTGACTAAGAAGCTATTTTGAAATCAACAACTACAAAAATTAATGTTTGGTCATTTGATTAGATTTTGGGAAGTGGATTGGGCTGAGATCTTTTTCATAAGCGAAATAATGTAATTAGCTGTTCTCTGGTTGGTAACAGTTCATGTTTGGACAGTGAATAGAGAGAAAGAAAGGGACAAGACTTATTCTAAATCTTTTGACCATTTCCAAAAGTTTACTGTCACTCACTCTTTGTGCCAAAGTTCTGGGTGTTCAAAAAGTGGAAAAAAGTGAACCAGAGTGCAAATGCTTGCATAAATCGTTTTATACGTGTCCCCCTGCCCAAATCCTGTTGCTGTATCATGACCTTTGATCACACTAGATTACTGAATAGATTTCAATGCTATAAACATGTATAAGGATCTGTAACGATTTGGTGATACAGACTGTATTGGAGGAGGTTGCTTTTAGTCAACAGGTTGTTGCAAATTTGTAAAGGTGTTGTTCAAGAATTGTGACAAAGAGGTTGAGAAATTTCCAAAGAAATGAATTTCAACATGTTGAGGAATTTTACATGTATATTTTTACATAAAGAATAACATAATTGAAAAAGATGGAAAATGTACTTGTGAAAAGAAAGAGAAACATTGTAGACTTGGCTGTTAGAAAATGTGTATGATGCGCCACGTGGCTGAATGAAATTAAGATGACTGCCAACCAAATGAAGAAACATCTGCTGGTGATGGAGAAGTCCTGTTTTTGCTGTGTTCTAGAGCTAAAAAGAGGAAGAGGGCTTAAACCTGTTCCTTTTATAGTCCTGAATAGAATGCTACTTGCAGGTGTCCTGGCAGGAAGTCATGGTAAACCCCCAGAGATTATTTATTTTTAGTATCCTTAGGGCTGCTTGGTTGTTGGCTAAAAAGGTCAGACAGAATTGATAGAAGTACACCAATATAACTCTCTCCTGAAGTAATAAAAACAATTTTATTGTGAAAACATTGTCATATGGCTTCCCTTTTTTTTTCTTTTTTTTTTCTTTTCTCTTTTTTTTTTCTTTTCTCTTTTTTTTCTTTTCTCTTTTTTTTTCTTTTCTCTTTTTTTTCTTTTCTCTTTTTTCTTTTCTCTTTTTTCTTTTCTCTTTTTTCTTTTCTCTTTTTTCTTTTCTCTTTTTTCTTTTCTCTTTTTTTCTTTTCTCTTTTTTTCTTTTCTCTTTTTTTCTTTTCTCTTTTTTTCTTTTCTCTTTTTTTCTTTTCTCTTTTTTTCTTTTCTCTTTTTTTCTTTTCTCTTTTTTCTTTTCTCTTTTCTCTTTTCTCTTTTCTCTTTTCTTCCTTTTCTTTTCTTCCTTTTCTTTTCTTCCTTTTCTTTTCTTCCTTTTCTTTTCTTCCTTTTCTTTTCTTCCTTTTCTTTTCTTCCTTTTCTTTTCTTCCTTTTCTTTTCTTCCTTTTCTTTTCTTTTCTTCCTTTTCTTTTCTTTTCTTCCTTTTCTTTTCTTTTCTTTTCTTTTCTTTTCTTTTCTTTTCTTTTCTTTTCTTTTCTTTTTTCTTTTCTTTTCTTTTTTCTTTTCTTTTTTCTTTTCTTTTTTCTTTTCTTTTTTCTTTTCTTTTTTCTTTTCTTTTTTCTTTTCTTTTTTCTTTTCTTTTCTTTTTTCTTTTCTTTTTTCTTTTCTTTTTTCTTTTCTTTTTTCTTTTCTTTTTTCTTTTCTTTTTTCTTTTCTTTTTTCTTTTCTTTTTTCTTTTCTTTTTTCTTTTCTTTTTTCTTTTCTTTTTTCTTTTCTTTTTTCTTTTCTTTTTTCTTTTCTTTTTTCTTTTCTTTTTTCTTTTCTTTTTTCTTTTCTTTTTTCTTTTCTTTTCTCAATTCACTCCAAGCCAGGTGATAGTACTACAAAAGTATTTTCATTCTCCCAGTGGGGGCTACTGGGAGAATGAAAATACTTTAGAAGTAACTAGGAACAAGGGATAAACCTCTACTCCTGTTCAAAAGACCAGGAAGGAGTGTAAACTGGATGATAGGCAAATATACTGATTTTCATAAAATAAATTTTGACCTGTTAAAAGAAAATGTTTTTTTTTTTTTTTTTTTGTAGAAAGCAATTTGCTTATATGCAACTGTACTAATTTGACTAAATCTTAAACGACTCTACTATTTGTGTCCATGTAGCTTAAGCAACTAAAAAAAGAATAACAAACAAATATACAAATGTAAAGAATTACTAAATATGTTGTTCAAGAATTCTATCTGTTTATTAACATTGAAATGTCATTCTGTCTGAATTTCTAGCATGGGAAGTTATTTTTTTAAATTAATGTCACTCGGGTCATCTATGCAATTTTCAAGGTTGAATATAAGTGAGTTGTTTATTCAGTGTGGTTACAGGGAATTTATATAGTATAAATCATACATATTTAATAGGGTTTTTGGTAAATACAAACATTCATGGAATTTGTTTCATGTGACCTATGCATGAAGGGGTGGGTTGTGTTATCTTGCTAGAAGTATCACCGCCAAGAAACCTGGAAAAGATTAAGGGATGTAAATGGACAACAATATCAGTATATGTTATGGCTGCTAATAGATTCTATTTTTTCACTGATGCTCCTTGCAAACTTCAAATTTCAGTCAGGTTCATTATATATATATATATATATATAATTTTTCTTTTCTTTTTTTTTTTTTTTTTTTTTTTTTTTTTTTTTTTTTTTTTAAGCTTATCACTAGCATGCAAGGGGTTACAGAAAGTTTGGAGGAAGAGCAGATAGGAGAGGATGTGGAGAAAGATAGGGGGTTACAGAAGATTTGGAGCGAGAGCAGATAGGAATGAAAGGTTAAAGGATGTGGAGAAGGGAAGTGGATAGATCAAGGCAACTGGAGATGTCGATTGACGTTACACTTAAATAGTTGGGGATTATATTTGTCAGGGAAACAGGAATAAGGAAGGGAGTTCCACAGGCGAGATGTGCGAGACATGAAGCTATTGGAGTAGAAGAGACGTCTACATCTAACAGTTTCAACGGTGAAGGGGTGGGAACGGGATGCCAGCCCTGTAGGACGCTTAAATTCATGAGGCCTAGGAAAACACATACAGAGCCTTGGGAAAGGTATGACTCCCCCCCCTCCTCCAGTTATGGTTGAAATAGTCAAATGTTTACCTGGAAAAATCATTGTTACTCTTTAAAAAGGAAAAAGGAATTTTTCTTATAATCCCAAAAATGTGTTTCTACTTTAAATAACCTACAAAGAGTTAAGCTGTAAAAACCAAATCAATCTATAAAAAAAAACAAAAAAAAAAAACTCCTCCACATAGGAACTCTGCTGTCTACCCAAAGGAGTTTGAGACAGTTTTCCACAATCCTAAGGTAATGTGAGACACTGAAGTATTGGATAGCAGTTCAGATTGAGTGATCTGAGCCACATTCAAATTCCAGTCAAGTTAATTACATTCACTTGGGCGTAAATACCCTTGGAAGAGGTAAGATTTCATCTTTTCTTCCCCAGCTTTGATAAATAGCTGGACAGACTGGATCCTATGGCCTTGGTTGGCAACTATTTTATGAGAAGGAAAACTGAATTAAAACTAGCCTGGAAAGGGTTGGGCTCCTTCAGGTTATCTTATCCCAGAAGTGCCACTGCTACTGTGACTGCAGTACATGTCCCTAATGGATTATAGGATTTGTGATCATGATGAAAGTAATGTTCTCTGGCTCAGCAGCACCATCATTGAATTGGGATGTGATTTGATATAGTGTTTTTCTTCATTAGGTGATTACAATCCTTGTCACCTGTGGTTGCCTACAGTTCTCATTTACTGTGTATGTCTGTCCAGAATTCATATCCTTGCTATTATTGCCTGAAGTATAAAACAATCAAGCAGTTGTTGCCAGCTCACGGATAGTGCTCTGTTATTTTTTTTCCGGTCACAATAACTATTCTGTAATCAAACAGTGTGGATTCCTATCTACATCCCCTGGCTACCACAGATGTGCTACCACTTTTCCTATTATATCATCCAGTTGATTCAAATGGGGCTGAACTGGAGGAAGCCATCTCATGCACTGATGTCTGTAATTCTTTGGCATTTTTAGTCTTGAACAACTGTTCTTAATGCTTAAAATGTTTGATCCTATAGTTAAAGCAAGAGAGTGGCATCTGAGAGGTTCTAGTTTGGTGTATTTAGTTTGGGATTCTAATTGCCTATAGCAGTATTTAAATCTGTAGTAACAAAGGAGTACTTTTTTTTTCTTTTTTGTTCAATAGTCTCTGAAAGGTTACATTTTTCTTAATCTCAAGATACATGTCAGACTTGGTTCTCTTTTTTGAATTTCAGTTTTGATTGAATTATTTTATTTGATTGTTATGTCCTGCTTTCGTGCTAATACCTGGTTTTAGAAAATATTTAATTCTTTAAACGCAAACATTTTCTTGTCAGTCCTGTTGATGAGGAATGTAAACAACACAAAATAAATTTCTGTACTCCGACATTACGGGATAGTTTGAATTTTTCTATATGAAAATATCCAAGTTTTTGAGGTTGAAATATATTTGTTCTTTTCAGCACACATAAGTGATACATTTTGTACTATTTTGTATAGTTCAGTTTAAATGCATATATTTAAATACCCCATCAGCTTTCATCCATGTCAGTAGTTTTACAATTAAATTTGTTGATGACATATAATTGGAGTAGATATGTTCGCCTATTATCCTGTTTACACACCTCCTTGGTCTTTCAAATAGGAGTAGAGGTTTATCCCTTGCTTCCTGTTCAGCATTAGGTTTCCAGTTCTAAAGTTTTCTTTTTAAAGTCTTTTCCTTCTTTTTCACTTCTCCCTTGCATTTTTATATATATATATATATGTGTGTGCGTGTATCTGGTGCCCTAACTGTTTATCTTGAGGTTCTTGACAAAATATAAAGACGGATATGCAATGTGAACAGTCTTGACCTGGAATCTAGGCTCCAGTCACTTTCTCATAGATGTGGCTTCCCTCTGTCTTTTCTACAAATATTTTCATGGCAACTGCTCTGACGAGCTAGTTTCACCTCTTCTACTCCAACAGCTTCTTCTCTTGCACTTCCCGACAGTGGAACTCCCTTCCTCTTATTTGCTTGGGGTGAAATGCTTATATATATATATATATATATATATATATATATATATATAATTAGGCAGCATATATTTTATATATAAGAAATAATCATACATAAAATCAATCAGCAATATTAATGCGATTAATGGCGAAATCCCTTCGCTAGTAGAACATAATGTATGCATTCAAATACTGTTAATCCATTGAATGATGTGATCCTCATTTATAAAACTGTTGTCAGATGTTTCTAGTGTATATTTTTTAAGTTAAGCAAGTACTTTCGATGGTCCATGTCTTCATCATCAGGCTGTAATTTTTTTCCTTTAAAGTTAAAACTTAAAGATGAAATAATTGTTTGTAGACTGAAAGATGTATATATATATCTAAAAAATATCCTGAAACTAACCAGTTCTGTTCTGAAAGTAACCAGTGTTCTTAATATTCTTATGTTTATTTGTTGTTACGTCTGTGATTTTTAAACCTCTTGTCATTATATTAATTTGAAGTCTTTGACCGATCTCGCATTTTTATAGCAAGATGAGCAATAATTAGCTCTGTGGAAGGGAAAGGATCATTATCCTGCATGAATATATTCTTTAGTTTGAAACTCTTGGCTATAAACACTTAAAGAACTGTCTCTATGTTGACATTATCTGATTTGAAGGAACTTATAATATTTGCTGAATAATGACTATTTCCATGGAAGGGCTCAAACATTGTGGCTCTAAAAAGTTATCCCCTCCCACCAAATTAAAAAATGCATTTAAAAAAAAAAAAAAAAAATCTTTCTTGAAGCTTTAATTTTGGTTGTAATTCCAAGCTAGTAGTAGATTCAATTTAATATTCCCAATAAAGAAAATACAAGGTAACCAAAACAGTCTTTCTAATTTTTATTTATTAGAAAAAAAGGTAAACAACAAATTTGACATACCGTTAGTTCTATTTCAAACTGAATTTAACCTGCCTGAAATCATGTTTTTTTTTCTTCTACTTATCTGTAAAATTGATAAATTTATCCCTATTGACAGATTTGTCAACACAATATAATTGTCTTAAAAACATCTTTCAAAAATAAAATACTTTTCTGAAAGGTTATTTGAGAAAAATTAGCTGATTTCAAGTTTACTTAATCTAAATTTAACCAAATGTTACTTTTAACTTAAAATATAGTAATCTTAAAATATATTTTAATAGTGTATTGAATTTTAGGTTAGCTTTATAAAAGCATTACTAAGGAAATGTGACGAAATTTAAATTTTAGTTACTGCTCTTATTTTCTGATATTTATTTACAAAAATGGATACATTTATGCATGCACAAAAATTTTTTAAATTCCTTTTAAAATACTTAAATTGTAATGAGCTTTTCCATTTATGATTGAATACAGTTTCAATTTAATATCACTTGGCCACTACAAATTAATACATAATTTTAAGATTTAAAAGTTTATAAATTATTCTAATAAAAAAATAAAACAATAATTAAATCGATTCTTATATAAATTCATTATTTATATATTAAAAGAAAATGTTCTTTTTTTTTTTCTTAGGATAATAGTGCCCATAATATATTTTATTCATGAGCAATTAAGTTTTTCTAATAAAAAAAAAATGTACTAGTTTTATTGCATTTTTTTATTTTATGATTCAAGGAAGATTTTCTGCAACAGGGAGTTTTTTGACAAAAAGATTTTTGATTGCATTTCTCCAAGGACTTGTCCTTATAATAAATATAAACATATAAACATTTTGAAATTCAAATAATTCTCAATTGCATAAAAATTAAATGTAGCATTTGGTAACAGATTAAAAAAATATATTTTTTCAAAGATTTTGTTTAAAAAGAAAATTTCAAAAAAACTTCCAAATCAATATTTTTCAATGCAAAAAACTCAGATTTCCTGTACAAAGTCAATGTCTTGCTTTGACTTGGAAAAAATTTTTTTTTTTTTTAAACTTTCTATGGTCCTATAAAGGAAAAAATCCTTTGATCTTCCTCTTAATAATGACACATATTTTGATGATGAAATTTGTTTTGAGGCTTTTTTTTTTTTCATCATGATGTATCCTATTTTAGCAAACTTTTGGAGGTACCTACTCTAAATTCATTTTAAATATTGTTGTTGTGAAATCAGTTTTCATGTACATAAGTTAAATATTTCTCTTGGTGATAATTGCTTAAAAGTGGTAGTTTGGCTAACGACAGGAAAGTAACCAGTGTTCTTAATATTCTATTATGTTTACATTTGCATTCTCATGGGGATTTGCACAAAAGTGAATGTAATGAATCCGACTGGAATTTGAACTTAGTTTTCTGATTCCTTGATCAGAGCTTCTTCCTCCACCATTCTTCTACTAATAGTCTCATCTTCATAAATGTGAAGATTGGAATATTGTTTTCTATTTACTAGCTCCAGGCATAAAAAAAAATTGGAGCCATTATTTAAGCAACTTTAGAATTAATTCTTGTGCAAAAATGAAGCAACTTGAATCTTGGTCCAAATTGCAAAATCCTGTACTTAACCACTTGTTTAATCTGGAGTTGGGTGGAGAACAAGAGAAAAACAAAAAGGTAAAATTGTACAAAAGTCGACCCTCACTCACATGTTAAATTTGCCATTAATATTCATCATCTTTCATTTTTAAACTCTCTCTCTCTCATATATATATATATATATATATATATATATAATTTTTTTTTTTTTTTCTCTATCAGATGGTTGTGAATATGTTCAGGATTAACTGCCAATTCTCTTACTTCATTATCATGCCATATGAATACTGTTTCTGGGGGAATTTATTCTAATGAAGTATGAGTCTCCGGAGTGGTGTTGGGGGGTACACAGCTGTGGATTTTTGAGATTTTCTTACCCTTCCTTGCTTAAAATTATTATTCAGTGAACTTTTAAGTGCAGGCTCTCCATTTTAGGTACATTTTAGAAATTATGAAATTAATTTGTACCCAGTTGCTGCTAATAAATCTCTTAGATGACTAAGGAAATTTAATAAAATTAGTGTAGTCATTCATGTGCTGCATTTGAGTATTTTTCATGTAAATGTGGAGACATACACATACATACACACACACACTTTACGTCTGTTGGTGCTTTTTAATATTATTGAGTTTCCTTTGTATCAGCTGAAGTGACATGTCACATAGAACTTAACTGGGGATCAGGTGACAGTTAAGTTCCCTCTGTGCTGAAGCTCTCTCTCATTTTGTTGCTATTCTTGCTGTGAGAGTTTGGAAGTTCTCGGTCCTTTTTTTTTTTTTTTTTTTTTTTTTTTTAAGCATTAAGTATGTACTAATAATATTTGATGTAGTCTTTGCCTTCATATCTTGAAATTTTGTAGCTTGTCCAGTATATTTTATCCAGCTTTTCCTGGATTTTTCTCTGATTATCTGTTACTCTGTGTTCAGTTAGAAAGTTAGCATTATTGATAGCAGATTTGTTTTGTTTTAACCACTTTGGCATTTATTACCATGTCTTAAAAATGTCCTTGTTAGGACAAAAGTGTTTAAATATCCTTATTTTCTTCAATAAGAATATTACAACTAATTCATATAAATGTATAATATATAATTAGTGGATGCCAAAAAGTTCTAACTGTAGCCAAGAATGGTTTCCAAAATAAATTCTGATGATTGGTAATGTAATCAAATTTTGTGAAGTGGCTCAGTTTGAGAACTTTTCAGCACTGTGTGTGTGTGTGTGTGTGTGTGTGTGTGACAAAGAATTATCTATATAATAAATGCAAATGTCAGTGTTTCACTGTATCACACTTTTTCAACATTACCCCTTGAGGCTGTGGCCCAACATATACCATTTTGGAATCAGACCAACTCCGTGAGCAAATATAAAAATGTTCTGGGTTGGATCCAGACCCACAATCCTGAAATTTTGGATTCCCAACTTTTCATTACTGCAATTATTTTTGGTGATCTTTTTATATATATATATAAATGTGTGTGTATGTATGCGATATTTTATTTTTTTTGTGGCGTTTTTGTGTACGATAGTTTTTATAACTTGGAAATAAATTTGGGAATAATCAAAATTAATTACAAAATACACTGAAAGCCCCCCCCCCATGAAATAAGTCCTTGTTTGTATGGAAAGTAAGAACCTATGTACATCAAGATGGCTTTAAATTAAGTGGCAGCAGAACAATTATTGTTGAACTTTTAAAAGGTAAACTTAAATATTAATGCATTACTTAAATGCAGCGATCAGTTTTGAGTTCTTCTGTAGTTTGTTGTCTGTTGTATCTAATCTTCCTTACCTATTGTGATGAAGGCCAAATCAAGAAAGGTTTATTTTACACAGCCAGTACAATATGAATTATGGTACAGTTATACACACGTCAATCTAGTAGTGAGTGCCACTAATTGGAAGATCAGACCTGCTTGCGTCATCTCACTCTTCCTCGAGTCTCTCGTAGACAGTTGACTTTATAGGTACTTACTACCTATAGTGTAATCATACATGTGGGTGACTGGTTATTCCATTACATCAGCCACCCAATAGGGTAGATTTTAAGCTGGTATATTTATATTTACATGTGGACTATTGTCCTCATTGTTATCCTCACACTGTTTTGACTGTTGTGCCCTCTAGTCTTTATCAGGTGCTTGTTGATCTGGGTAACCTTCAGGAAATTTTTCACGGAACCCTTTATTTAATCTACTGGGGTAGATCCTTGTTTTCTGAACATATCTAAGGATAACTTGTCTTATTATTGCATGCGGTGTTTACACTGAGTCTGCAATCCAAAATGTTCTGGCTTTACACAATCCATAAAGGGTTGATAAGCCATAAAAAAAACAATCAATCCACTAAGTATGTCTGCACTACTCAGCAAAAGATTGTGAATATATCAGTATTGAATCTAATGGCAAATAGCCTAGTGGATTAGTGTTGATTGATAAATTTGGCAGCATAGTAATTGTGAGTTCAATTTCCTGGGCAATAATTCAAGTGTAAATCCTAATAACTCCTTATCTCAGAAATTTGGACAGATATATATTTATTTACATGCCTTTCTTCAAAACTGTCAAGATAAAAGACTGGTGTTAGATCAAATGAATGACTTGACTATATGTTCTAATAAATCAGTTTTAAAATCAGGAATTTGCACTTGAATAAATTTAGTGCTTCTCTTTGCATTCAATTACCATATTAGTAAATCAAGTAGGAACAACCTGTAATGTTTGTTTATTGTTAAACACAGCAAGATTCCTAATGAAACGAAGCAATCTTTTGCAAACTCAATAAAAACTGTACATGTTCCTTTTTTACATCATACAATCAATAATAATGATACTGCTTTAAAAAAAAGAAATCTAGTATATACTAAGTACTTATTGAATCATAGGCATCTTGTCTACCATAAAATAATAAATCTGTGATCATTAACATATTAGGCCGTGATTAGGGTTAATTGAAGTCGGGTGTTAGACAAAAATCTCTTGGACAGTTCTTAGACAGGAAAAATTAAAATCTTACCAAAGGCATTACTTGTTGATGGACTTTTAATCACACATTAATGAAGCAGATATATGAGAGCATACATGTCGTCCCTAAATTATTTATACAGGATACACATTGCACTCTCTCTCACAATGTTATTTTCAATTAAAAGTCGGGGATCAATAATAAACCCTTTTAACATCTATCTGAAAGGAAGGTGGATTTAAAAAAAAAAAAATGTGATTATTTTTAGTGGATACCTGTGTTTGAATAAATGTTTTAGGCCATTCAGCCACAAAAAAAAAAAAAATGTTGGATTAAAAATTATTCCATTAATTCTTTAAAAATTACTATTATGTCTCTGATATGAAATCAAGCAGATATGAGCTTACGAGAAAATCCAATCAAGAGGGTGTGCATTCCTTAAAAATGGTAAATAGAACTCTGCTGGACTGTGACATTCTCTGTGGCTGAGCAGTTTAAAACATGCCAGATCAAAAAATGGTTTCTCCTTTAAAGAGGGATGCAAGTTTGAAACCTTGCTGGAGAGGACATTTTATTTACGGTTTCTTCAGTGTGCAAGCCAGCAGACATAATACACAGTTCTTGTATTGGGTTGGTGCATAATTATCAGGCTTTTTTAAACCCTATTTATTATGAAAAAAAGAAATAACAATTAAACCATAACATTTTTAAATAAGTATGATTGACGCACATTTTTATAACCTAAAGAAAAAATATTTTTATTTAAAAAAAAAAAAAAAAAAAAAAAAAAGAGAAAGTAAACAGCAATTTTTATTAACAAATAACTCGCTTACAAAAAGGCCTGATAATTATGCACCAACACAATATTATTTCAAAGTATTGTTCTCATCTTGATTCATATGCTATTATAGGCACAACATTTCAACTAAGTACTCTCTGGTCATCATTAGATGTCGATTGCTTGACTGATATGGGGTAGCTGATTATTGTAATATTTTGTGTCCCTGTGATGTCAATTATTGTTTGTTCCTCTGTTGAATTGGTGCTTCACTATCTGATGGAAGGATTGAATTCCTGACCACTAGATGTGAATAACACGCGTATAACCAACTCCTATACCCATTACGCTATTGTCCTGAAAGTGACATAGTGGATATAGTAGAGCTTTCTATATTCAATGTCAGATGATTACTTTATTGTTCAAAATAATACAAGAATATGGACAATTACTCATCTTGGAAATGAAGTACTAAATTATAGTGCACACTGTTTGAAAACTGGATGTCTATTCAAACAAGTATTCACTAAAAATAACATTTGTATTTGTATGTGTACACACACACACACACACACACACACACACTTTGTGATGTCAACAAACACTCATTGCCACTTTTGTAATGTCAATGAATACTTGTCACTTTCGTAATGCTCGTTGTAGTAGAGACTTTATAATTGCAGATACAACACTGAACAATACTGGTGACAGACGGCCTCGAATAAAACTCATACTAATAGTACTTGCTCGATAAGTAACCACCAAATACTAATCTGTATAGTGATCACTCAGATGCCATACTAATTCCCATATATATTTCCTTTACCATCACATGGCCTACTTATTCAAAATGGGATTGCCTGTGTTTAGTCTCTGGTGATCTGTGTTCAAACTCCAGTGTTGGCAGTTGTCGGGACCGGAGAATAAGTCTGTTATATCTGGGTTTGGTCTATTATATATATATACATTGACACAGGCTCTAATTTGGGACCAGATAGAATCTCTCTTATATACGGGTTTCACTGTATAACAATATGAGAAAGAGAGAAAAAATATCTTGCAATTCAAAGATGACCCCTATGCTGATTCTCAAAGAAAGGCATAGTTGGATAACGATCTGATATTAGCTCATCAGCCAATATAATGAGAATGTGTACAGTAAATGAACTATCAGGAATTTACACTATAATTTATTTGAAAACATTAAGAAAGAGTAGAAATTAGTGATTAATACAATTAAAATAAAAAGCAACATGTTACTTTATATAGAAATTTGTATTATGAATTTCTATGGAGTTTAATATTAATAAATTGAAGTACCAAAAACAAAACAAAAAAACAAAAAAATACCAATATTAGATTGGTTCATTTTCACCCACTTGTAGAAATGGGCTTAGCCTGATGACATATGTATACTTTGGTAAAGAGGTAGTGTAACTGTAGCAGAGAAAAAGGTTGATATCTCTGCCCATGATAAATTGCACAGCTTATAGGACTGTATAAATTCAGTCATACCATATATACTTTTGTATAAGCCAATTTCATGTATAGTGTAAACCCTGAAATCTTTTTTGCATGAATTTAAAAATTTTTTTTTTTCTTTTTTTTAATAAAGTTGCCATTTCTAATTAGACTGGCAACCAACACTCAAGAGGTTCTATCTGCTGTGTCGGGCCTGAACAGAATTTAATATTTGATTGCAGAATGATTGTTGTATCCAGAAAGATAGTACACTCTAATGTAGCTCCTGTTCTAGGTTTATCTCTGGCAAAAATAGTATTTCCTGGGGATATATAATATCTAGACATATCAGTGGTAGACACACAGGTGATGCAAGGGCAACAACTGCCCCAATAAAGAAAAATATTGCATTAAATCACATCCCAGTTCACTGCTGGTGCCACTCAATCCATCAGCCTGTACACTCTAATTTTCAAGCAGGTAATGGATATTTTAATCCAGCACATTATTTCTTATTACTATAGTGAATTACTAAGCATAGCTTAGATGTGGCATAAGGCTGTGACAATATGGCCCACCCAGTGAGGTTCAAACTTGCTATTTAGTCATAATTAATTTAGCGCAACAAACTTGCTAGCCATTACGCCAGGTTGAAGTGCCCATATTTTTTATTACTATAAATGTTATGTTTAGAGGATACATATATTTGTGTAGACATCACTGTCTTGTTTTTGTCTTTTGTTTTTAATTAAACATTGAAATTAATGCTTAACAGTGTAGAGATTGAAAGTACTTAAGAAAATGTACCTCTTGACAAGAGTCAAACCTGTATTCTCTTTAACCAGCGCAACCATCTTCAAGCCAGGTATTATTTACTACTAAGTGGTGAAGCCATTACCACAAAGCATAATGTCAGATTAAAAAAATGAATTAATTGCTTAAATTTCATACCTGAAATATAAACAAAGTTGGCAGGTATAGACATCAAAAGATCCCAGTGCAGTACATGCATTTGAGCATTGGATGCGTGTTGTGGTGTCATGGATAATGGCTTGGAATGAGAAATTGGAGAGCCGAGATCAAATTCCAGTCGAGTGAGTTCTTTACGTTCACTTACACACAAATAAACTTGGGCAAGATATGAATCCATCTCTTCTCCCCTACAGCTATGGGTTGAATAGCAGGACAGACTGGATCCTATAGCTTTGATTGGTGACCAGTCTACCACAGAAAGAAACAACAACCTACTGTGGGGAAAAATCTGATTCATCAGTCATGAATCAAGAGACCTGGTCATCCAAGTGTGTATCACATATAGCACTTAAGTGACTGAACTGAACCTTGAGTATGTATGAAACATGTAGCAAAGAAATTGTATCCAATAAGCACAATTTGGCTATGTACAACTCCCAGAAGTTTTCTAGATATGTAGATCAATGTAATGATACCAGTACCTAACAAAATACATAACATGTTCCCTAAATGCTTTCATTTAGTTGAATGAAGTAGCTAAGAATTATGAAGTAATCAGTTTTTAACACCAAAATTATTTAATTCTTTCTTTAGAGTGTATGAGTTTTCCATTTCATATCATTTATTCAAATCTGTCTTCAAATGTACATGCCAGTGAGCTTACAACTGATTTTGGAAAAGAAAAAAATTTTTGTCCTTTGATGTTAGGAAAGAACAAGCAATCCAAGTTTGTCTCGGCCTCTCAAGCATAAGCACACATGGTGCTGAAGCTATCAAACCAGTACAGTTCTCAAAATCTGATATGCTTGAAAATGGCTTCTTGGTTGGGTTGAGAACTTTTAAGCACCCACCCATTTTCTTCTCTCTCTCTCGTGTGTGTAATATAAAAATCAGATGTATGATAAATCAACAAATTCCAGCAGATTTTAGAAAGTGCTCAATATCTAGTCTGTAGAGCAATATTCATGTACACACACACACACACACACACACACACACACACACACACACACACATGTGTGTGTGTATGTATGCTTATGTGTATATATGCATGTAAGGAATAGACTCTTGTATTAGATAGCAATGTTTTTCACATTAAGATGGCATTTCAAAATTAAGTTACATTTTGTGAACTTTAACATTAGTAGAAAATAAATGTCAGTATTATGAGATTATTTATATAAAGATCTTGATGGATTTTCCAACTTTCAAAACCTTACAAGAAAAATAAATTAATGTAAAATTGAAAAATCTAACCTTTTTTTTTTTTTTTTTTTTTCTTTTTTGTCAGATCTCTATATTTTAAAATTAGCAAATTGACAAAACAAGGATTTTATTTATCTATTCATTTTCTGTCTTTCTTTTTTTATGGTAAAATTTTATTATAACATTATTTAACTAAAATAAAGGAAAACATTATTTGATGGCATATAAAAGTTTTTTATATATAAAGTTGAAGTATCTATTAGGTTAATGTTTACAATAATAATGATGATAAAAAAATAAATAAATAATAAAAAAACACCACCACCACCAATGCAGTTGTAGGTCATAATTATTGTGAGTTATTGTGCCAATGACCACAGAGTATGTGCTACAGCAGGTCTACAAATGGTTTTGAATAAAGTCCTTCTCCTCAACTAACCATGGCTAGAGAGACACATCTGCTCTGCTATTTAAACCATACATGGGGAGAAGAGATGGATTCAGACCTTTCCCAAGGTCAAAGTCAATATAACAAACTCTGCTCACAGGTATCTTGTTTTGAGCCATTAACAATTACAACACCTGCTTATACTAATTAAATGAAAATGGAGGAGGCTTTCTTATTGTTGTTTAAATGCAGTAAATCTTTTTTCCTGTTTATATAATATGCTACCTGTATTTGTATATAACTTTTTTTTCTTTTTTATAGTTTTTACTGTAATAAGACAAATGGTAATATATGAGGGAAGAATGAAAAGTTCTCAGCCTGACAAAGCTCTTCCAAACAAATTTAAAATGTTGTGGTTATTTGATTACATTTTTGAAAGTGTGAAGGCTCAAGAACTTCACAGCTCTACCTCCTAAAATAACTTGATCTTTGATTCGAGCATCCAGAAAAGTGACATATCCCCCAAAACAGTATTCTTCAGCTTGAGCGAAATATAAAATTAACTGGTGAATACTAAATTAAGTAGAATGTACAGATACAATACTGATCCTAGGCTGTACCAGTGAGCAGCACTTTCATCTGAGGCAGTGTACACAGATACTACACTAATTCGAGACAAAAGTGCTGATCTACTCATAAATAATCCTTACCATTTTTCTAGGTATTGTCTATAATTTTGAAACTTAACAAAAATATGCTGCCATTTTTTTTTCTTTGCAGCATTAGTAAACTTGTATAAAGAAAATTAAAAAAGAAAAAATATAATTCCACAAATATATTTGATTTGTTTACTATGGCCCACCAACCTTTTGCAGGTTATTTAAAGCCAGAAAAATCAAACTAGTATGTGTGTGTGTGTGTGTATATATATAATATATGTATGTATGTATGTATGTGTGTGTGTGTGTATATATATATATATAATGTCTTACTAATTCCTCCATAGCTGGAGGGAAGAACTGGTGTACTGTATTTTATAGACTATAATCCATGATTTTTTTTTTTTTTTTTTTTTTTTTTTTTCCTCAAAATATGTAAGGTGTAGGTTATATATGGATTGTCTTCGAACCTTGAGTGGCCAGGGTTAGGGGGATGTAGCTTCACAAAAACTGGTTGCTAGGGTTGAACCAGCTATGTCCAGATAGTTGAATTTACAGGAGTGCGGGTTGTATACAGGTGCAGACTATTGTGCGGAAAATATGGTATTTATACCTTTCCCAAGGGTAATTGCACAGAAGTGAATATAATGAACCCATCTGGAATTGGAACTCTGCTTTCTGATTAATAATTCTGGGCCATTACCTATTACACCACATACCCATCCAAGCTTACAGCACCCTGTATTCCTAAGCAGTCACACATTTAGTTACTGACCAGGCTCAATGCTGCTTAACTCTAGTGATTGTAGGGGGGGGGGCTGGTGTTTCTACATGATAGGGCCTTAAGCCAACACAAATATAAAAGGGTAATGAAAATGACATTCTAATTTATATAAAATTATTTGCCATTATATTTGAGGCTGATATATTCTTTCATCAAAGATGCTGAAGTTCTCAACTTTAATCCAGAATAAAATATTCTCTCCATTTCTGATCTGATCATTTTTAGTCATGCTAATGATAGGTTGAGAAAAAAAAAAAGATTTATAAGTGTTTTCCATTTTCGGCATTTGGTCTAAAATAAGAAGAAATGCTTATAAATCTGAATGATTTTATAAGCATAAAGATTAATTTGTGCATTCTATTGATTCTGTAATCTTTCTCTTTTTTTTCTCTTTTTTTTTTCTTTTTTTTTTTTTTTTTATGTATGTTGCATATCAATGAACTAACATGTTATCACTAACACTTTATATAAGAGGTCGACCCTTAGATCACTTTGTAGTCCTGGATCATTAACATCACTTGACCTCTACAGATCAGTTTTTATTCTTGTCGAGAACTTGAACATTCTATGACTCAGACATACTCTAAGACGAAGTTGGAGGGGGGGCGCAAAAACAGAAAATAGTAGGTTCTTTAATGCCTAAACATTATCTATGTTCACTCCCCCTCACAACATATGTTAAGCTATTTTACATTCTTTTCTTTTACACTTAGCTCATCCAACAACAAGTCTTAATCTGCTAGGAATGCTTTAATGACAGTTGTGGAAAGAGTAAAACTGGATGGGATGGTATGAAGAGTAGGAGACATTCTAAATGTATGCATGCCTTCCCACCCACCCCTGCTGTAGAAACTTCACTAGATGGAATTGGTAGTGCTTCTGCTGGCGTATTTTTAACCTTTTAATATTCAGAAATATTATCTAATTCTTGTAATACAATGAGGAACTACTGGTACTTGTGGAAAAATCATTTAAGTTTGAAAAAATTTTCCTACCGAAGTATTTCATAAAAATGTTTAACATGTACACATTTCCTATTGTTCCCTATGAAACATTGGGCTCCTTTTAATACTGCATCAAAGGGCGTGGGGATTGGATTCACAAGCAGTCCTGCATATACCAGGTGTAACAACATAATTGTCCATCCCACAAAATATTTAATATTTAAAAAAACCATTAAACTGAGTTACTTTTTTCCCAGGTTTTCACATAAGACATTTAGGCATCTTTTGTGAGAATCACTGAAAAACCCTTTGAGTTATTCAGCTAGAAAGAGAACAAACTAAAATTATTTTGTGTCAGCTCAACTGTCTTAAGTGAGCAATGGTGAGAGGAAAAAATCATTAGACCATCAGTAATGGTATCAACATTCATACTCTGGCTTCCATTTTCAAAGTTCATTGAAGAACCATCAAGAGAATGGAGAATAAGTTTTTAAAAAAAAGAGGGAACAGTAGAGAGGAAAACTGGATCAGGAGGTGACAACAGGAAAAGGAATCATCATTTCAACTTAGAGCTAAAGTGGTCAATTAGAAAAGATCCAACTTAATCCATAATACGTTTGGCACATGAGAAAGGAATTTCACATAAGAGTCCAAAGAGCAGTGAAAAGTCTTGAAAATGAAATCGTACATGGTGCCTGTGTGGCGCCTTGTTGCTAAAGGACAGTAAGTTAGGTTAGAAAGGATGGAGATCATTTTGAATAAGTTGGAAAATGATCCTGGAATAAAATATATATATATATATATATATATATATATATATATATATATATATATATATATCAATTTCTTGTTCGTGTATTGCTTAATATATTGTGTAATTGTCATCTTCGAAAATGGCGTATGTAAGCCAAAAGCTTAGATTGGATTAAAAAATATGTATCAATATTGTGATTTTCTTTCATTGTTTAATGATAATGTTATTAAGCTTATCAGACGATATGAAAAGAACTTACATAAAATATATAGACAACACTTATCTATATTATTTAATGAAACATGTATGAAAAAAAATATATATATATATATATATATATATATATATATATATATATAATGTTGACATTAAACAGCTCTGCATGTTAACGTTTCATAATATAAATAAGGGAAACCACTTGAGGGTTTACAGCAACGACTAAAATGGATAGCACATATAAATCAGAGAAAATAATGGCATAATCAATATGTTGATATTCCACACCACTTCAAATAAAAGGTTAGGAAGGAAATCTCCGTCACTACTGGAAAGTGCAATAACAGTTACTGGGCTTAAGAAATTTTATTTTTCCTAAAAAATTTATTTGAAGAGAAAGATTTTTAAAAATTTCATCTGAAAGTATCCTTGATTGCTTGCTCAATGAATATTGAATGTTTCCTCATAAGGAAACTGCTAATATCACCATTACCTTTTTCTTCTTTTTTCTTTTTTCTTCTTTTTTTTTGTAAGTCTTTTAATCATTTTTATTTTGTTTTAAATAAGACTGCTACAAATGACATTATTTGATATGCAAATGGAAACTAGGTTTTATTATATGAAGTTTAGTCTAACAGAAAGCCTTAATATTGAGCTACCCAGTAAAGCTCAGTCATTATCAAATGTTTTGCAGGCTAACCTTCTAACAACCACTTCAAAGCAGGTATAATTTAAAAATGAACCTGTTTTGATCATAAGCACATCAACCAAGGAATCCAAAACCAGTTGAAATATAGTATAGATTATTCTCAAATTTTTGTTTTATTTTACATTCCTCAAAAATTTATAAAAGATTGAGCTCTCTTTCGTTAATTTACATGGCCAATCTCTTAACCACTAGGTGTTCTTTGAATGGAACATTAGTGTTTATAAATAATGATCATATTAGTTCCAGCTGTTACTTTACATAAAGAACTAGCTTTCATTCAGGTTTGATACTATGGAATGTATTCATTCATTTTCTTGCCTATGGCTTGATACTAAAATCCAGGAATGTCTTTGTATTGTCAGGCATACAAAACAAATGCCGGCTACTATCAAATGATATAGCACAAAAATGGTACTCTTAGTACAATTATGCAATCCTATGCCATTCACTAGCAAAGAGATTTTTTTTTTAATCCCAAAGAATTTTTTTTTTTTTTTTTTTTATTTCTTGTTAGAATATATAATGTTGAACTTACTGAGTAGTATATTACGCAGAATTGTTTGAACTGCTAGCTAGCAATGACATATTTGGGAAGGATGTTAGAATAATCCAAAACCTATACTGGTAGCAAACCACCTGCATATGGATAGAAAATTGAATTCAGTAAATATACAAAAATAGAAAGGAGTGAAAGACAAGGATATGTCTTCTCGCCAGACTTATTCAACCAATACAGTGAGACGATTCTGAGAGAATTAGAAGTACTACCAGGATTCATTGTTGGCAGCCACAATCTTAATCACATAAAATATGCAGATGACATAGTGTTGATAGCAGATATGGAACGGAAACTACAGGAACTCCTACAGAAGGTAGTGACAGAAAGTGTAAACATAAATTGCAAGAAGATAGAATGCATGGTTGTTAATTTAAGGAATATCCCAACATGCAAATTAAAAATTGGATATACCACAATTAAACAAATACAGTAATTTAAATGCCTGGGAAGTGTCTTAGAGGACAGAAAGTGTAACACTGAAATCCAAAGGTGTGTTGGGATAGTGAAAAATGCCTTCCAAAAGCTAAGCAAAGTATTAAGAGACAGGAAAACATCATTAAAAAAAAAGAAGAGTATTGAATTTTTATTTAATATCAATAATCCTATTTGGCAGCAAATGCTGGACAATATCCTCATTGATGAAGAAACTTGAGAGTTGATAGAAATGTAGTTCTACAGAAGGATGCTAAGAAGACCATGGACCAAACCTGTGAGCACTGACAAGTTATAGAGAAAATGTAAACAAAAAGGATGCTTATACTTAACATCAGAAAGATAGTTGAAATTTCTAGGACACAAGAAAAGAGGGCTTGGAAAATTTGATACTCACAGAACAAATTGAAATCTAGTGGGACAAAGGAAAAGAATGCATAACCTACCTAAGTTTGTTTAAATTGTTGGCAGAACAGTGTTTAGGAGAGATAGCGAAAAAACAAAAATTTACTAAGAGCTACAAAGGACAAGAAATTGTGGAGAGCCATAAATACCAATGGTATGAAGGGACATGGCATATATAAATAAATAAAAAAAAAAAAAAAAAAAAAAAAAAGTAAGACTTTAGTGGATATTGTGTGATTATATTTAAAGAAATTTATATAACTCTAGTCAATTAATTAAATTTTTGTTTGCTTTTCGCTTTATTTACTTTATTGAACATTTAAAGTGAAACTTTTAGCCAAGCAAGCAGTTAACCAATTTGAAATGTCGAGAACTTTTTAAATTAATTTGTTTATGCCTAAAGGGACTTTTATGTATTTTGGGTTGGAAGTGTGTGGGGGGGGGGATGCAAGTACAAAGATGTGCAAGGGCAATGTATAAGAAACATTAAGGCAATGAAAATATTTACTGTTAAAGTCAAATGCGAGTGTTTTATTGCTAACTTGACCTTGCCATGCTTGATTACATTTGGATTGTTACCAATATAAAAGAGGCAACACATTAACAGGCTTGTGCTAGAGATGCATGTGTATGGCTCCAGTATTCCCACATAATAATAGAAAATAGTAATGATGCTTAACCCCCAACTCGACTCCTGCCAGGGAGACTTTTGAATCACTGCTGTTGTTTTTACAGAATTAGTTACATGAATTTATTCTTTAAATTTGTGCATGTACCACTTGTCCGTACATTGAATATTCTTACCACATTTGGTCTAGTGATTCTGCTATATATTGACAAAATCCAAAGAATCTGCAATGTTATCAGTCCTGACCAGGCATCTAGGCGTAAATTACTTTTCCATAATGTAGCTTCTCTTTTGCCTTTTCTGTAAGTATTTTCGTAGCAATTCTTGTGACCTTGTGATTTAGTACCCTGATTTCATGAATTTAAATGTAGTATTAGATTGGCGGCTAGGCCTTGGCATTTTACTGTTTAAGTTTCTATACATAACCTAAGTACTTTTCTAATAGTCTCATCTCTTACACTCCTCACCTATGGAACTCTCTCTCGCTTTCTTGCTTATCTCAGATCTTCAAAAATTTAAATGCAACATCAATCATTATTTTCTGTCTCCAGTCCTGTTTCTCTCTCACTCTCTCTCTTTCTCTTGTCTTCTCTGCTCAATAACTTTTCCTCAGTTTCCTTCACTCTCAGTCACTTCTTGAACCATAGTGGCTTTATCACATTTTTCTTTCAGAAAAGGAAAAAATAAGCTAAAATTGTTTGTTTTTTTTTTTTTGTTTTTTTTTTTTCCCAAAACGTTGCGTTGATATCTTTCAATAACCTTGTGTTCTTTGAGTAGTGGAAGCAGAAAGATGTCTGTTGTTTCAATCATCTCTAATGCTAATAATACAGTGTGCGGCAGAAATACCTCCCTCATATACATCCCACATAATAGCAAGACAAAGGTATATGTGGGAGGTAATTCTGACGCACCCTATTAATCTTTTCTTTATAAGGAAACATTTTTTTAAAAACAATTTTTCAGGAAAATAAATTTCTCAAACTCAATAGCTGATGTTGCTCTTTCCAATATTGGCTTACTGCTATATATCAAAACACTAGTACTTGTATGATCACCAAAGTTAAGCAACATTTGGTCAGTACCTAGATGTTTAACTGCTTGGGAAGGTGCTGTAAGGTTAGATATGTCGGTGGTGTAATGGATAATGGCTTGGAATTGGAGCTCAGTTCCAATTCCAATCAGGTTTGTGATATTCATGTATGTTAAAATACTCTTGGAAAAGTATGAATCCACCTCTTCTCCCCCAATTTTGGGTTAATTAGTAGGAATTGTACCAGTAAATTATCTTGAAAAAAATTATTACAATCTAAAAATATTTTCTGGCTTTAAATAACCTGCAAAAGATTGAACTGATAAGCCATAAAAAAGTCCATCAGTTTTTCCAATATTTCCTAATATTTTATTTGAAGTTGTGTGAAATGTTAACATCTTAATTATATCATTTTCTCTTCGAGCTACAGGTGCTATCCATTTTAGTTGTTGCTGCTGTTGGTAATCCTCAAGTGATGTAGTTTGTTATTTGGTGCAGTTCTTTGTGATTCTGTATTGTCAGTCCACAAGTTCAAAGGATGATCTTTGCCAAGACTCTTTCACTCACTCAAAGCCATTTTTAACCGTTGATCTTAGAAAGTGGTTGTATACAGCTGACAGTTTAGATATTTCTGAATGGGTTTGGTGCTCTGCATGACATTTATATGGAATAATATACTTAAAATCCTCTTATCATGGTATATTCACTGATTCTACTCGGTAATGTGAAGCACTCAATTTGAGATCTTGAAAAAAGTGTCCAAGTTGAACAGATGTATTAGTGTTATATATATATATATATATATATATATATATATAACACTAATACAATCTTCAATATTGAGCAATCTTCTTTTAAACTATATGATTAATATGTTCAACTTGGACACTTTTTTTCAAAATCTCAAATTCCTTTCCCCCATATCATTTCCGTTGATTAAATAGGTCAATGTCTGATCCTTACCCCCCCCCTCCCTCCTCAATATTAAGTATTATAATAAAAAGAAATATAGAAATAAATTTTAAAACTCTCCCTTCCCTCTCTAAACTTGACCATGTCTCTCACACCATTCCTCACTACCTTCTATGTCAACTTATATAAGCTTAATACTGCCTGTCAAAAGTGTAAATTTTAATTTCATTTTTTGTTTCACCTTTTGAAAGTGATGTCTGAAGATCCAGGGAAAAATAAGTCTCTGGTGAAATAAATTATTACAATGGAGTCTTAAAGTGGTCTGTTTTTCTTTAAATTATATATATATATATATATATATATATATATATATATATATATATATATATATATATATGAGAGAGAGTGAATATTGGAATCAACACTGCATGGTAATTGTCAGTTTTAGTGCAAGCTTCAAAGGCTAACCTTATCTATAGGTCATATTGTGGCTTGAGTGATAGCAATTGACATCAATTGTTGACTATGTCCTCATACACACACTACACTAGCCTTATACAGAAACAAGGTTATCAAATTGGGCTATAAGCAATGGATGATGTTATATCTGAAAGTGCAGCATAAAACTTTGAATTTACTTTGTCATCAGTAGCCGGGTAGTATTCAAAATTGAGGCTTGCTAGGCTTTCAAGTAATTTTGTTTTGTAACTTTGGGCAGAAGTGCAAATCTGTTTTGATGGGTACTATGCTAGTTGCTAGATAAGACACTGGGATAAGTAACCATTTTTCCTTCTGTGTGGTATATACAATAAAAAGCAGTAACTCTTCATGCTGTCAATTGCTCCAGTCATTCAAGTTTTAGTTTAGTATATATAAACAACAATTTGGATTCTATTGATTTTCAGTTGTCTTAAGTTTTAGAAGAAATTTGCTCATAAGTTAACTACAGTTTGAATTAAATATGAAGTAATTTTCTGTACAAATCAGTAGAGGAGAGATCATATCAAAATTCATGATGTTATGAGTTTTAATACCATGATGGTATCTATTGAAATTTTGAAAGTGTTTTTGGTACATGTGTACTGACATACCAAACTATTTTTTTTTGTTTTTTTTTATTAAAATCAAAAAGAAAATAAATTCTGTTTTAAACAAATAAAGGTAGCATTTTCCTTGTGAGAACATGGAGGCAAAACTGGATGAAAGGAAAGATGATACCATAACAAGTACCATACTGTGGGAGGTACAATCGTATATTTTATCCAGTTTCAAGAATCGTTCTGACAACAGCCATATGTATAGCTGTGTTTGCATTGCTAGAAACAGCTAGGAAATAATGACATTTTACTCACTGTAATTGTAAAACAGTGATACACAGCCTAAATTCTTATTTTACATCTTTAATTTCTGTTAAATATTGAAAAACAGAGAATCCTTAATCTCCTTTTTAGGAGGTAAGGTCTCTGCATCAAATAAAGAAACGGTAATAAGTATTCAGAAAGACTCTGATTTATAAATAAAATTGAATTAATAACTTAAAATATTACAATATAGAAAAACACCAGCTGTCTGATTAATCTCCATAATACACTTATATTGAACATGAGAATACATCCAATTAAAGACATGGATGGTATTTCATTATAACATCATAATATTGTAATGCAGGTGCCCCAAAATACTGAATTTTCATATAAGGTGATAGTGATAATATTAATATTGGCCATTTCCTTAAAACGTTTAATTTGCCAAGCAACAAGTGCTGCTTTCCGTTAAAATTTATAAAATGTTTCACTTAAAACAATTTTTCGGGAAAATACATTTTTCCAGTCTAGTAATTGTTATCACTCTTGCCAGTATTGATGGGAGCTTCCTTCCTAACCTTTTGTTTCAAATAGTGTGGAATGTCAACATCTTGATTATGTCATTATTTTCTCTCTAGTCACATGTGCTATCCATTTTAGTTGTTGAGTCCTAATTATATAGATTTTGGTACCAAATCCACCCACCCCAGCAAATAACTGAGCTATTTAATTTTTTATTATTATTATTAAGTAAAAAGAAATCTTATTTTGATGTTTTCTTTCATAATTCTGTTTGTACAATGAAAGCACTAATCTTAAATCTTTTTTTTCTTTCTTTTTAGGTAAGTCTTGATTGTCAAAGTAAATTGGTCTGCAAAAGGTACTGCTTTTAACTTTTCAAAATTTTTAACTAAATTCTTTTTAATTTTCTTCACCTGATTACCGTATATACTTGTGTATTAGTCTACTTCATGTATAGTGCGACCCTTGAATTTGTGAAAAACCTCAAATTTTTCATATAGCTTGGGTATAATGCCCCCCCCCCCCAACTTCTGAGCAATACTAGTAGGCCTACTGTAGTCAAACATTGCAGTACTGGGCATCATCCTGGACATATTTTATATCAAATAAATGGTCTTCATTATATATATATATATATATATATATATATATATATATATATATATATAAGCAAATATGTGGATGTAGATCCAACGGTAGTTTTTCTGTTTCTGACTAGTCCTGTATATATCGTCTCTTCATTTAACTTAAATTTAATATAAATATGTCTCCATTAACCATGTCCTGAAGATGGTCTATTAGACCGAAACATCTGATGTTGACAGAAAAAAACAAAATAAAAAATAGTAAACTCGCATATTCGAATTTTGCTTTGTCTTTTCCACATTTTCACCATATATATATATATATATATATATATATATATAGCGCTATCCCAGAATGTTGAGACAAACCACTTCCTGTAAAATATCAGACTCAGATTTAGATACCATATTTTTGTTTTTGTTCATGCCTGACTGTGGTAGCTCCTTTACCCTGGGTCTGCATCTTACATAGCCTAAGTTTCTTTCCTTTTGTTACTACATGAAGTGTAAACATGAGAATGAAGATGAGCACAAATTTAAGAAAGGAAGGAAAACATTGTGAATCCTTCATTAATATAAGGTTTTAAGCAGTACACTGGGTGAATGATGTTCGGTTGTTCATGTAGCAACAGAAAAAAAGAATCTAGGTTAAGGAGTTTACCCCTTCCATTAAGGTTAGCCAATGGTACCATGAGAATATATGGCTACTAAGCAGGAAAATTTTCTGTAGGTATTTTAACCAGTCATCGAAAATGCATGATTTTTAACATCTTCAGAAAAAAAAAGAAAGAAAAATGACCTGTGTATAGTGCCACCTCTCCCCCCCACTATTTTTTGTGTAAAAAAAAAAAATATCTAGACATAAAAACTTGCACCATACTCTAGTATGTGTGTGTTTTTATATATATATATTATTTTTTGATGTGAGTTTGTGACCCTCGGTTTCACGCACTTTGTGATCAAGTTTGTCTGATGATCACAAAGGGCCTGAAACCCAGGGTCACAAACTCACATCAACGCAACTAAATGTTAGCTCTGTCACTGATATTGAGCACTTTCCAATAAGTACTGCGCGCGCGCACACACACACACACATATATATATATATATATATATATATATATATATATATATATATATGTATATATATATAGCAGTCTTTAAGTAATATTTTTTTTATGATTTGAATATTACGCTTTACAGTGAATTTTTACGTTTTAAGATTAATTTTCTTTCCTTCCTATAAGCAAATTTAGAAGAATTTAATTATTCACAAAGTTATTCTAACATCTTGTAAAATATAATTGCATGAGCTTCATCTAATCTTTAACAAATTTTAAGCATTAAACAGATTGTTTTTTTTTTTTTTTCTTTTGGATTTTTTTTCTTTCTTTTTTTTGTTAATCTAACAGAAAAGTTAAAAATATTTGGCAAACTTGAATCATACTTAAGTGTTAAGCGTTTTTCTCTTTATGCAGTTATTACTGTATATTCCCGCTTTGTCATTGTTTATTTAAATTTTCTTGCTCTATAGTTCAGGTATTTCTATAAATTTATAAATAAAAATTTTTTTTATTTTCATGGTTATTTTTTATAATATGGTAAATAACTATTTGCATTGCAATTTGTTCACATATATTTATAATCTTGTAAATATAAAATATCTAATAAATTAAGTGTTTAAAATTTTTGTTAATTGTCAAGAAGGAAAAAAAAACGTATAAATTCAGTTTCATGTTTGAACTCCTAAAAATTGCTTTTTAAAACAATGAAAATTACCGAAGGAATATATTGAATAATGAACATTACCAGAATTGAACTTTGGAATTCTTCAAGTTAACAAATGTATTTGTAATATGCTTATAAGCTGGCCCACCTGCTAATTAAAATGAGTTTTAAAAAGTTTTTTTTTTTTTAAAAAAAAGCTGATATTCAGTTAGATCAAGAAGATTTGAGTCTACTTATAAGTAACCCTCCACATTTGGTAACAGATCTACTAACCAGGGTTATCGGCCTAACTTACTTTCACTGGGCAATGTTTTACAATTGCTTACAACTTTTTTGTACCCTTGATGTGGATAGGGGGGAAAAGGATCAGCTGAGTTTAAATGGCATAGCAAGACTGGCATCATCTGTGTTGTTTATACGAGAAATGAGCAGTGGAAAATGGATAAGAGCCCAGGCTTAACAGAGTATACAGTAATAGTGGTGCCAAGAGAGGGGGGAAATGTCCTTTTGATATACTTTTTTTTTTTTTTGTTTAGATACAAATGTTAAACTTTGCCAGATATTGATGTCTGGACTTAGATAATTTTTTTTTTTTTTTTTTTTTTTTTTTCTCTCCACAAAGGTTTTCACTTTTCCCAGACTTAATGATGTTCTGGTTGTGATAGCAAGACTTGAGCAAATATAGATCAAAAATATACAATAAGCTATTGTAGAGACTGGAACTCTAATTCCACATCTTTTAATTGTAGCATTTTACTGATTATTCTGTGGACGTTAGCCAACAGACATCTGGTGGAAGCCACTTTCTTATTTCTAATCCATTTTGTTTGCTTCATGGTTGTAGAATGTAAAACATGCTGTGTGCTACAAAAAAAAAAAAAATTAACTAATATAGAAATTAATCAAGAAAGCAGAAGAGGTCCTGACTTGTGTGTATCTGGTGCAATGGGAACAGACCATTTCTCCCTTGAAGCATTTGTTGTAATCTTTTATAATTTTCTTTTGAAGATGGTAGTAAGACAATGCAGGTAGCACTGTTGCCAAGATTTCTATAGGAATTTTACCGATTTGCATGGAAACAGTTATACTTGATTGTCGGCCAATCCCAGCCGATTTTGGTTGGGACCAATCAGACTTCAGGCTGTTTTTTTTTTTTTTGTTTTTTTCTAGTAACAAGCCACCTTCTCCCAGCTCTGCTGTCAGTCTAAAGGGCAGAAGCTTGTTTGCAGATATCGTCCTGTGGCAATGTTTTCTCTTGTTCTTTGCATTCAAATAATAAAAATTAAGAAAATGTAAAGGAACGGAAAAACTAGCCAAAATTGGTTTATGGGAAGTTGTCATAAATTTGCCTTTTTCACAATCCAAATTGATGCCAGTGTGATTAACAAAAGGCCAATATCAATTTCCTTCATGAGCAAAATGTATTTGTTATGAATAGTCCCATGATTTCTATTTCAATTTCTTTATTGCTTTATTTCCCTCTCAAATTTTGAAGCTCCCTCCATTTTGAGTAAAAACATTATTAAAAATGTTTTTCAGGTAATTTCTCTGCAACATTTGTATTTTTAAACTTCGTTTTCTTTTGTATTTTTCCATGCTGTTTTTTTTTTTTTTTCATTCATTAAATCAATTTTGTTAAAGACCTAGACATAATTAAAAAAAAAAAAAAAAAAAAAAATGTATTCTGATTTGTCAAATCAAACGTCAAGTTTTTTTTTTTCCACCCCCAAACTGTTTACTCAAAAGGATTGGCTTTTTGAAGGTTAAATACAATTTCACCTTCAATGAATAGTTTTATTTTGTCACTTTCAGGTAAACACTTCAGAAATTTATAATTATCTGTGCAGAATACTTGAGTTGCTGAAAAGTTCTAGGCTTGTCACAATTCTCAATCTGACAAAAATCCCTTTTCAATATGTCCTCAGGATTTATGATTATATGCATAATACTTTTTGCAAAATTTTATATATTATTTATATTACTAATGCAACGACCGTGTATTTTTTTTCTATTTGCACTTTTTAAAGATGTATATTGGTATTGAAATTGTGGATGAACTGTTTAATGTTCTGTTATTTTCAACCGTTTTGTTCCTTTTTAAGGACCATGTGGGATCAGTGTGTTAGACAAAATTCTGTTGGCTACATCCTGGTATTCTTTAGAAAGCTTGACGTCTCAATCCCAATAAATATCTTCTTCAAAAATTGGAACAATAAAATAAAAAATTCAACACTGACCATGTCTGTTGAATTTAATCAAACTTGTTTGGAAAGAGTTTTTTCCTTTCTATAGTAAACCCAACTGAAAGCATCCATGACAGTTGTAGAATTGTCCTCCATCTTTATTCATGGTTACTCATAATTTCTAAATAGGTGAAGAATTTACAGAATTTTTTTAAACATCTGTATTCTTTTTATGCTTCTTTCTTCATTAAAACATTGGCGGCATAATAATGACAAATAAACAAAGTAGGTCGACCTTGTTTATCTAAATATTTCCATACAAGAATATCAGGCTGCTGTCTGCTGCTTGTCAAGGGGATTAGATTGCTTTTTACACTCAAGAAACATCACCTACTTTACTCACACTAAAAAAGAAAAGTGTTCAAGAGATTTAAATTCTTTATGTAATAATTCTAATTTTTATTTTCTTTAGAAAATAAATCAGTTCATTATCTAATGGCTGGTCACTTGTATCCAAGTATGCCTGTCTATTAGGATGGCTAGCTAGCCAATCCCTGTTGCAGGCGCCTGCTCAGGCATATTTGTGTTCAATGCCCACAGAGTCCAGTGGTTTATACTGCTACCATGCTTAATGGACCTTAATTACAGTTTCTGGGAGAGAGCACATTATCTTGCATTGAGTATACTGGCATGAACAAAGCCAGTATGCTGAAACCCTTAGTCATGACTTGTGACTTTGCGCTAGCACAACCATCAATGGCTTCCAAATAGTTCCTGACAATTTGACCATGGTGAGATTCTAACCCAGGTGTCTGTCTCTATCTCTCTCTCATATTTATATATATATATATATATTGTATATATACCAGCGGAGGGTTGTTTGGGGACCTTGTGGCACGTAGTGCACCAAGTCTCTGTATTTGGCCCTTCAAAAAGTATGGATGGTTCAGCACCTTCACCACTATAATCAAATCACAGGTGCTGGTGTGTGGCTGTCAGTTCATTGGAACTGAGCTGCTTGACACTCATGCATCAAATACGACAGGAGAGTCGTGTGTGTGTATATATATATATCACACATTGAGTGCTGGTTTTGTTTCAGCCATGATTGCATTGTGCATGAAACTCAGTTGTGCTACCAATGAGGAAAAAGAAAATATATATATATATATGAGACCTGGTGCACTACGTGCCACAAGGTCCCCAAACAACCTTCCGCAGGTATATATATATATATATATCACATGTATTTTCCCCCACTCTCGGTGATTAGTTACTTCTCTGCACAAGTTTACAGGTAAATAATAAACTAGTTCAAGTACATATTTATGCTAGGTAAGAAATAGAAAAAAAAAACTTGAACTGTAGTTGATTATGATAATAGTTAAACAATTCTTTAGTACTGATGGTGAGTTGGTAAGCTGCTGGGTTTAGACACATTTTAATTTTATTCAATTCTTTAAATGAATGCCATGTCAATGTAGACAATCATTGCTCTCTTCAGATTCCTTTTCTTTTATTATCTGTGAAATACCAGTATTTCTACCAGTGAGGAAAAAGTATATATATATATATATATATATATATATATATATATATATATATATATATATATATATATATATATATATATATATATATATATATATATATATATATATATAGAGAGAGAGAGAGAGAGATAGTGAAGCACTTTTCTGCTGCCTTCTCTACTTTTAAATTCAGAGTTGTCCTAGACTGGCTGCCACTCATATTTTGCTATATAACCCATGGCTGGATTAATGCCTTTCCCAAGGGCATTAGTGTAAAAGTGAACATAATTTGTTATTTTTTATGAGGGCACAATGGCAATAACATTGTGATAACAACAAAGATGATGACAATAGTCCATTTGTAAACGGTGTAAATAACTCCTCATCCCAGAAATTCAGAAAAGAGATAAGATTCTGCTGGGATTTGAACTTACTGATCCCACTTTAAAGAGCAGTACCAGAGATAAGTCAAATTGAGACATAACATACCATGATAAAAAAATATATATAAATGATTAATCAACAAAAAAAAGTTAGCAGGACACCTTGCAAAAAGAAAGTATAACAGATGGTGCAAAATGTTGCTTGATTAGTGTTTGATAGCAAATGCAATAGAACCGGAGAGATGAGATTGAGGGGTTTACTGGCAATTTTTTTTTTTTTAATTTAAGTAATTATTGCGTGAGAAAGCAGTCTACCAACAAAGTTACATTTGGTTACAAATATATGTAAACACATTCAGTCTGATCAAGGCATACCAACCGCATGCATCACAACCGAATGTATGGTGACATGTTTTTTTAAAGAGTGCATAACCTTGTAGCTTGGGCCTAGTTAGACTAGTGTTAATTAACACTATTTGCGCAAATAATTGAGTGTTACCAAATCACCGTAGCTGCATTATACTCCAAACTTTCAAAAAAAAATCAGCACCTAACCATGATGTTTCTTTATTATTGCTAGTCAAATTTTAATCAGAAACTTGCTTGAACTGAATTTAATTTCTGTTTTGGGGAATTGTAATAATCAATGTACTATTCTAACATGACAGTTAAAAATAAATTTGGAGTACTCTTAGAAAGCTTAGTTCTTACACTGCAGTGTATACAGTTGATCAAAAGGAAAACTTTGTTCTTCGTAACAATGCAAGGCCACATACAACAAGAATAACGCAGGAAAATTCTGAGCTCACTCGGTTCTAACCCACCCACGTGACCTTGCACCAACCGATTATTATATTTTTCCAATCACTGCAAAACACTTTCTCTAATGAGAACCAGATTCATTAGTTAGAACCTGTGGAATTTTACTTGAAAGGTTTCAAAAGAGCTGCCTGATAAGTGGCAACAAGTCATTGCAAATAATGGTGTATATATAAATGAATAAAATATGATTATTCTTTGAAGAATAAAGTTGATAAACCAAAATGGAAATTATGACTCTACCTAATATCGACAAAGCTTTTAAAATCTATTGGGATTCTGCCAATATATACGAGTCCAATGTTGTCTCTTCTCATGACATAAAGAAAACCTTGTAGCTTTGCTTGATGCATTTGTGCTGGCTAACAGTATTTTCTGGTGTGCAGCTTGGCATAAAATCTTTTTCATAAAGATATGTTCAGCTGACATTTTGATGATAGCTTTCTGTTCATCTGACTCAGTGTTTCATCAGCCGTTCAGTAGTCATATTGGAAATAGAACTTGGATGCAGATAAAGATGGTTGGAGTCTGGAGACCTGTATATCTTCATTTACTATTGTTTATGGTATTTTATTGACAAGACTATGTAGGAGAAAATTATGGGTCAATGGACACGACTATCTGCCACTTCCATTTTGCTAAAGCTTTTGTAAATTTATGTTCCAGAGCAGCAGAATCTCCTGTAAAGTTAAACCAAATAATATATTTATAGTTCTTGTATTTACATTATAAACTGAGACATGAATAATTCTCATAAAGTGGACACTACGGTCAACTCCAAGCAGCAACAGTCTTACATACTTCAATGCAATCATCAGGCCACTTTTATATTTACATATGCCCTATCTCTGATATTGAGCACATTTACCCTAAATAAGGGCCAAACATCAGAAATCGCTATATGTTGTTATCAATGTTAATCCGATCTGCCAGTGTTGGCAATCATAAACTATGGATCGTCTAGTTTACCCCAATCCATGCACAGTTAATGCCCTTAAAACCTCGGGCAGGGTTCTGTGTGTGCATGCATGCAACATTGGATGGGTGTGGTGTAGCGACTCAATTAGAAGACCCATTATAGCATAGCTGAAAACTATATTTTTATCATGTATACAGGGGAGGCAAAAGTAGGTATACAGTAATGAAAAATTAAACTTCTGCAAAAAACGTATTGTATTGAATATTGATTATACAAGCATATCAATCTCTCAAATGGTCAAACTGTTTGTCACTGTTGTTCACATGCTCCTCTACTTGCAAAACATTTCTTATTTATTAAAAAAAAAAAATAAAAATAAATCATTTTAATGAATTGAAACAATTGAGAGAACAGATTTTCTAGGTCAAGCATCTATACTTCCTGTTAACTGGTTTTTAAAAATGTTGTCTGGGAAAATTTAAACCATTTTGTAAAATTATACCATTTGTAATTTCGATCTGATAGACAAGTATTAAAAACTTACATGCCGAAATAAATTAGGGTTTATAATTGTTTTCAATGCTGCATAAAGTTTTTCCTTGATTTATATCGTATTGCTCTGTATACTATACATTGAGCTCTCTTTATGGATCTATCTTTTTAATATTTTATATTAAAAAGACCTACTTTGATTATCCTTTCCACTTGGGGATTTGATATATATAAAATTTCTAAAGAGTTAATGGATTTATTATTAATCCAACATTTTCATTATTTCAACATAGTGAATACTTTGTATCTGAAACAGGTGCCCCATTTTTATTTTGTAAACAGTGTATTTGTCTCTAACATTTGAAGTAATAAAAAATATCGGATTAAAAATAAATCCATTAACACTTTAGAAATTGTTTTGTTTCAAATACAATGCTTTTGAGAAAATAATACGAGAGGATGTGCTTTCCTTTAAAAGGAAAAATAGAAGCTCGTTTGCTGTGGTTTGTTTTCTCTTTTCTTTTCTCTTTTCTTTTTTCTTTTTTTTTTTTCTCTTTTTTTTTTTTTTTTTTTTTTTTTTTTTCTTTTATTTATATGGGCGAGCAGTCAAGAATGCTGGATCAAATGGTAGTTTTGCCCCTACAAAGGAGGATACACGTTTGATCATCTCTGCCGAGTAAACACATTTTTCTTTTACCAAGATTTCTCTAATTCTCGGGCTAATAAGCATAATACACACTGTTTAATAAATAGAAATGGGACATCTATTCCAGATACCAAGTATCCAATATAATAACTTTGAAATTAAAAATATGAGAGAGAGAGCGAGCGAGAGACTGACCGACCATTTTAATTTTTTTTTTTTTTTAGTTGAACAAAATGGGTAATTTGTTTTTCATTTAAAAAAAAAAAAAAAATTTCATTGGTTGGGCAGGGGCATAAAAAACGCACGCACACACACACACAATCATTTCATTGTAGATTGAATTGGCAGTTACCCACCATATTGTGGTTTCTGGGATTCAAGAGCAAAATTGCTATTTGTACAAGCATGTATCTCTCTGCATGTGTGACTTTCTCTTTCTCTCTCTCCTTGTAATGCTCTTACAGGAATATCTGAAATTGGAAGAATTTCTGTGCCAGACAAATATATTTTTGTTGCTCCGTAATTATCAAAAGAATTAATGTAATTAGACATAATTCATTCTCGTGCAAATATTGCACCTTGAAATTTCAAATTAAATATTCATCCAAATTTCCTTCCACAGGAAATTTAGATTTCTGATCATTATTAGCCAGATCATGAAATGTTTTTAGAAACAGCTATTTAGCTGTAAATTTATTGACAAGATAAATCATAAACATAGATCTGGAACAATTAAACACTAACAATATTAATTTAAATACCGCCAAAAACAATCATGAAATATACAGAACATTTTTTTGTATTGTTATTTGGTCCGTTTTTAACTGAAAAAATAACGGAAATTTAATATATTTAATCATAAGAATAATGTATAAATAAATATATTTTTGTTTACTTGTTCAATAACATTCCTTGTAATGTAAGTACCTGTGCTTAGATAATGGAATCCATGGTTGTTATGATCATCCTGGACATTTCTTTACACAATGCGAGAGTTACATCTAGCAATGCTACTGTATTGAATATGTCACTGAACCTTATCTCAAGGTCAGATGTTCAAATCAAAACAGAATTCACTTGCATGTGTTAATTTTACATCTATATGTTTGCTTCTCTATTCTTTAATACAGTGGTTGCCAACTGGTGATCCACAGAACACTAGTGGTCCATGCAAGATTTTTGATGCTTCCACAGAAAAATTGGGACATTATTTAAATTTTTATGAAGCTTCTGATTAAAAAAAAAAAAAAAAAAAAGATTAGTAACAAGATGTATTATGGATGGTATATATATATATATAAAGTGAACATAGAAGTCAACACTTTGAGGCGACAGGTGACTTCTATGTTCACTTTTATATTTACACACGCTCTATCTCTGATATTGAGCACTTTATCCCATAAATATAGCACACTTTAAGACTATATTTCTTCATATATATATATATATATATATATATATATATATATATATTTATTCAAGACTTTGTCATCTCAAAATAAACACAAGTACACAAATGTGATGTCATCCAGCTATAGTATAACTTAACATGACTTGCAAACTTCAAATTTTCAATTTGTTTTATTTGAATAATTACACTATAACTTTTAATTTCATATTAATAAAATGAAAGTTTTCAAGTTATTATATAAATGTATGTAGCTTTTTTCTTCTTTTTTTTCTTCTAAGTTCATATTAGTGTTCCGCCAAATTTAAAATTATACATTTAGTGGTCCATGAAGTTCAAAAGGTTGGTAACTGCTGCTTTAGTAGGTATGATGACTGGTGCTTTTTGATATATCATCTCTGAAATCCACTTTCTTTCCTCTTTTCCCAGTGTTCCCCACTTCTCTTTTTCACAATTTTCTCTCCTTTTCTCACCTCCCACCCATCTCTTTTCACTCCTCCCCCTCTTCTCCCCATCTTTCTTTCACTTTTTTTCCTCTCTTCCACTTTATATCCACCTCCACTTTAATATCAAAATGTTGATGCTTTTTGACTATTTCGTGTGAGTTACAAGAGTTTGTAGTCATGGGCAGTTAAATTCCCTAATCTACCCTTCCTGTTTATTTTCTGTCTCTCTGTTTTTCAGAATTGACGTTTGATTTATTTTAAGAGAACATGTATTTGAATTTCAAAGAATCATGCAGGTTGCTAAAATTATTTTTGTTCAGTCAGTATTTTTTGTTCAGTCAGTATTATTGAAATAACTTGTGTGAAATGATTAAATCGATTTATACAGGATTATAGATATAGATTTTGTTAGTTTATATACACAATTATATTTAATGTTTATCAAAAAAAAAAGAAAACTATACTTATAGAAATAACGTTTAGAGCAAACCAATTCCTGTTAGAAATGGTGTGGCAAAATCGGTCTCTCATACAACTGGCTGAACACACAACTTCAAGTGGGCTCTAAATGATGTTATCGAAGTCAGAAATGTTGAATTTTTTTGTTTTTAATGTCTAGGGAAATAATCTTTGAAGTCTAGGGTTCAAAGTGGCAACCAACTTGAGCAAAGGGTAGAAAATAAAGAAATTGGTGATTAAGTGACAACAAAACCGGAAATAGGGTATATCCAAGTGCTGGTCAATATTAGCAGTCATGCTTAGGAATGAGGAGGATTTCTGGTCTGTCTTTGGCAGGAGACGGACTTGTTTATCATGTGGTTCCTCTACTGTTCATTCACATTGCCAGCCACCATTTCAGAATGAGTAGATGGCTGTGTTGATAGGGGAAGAGCCAACATGGAAACTCTACCCACCCAGGCAAAACCCTGAATAAAACATTATAATAATGAAAAACAGAAGTTTGCGTTCTTATTCCTTGACATGGGATTTGTCTTTCATCTTGTTACCTTGTGAGCATCAGCATATCCTTACCCAACTTTCTGTGCACTGATGAAATCGAGAATTGAATTGTAACTTGGCATAATCATTGGCTAGTTGGTGGAAAGTTTGAGCAAGGATTATAATGTTTACAAGAGATTGCAAGAATTTCATGACATTTGCACTAGATTTATTCCAGTGAGATAGGCAAATCTTTTCACTCAAATTAAACCATTAGCTTTGGTTAGGTTTGTTTTAGGTATGCATCATAGTTAAACGTTATTTTGGAGTGCTTGTACTAGAATATATTTTTTATTTATGATACTAAACAGACATAACTTTTCGATTACATTACTTTTATTGTCTTAATCCCAACTTTTTACTTGGAGGTAGTCGCTAAGGTTGGGCTGAAATAATTTTTTTTTTTTTAGCATGATGCATAAAAGGCAATGTTGAAACCTTTCCTGTGGGATACTATCTTAGATAAGCTTTCAAAAACCCTCAAAATATTTTTGTACATGCCATTCATTGCATTTTTTCCCATCATTTCATCATTGGTCATTAACTGATTTGGAAAAAAGAAAAAAGGTTATTTTAGTCTGTTCAGAAAGTGTGATTTATATTAAACTTTGTTTAGCACAAGGCTAAATGGAGCCTGGAGTCAAAAGGGGGAAGATTGTATTGCACCTTTCATACAAGTGTGAAGGGACAGACTGCCTGGAAAATCTTGTATTCGAATGCTGATCTCTTGTACCAATGGGAATTAAACTATTTTAACTGAGGTAATCCAGAAAGTTAACTTAAACACTTACAAATTTATTAGGCGTGGGGATGCACTCCCTCTTTTCTCTGTCTGTCTCTCCACAGTAAATAGTCTTTAATATTGAAAAAAAAAAAAAAAAAAAAAAAAAGCTAGAAACTTTACATGTGTCTAATAATGTAATGTTAATTATTAAAAAATTCATATTCCATCCAAAAGGTAAATCTTACATTTTCTTCAGGTGATTTTTTTTTTTATTCTTAAAGATTCTCAAGCTCTGTACATAGAAGCACATATAATTTTAAATAGGTAAGGCAGTTTGAGATTTGTTTTATTTATTTATATATATATATATATATATATATATATATATATATTATATTTTATTATTAGAATTTTCAGTAATGAAACACTTTGTCCTAGTACACTGACAGCCTAAGTGAAAGGGTGGAAGAAAATTTTATGAATATTTAATAAAAGGGGTGGGCTTTGCTTAAAACAAAAAAATTGGCCTGCCCTATCTATTTCAAACTTGAAGGTATTTCTTTTAAATTTTTGTTTTTTTATGGACTAAGATTAACTTTAATAAATAAAAAAAAAATAAAAAATTACATTTACTTGCCTCAATAACCTATGTCAGACAAGAGCAGGCAAGGATTGGATGTAAAATGATGTCCGAGACAAATGATCTTATATATGAAAAAAAATACAGTATTTACGAGCATTCAGAAGCTCTATAAAATATATTGTTGGACTACTGCTTACTGCAATTCATCTTAGCTGTACTAAAAATTTCTGAGTTAGTAGTTGAACTAGTGCAGGTACCAGAAAGCATGATGCCTTTACACAAATGAATTTATCAGTCAGACTTTAAAATGACTTTTTTTTTTTCTTTTCCTGTTTTTAATCTGTAAAACACTTAACTATACTCTTCTATAGTTTGAAGTGAATGTGTTGACGTCCCTTGACAAATTTTGTCTGTGAAGTTAAATTTCTTTCTCTTCCTAGCTTCTTTTTAACATCTTCATTGCCAACCCATTTTTTCATTGGTGTATGTAGTAGATCAAAGCTATAATGGGACTGCTTCTGAGACTATTGGTATCAATCACTGTGGTATGGTAATATTAGCTTTCTTTATACAGAAACATTCAGCATTCATTGACTGGACTGTGCTGCTTTCAGCTGAAATTTATAAAATCTTTCTCTTAAAACAAATTTTCAGGAAAATAGATTTTTTGCCACTGTTATCATGCTTTCCAGTATTGATAGGGGGTTTCCTTCCTAACCTTTTGTCTGAAGTAGTGTGAAATGTCAACATCTTGATTATCCTTTTATTTTCTCTTCAAGTTATATATACTGTTCATTTTAGTTGTTGCTGGTGTTGAAAGTTCTCGAGTGATGTGGTTTCTGTTATGTAGTACAGTTATTTATGATTCTGCCATGCCAGTCTGTAAGGTATGAAGAAGGTTGTTTCTTGCGAAGACCTACAGGTTTCATCCAAATTGTTACATTTGGTATTTAATGAGTGAAATATCAACAGTACTAATGGATTTTGGTGCTGAGCAGGCTCAGTTTAGTTAGTTTTTTTTTTTTATTATTGGATTCTTCATTTATTTTTTATACAGCAAAAATGAATCTACATGTATTTCAAACTTGTGATTTTCTTTTCCTTTCTGGAAAAAGGAATAAACTGTTTCTCTGAGATGTATTTAGTTTATTCCCTTTATAAATCTCTCTCTTCTCTCGTCCCCTCACCTGTATTTCTTTTAGACTTTCATATTTAAAAAAAGAAAAAGAAAGTAGTATAAATCATGGTTAAAAAAGAAATAAAAAATTTTTGATTCTGCAATACTTTTTGCCAGGTAGAAATACATAAGCTTTTTGTATTTTAGGTTTATAGTAGAAAAATGTTTCTTTCCGTTGATTTGACCCAATTTCCATCCAACGAAAAGCAAGCGATTTCACTAGTGTGCAGGGAAATGTTTCTCTGAACCTTCACTATAGTGTTGATTTAGTAGGAGCAACAATATCTGAAGCCAGTATGAATATTTTCAAAGCTTTTTGGTGTATATACCTGTTTCCTACCTTACCAAAAATCATTTGCTCTCAACCTCTCCAGGTATTTTAAGCTGTCTTTACAGGAAAGATTTAGTCAATTTGATATAAGAAAATCCTTTTTTTTTTTCTTCTTTTTTTAAACTTGGCTTGAAGATATGACACAAGGCCATAAAAAGACATTGTGAAGCTCAAGCCTCTTAAGAGGATTGACAAGCTTTCTCATAATTCAAATCTTAGATACCAAGCTTTAAGCTGGAAATATTTTTGTCTGAATCACAAATCAAAACATTTTCCCCATTATTCCCCAAAATCTAATAATTTGGACTTTGATAATTTTGAGGATATAAGTTAAAATAACCTCAAAGCTATGATTATTTTTTAATATATTTTTCAGAGTATTACTCTTAAAAACCTTTGGTTATTATTATTATTATTATTATACCTCAAAATATATTTTTACAAAGTAGTTTTAGTTTAGCATGCCTTGAATAACAAAATTTTGCTAATTGAGCCAACTGCAAATAAATGAAATCACCCTCTGCAATTCTATGTATGGTGAGATCTTTCTGGACAACAATAAATGTTAATGATTGAAAAATCATTTCTTTATTTTGGGGAATATATTTAAAGAGATCTATCTTTTGAATGAATTCTCCTTCAGTTTATCAAATATTATTTCTAAATATAAGATCAGTTTATTCTGGGGGGCTTAGAGCGTAGCGATATATAGCTTGTCACATCTCTTTCTTAAAGATAACTTAGTTTAGTTTTCTTGGTCAAGTTGAGAACTTCTCGAAATTCCCTTGTGTCTAATTAAATTTTGTGTTGTATACAGGTTACAATATCTACTTAGGTTTGCCACCCTGTCCTTAGGAGAATCTTCTCAGATGCCAGGTTTTTATAACTTACCCTTGAAATTTTATGATATTCTTTTTAAATTAGTACATGTAATTTGTATTTTAAGATTTCAGTAGGAAATATATAGAACTGAGGAAAAATGTAGCTGTGATGGGATTTACTTTTACATCATTGGCCAAATTAGTAAGGCATTACCCAATTTCCTAGAAATAGGAGATACAATTTCATATTTAATCAGATTGCATTCATATTTCCAATCTATGGTTCTTAATGGTCATAGAATGTCAAACTATTTGAAAATTATAAGATGCAACAAATGAAAGCTAATCTAGTCAGACAGCTTAGAATATTATAACTTATATATTTTTAATCTACTGATTACTTGATTCAAATTCACTTTAACTGTTGATTTAATTTTCTTTATTTTAATAATTTTGGAAAATTCTAATGATTTTTAGAACTGCTCACTTGTTAAATGATTTAAAAGAAAATCTATAATAAAGCAGTCTAGAAGAGCTATTCTATATTAAAAACTGTAGAGAAGCTAACATGGACACTACTCCACTATCTTTCCAAATTTACAAATAATAAAGATAAGGTATTTTATGAAAAACCATGATCACATATCTTGAAGATACATGGCATTAAAAAAAAAAAAAAAAAGTCCCAGTATTTTGATGAAAAGTAATAAAATGTTATAGAACTAATATTAAGTAATTATAAAAAATGTGTTTAAAAATTAAAAGAAAAGTAGACATCCAACTTTACAACTCCTGATATTACCAAGTGATTGCCCATCTAGGTATTGACCAGGCTTAATGTTGCTTAACTTCAGTGATCATACAAGAAAAATGCCAAATGAATTACTATTGCTTGAAGTTATAAGTGTCAAGGTGGATTACCAATAAATCTTTTTGATTCTGTCTCACAACCCCAGAAATATTGTTAATCTCTCTCATTGATATATTTGGTTTGGTCAGAAGAAAAGGATTATTTATTTGCTACTAGAGAATAAAATATACTGTATGTTATTTTCTTTCTCATTTTAGCTTCATGGCTTTGAGCAAATAAAGTTTGTAGGTCTTAGCAAGGCTTATTTTTTTTTTTTTTTTTTTTTCAAGCTCATGGACTGACACAACAGAATCATAAGGAACTGTAGTAGATAACAAAAGCCACGCCACCTTTAGGACTTTCAACAGCATCAACAACTAAAATGGATATCGCGTATCTCAAAGAAAATAATATCAAGATATTGATGTTGAAACAAAAGGTTTAGAAAAAAGCAAAACTATAAAGTGCAATAACAGTTACTGAACCCGAGAAAACTATTTTCCTGAAAACATTGTTTTAATAGGAAGATTTTAGTATCTGTCTATATGTCTGAGATGAGGTATTATGTAGACTATTTACATTATTTAGACTGTTGTCCTCATCTTTGTCGCCATGTTTATCACAACATTTCGGCTCACCCTCTTTGGGTCCTGTCACTGGATCTAACGCCTTTATCCTTGAGGATACATGGCACAGTGGATAAAGGCGTTAGTGAGTTCAATACCTGGTTAAGGCAGTGGAGAACTTTCAGAGGGGAATTAACAGGAGATAACTGACGTTCATTAGACATGGCACGTGGAACTAGACCCGTCTACCCCAGTGAGCGAAATAAAGGGTTCAGTTCGACATTCCAAGCACCTGAAGACCAGAGCGTACAACGGACAAAACATTGTAATAAACACGGCGACAAAGATGAGAACAATAGTCCAAATAATGTAAATAGTGTAGGAAGATTTTAAACCAAAAGTAGCATTGGCTGCTCAGTCAATGAATGCTGAATGTTTCCTTATAAGGAAATGGCTAATGTTACCATTACCTCGAAGAAATGACTCTTCCTTTCCAGCATCTAAAATTTAACTGTTCATTTCATTCAAATTTTAGATATGTTAAGGAATAATGTTTATGAACAAACAATGATCTTTGCCTTCTGGCAATTATTGATCATTCACAAATTAAACATGAAAGACCGTGATTGGGTCTCTTTATGTGGTTTTATTAAACCAAAAGCTGACAAACCAACGTTTTTCAGTCCTGTTTAATATTGTCTCTAATATAAGAGTGTATGGTCATCAGCAAGAGGTACAAATCATGTGAGCTACATATGGAGAGACCTCGGGACCAAGTGTGCACATCAGTTTAATGATCTGGGTAGTGTTGTAACAGACAATGCAAAATATGATGCAGAGATTTGATTGTGCATTTGAATAACAAAGGATGCTTTCCAAAGACTCAACAAAGATGAGGAAAATTTTGGTAGAAATGGTAAGTACGAAACGTATGGCGGTGAATGCTGGCAATTTGCGCAGATGATGAAACTTGACATGGCATGAATGTGGTTCTACAAAAGGATGCTCAAAATAACCATGAACAGAACATGTGCAATAGTGAAATTTGAAAGAAAAATAGGGACAAACAGGACACTTATAATTACAATCAGAAAGACATAGTTGAAATTTCAGGGATACATAATGAAAAAAAGAGTTTGGAGAATTTAACATTAAGGGCCCGAGAGGAAACGGCAAATAATTAATGAGTTTATGTAAATGGCTGGCAGAGCATCAACTGGGAGGAATTTTCTGGCTTTAAGTAACCTGCAATGAGTTGATAAGCTATAGAAAAATGAATGAATCAATAAAAAAAAAAAAAAAAACTATCTTAAAACTATTATGTTAATTTGAAATGGAAAATAGCTGGAGAGAAAATATAATCATTGATCAAGTGATTCCTCTAAGGTTACAACAATTGTAATGGCAATATTAGCCATTTTGTTATAAGGAAACATTTGGCATTCATTGATTGAACACTGAACAGTTTTATTTTCAACTGAAATTTATAAAATGCTTCTCTTAATACAGTTTTCAATAAAATAGCTTTCTCAACTACACTATCTGTTATTGCTCTTTCTAGTATAGGTGGGAGTTTCCTTCCTATCTTTCTGCTTAAGATAAAATAGAAAGTCAACATTTTGATGACATCATTAGTTTTCTCGTCAAGTTAGATGTACTATCCGTTTTAGTTGTTGTCGTCGTTAATTTTCAAATTATGTCATCTTTGTAATTTGGTAAAATTCTTTGTTAGCAATTCTGTATTTCCAGTCTGTGAAATTCAATTAAGTACTGTCTTGGAGTATCGCCACCACACTTGGGCTGGTGCTGCCAAATCCTCCCTGCAGCCTTGACAGAGTACAAAAATGTCTCCATGGCCGTGTGGGTGATGAATTATTATCCACCCTACTACCGCTTTCCCCACAAAGAAGCTCCTCACTACTCTGTTGCTATTTCCTGATGAGCTATATACCTTAATTTTACCTGTTTGCAGCTAAAACCCACCATGCCATGTGGACAGGATTGAATCATCCTCATTTCCTTTGTATTCCATTGATAAGACAGGTTTTTCCCAAGAGACACTACTTTGTGGAAGAGACTCCCAAGTGGATGCTTCCCTGATCACTACAATCTTAACCTCAAGTCTAAGGTCAACTGTTATCTGTCCTACATATCCTCGTAATGTACACTCGTTAACTCCTCTTTTTACATTGGGTGTGGATACTGTAATAGATAGTAGCTTAGGATGAGAAATCAGAGAACCGAGTTCAAATTCCAATCAGATCCATTACATTCACTTATATACAAATAGGAAGAGTTTCCATCTATGGAGTAGTAGGACTTGTCTGGAAAAATCATTATTTTCACGAAATTGTTATCGGAAAATATTTACTTTAGAAAAAAAAAATTACAATAAAAAATACTGACAAGCCAGGAAAAAAGAAAACAAATCAGTCATCTTGTATCCATAAAACTCTGTCATTCAGTTGTATCTACTTTGGTTCTTTGGCCTTGTATTAGAACAATTGGGTTTTAAAAATAAAAATATCCTTCCAAAGACCCACAGAACTCATTTGTTTGAAACAGGCTTGCTGGGACAAAATTCAAATCAACATAACTGTTTTCATTTGGGGTTTGGGGGGGGGGGTCACTTGGTTAACCTACTTGTTTTTAAAAAAAAAATATATTTTAAAATCTTTGAAGTGAAAAATTATTTAATGGTATACTTACTTCTGCAAAGTCATTTCCTCAAAAAATAGGTGTGAATATTTGCATGACATTCCAACTAGTTAACTTCTCTTTCATAGAACTATGAGTGGTTCGATTATTAAAATTTGTGCAGACAGGACTCCACCCAACTCTATTTAGACTGGCATAAATAATGGACACATCTGTGTTGATTATTTCAATTACTCCAGTGCAAGGTGTTTCTAAGTTCTTGATGTTTCAAAGCTAAAATAAAATCTATTATTGATATCTGGTATTGTGTATAAAATTTGTCTGAAAACTTTGAATATCATATTTTAGGGTTAAATGAAAAAAAAAAAATTTTTTTTTTTTTTCTAAAGAAAGTATTTTCTCTAATTTTGTTTATGACCTGGCATCTCAGCTTCAGTTACTTACCCACTGCCATAACGTAGCTTCACTGTGCTTTTCTATAAATACTTTCATGGTAATTGGTCTGATGAACTTTCATCTATGGTTGTTATTTTATTATAATGCAACAGAAAATGAATTGTACATATGGGAACTAGTTAGGACATTCATAGAGACAATGAGGTATTAGGGTGAATGTAGTAAGGAAGGCAAGTAAAAATGCATTATTTTGGTTATAAGAATATTGTGGTATGTTTGGGTCAGTGTTTGTGGCTAGCAAAGTTTAATGTTAAGACAGATGAATACCGTCCTTTTCCCTATTCCTTATTTTGACCTTGTGCCACATTTTGTATTATTATGCAAATATATATCATTTTCACCTATGGTTCCTAGACTTTATGAATTTAAGTGCATTACTAGTTTGGTGGCAAGTTCTGACCATTTTACAGTTGAAATACCTAAATGTAACTAAGTTCTATCTCACTTTTTACTTGTGGAACTCTCTTCCTGCTTATTGCTTCCCAGGGAACTAATGATTTTCAGAAATGTCAATTGTTATATTCTCTTATCTTAATTCTTGTTCTTTTATTGCTCTCTCTTACATAGTATTTTTTTCTCATATTCTCTAACCCTCAGTAACCACTTGCATTTTAATGGCTTTATTGCCTTACTAAAAAAAAAAAAAAAAAAATTAACAGGTTAACAGTAATGAAATATACACAAGTTTTTTTTTAATGCTAGAATTCACCCAATACGGTGCTCGAGAGTCACTCAAGGTAGATGATTATTGTTAAAATGGTAATGAGGTACATGGTAGTAAGTGAAGATAATGGATAAGGACAGATAATTATTCACTTGAAGAGTTTAATATTGCAGTGTTCAGGGAAAGCACTCGTACATTTGCACAAAATGGCAATTTTTGCAGGAAAGGCTATCTGAATGTAACATTCTTAGTTTTTGGATCATGGGGAAATGAGGGTGTTTTGATTCCATGTTAGTAATATGGCCTGTCATAGCTGTCAATGTATGAACTGGTGGAATTAAAGAATGGAGCTCATCTCAGCCTTTGCCATGGAAATAACAATATAGTGATATTTACCAAGGCTGGAAAGTGTTGATCAAGTAACTCCAATCTGGATATGGCTGCAATACTTATTTTCTGAGTTTGATCTGGGTTTTGTAAAGATAAAACCTGCTAGTATTCAGGTACTTTCTGAAGTTATAAATTCAGTTGGCCATTTCTTCAGCATCTTCAGCAATAGTTGTTCAAGAGTTCCTCTTGATGTTAAATGTGAACCCCCCCCCAAAAAAAAACCTGAGTCTTGTACACAAAAAAAGTGTCTTTAAAATTTAGTCAGCTTTTTGCTGCTTGTTCTTCATATTTAATCTGGTGAAAGGCTGCAGAAGTTCAATAATGAATTAAGAAGGGTAATGATGCAGTTAATACATGTTAGGAATGGTTGGAGAAGAGAAAGGCGTGGGAGATTTTGAGCTGAAGGATAAAGAACATTTTGGTAGGTGTTTGAACTTTTAAAACTAAGGAAGCTTAAGAATTTTAAGGAAATTATAATTTTTTTATTTTATTTTATTTTTTTTTTACAACACTCTGACACATGGTGAAAACCTCACAGAATTTAGTATTGTTGAAATTATCACTAACACTTTTTGTCAAGACTTGCAAACCAATCATTGAAATCTGAATAAGCAGATTTGTTTGGAAAAATACTGTTATGTTTTGCATATCTCTCTGCATAGTAGTAGTCGTAGTACAGTTCTCAGTGTCCTGAATAGCAACCAGGTTTGCTAGGCATAGCCCCCCTCCCCCATGTTCGCCAGTTGTTCTCTATTTATACTTGTCTATCTAATTTGCATATAATACTACAAATACTTTGATAAAAACTCTACTTTATGATTTAATAATGTTTTTAATTTAATTTTAGAGGACTTCATGGTAAACAATATTTTTTAAGAAAATTCCCCCCCCCCCCTCTATAACAGCAAAGAATAAATTCTTAGGATTTCTTACTCTTGAGCATGCAACATACAACTGACCATACATAAATATTTCTTTTCTGGAACCAAATTCCAACTTTTGGAAGCGTTTGGCCTTGTGATTTGTTTATAGTTCTCACAAACGCAGGGCAAAATGGAAACTAGATTTTTGTATATATAAACACTTAAGATGTGCAAAAAACAATATTGCATTTTTATTAAATAAATATTTATTTTAATCATTAAATTATTTTTAAAATAGTGGAAATATTAACTAATAAAACTTTTCACCCCCCCCCCCCCCCATTAATGAAAATTTATTGTACTAAGCAATTGTTGTAGCCTACCTACGGATGATAATGGGTATGACCCCCATTCACATAAATACAGTATTAAATATTGTATGTTGGTCTGCAGTTGGAGATTCATTGTGGAATTCACTTGACTCATTTCTAGCAGTTGATTACTTCTATGCGCCACTTTCAAATCTTATATATGTTGTTCTTGTCCTAAGTATTAGCATTCCTTACCAACCTTTGTGTGATTATTCTATTCAGTAACCTTCCCTAGGTTACACCAGCTATGCACCTTAGTAAAACCAACTATACTTTGTACCCCTCGCCAAAATTTGGTTTCAATCAATGTATGGCTATTTTAAGGGGTGTGACGGACAAGCAGAAGTCACAGAATTTAATATATAGATTACAGTACAAACACATTTTCTTACAGAAATATCTACTTGTTAGTATTTAAAAATCCTTTTTTCTCACTTTGCCACAAATGCACATGTTTTCCTTGAATCAACTTTGAAAAAATGTCATGTTGAATGGTTAGATTCAGTAATCCTGTTTTTCAGTTGCATTCCAAGTGACTTGACACAATTTTTCAGCTACAACTCCTATTAAAGGTCACAGTGTCTCATTTTTACAGATGGTATCTCCTTGCCGTTGACAGCGATCTTCTCCTAAGTAGATATAAGATGTGTCCAAAACAGTCTGTTGTTGTATACACCACTATCTTTTACCACCTCCCTGCATTCCAAAGGTTTTTTTTTGGTGGGGGGAATACTATCCTAATGTTAACAGTATCCAGTGTTCCCAAGTGCTCACACCATCTAAATACTGACCAACCTCAACACATGTTAATGAAGTGGGAGTGGGGGGGTTCTCAAGATGGTCACTAACAAGGAAAAATGAATTTATTCTGAGAATACGAAATAGCTTTAAGCATTTCAACCTAAACAGAATTTATTGGTAAGAAAAAAAAATGTTCTGTTTTTTTAGTGCATAGTGATTGAAAAGGTATTTTTTTCATTATAAATTGCTGGAAGCTAGAGAAACTGTTCTTCCACAATATTATTGTGAGAAATTGGCTCATTTCAAGTGATGCACTGGGGAAGGAAGGAAAAGGAAGAAAAAATACTTTTTCTGAGCAAAGACATCAGTTGATGACTTTACTGAATGAAAATTCCTGTTCTCTACAAACAAATCTGAAATTCTGATTCAAATTTCTTCCACATGCAGCATATTTACCAGAACTTTCACTTTCAGAGCTCACTTGCTTCATCCCTTACAACATTCTTTCTGCTTATTGGTTCCAATAAGTGCAAGATATTGGGAAATTTCTCAAAGAATCATTGAATCAAAAGCAAAATTGCTCTTAATGCTATTTACCTGAAAAATGGTGTACAGTCATAGAAAGCAGGAACTTTATCAAATTTTAGTTGAGAATTCAGTGGGTAAATCCTCATATCTGATTTTTAAGTGTACTTTGGTAATCTTCATTTATTCATAGCCCTGTAAATTAACTTCACCTTCTTACACAGTGATCAATAATCATCAAGAATAGGCTATTACAAATTCTTATGGAGATGAGATTTAAAAATGAACATTTTCTAACCTGAGGCATCTCTGAAGTTTTTTTTTTTCTTTTCTTTTCTTTAACTGAAGAAATGTGTTAATTGGTAAACCATCTTTAAAAAAAAAAAAGGTTATGGTATATTTGAAACCTAGTTCACAGGCTAAATATACAATTGAATTGTTGGTATCTGCTTATTGCTTTTCATAGTTGTATCAGTTTAGTTTTCGGTTGCCATATGATAACACAATTATGAAATTCAAACATGTTATTGTTCAGAGATCGGTCACCTTTTTGTACACCAAATGAAGCTACGTACAGAGTGATAATGGTTAAACTGTTGTTTTATTTCCATGTTTTGTGACCATTTCACATAAAGTTCATATTTTCTTGATTTCAGATGAAAACTTTAAAAAAATTAATTATATTTCAAGGTATTTCCACTTTCCAAAATTATAGTTTAGATATAGAAGAAAATGAGGGCATCAGTCTAAACTGATGCCAAGACGATAGAGATTTCTAGGTGATAATGTTGCAAATGAAAAGAAATTTAGAATATAGTCTTAAAAAACTAAGTGTAACAGTTTTTGAAACAAAAATGAGGGGAAAAACTCTTTTCATAAAATAGTCGCCATTGTAGTCTTCTCCTCTTCCTCCTCCACTGTCGTCATTGTGTTCTTCTCCTCCATCTCTTTCCTCTTGCTCTTTAATAATAGTAGTATCTTGCTTTTATTACATTTTTTTTAATCAAAATATAAAAGTTTTTTTCACATTTTACAATTAAGATAACAGCATAGACCAGAAGTTTAACGAAAATGTAGCCTCCACCCAACAGAATTTGGATTTGCAACCCTTATTCTTATTGCAGTTTGACATGAACAGCACATGATTAATTATCCTATAAAAGCTAACCAGAAGATGTAAAATGTTCGAAACGCTCGTAAACTTTCGCTTCGAACATCTGAGAAATCTGCGTTGAACAAAACAAAATTCTTGCTAAATAAATTTATAAACGAGAACTTTTAAAAAGTAATATAAATTTAACTTTACGAAATATGTTCAGCTTGTATCAACGCATACTTCTCTTAAGTCCTGTATGTGCATATACATGTGTATATACCGAGTGACTTTTTGCCTGTGTTTGCATCGTATGTTATCCCCGTAAACTCTCATCAGTGGAAGGGGGCCACAGATTCAACATATTAGGTGTGGTTTCCACAGCAAGTAGTGTTTTACGGGGTGGAGTTGTTATGCTCCACACGCAATTCAATTTCGAGTTGTCCTTTTCCTACAAATGCTCACAAGCATTCTGTTCCGCTGTTAACACTTAGATGCAAGTGAAGATTCATAGGTTTCCCAAGGGTATTTGTACCAAAGCAAATGAGGCAGCTTGAATTTGAACGTGACAGGTCCATCCAACTTTTGGAGACGATAACCATTACGCAGTGTGTGCATTCTTTCTCGCTCCCTCCCTTTCTGCATACATCGCTATTCATCGTGTTCAGTCCATGGTATTCTCAGTATCCTTCTGTAGGTCTCTTCATCTTCAAGGAGATTGTCCAGCATTCACTAGCTTAGAGGATGACCGATAATACATAACAATTCAACACCCATTATTTCTAATTTAATTACCCTATAAAAGCTGCTAACCTGAAGATGTAAATTCATATCTTGTAACCTAATACATTATTTCTAATCCAGATGTGAGCTTAATAACTATAGCAGGTATATGAAACCTGATGTTTCAATTTAAACACAAAAAAGGCCAGAAATAAGATAAAAAAGAAAACTGGTCAGTAAATGGAGAGCAACAATGCACTATTGAAATTAAAACTTTTTTAAATACTGGCTGTAAATAAAAATGAAAGAAAAACTTGTCAAAAATGAATAATGCCAATATTTCATTTAAGAAATTCAAATAACTTGAGATTGTTGCATCTCTTGCTTTGAGAAATAAACAAGCCAAAAAAAAATCAAAATCTAGTTCAGTTCCAAAATATAGAAATACTTCATTAAGAAATCCAGACCATTCAAGACTATTACACTAGATTGGTTGATTTTATGACATGCTGGCTCTTGTTTGGCTATTGTCAAAAGTTATCTATGGGGCACCTAGTGAGGATCAAACTCACTAGTCAGTAGTAATAGTCAACTGGACTAGCCTCACTAACTATTACTACATACAGAGGTACCTGAATCTACCACATCTATACACTGTGTCCTTTCTGGCTGTGAGCAATCATGACTGTTCACAACCTCCTCTCCTTTGTAGCTCTTAGCAATGTTTGTCCCTTTGCAAAGCCTACTCCCTACTATTATATTATCCATTTATACAAGCTTGTCAGGTCGGTGGCCTACTGCCTGCCTTTCACTGAACCTTTTGCCTTCAATATGTCTTGTGAGTATCAAATTCTCCCAGCCCTTCTTCCTCGTATGTCTAAGAAATTCCAGCTGTCTCTTTCCGATTCTAAGTGTCCTTTTTGTTTCCATTTTTCTTAAGGCTTTTTTGTTGCTTATGTGCTCTATCCATGGAATTCTCAGTATCCTTCTGTAGAACCACATTTCTGTTCCTTTTAGTCTTCTCTTTATCGATGAGGATTTACTGCTACACAAGGATTGATATTACATAACAGTTCAGCACTCTTTTACATCCACCAGCCTCTGATCGGGTTCAGCACGCTTTACTTTATTTCAAACAAAATAGTCCTGTTCTTTAGTACTTTGCTTAGATTTTGGAATGCGTCTTTCACTGTTCTAGAATGTGTTCTGATTTCAGTTGCACATTTTTCATCCTTGGTTAAAATGTTTCCCAGATATTTAAATTTCGGTACATATTTGAGTTTGATATCTCTAATTCATAGTTCACATTTGGGCTTTTACTGACAACCATACATTCTGTCTTACAGTTGATGGTTAGTCCTTTCTTCTTGCTTTCCGTTACTACCTTGTCTAGGTAGTTCTGTCGTTTTACTTCTATGTCTGCCACCAGCACAGTGTCTTCTGTGTATCTTAGATTAAGATTTCACCCGTCAATAATAAATCATGGTAGGGTCTCCAGTCCCCTTACAGTAAATCTACTAAGTATAAAGAAGTAACAGAAATAAAAGGAAGATAAAACTAATAAAAAAAAAATAAAGAACTGTTTCAGGTAAGAAATTTGGACAATATTTGTGTATCTGCAAACATTTATGAAGTATAGTAAAAGAGAATAAAATGTCTTGTTTTTTTTTTTTTTTTTTTTTTCGGATTTTTACCTTTTATCAAAGAAACATTTTAAAGCAATTACAGCCTCCTTCTTTTTTTCCCTCTGGTATTTGGCTTCTAAAATGTTGTGGCTGATAAACCCAAATTTCATCATAAGACACTTCCTCTCATTATTCTTTCAATGGTGAGTCGACATTTGGTAAATTCCAATTAAGTTTCCTTTTGTGAACTTCTTGCAGTCGGCTTGGTATTATTTGTCTTTCGGTAATTAGGCTTTTCATGGACAATAGATTACACAATGGCAGCCTGAAAATGTATCGGATTTAAAACTTTACACGTCTGCTATCTTTACTTGTCAGTTCTTCAAATCTAAATTAAACTCTTATTAGCAAAAAGAACACCAAAAAACTAAGAATAAAATAAAGTAAAAGCTACTTGTTTCCACAGATTTGAAATGTGATTAATTTGGTTCTTTTTGGCACATTTTGGTTTTATTCCTTTTTAAATATACAATATTATTGTAACTATTTGGCATAGTGTGAGGCTGATGTGGGAGTACAACTTATACAAAAATCACCTAAATTTATTTAAAATACACATTCTTATTCATCTTTATCTGAAATTATAACTATTTTTTTACCCCTGTGACCTGCAGGATGTAGATAATCATGGCTCTCCACAGCTTCCTTTTCTTCAAACTACATCAGCAGCAAAGCCTCTTATTGGGAGATTTGAAGAGCATGATACCACTTAATTGCTGTTGTTCCCAGGTCTGCACCTGTCAGGGTCCCAACTTTGAGCAAATAATGACCTACCCACAAACAAAAACAAAACATTATGAAAGTATAAAAATACATTTTTATAGTAAAAATACCAGCAATACATTTTTGTGTAATAAAAATAAATTACCAACAATACATTTTAACTGTAATTGAAGGCATAGAATTGCACTCAAAATGTATTGTGTTCAAAATATTTGGATTTCAGCATTAAATAAACCAGTGAGCTCGATATGCTGCTAAGTAGAATCAAACCACCAACATGCAGGAACTCTTTCATCACGTTATTGCATATATCCTACAATTTCTTAGAGAAATTAAACTGTATTCCAAAATATAACTTCAACAAAACTACAACATAAAACGCACACAATCCCACCTAGTAATCATGTCCACACAAACGTGTATATGCCCAAAAGCTGGGTATCATCTACCATGTATTCACTTGTGAAAGCAGAATAACATATTTTTATTACTTCAAAGCTCTTAAGAAAATTAAATATATGTATTAAATGACTCATAAGGCGTTGATATGCCATTAAACAATCAATCCTTTTCTTCATTTGTGAACTGATATGATTTATTTGGGAAAATGGATTAGGTTCCCATTGCTTTCAGTTTGGAATTCAGATTTTTTTTTAGTCTGGCTGTCATTCAAGGCTAAAGAAGCCAGTCTACTCTGCTATTTAACCTATCACTGAGAGGAGAAAAAATAGTCATACATTTTCCAAGGATATTAGTGTGCAACAAATGTAGCAGACTAAAGCTGAAATTGAACTGGATTCACCAATTCCAATTCCTGCATTGATAGCTGTTACACTACCCCCACATCCCAATTATAACCATACTGGCATAGTACCCACCAAAAATGACAAGCTTGTTTATGTCCGGTTTGGCAGTTTTGCCTTGGACTAGAGTATATGTGCATCTTAGGATTAGAGTTGTTCTCTGGCCATCTTCCTAGGACTGACCTTCTGATTAAGATCAGTTTAGGCAATTTGTGGATAGTTCTTGTTCTTGCCTATATATACTTAATATTTAAACAAAAAGTAATCATTACCTCATGGTTAACTGACTTTTCATAAATTATTATTTAAGAGTGGCTTGGTTTAGCTCAATCACTTGGAACTGGTTGATTAGATCTTGCAGACAATTTCTTTATCCTGAGTCTTGCCATGACAGAGTTCAAAACAATTTATCAATTGTGATAAAGGCAATGAAAACAATGATCTTCCTGGAATGGCTAAGATATTTTGCTGTTATGACACTACACATTGACTTTGATAGTATAGCAGGAACCTTAGAAAGGCTAAAGTGACCTCATCAGCCATTAAATATCCAAACTGAGATGGTGGGGAGGTGAAGAGTTTTAAGATTACAGTCAGGAATCAGCTTGTAATTTTTTCTTCTGTTGTTCATTTGGCATGATCTACTTCCCTCTTAATTGTAATGAAGAAATAACTTGGATAAAGTCTGCATTATCTTGGCTTAATTTCACTTGAAATAGTTTTCTAATTACAAATGTGAATCCTTTTTTCCTTTCCTTTGCCTGCTTGATTTTGATATTGATTGAGTGCCAAAACTCTCTGAAACCAAACTTGGGTGAGATCTCAGCAAAATTTGATGTTTAATCCTCAATTTATTTCCTTGTCACCCAAAATATTTAGTTTGTGCAAAAAACGGCTAAAGCTAAGTAGTAGTAGTGGTGGAGTAGGAGCACCACTAGTGGTGGAGTAGGAGCACCACTAGTGGGCATCAATAAGAAAAATTGAAACTTTACCCACATAAAAGATTTCAGTACAGTTAGAACTAAAATATAACTATTGTTGATTCATTTTCTTTGTTTAATTTTTGTGCTCTGTATTTGACAAAGTTCTTAAATTATAAGAAAAGGAAGAAAAAGAACAGGGCAGAACGAATATATATATATTAACACCGGTTTTGTTAAATAATTTAGACATGTTCTGTCTACTTATTCTTGATAGGATCCTTTCATATTCACGGATAAGCTTCTTTTTTGGTTTTTTGTTTTAGTTTTTTGTTTTAGTTTTTTGTTTTGTTTTTTGTGCGGTTATTAAAAGATGAGAGGAAAACACCATGTTGGCTCATATTGTGTTTATTCTGAGTACTTCCAACATAGCATAATGTCATCAGGGTATTGTTAATTATAGAGTAAGAATGTTCATGGTTGTGACAAAATTGTTATCTTTTCCACGAAAAGAATAAACACAAACTAAAAATTCTCAAAGCTATTTATATCAAACCTAACCTCAATAAAATTAGTTACAAATTTTCAGATGACCACAACAATTTTTGTCCTTCACAACCATGAATGCTAAATTCTTACTAATAATACCCTGATGGTGGCAATATGGTATGTTGAAAGTACTCAGAATAAACACAATATGAGCCAACTCTATTTTTCTCTGGTCTTTTTAATAACCACACAAAAAAGCTTATCTGCGAATATGAAAGGATCCTATCGAGAATAAGTAGACAGAACATATCTAAATTATTTATGAAAATATTCTGCCAAAATATAGTGTGTGTGTCAAAACTAGGCAAAGCAACAGTAATAAGGTAAAAAGCTCATAAAGTAAAAGTTGTGTTCATCTGCAAAAGGATGCAGTCAAGTGATTGTTGCATTCTGATGTCAAGGCAAGAACAAAAAATATGACACTGAGAATTGGTCCATTTTTACTGGTTAGGAAGAAATCCCAGAATGCATCTGTAGGATTTGTCTAAAAATTTGGGGAAGGTTGTACTTAGCAATTATTCCTACACAGACTGGAACCAATATTTTTTTTCTCTATCACAATTTTATTTATATAATTTACTTATCCAGATTCCGAGTTTCATGAATACCTTTTGTATGTCCATTCTTCAGTGGATTTCTTAGTCAATTAAAATTATTTATGCACAGCTCATATTTTTCTTTTTTCCTTAGAAACAATTTTTGTATAATAAGATTTTTGAATAATTCTGTAAATGAAGCAAGATTAATGCTTAAGATTAAATCTTGAATTTGTTCACACACACACACACACACACACACTACAATATGTGACATTTCTACTTGCTAGAATAACAAAAATGTGCCTCACTTGGTGGGCTAAAACGGGTTGGCAACTTACAGCACGTGTGCCACGAGATATCCAATACACTAGGCAAATAACGTCACAACGTCCAATAACTACTACAACACAAAGAAGATATTTAGCTGTTTCAATTTTAATATATACTAAAGATTACTATATAAAATATATTGTAGAACAGGTATATTGACTTTGACTTGTAGAAAAATACATATACTGTTGGCATACTGATTTTAAAACCCAAGAGGCAGCCAACATTGCCACATCTACACAAAAGAATGTCAGACCCTAGCAAGAGTAAAAGCCACATCTGCACTACCCATATTCGAGTATAAATCAAGCAATGACATTAATTTAAATCTTAAATAGTATTCAGAATTTTTTTTTTTTTTTTCCACAAATATTTAATTATTAAACCACGGGTGCTTCCTCTTTTGATACCCTAAGTTCTTACAGCCTAAGCACAAAATTTTGTTAATTGATTAATCTAGCCATGTAGGCATCCTCGCAACTGAATTTAAATTTATATGCAGTATTTAAACTTCAAGAAAAATATTTGTTTTCTGTAAAATAGTTTGAATCAGTTTTTGCAGTTTATCAAAAGAATTGACTGGTGATTTTTAGGCTGATTAATTTGTAATGAGCAAATTTATTTATCACCTCAACCTTTACTTATTTATATAATAAACAGACACACACACACACACACACACACACACACACACACACTGTGGATATAGGAATCAACATCACATTGATGTGTGAAATTGACTGTCACAATGCAGTGTTGATTTCTGTTTCTACACTTTCTATATATGTGAATGGCCTTTTTCCAATATTGGGCACTCTCCCCCATTAAATATAACACATTTTAAACATGTGCGTACACACACACACACACACACACACACACACACACACACACACACTATGACTAATACAAATAAAATTTGTTACTTAGCTGATTGATGTTACATTCAGCTTCTTGACTCCAGAGTTCTGCTGACAAATCTTTTTGCATTCATTCTGTCCAATCATCAAGGAGGTTTCAGCAATAGAAAGATCATTAAGTTTTCGGCAATCGTTCTTGTTTGAGCAAAGAACTTTTCAGTACCCACACTGTGCACGTGTGCTATATAAGATGTGTGGATGGAAATGAAAGACTTTGTGGTACAGACTATTCTGGCTGAATAGGAATGGAAATTGCAATACATTAAAATTCTTTTTTTTAGGTGGGGGGCACAAGGGAAAATTTGGCAGAAAATATTTATGCAAGCTTTATTCCTTTTTTTCAAATTAAACTAATTTGTATAACAAATATGGGTTGGTAATGAAGTTTGAAAGGGATAAGGGTGAGAATGAGAAGATACAGGTAACAAGTGGTAAGAGAAGAGCAGAAGTACAAGTTAATCTTAGTTTTAAACACCCATGGAATTTCTGTGTGCTCACTTGTATTCTCTGCTCCTTGGAAAGTGTTATCCTTACAGGCAACTGCCAGAAATGAAGTAGCTGTTATTGCTTTCTTTTCCATCCTGGAAGAAACCTTTGCCAACCAACTCCCGACTGCAATATTGATTGATGTATAAACTGTTGTAACTGACAGTCAGTATAGTAACCAATGATGTTATTTCACATAGTAAATATCTAATTCTTACACTGTTATGTCTCATTACTTTGATGTGACAACTTAACTGAAAATAAGTGTTTTATGGTACCTGCTTTACCTTGAAGGCATTAATACAAAAAGATTTTCGCTGATGAGCCAGTAGTCCATTTTGAAACGGTCACTTACAAATACTCACTTCTTTGCAGACCATGTTGCCTCTCATGTACACATAACTATTTTTTAACATAATTTTATCCAACATTATTTCTTATTACTATATTACTTATTTTTAGTGGGTAAATGTTTGAGTTGTTATCACCCCCCCCCCTTATTTAGAAATCCTGCACAAGAAAATAGACATTACTTTTGGAGCCACTATTGTATAGACATTTATACATCAGTAAACTATAAACCCTGTTTTATATATAAAAAAATATTTTCAAATATATAAATTAGAGAGTTCCACTTTCTAAGATACAAATACACCATAAAATTTTCATACATACTATTTTATTATAAGACTCAGATCAAAAACTTTAGTTAATATTTTTTTTAAAAAGAAAAAAATGAATAAACTGAAGAATTTTTTTCTTTCTGCATCTTATAATAAATATTTAAAAATGATTATATTTATTAAACAAGTAGAAAAAATTCAGTTTATCATTTTGTATTACTTAAAAACAATTTCAATTTTTTTAAATTGAGAAATTAATCTTCTAAATCAGTCGTGTACAAACTGGGCCGCATGTGGCCCTTTATGAGGAAAAATAGCGTCTATTAAAAAAATTGTTTTCTATCAGTCACTTGTTCACTTTCTCATAACCATGCATAACAATGGTTAAATATAATGTCTTTAAATCTGTAACTATTTGTTGGCAATGATATTGTCATTTTAAACCATTGGGGATTTTTCATGAAAGCTCATATGTGTAAACTGCACACTTTTGCTTTACAAATATAAAATGTTCCTCTTTTTTTTTTTTTTTTTTTTTTTTTTTTTTTTTGAGAAGAAATATTTTTTATTTTAAAAAGACAGTTTTTGTTGTTCCCCCCCCCTTATTTTTGTTGTTTGTCCCCCCCCCTTTTTTGTTGTCCCCCCCCCCCCCCTATTTTCAAATAAAAGTAGTTAGACACACCTGTGTGTGTGTTTGTTCATCACACTTTCATTAGTGATAATGTGATATCGAAACTTCACTTTTCTAATTAAGGAAAGACAAGTTTTCCCTATTCTAAGGCAGCTGCTAACATGTGTCGTCTTCCATATTGAAAATGGCTAAAGCATTTTCAACAAAAATTTACCTTTTTTAATTTTTTTTTTTTTTTTTTTTTTAAGTGATGTGGAGACATACTTTAAGATGAGTCATACCCCATACAGCCCACTGATCAAAAAAAGGTTGCCTGTGCCTCTTCTGACACTTATTCCATTTGCAGGGTTAATAAATATTTCCTCAGGTCATTGTCAGATGATTCAGATTTCAGCCAGAATGTCAAATAAAAGAATAAATATATATTACTAAGACAATATTTATATCCTCACTGCTTGATGCTACTTGAAATTTCAAGCCTATAGCAATTGTCAGACACAAATTAAAACTGTCCAATCTAACACTTTTATAGGCTACGGGTAAGCTAATGAGGTAGTCCATTATTGGGGTGGAGGAGATAAATATATAATTATAGTTAATATAAATTTTTAAGTCTATTTTTTAGCACTGTTTTATTATTATTATTACCAGTATTCAATGTGCATACTCTCACTCTCATCCACCCACACTCTCACTCTCTCTCTCACCCACCCACACTCTCACTCTCTCTCTCACCCACCCACACTCTCACTCTCTCTCTCACCCACCCACACTCTCACTCTCTCTCTCACCCACCCACACTCTCACTCTCTCTCTCACCCACCCACACTCTCACTCTCTCTCTCACCCACGCTCGCTCTCACTCTCTCTCTCACCCACGCTCGCTCTCACTCTCTCTCTCACCCACGCTCGCTCTCACTCTCTCTCTCACCCACGCTCGCTCTCACTCTCTCTCTCACCCACCCTCGCTCTCACTCTCTCTCTCACCCACCCTCGCTCTCACTCTCGCTCTCACCCACCCTCGCTCTCACTCTCTCTCTCACCCACCCTCGCTCTCACTCTCTCTCTCACCCACGCTCTCGCTCTCACTCTCTCTCTCACCCACGCTCTCGCTCTCACTCTCTCTCTCACCCACGCTCTCGCTCTCACTCTCTCTCTCACCCACGCTCTCGCTCTCACTCTCTCTCTCACCCACGCTCTCGCTCTCACTCTCTCTCTCACCCACGCTCTCGCTCTCACTCTCTCTCTCACCCACGCTCTCGCTCTCACCCTCGCTCTCTCTCTCTCTCACCCACGCTCTCGCTCTCTCTCTCTCTCTCACCCACACTCTCTCTCTCTCTCACCCACACTCTCTCTCTCTCTCACCCATGTTCTCTCTCTCTCTCACCCATGTTCTCTCTCACCCACACTCATTAAACTTAATATAAAAAATAACGGAAATGAGAAAATTAACAGGCAATTGCTGAAACCTCCTTACAAGTAGCCGAAGAATTACACCAAGGTTTTTCTAGGGAACTCTGATGTAGGAGCACTGAATATAACATCAATTAGTTAAATGACAAATTTTATATTTGTATTAATCCTATCTATCCATACATCCATTAGCCCTTTAAGTGTTAATATGAAAAGGGGGCTCAGCAGTGAATAATAATAGAACATAAAATATGATATAGAATATAATGACAAAACAATTTCCTTCAGAGATTTTCTTTTGTTTCTTTTTTTTTTTTTTTTTTTTTTTTCCTCTCGCTTTTTTCTCTCTTTAACTTGGCTTTCTGGCTCCAAAATCTCATTTCTTTTACGAGAAATTGTTCTTGGTAGCCTTTTGAGCTTTCCGTTTCATTAGTTTTTGTTTTGTTTTTTTTTTTTTTTTTTTTTTTTAATTCTACTGATAAAAATGCTTTCCTCTCTTTTCTTTCTGTCTTTTTTTTTTCTTTCCTTTTCTTTACTTTTCTTTACTTTTCTTTACTTTTTAGGCAGACTGATGTTGCTTTTTGTTAAATTATCATGAAGGGATATTTATTTTGAAATCAATTTTCCATTAAGTTAACCATAAACCTGGAAGTAATTTTTCTCAATCGATATTTGTACAAACATATTCGCTTTGTATCTGGAATCTGTCTCCATTACTTGCCTCTGTCTCTCCTGAGAAAGTGATAAGAGAACATTCCAGTATAACTGATATCTGCTTTAAAGAAATCTCTTCAGCAACAAGCATTATTACATTTCTTCTTTTT
>OZ038483.1:52151180-52161180 GCA_964036315.1 Acanthosepion esculentum
TAGACCATTTTTATCTATGTATATTTGCCTGTATAAGTTATATTTTAATAAGTGGTTAGAATTCGTTTAATAATACTTTCAATCTTGAATATTTCTTGGTTGTAGTTTCGGAGTGTATATGTCAATGTATGTGGATGCATATACGCGTCTTTATCGGTGTCTATGTGTATGGTAACTTGCATACACATTTCATTGTGTATGTATGGGTTTTTTTTTTTGTAAAGGGTTGTGGTGATATTTCTTGTCTCGTCATTTTTTTGTTTGTGTATATATATCTAAATATGTCTGCGTGCTTATGTATTATAATATGATTGTGTATGTATTGTCTTTTGCAAGATGCCATCATCCGTCTATGCTTAGAATTCAAATGTATCCATGTTGTCATGAAGTTAAGAGCAGTCGATCTTAACTTTTATTCCAACTTAATTTCAATAAAAACAAAATAAATAGAATAACATATGTATTTTTTCCTCAGTAATTTTATAATTTTAAACTTAATAGAGATTAAATTTAGATTTTAAAATGGGTAATTTTTAATTTTAATTTCAAATTTTATCGTATAATTTAATACTTATTAGTTAGAATATATTTTATTTTAGTATAACCCCAACTTTAAAGCATTTAATAGTTATTATAACCCTACCTCATTGTCAAGTTTTTTTTTAATTCTCGTATGCTTGTATTTTGATTGGTCATTCCAGCTTATGTAACAGCATTTCCCCTTGTGAGGGGTGGTTAATTAATTTGAACCTTTTAAAACCCTTTATTCTACATTCAACATCATCACTTGATAAGACACCAGAGGTGTTGAAACAAAATGGCTATTTTTGTAGTGATTTTATAACATATTTGTTTACAATTTTCAAATAAATAATATATATATATATATATATATATATAATATTTCCATCCCTAGCACTCAATCTGGAAGCTCACTGACTGTTCCCTAAAACTTTGATATATTAAATCCTTATGACTTTTGTTCCTTCTTTCTTTTGCTAATGGTCCTGGACTTCTCTTAAGTTCACTAAATAGAACTGAGAATTTACAAAATAAATCATTTGCTTTTTCATTTGGCAACACACAAATTTCAAGTGTTACTTGATAAGTTCGAATGTTAAGAATTGAGAAATTTCACCCTAAGACCATTTTAAGATGAGTCTAAAAACACTTTTTCCTGAAGCCTTATTTAGAGAGCCTATGATAAGCTACTTTTATGGTTGATAAAATCCAGCTGATAGGCAGGCCTATATTACTATTATGAGGCAGGAAGAGGAAGAATCACTGAATATTTCATAGAAGAAACTACTTTCTAATATAAGAAAATTGTTCAGCATTCAAAAATAAATAGAACTGCAATTTTATCATTGTGTAAATCATTCCATTTAAGACTTGTTTGTTTTACAAAACTTAATAAGATTTGATTTTTATTCTTACCTGAGAACACTAAGACGTTGGCTCATCTTCAAATATTTCTGCCAAAATCTTTACATAGATAAACATTATAAATATAACTTGCTTATTCAGTCTTGTGTGTTATTTTTATTTTGTTTGAAATTGTTCTTTGAAGAATGGAATGTTTTACTGTGTATTAATGGCTGTCAATCTTAGAGTGTCATGAGTTTGAATTTTACTGGACATTTTATATTTTGTGACTTTATTAATATTAGTAAGTTTAGTAAATAGTAAAAGCAATATTTGGTGAGGTTGGTTAAAAACAATATGTTGCATGTTGGTGTTTCCATGTGGAGAATATTTTTTCATTGTGGGTAATACCATATTTCATATATATATATATATATATATATATATATATATATATATATATAAATAAATCCTTTTCTGATTATTTGAGTGCGATATAAAATAAATAACAATTAATGTTAGAAGTTTTACAAATAACCATTGATGCTTTTTGTCTGAATTTTTTTTTTTTTTTTTTTCTCACTGTTCAGTGGCCTTTTTCAGATGAGCCTCCTGGCATTGACCAGAGAACGAACTGGTTTAAAGATTGTGCAAAAACTTAGTGTTGCGTGATCAATATAGCTAAAAACAAGTCTATCAAATGTTTAAATTTTAACTATAATTTCATTCTCCTTGTTACTTTTTATCATAACAGAGTTGGGACACACTTTCATTATATTTGTCTGAATTTACACTATTTATATTAAAGAAAGATGAGGACAAGTCAAAATATAGTGTAAACTTTGATTATAGTTGGTTATTTCAGCCAAAACTCTTTATTTAATCCGTGAGGTAGATTGTTCTTCCACTGTCCATACTTGCTTGCTATTATTTTCTTGCGATGTTGATCCTGCACTTTCTACTAAAATAATTGAGTAGCATTCATTTTTGTTGGATGCTGTGTAAAGTCCTACACTATTTTGAACTAAAATAAGTTACAAACATTCCAGGAATTAGCTCCAAATAAAATGCTTTGATACTTAAAGGAATTTTTTTTTTCTTCACTGTTCACTCTATTGCTCATGTATATAAAACATGGGGGTTCTACTATACGGCACTGAGATGTGGCCTCACCTCCCATGACTTTGCGTCCTGCACAATCAGGACCATTGAGGAGGTTCACTGGTCCGATCTGTGTCCAATGAGGAGTTCCACTGGAGGACCAGCCAGCCAAATATACTCCACACCATCACTTTGCGCCATGTTTGCTGGTTTGCATCACATCCAGCAATGACCTGATGACCACCCTACCAGTTCAACCCACCATCTGTAAACTGGCAACGCCCTCACAGCAGACCACTACTGGAAAGACCTCGTCCGCCAGATTAATCTGGCGCTGGAGAATGTTCTGACGATCTGAGAGACCATGAGAGCTGGATAGACAAGGTGGCTCTTGTGGGCTCAACACCTTCATGCTATGAGATTTAGCACCGGTAGTGAAGTAAAGTTTATAGATTGGTTTGCAAGAGTAAAGTAAAAATGCTTTTTTAATATTCAGATGTCAACTGAAAGATGTTTTAAAAGATACTACCTTCGTTTCAAATAGTTTAAGCCATTTTTTTTTTCTTGGAAGACTGGAATTTAATTTTGGTAAATTTCTTATTGGATCAATTTTTAACTGAGATAAATGAGTTAAGTAATGTTATTCTCTTTGTTCTTCATAATGTTCATAGAATTTTTCACTCTTGAATTTTATGCCTCTTTATAGTTTACAAAAATACTAACATTTCTGTTTTCTTTTGTGTCTGCCATCTTGGCAGTGTTGATGTTCATCAATAGTCTTCAAATGGAACTGAAGGAAAAAACTAAAACAAAACTGGTTTTATTATTTGTGTTTATTCAAAGACTAGTTTTACTAAACTTATGGCAAAAGGCCACAAAGATAAAATCTACAGTTATATTTAAATGCATTACAATAATAATGTCTTTTAAGACTTGTTAACCATCAGTTAAGTATTCTTCAAAGAATTTTATACAAAAATAAATAAAAAATGATGCAAGACTATTTGTAATATTTACATATGGGAGAAAATCTAAAAAAAAGTAAAATAAATTAATTTTACAATTTTAGTAACATCTCTCCTTCATGCACATGTGTAGTTGCATCAACAAAAACATCACTATAGTCTCATTAAGTCCGAAAAGGACAAAATTTGCCACACACAAAAAAAAAAATTTCATAGCAATGTTTACATATATAAAGAGTTTGACAAAATAATTTGAAAATGGGACATCTTGTTCAGTCAGATCTAATCTTATTTGTATTATTTACATGCAGACTAATCTCATCTTTATCACAATGTTTCGGCAGTTGTGCCCTCCAGCCTTCATCAGGTGTTTGTCAATCTGATTAAACTTCAGCAAGGCCAGATGGCACAGCAGCTAAAATGTTGTGATAACAACAACAAATATGAGACCACTAGACTGTATGTAAATCATCTAAATAGTGTTAACTCCTCATCCCAGGAATTCTAATCGTATTATAATTAGGTAACTTTTGTATTTCATTTTTTTAAATGAGTAATTGTCAGTGTACTTTATTTCAAACTATTGTTCTCATCTTGGCTGTTATAGACTGAATGTTTCAACCAAGTACCCTCTGGCCATCATCAGGTTTCCATTACTTGGCTGACATCAGCACTGGTTAGGTAGGAATGAACAGTGACTGACATCACGGGGACAAAATAACATAATAACCAACTGATATCCCATATCGGCCAAATAATGAACACTTGATGATGGTCAGAGGGTATTTGGCTGAAATGTTGTGTCTATAACAGGGGTGACTTTTAATATGTTGGCTCATGGAAATATGTTGGCCGAGCTTCTTTTTTCATAAAATGTAAATAAGGAAAATTTCAAGCTTTATAATTATTTATTGGGTATGAATTGTGATCTCATTGGAGTAAAACGTAAGTTTAATGTGTATGTAACAAAAATGTATATGTAAATTTTGTTCATGTCTTGCATCTCTCAACCATCTGAACTTTATTGTATGTAGCTCTCACATAAATCAAATTTGACTACCCCTGGTCTATAACAACCAAGGTGGGAACAATAGTCTTAAGTAATTAAAGTTTATTATTCTTATAAGTCTTATAAAACAAATACATTTTGATCACAATGTATTTCACAATGGTAAAATTAGAATTATTCTGTTGAATTTTTTTTTTTTTTTTTCTTGAACGTTGAGCAATTTTCTTATGTTAGAAACTAATTTCTCCTGTTGAAATACCACTCAAATCTCCATTTTTCTGCCATACACATTCACTAGCTTGTAATGTAGGTCTGCCTATCAGCTGGATTTTATCAGCCATATAAGTGGCTTCTCCTCGTTTGCTCTCTATATAAAGCTTAGAGGAAGAGAGATTTTCTTTTTTCTTTTTTAAGACCCTCATCTTAAAAGGAAGAATTAAAATGGTTTTAGGATAAAATGTCTGAACTCTTAACATTGAAGTCCCTCAAGTAGCACTTGTAATTTGCTTGTTACCATTTCTTACCAAGCTAAAAGCAAATTGTTCCTTATTTAACTTGTGGGAATTCTCAGTTATTTTAAAACTTTATACTAGAATTGTTGTATTCCTTCATCTTAATTTTTTTTTTTTTTTTTAATATACTTTTTTTCCTTTTTATTTTTAAGTACAATTTAGTGTGTGAGGTTAGTTGCCATAAATTCCTTCAAGCAGATTGAAACTATTCATAATCCTGAATTAAAAAAACTTTTGAGCATTGAAGTGATCAAATAGCATGAATTCAACATATTTGGTGATATATACCCCACCCTGGACCTCTATTTTAGCTGGTAGTATAAAAAAAATATTGTTGGATAGGTCATCAAAGGTTTCTGAGACTTGACCCATTTGAAATTTTTGTCTTTATCACAAATGTATGAAAATTTAATATTTGGGTGGGTGGTGGTGGTGATGATACCATAGCTGATATTTGGGTGGGTGGGTGTTGGTGGTGATGATACCATAGCTGATTTTTATTGGTGGTGGTACCATAGCTGATATTTGGGTGGGTGGTGGTGGCAATACCATTCTTGATGCCATCAAATATGGTAGGTTTCAAGAAATATTAATTAATGTTAGTGCTTAATTAAAAAAAATTGTAATGTATCTTCTCTGTGCCATGTCTCCTCAGGACATGGGTGATCATGGCTCTCAACAACTTCCTATCCTTTGTAGCTCTTAGTAATGCTTGTCTTTTTACTATCCCACTCCTCTGTTCTGCCATCCATTTACACAAGCTTATTTGGTAAGTTACTACTTTCCTCTGAGCCCCTTCCTTGCCTTCAATATGTCTTGTGCTTGTCAAACTCTCAGATCTCTCTTTCCTCATTATGTACCCTAGAAATTTCAATTATCTCACTCTGAATTTGCATTTAAGTGTCCTTTTTTTTTCTTCTTTTTTTTGCATCCATTTTCCTTAAAATTTCCTCATTGCTTATAGCTTCACCTGTGGTATTCTCAGCAGCCTTCTGTAGAACCACATATGAATATACTCATTACATATTTTTCTTTATTTGCAAATGTGTGAAGCATCTCTCTCTTAAAAGAAAAAGTACTATACGGTATCAAACAGGACAAATGAGAAATTAATCTTTACATACATTTAAATTATTAATACCAAATTATAAGTTGTGCATTGAACATGTTTGAGTGACTGAAACTAAAATTGTCTTGCTAAAGTAATCTGCACTAAAGAGGCATCAAATTCTGTTTACAATCTCATCAATAGAATTCAGTATGCTTGTTTGTATAAGGATGAATAATCTTCATTCCCTTTGTATACATTTATCTATCACAACTAACTTTTTTGCAGCACTAGATTTATCTCCCTTGCACTGGAGACACTTGGTGTCAATTTTATGGTAATTCCAAAATGTTCCAAGATATTTTTAAAATCAGGAAACAAAAAAGACCAACTCCATGAAAGAATAGAATATTACTGAAAAAATATATTTCAAGACTCATATGTGACATTTTTTATTTGTATTAATCATATATATATATATATATATATATATATGTATATATATATATATATATATGCGCATCAGTTTACCAAAATTATTAAAGCCCATATTAGTAGAAAACTTGAATATAGAAAAAGATTAAAATGCTTCACTACCTTTCATTCATCAGTAGCTTAAATGCTAAGTAAAATTAAGACATTTTGTCTTTATAATATCTGAAAAGCAAAAAGAATGTTTTTGGGTCAATGGGAGTGGAGCAAGGGTTTCTTTTGGTTCTTAGAACTTGTATTGTGGATCTGAATGTTATCACACAATTGTGCTGCATCTCATTTTTTATTAAAAGAAATTTGAGATTCTTAATGTTTATCTTTTCCACATTTGTCTACTAACCCCTTGGAAGCATAATATTAATATTATATCCAAGAAAGATCTTATTAGTGGCTCCAGGACAATCATTGCTTTCATCACTATCTCTGAGTTATCTTGAATTAATTACAATTCACTGCCAAAGAAGAAAAACCTTAAACAGAAAGATTTATAGAAAGATACCTTGCTTACAAATAGTTATGGCAATGTGGACAGTACATTTAAATTAAGACTGATGAGAAGTAAAACCTGTTTGTGAGAGGAAAATACCATGTTTCAAGTTTACATCTAAAGGCATGTTTTTTTTGTTGTTTTTTTTTTCTTCTTCCCTGAAAACAACTAATGTGTCTGCTATTTAAATAAGGTTTTCTTCTCTCTACATTAAGTCAAGTAGGTGGAATATTCCACTTGTATTTCAGGCAAGGAAGTATTGGTTTTTTTTCTTCTTTTTTTTTCTAAGGGTTGCAAAGACAAGGGTTTCTTGAGCTGTCTGCTTACACGTTCTGTAAAGCCAATCAGAATCTACAGCAGCCAAGCCGAAAAGGAAACCTTGGAAACCTAAGCTTTTAAGTTTCTGTAAATAATTTAGGCATTTCCACATTTCTAGAGTTATCTTCAAAACTGTAGAACACCACCCCATGCCACTGCAGTTGGTACCACGCATACAGAGGATGTTATTTTAGTGTCCTTTTACTTCACATTTGTTAATGACTAGTCCACCTAAGGTGTTTACCATGAGTGCAAAATTGTGTGTAGTTGGAATCTGGAGATAAAGCGAAAAGTTATCTTCAGTTTATTATTGCTATATTAACGATGATACCCAGGATTTTCCTTGGCTAAGCTCTTTCGGCTTTATTTCACTGCACAACACAGTAAGTACATAGTAAAAATTATAGCAAAATTATAAGATTGTCATAATAAAAACAATTTGGTAAATTCAAACATTTTAGTAAGCACTTATTTCATATCTGTAGAAAAAGCAGAGATCAGTTGATTTCCAAGGCAGATTGTTTTGCAAATGTTAAAACTTTTTCCAAATTTTGTAATGAAATTCTTTTTGAATTCTCTCCACCTGATTAGTCATAAAATAATTTTCTTTTTTTTTTTAATAATTTCCTCTTTAAATACTCATAATAGGATTAGATATGTTCACCTATCATCCAGTTCACCCTCCTCTCCAGTATTTTGAACAGGAGTAGAGACTTATCCCTTGTTTCCTGTTTAGAATTAGATTTCCAGTTCATTCTAAAGTCTTTTCATTCTCTTTCACTCCCAGTCGCTCCTTGCATCTTTATGGCATTATCACTTTGCATGAGAGGGTCAATTGATTAATAAGAAAAAGGAATAAAAATACCATATACTATTATCTGAAATTTTTCAATCTTGGATTCTAAATTTAAATGAAAGAAAACTAGTTATTAAAGTGTTTTTTCTCTCTCTCTCTCTCTCTCCTCTCTCTCTTCTCTCTCTCTTCTCTCTCTTTTCTCTCCTCTCTCTCTTCTCTCCTCTCTCTCTTCTCTCCTCTCTCTCCTCCCCTCTCCTCCCCTCTCCTCCTCTCTCTCCTCCCCTCTCCTCCTCTCTCTCCTCCTCTCTCCTCCTCTCTCTCTCCTCTCTCTCCTCCTCTCTCTCTCCTCCTCTCTCTCTCCTCCTCTCTCTCTCCTCCTCTCTCTCTCCTCCTCTCTCTCTCCTCCTCTCTCTCTCCTCCTCTCTCTCTCCTCCTCTCTCTCCCCTCCTCTCTCTCTCCTCCTCTCTCTCCCCTCCTCTCTCTCTCCTCTCCTCTCTCTCCTCTCCTCTCTCTCCTCCTCTCTCTCCTCTCCTCTCTCTCCTCTCCTCTCTCTCCTCTCCTCTCTCTCCTCTCCTCTCTCTCCTCTCCTCTCTCTCCTCTCTCCTCTCTCTCCTCTCCTCTCTCTCCTCTCCTCTCTCTCCTCTCTCTCCTCTCTCTCCTCCTCTCTCCTCTCTCTCCTCCTCTCTCCTCCTCTCTCCTCTCTCTCCTCCTCTCTCCTCTCTCTCCTCCTCTCTCCTCCTCTCTCTCTCTCTCCTCCTCTCTCCTCCTCTCTCCTCCTCTCTCTCTCTCTCCTCCTCTCTCCTCCTCTCTCTCTCTCTTTTCTCTTTTTTTTAAAACAAATGATGTACCAGTTGGGGTTAAGTTATGAGATACCTATCAGCAATGTTTTTTTGTTTTTTTTAATACTAGAATTCACTCAATACAAGTCTTGAAAGCCATTCAAGGTAGATGGTTACTGATAAAATAGTTGAATAAGTTGTATGATGAATAAAAGAGATGGTAGGGAGTGAAGATTATGAGGATAAAGTGGCTAGGTAACAATTTGACCCTCTGACTTTAAAATTGTAGAATGCAGGGAAGCACTCTCTCACAGGCAGGGAAGCACTCTCTCACAGGCAGGGAGTGAGTGGAACTTTCACCTTACATTTGAAATATGGGGTGAATGAAGGTGATTCAACTCCATGGAAGTAGCAAGGTGTCTTAGCCATAAAGGTCTGAACAAGTAGAACTAAAGAATGGAGCTGATCTGAACATTTGCCATAGCATAGCAAAAGTAACAACTGGATTAGAAATAAGATGAACATTCAGCCAAATTCCTGTTTCTTTTTTCTTCCAGAAAGTTTGGTTTGGTTACAAGCTGTAGGAATTCTGAAATCTAATTATTTTGCTTTTATTCTTAATTTTCACTGAATACTAATCCTCTTTGATTTTTATATGCACTAGTAGAATCAATAGTAATGTTATATTGAATTTAAAGTTATTTGAAACCTTTTCGATTAGTAAACAAACATGATTTCAAGTTGAGAAAATACAGCATGTTTGTATAATCCATATATACACATTCAGTCAGTTATGTGTCATGTGTGATACACACGTAGACAATCATGTATCTTTTGACAAGGCAGATTACCCCCCCCCCGCTGCATTTCTTTCTGCAGTAGACCAGTTGCCATCCAAGGCTATAGAACCCGGTCTGTCCTGCTATTTACCCATAGCTGGGGGTAGAAGAAGAGGATTAATACCTTTTCCAAGGGTATTAGCATGTAAGTGAATGTAATGGATTTGACTGGAATTCGAACTTGGCTCTGCGATTCCTACAAATAAGTATCAAATACTGGCATTTCACCAAATTTTTAAAGATTTATTTCCTGAAGTTGACAAAAAAATATTGAATATAATTAAAATGA